>CM057339.1:850757461-851462103 GCA_030015575.1 Agapanthus africanus
TTAGTGTTTAACACTAATTTGAGATCTCTGTTGCCAGTGTTTAACACTGATCTGTTTTAGTGTTTAACACTAATTTGAAAGCCCTGTTGCTGGTGTTTAACACCAATTATCTTTTAGTGTTAAACACTAACTTGTCAATTTCATTCCCAGTGTTCAACACTGATTGGTCTGTAGTGTTTAACACTAGACTTTGGCCCAATTGGCTAAATGGTCAGAGACAAAGTCTCTCCTTCAATGGACCAACAGGAAGCCAATATTCCAGACATGATTGGACTTAGCCCAAGCTGGCCATAAGTCCTCAATTCGTAATTAACTGGGCTAATGGGCTCATAACATAATTAATTGGTCTTGATCCCAAATTGGGCCAAGGACTATTTAATCCACTTTGGTTTCAGGGTACATCTCTTCATTCCTTTGATACTTGGCGTTGTAATCCCTCAACGTCTTCAAAGAGGTGACGGGTCCCGATGACCACACATTGATATGGACCGTGGGGTCCTTAAACCCATGGACTACGACGTCCTTAACCTCGACCGAGATGTCTTTAAACTAACAATGGACTGTGGGGTCCTTAAACCCATGGACTACGACGTCCTTAACCTTGACCGAGATGTCTTAAAACTAACAATGGACCGCAATGTCCTTAAACTACCCATGGACCGCAATGTCCTTAAACTAGCGATGGACCACTATGTCCCTAAACTGGAACAATAGAGCCCAAACACTCTTTTGTCGGATCTAAACGATCCCGTTTAAGTTGATCTTAGCCTCAAATATGGTTAACGTATCCTTAAACCTTCAAACAGACTGGACTATGAATCCCCCCAAATCAACTTCGGTTCAAGGGTACATCTCTGAACTCCTCTGATATCTGTCGTTGTAATCCTTCAACGTCGTCAGAGAGGTGACGGGTCCCGACGGCCACATATTCAATGGACCACTATGTCCCTAAACTGGAACAATAGAGCCCAAATGCTCTTTTGTCGGATCTAAACGATCCTGTTAAGCTGATCTTAGTCTCAAGTTAGACTAACGTATCCTTAACAAACGTTTGAGTTGATCTTAGCCTCAAATATGGCTAACGTATCCTCAAACCAAACCCCCAAACCCAAATCTAAGATAAGTACGGATTTGGACTAGTCCACGTCCTACGGGCGACGACATAACTCAGTCTCCGTATACAATCCACGGGCAACCACAAATAAAACAAACACCCACGACACGAAGTGACCATCTGGAGAAGGAGAAAGTTGTTACCGCAATGCGGTAGCGTAATTAACTGCAGGGGCTTGCGCCTGCAGGGAAGAGCGTCCCCACAATCAAAAACCCCTCAAATGAGGGGGAATCTGACGAAGTCTGCTACATCGGCCGCATCTGTTTAAACCTTCGATATATGGTGCCATAAATCAACTTGGCATCTTCGGAGAGGTGAACGGATAGCACCAATTAGCATCTGCCCCGAATCTCAGTGCCAAGACATCGCAGTCTTGTGCGCCGCCGTTCGGAGGGGAACAGATTCTGGCACGCCCGGTGGGACCTTTTCCTCTTTCCACTCCACACTTCGTGTGTCGTGATTCGCGAACCAATCGCGGTTCGCTAATGGTGGCCCTTGGGTTTCAAGATACTAAGAATTGGCGTCTCGCTTATTGCAGAAAGCAAAGGATCGATGGCTTCTACTTCCGTGAAATTCTCCAACTGCTCAGACTGCAATTGCGACCAACGCTTTGTCTCGCCAGGAGGTATAGCCTACGGACCCCAAGCTGCTTCGTTATTCACAATGCCGGTGGACCAGGTGACTCAGGCCACTACCGGATTGTTCTTCGGGACTATACTCCCACCAACAAGCTTCACGGCGCCGGTGCTGACAAAGGAAGCTCCCAAGAAGTCGGTCTTTGATCGTCTTACCCCTGCCGCGGCTCATCTCAACGGGTCGCCCAACATCAGCGCCTCGGTCTTCTCTAGATTAGGCCAGAAATCCGGTAGACCCATCATGAGGTCTACAATCCCAGAGAAGGCTGCTTCTAAGAAAGTGGCTGCTCCTGCTCCCGAAATCGCCAAGGCGGCTTCTCTGGCCAAAAAGTCGGTCTTTACAAGATTGACGGCTTCAGCTCCCGTCCCTGCTACCCAAAAGACGTCGGTCTTTGACAGGCTAACACCAACAGCAACCCCCCACCCACACAGGGGGCAAGATGAAACCATTCTTACCGCTGACCCTACGCCGTCCGCTCGACACGCTCGACGTCGTCATTGGCGCCGAGTAAGGAAGGCTGGGGGCAACTCCCCCTCCGGGTTAACTCCATTAGCCCCGATGGCAGAGGTTAATGCTGCTGTTCCAACTGGGAACAGCTTCGAGATGCTAAATAAGGTGCGAAGGAATTCTCCTACTGCAGTGCTAAAGAGGTCTCCTCCCCCATTAAAAAAGGTTGTGGAAATAAAATCAGAACAGCCCCGATCCCCTCAACGGCTGTCTTCCAGAATCTATAAGGTTTGGCGGCAGGCCCGAGACTCGATCATCGATCCAAACTTCTCCCGCCAGCACAAGAAGCTGAAAATCCAACTGGAAGCTGGTCACCTGGCTAAACCCCAAAAGGCTGTCTGGACACCCACCTCAACGGCCCCCTCAACCTCCATGGCTCACAAAAGGAGGAGGCCAGAGAAGACCCCCCAGCATGCAACGACGGCTAAAAGCACTGAGCCCAGACGCCCTAAGTCTGGGGGCGTGGTGGTGCACACTGTTTACATGGCCTCTGGAAAGGAGGAAAGCCGCACTTCTACGGGCCACCGACCGCTAACCCGATCCGTGACGAAAGCCCAGGAGCAGCAACAAAAGCTTCAGGAAATGATGAATGCTATGGCCGCACTTACCGGGCCAAAAGAAAACCCAGAAACGTCCTCAGACGCACGCCAGGAGGAAGAAACCGACGCTGAATTCCTTCGCCGGATACTGGAGAAAAAGGACAAAGAGGCTGCTGAACAAGCGGCCAACATACAACGTATGAGCCTTCTTTTCCAAGATATGATAGGAATGATGATCCAGCAGGACTTACCCACCGAGGATCCCCCAATCGTTCTTGAAGACGACCGAGGAGAAACGTCAAAACCACCACCAGCCCTCTCAACGGCCAAGGAGGAGGCAATCTCTAAGGCTGACTTGGTTGACTACATAGCCCAGCAAATCCGGGTTCATCATGCGACTGAGGCAGCTGGTCAAGTCGTAAAGACGGGACGGCCGTATCCAAGCTGGTACGACCAAATCAAATACCCGCCAGGCTATACGATACCAAAATTCCACGTGTATAAGGGGACCGGCAATCCCCATCAACATGTCGCCCAGTTCCGGGCCCTCTGCGGTAACACCGGCGGTGATGATAAACTGTTGCTTTGCCAGTTCGTGGGCAGCTTATCGGAAACAGCGTTCGAATGGTATTCGGAACTCCCGAACGATTCTATCAAGACGTTCGCTGAAATGGAGTTGTTATTCACTCAGCGATTCGCAAGTGCCAGCGAACGCACTCCAATAACAGCACTGATTAACGCCAGGGTAAAACCAGGCGAAACCTGGGTCCAGTATGCTATACGCTGGCGGAATTTGTGGTCGAGATGCGAACAACGCATTGAGGAGGCACCCGCAGTGGGCATGTTCGTGGGAACCCTAGACCCCCATGCAACTATCTCCCAGTTTATGATGTTCTTTAAGCCAACCACATTCCAGGCTTTAATCGACAAGTTGGCTCAGATGGACCAGATGGGTCATAGACCACCTCCCCCGATGTCGGAACCTCGGAATGACAAGGGTAAAGGAAGGGCAACCTTTGTCGCGAATGCCCAACAGCAACCTAACGCCCCGAAACCGGCAGATCAACTAGAAGAAAGACGCCGGTATTATAATGAAAAGATGAAACGTCCTTACTCGTTCCCACGAGACAAGATGAAACGGTTATTCGAGCTGGCAATACGCAACAGACTTATAAACCTACCAAATCCAAGGAGACCGCCGCAACCTACGGAGGTGAATAACCCTAACTATTGCCCTTACCATCAAACGGTAAGTCATCCGATTGAAGATTGCTTTGTCTTCGAAGGATGGATTGAAGATCAATACCTCCAGGGGAAGTTTGTACTGTCCGAAAAGTGGAAGGTGAACCCACCACAACCGCATACTCCTAAGAAAGCAGATACACCGGGGGCAACCTGTTCCTTTATTGAAGAAGCTCCATGGGAGGTCGTGCTATCAACTAAAACCAAAAGAATGCTGAGAGACCTTCATGCGTGCCCTGCGATCGAATGGAAGGACCCTCTTGAACCTCAAATTATCGAAGGAATGTTGAAGCCTCGCCCAACTACGAAGACTCGCGATAAGGGCCCAAATACTCACGCCCAACCGTCAAAATCTTCGAAGAAAAAGAAGAAGAAATCCAAGAAGTCTGTGAAGCTTGGAAACGAGCACACGAACTTGCAGAAGCAAATCGACGCGCTGGAAGAGTATAATCAAAAGGCGCGAACTCCTGTCACACTGCAAGAGTTCCTCAACCATATCTTTCAAGAGAGAGATGATGGAGAGAGCTCGTCGGATGAATCCGAAGGGTATGTGGCGAGTTGTAACGTAATCTCCCACTCGTTTACCGATGATGAGAAAACTCCTGGCACTAAGAAGCTGGAAGCAGAGCCTGAACCAGAGCGTGCATGGCCAACAGACGAAATGATCGACGCTTTTCTAGACGAGATTCGCCTAAAAAGTAAAACGGATCAGGAGCGTGAGATGGCCGCTTCAGAAGGAACCAAATGCAGGCGACTGAACGAAAGAGTTGAACTACCCCTGCCAGAGCGAAAGGCATCTGATGTAGACAAGAAGATATTCAAGACGAGGAAAAGGTTTGCCAAAGCCATGTCAATGGGAATGAAGCTACCACCCTCGGAAGGAAACACGCACGATGGGGCGGAGAGGCACCCTGATTATTGCGCATATCATCGGAAAGTTTCACACCCCATGGAGGAGTGCGACGCCTTTAAGATATGGTGGCAAGGATATGTTGCTCATCGGCAACATTTTAAGCGCATGAAACGCAAGATCCGTCGGGAGCAAAGAAGTACCGTCGATGGGCACAACAGAACTACTGGTAACTGTTATATGGCTCACGCCGGGGGGTCACAAGTTCTCACCTTTGGGAGCGACTCTGATGAAGAAATGGCTCTGGGCCCTCTCTTTAAAGAATCCGTTTTAGGGAAAGAGGAGAAATCGGAGGCCTGCGAGAACATTCAGCTGCGCAATCGCACACTCCCAGAAAAGAATCTCGGGCCCGTGAGTAGAAAAGATAAGGGAAAGGAAAAGGTCACTGAAGATATCACTTTAGATGACCAAGTCATGAGAGAGCTGGCTGCCAAAGACCCTCCTAGGAAGGGTAAGGCGGACTATAACATCCTAGCGCACCTAAGGAAGCTACCTTCTCAGCTTAGCATTCTCGATGCCCTCCTATTATCAAAAGAAGCGCGAGACTCACTAATTAAGGCGTTACAAGAACCTGAGCAATTTCAAGCCTTCCTCGCCACTGAAAGGATGAAGGATGAACTGGAGGAAGTGCATACGGCCGACATCACTTTCGGTGACGAAGACCTCCTTCTCGGGACGTGCGACCACAACCGTCCCCTGTATGTCTCCGGATACTGCCATGATATCAAGATAGGCAAGATCCTGGTGGATAATGGATCCTCCGTCAATCTCCTTAATGTTCGGGTGTTGAAGGAAATCTGCATGAGTGTGCAACACCTCGCTCGTGACAAAATTACTATCTCCGGTTTCGATGCACAATCGTCACGGACTCTCGGGTCTGTGATACTAACATTACGCTTCGGACTTCTCGTCACAGACATCAAATTCCATGTCATTGACGCCAAGACCTGCTACAACGCCTTGCTCGGTCGTCCTTGGTTACACGAATACAACATCATCCCTTCTACACAACATTAATGTATGAAGTACTTTAAGGATGGTTTCGAGTATACCGTAACAGGTGAGTTAAACCCATTCTCGATGAACGAAGTCCGCAAATACGAAGATGCGAAGTACTTTTTGCCAGATTTCGAGGATACAGAAAGGTGTCGCAACCCGGAAAACAAAACCGCCGCCACCATCCCTGTTTTCGGGAGCGATACCGAAGAAGAGGAAGAGATAGTTTACGCAGGGCCATCTCAACGCAACAACCTGGGGACGCCCGCCCCTATGTTGGTCTTCGGAAGTGATTCAGAAGATGAAGTTAATGCCATGTTCTCCAATCGGCTGTCAATACAACACCCCCTGGCGATGACCATAGTTTGCGAATCACCATGGTACCGCGAGAACACCACAAGGATCTCGACACACTTCAAGCTCACAATGTGCAGGACCTGCGAACATTTTACGTCCCTCCCAGGCAAAGGGGTGAGAAGGCGATCCTATTCTACCGATCCTCAGAGTCGAAAGTAGAGAAAGAGATCTGGCATAGCGCAGATGCTACACTTGACAAGCTCCAACCCATCCGTCTGCCCAGATACTATACAAATGGTTTAAAGAAGCTATTGAAGCGCCAAGGAGTACCCTTAAAACAGACTGTCCGGCAGGCTCGGTTCTACAACAAGATTTGGGATGTCCCTGGAACTCAACGCAAATTGCCCAACGGGAAAATGGAAACACTTGGGCTTGGATACGCGAGAACCGGAAAACGGGAAAGGGCTCACAGCAGCTACGCTATATATACCTTTGATGAAGAGGAGGACGCCCTGTCAGGAGATGCCAACCCCCCATCAAAACTAGACCCCGCGATTGAAGCGCCGAGTCCGTCGTTTGAAGAACGAATGGGCAAGCCCATCAGGAAAGTGGGTCAGAAAGCTCGGGAAGACCACAACCGCGAAATGGCCATCTACGAGAAGGCCAGGACGCAACGTCTATTTCAACAAGCTGCAAAAGACAAGGATGTTCGCCTTTGTCAACCCGTTGTACGAAAGGCCCGATGCGGAGACGGAAATAAATCAAGAAGCGGAAAGAGGAGCCGACAACAACGACGCAGGATTAGAGAGTTACGTGATCGGGTATTGCACGGCTCGGATTTGTCCCTCATGAAGAAGATGAGTCGAGCGTACTCCTTCCCCCGAGACAAGACGGAGAGGTTACTCAAGCTCGCTATAAAACATCAAATGATCGCGCTTCCAGGATCTAGACACCCTGAACAAGCTAACAAGGCTTCTCATCTGAGCTATTGCTCTTATCACCGAGCCATAGGACATCCTACCGAAGACTGCTTCACCTTCAAGAACTGGGTCGAGGACCAGTACCAACAGGGCAGATTCGCTTTATCCGACGGCTGGAGGGTAACGCCACCACAAAAGCATGAACCCAAGGCCGCAAGAGCAGGACCGGATCCACCTCAGTCCTGGGAGCGGATTCGCACCTGTTATACGATTACGATATTAAAAGAAGAGCCCGAGAACATGGATGACCTTCCCCGGTGCTTTGAGAACAGCAATGATGAGGTGATCTCAGAATTTCCGCCCGCTCCGAAAGAACTGGAAGATGGTATACATACTACTGCAGATAACCTCAAGAAGATTGAGTTGGGATCGGCAGATGACCCGCGACCGACATTTGTCAGCGAGCTACTATCTGAAGAAAGGGTGGCTGCGTTAAAGAACGTGCTTCTACGACATAAAGACTGCTTCGCGTGGAACTACTCCGAGATGCCAGGATTAGATCCAGAGATTGCTGTGCATAAGTTAGCGATATCCCCGGATATCAAGCCAGTCAAGCAGGCGCCGAGAAGGATGCGACTCGAGCTTGAAATGAGCATCAACGCCGAAGTCAAGAAGCTGATCGATTCTGGGTTTATCCAAGAAGTCCAATATCCCGACTGGATCGCCAATATCGTCCCGGTAATGAAGAAGAATGGGACGGTACGCATATGCGTGGATTTCAGGGATCTCAATAAAGCCTGTCCAAAGGACGATTTCCCGGTGCCGGTAACCGAGCTAATGATAGATAACACGTCCACTCATGAGGTTTTCTCCTTTATGGACGGTTCATCAGGATACAATCAGATAAAAATGCATCCCGAAGACCAGAAGCACACCGCTTTCCGGACCCCTTTGGGTATATTCTGCTACAGGGTTATGCCCTTTGGTCTAAAGAACGCTGGCGCTACCTATCAAAGGGCCATGACAAAAATCTTCGATGACCTCATACATGACATCATTGAGTGCTATATCGATGACCTCGTAATAAAGAGCATGTCATACGAGGAGCATTTAAAGCATCTGGAGACTGTATTTCAATGCCTTCGGCAATATAATTTGAAAATGAATCCCCTCAAATGCGCGTTTGGAGTCTCCTCGGGCAAATTCCTGGGATTCATCGTTCGACACCGAGGTATTGAAATAGATCCGTCAAAGATTAAAGCGATCATGGAAATGCCTCCGCCGAGAACCCTCAAACAGTTGCGGTCTCTCCAAGGGAAGCTCGCATACGTCCGGCGATTTATCGCCAATCTTTCAGGCAAATGCCGTCCTTACAGCCACCTGATGAAGAAGGGAACTCCATTCGTTTGGGATCACAAATGCCAAGGTGCACTAGACGAGATCAAGCAGTACCTGCAGAACCCTCCGGTGTTGGCTGCACCGGTCAAGGGAAAACCCCTCATTCTTTATACAACCGCCCTCGAAGGTTCTTTAGGCGCATTATGGGCACAAGAAAACGATCAGGGGAAAGAGAGAGCACTCTACTACTTAAGTCGAGTTCTACTGGGGGCAGAAAGCAACTACTCTCCCATTGAAAAACATTGCTTGGCGTTAATCTTCGCGATAACAAAGCTCAGGCACTATGCGTTGGCACATGAAGTCCGTCTCATTTCAAAAGTGGATCCCCTTAAGTACTTGATGTCGAAAGCCATATTGACGGGACGACTCGCTAAGTGGGCCCTGCTCTTGATGGAGTTATCGATAACGTATCAACCTCTTAAGGCAGTGAAAGGCCAGGCCATTGCCGACTTCCTCGCTGAGCACCCGATACCGGCCGATTCTCCTCTGAACTGTGATTTGCCGGACGAGCATGCATTTGATGCGATTAGCGGCGGAAGCACCCGATGGGAACTCTATTTCGATGGAGCATCCTCCGTAAAGAAACAGAAACAAGGTATCCCAATGATCAAATCGGGGATAGGCCTCGTCTTTGCAACTCCACAAGGAGGGATAATGCGCTTCGCCTTCTCTTTAACAGAGCCAAGGACAAACAATGAAGCTGAATACGAAGCTCTGATAGCAGGCCTCGAAATCGCCATCGACATGGGAATTGAAGACCTCCTTATATACGGGGATTCTCAGCTGGTCGTTAGTCAAGTAAATGGTGACTACCAAACGTGCAAGCCGGAGTTGGTGAAGTACGGCGAAAAGGTGCAACAACTGTTGACCCAAATTCCCTCCTATATTTTGGAGAACATACCGCTCGCGGAAAACAGCAAAGCGGACGCTTTGGCCAAACTTGCTAAAGAACTGGCTGACGAGAACCTCGATGACGTCAGAATCGTGGTACAAAGCCGTCGAGTGCTCGCCCCGGCAGAACTACCTCCGGAATTATATAAAGAAAAGGGGGCGACTGAGCGGACGACCCTACAAATAAAGGACCATGAGAAGGCCGAGGACTGGAGGGAAGTCTTCATAAATTACTTTAAGTCCCACCGAATGCCCAAAGAAGCGTCCTCAAGACATCAGCTCATGAAACGAGATCTATCTTTCGCTTTCGTCAACGATACTCTATACAAGAGATCGTTTGATTCTTTATGGCTGAGATGCTTGGGACCTGACGAAGCAGAAAGAGTTATTCAGGAAGTTCACGACGGACTTTGCGGTTCTCACCAAGCAGGCCCAAAGATGAAGTTAAAAATTAAACGGATGGGTTACTACTGGCCCACGATGATCCAGGACTGCCTCGAGTATGCGAAGCAATGCCACTTGTGCCAGATTCATGGAGACTTTATCCACCAACATCCGAATCCACTTCACCCAACGGTGGCTAGCTGGCCATTCGAAATGTGGGGGACTGACATAGTCGGCCCCATCGAGCCAGCATCATCCCGGGGACATCGTTTTATCCTAGCGACAACTGATTACTTCTCCAAATGGGCAGAAGCAGTACCACTGAGGGAAGTGAAGACAGAGAATATCCTCCATTTCTTCAAGACACACGTCATCTATCGGTTTGGAACCCCACGGCGGATTATCTCCGATAATGGGCCAGCCTACAGAAGCCATAAGATTAGCCGCTTCGCGCAGCAGCACAATATAGACTGGAGATATTCTTCAGTTTACAACCCACGAGCTAACGGTCTGGCCGAGGCCTTCAATAAGACCTTGACGAAGATCATAAAAAAGACCGTTTCCCGGAATAAGAGAGACTGGCACGAAAGGCTGCAAGAAGCCCTTTGGGCTTATCGAACTACATTCAAGACGGCCACAAACACAACGCCGTACGCGTTGGTATTTGGGACGGAAGCAGTGCTCCCCCTCGAGATAGAGTTACCCTCTCTACGAGTGGCAGTCCACCACGAGCTGACAGACGAAGAGAATGCTCACCTTCGGCTTGAGGAGCTTGATGCCCTCGATGAAACCAGGCTCATAGCGCAACAACATCTAGAAGCCTACAAAGCAAAGATGACGCGCTCGTACGAACGATTGACCAGGCCGAGGACATTCCGCCAAGGCGAACTCGTACTAGTGGTCAAAAGACCTATGATCCCCAATCGTGCCAAGCGGGGAAAATTTGAGCCAAACTATGAAGGCCCGTACATCATAGACAAGGTCTACCAGGGTGGAGCCTATCTACTCGTGGACATGCACGGTGAAAGGCCTTTCAGGCCAATAAACGGCCGCTTCTTAAAGAAATACTATGCTTAATAAGCCACAGCCTAGGTCAATGATAGATGACGACGACTATGTCCGCTCGCTATCTTCCTAGGCTCAGACTTTACAAGCAGCAGCCGGCCTTCCCATAACAATGGACCGAAACGTCCTTAAACTAACGATGGACCGAAACGTCCTTAAACTAACGACGGACCGAAACGTCCCTAAAACTACTACCGCAGCATCTTTAGGCTGACGAGATAAAAAAAAAAGAGAAAGAGAAAGAAAAAATAAAAAATATATATATGAAAAAGAATTAAAAAAACGGTATGTCCATAAGCAAAATGGGCACGGATGAAAACCCGAAAGGGCTCCGTGAGTAAAAACAGCAGGACTACCGGCGAGTGTTTGTGAAAACCCGAAAGGGCGCAACCTCGTTAAAAGACACTTGTAGGGTCCTCTCGACCTTGTAAGGAGAAACCACCTGCGTGAGATCTTTACGACTCACAAAGGAGCAACACACTTAGGGATCCTCACGATTCCTAAGGAGAAAATGCACTTGCGAGATCCTTACGACTCGTAAGGAGAATTCTCTTGTGAGACCCTCACGGCTCATGAGATTTGAAAGTCTTAAGTTACAGAAACCTAAACCTGTTCTTAAGCAAATCCTCCACAACCTTCGATATTGCCCTATAAGGGACTCAATACTGACCCTTGTATACAATCCACGGGCGCGAATAAACATTTCCCCAGCAAAGTCCAACCCTTGTAGGTCCTCTCGATCCATAAGGAGAAAGCCCACTTGTAGGATCCTTACGACTCACAGAGGAGCACACACTTAGGAATCCTCACGATCCCTAAGGAGAAAATACACCTGCAAGATCCTCACGACTTGTAGGGAGAAATACCTTTGTGAGACCCTTACGGCTCATGAAGTCAAAAGCCTTGGTCGACGGGACCCTTAACCCTGTTTGCTGAGCCACCTTTGTTCATCATCGACAAAGGCAAATGATGATTCGCTCCTGGCAACATTCCAGTTGTAGCGGTGCTGATGTCGAAATCGGTGTCTAAAATCCAAGCTTGCGGCAAAAAAGCTAGCAAGCCACACATGCCTACAAAATAGCCGAAATGATGGGGCAACTTGCAATAAAAAGCAGCAAGTAAAAATGTATGCATATAAAATAGCCGAAATGATTGGGCAACTCGCAATAAAAAGCAGCGAGTAAAAATAAAACAAATAGCCGAAATGATTGGGCACCGCGAAAAATAGCCGAAATGATTGGGCAATCGCGACCTTCGCGATATAAAAAGCTGAAATGATAGAGCATCGCGGAAAGAATAAAAGAAATGATGGAAAAAATGAAACCTTTTTGCCCTACAGGTAATGTTACATCTATCCCTGTATACAATCCAGGGGTGCAAACAAAGAAGGGATCATACTCCTCCCCCAGGTTTCATCATAACAAGAAGCCAAATCTCGACGGTTCACAGATAGCCTAGAGATCATCTGGACGTTCGTCTCATGCCAGCAGACACAACATCAAGCGAAACGGAACAGCGGCAATCCCCAGTTCCATGGCTCGGCGATATACATATCACCAAGAGTCAAACCTCCATTCCGTGAAATGCGGATATATTCAGCAAAACTCCTGGTTACGTGGAACGCGGATAACGTCACTCTTTGACCCGTGTGAAGCATCCAGAGCGGAGCCTAGTCCTCGCCGAGCACGGCAGTGAACCCGTGTGAAGTATCTAGTGCAAAATTCCTGGTTACGTGGAACGCGAATAACGTCACTCTTTGACCCCGTGGAAAACATCCAGAGCGGAGCCTAGTCCTCGCCGAGCACGGCAGTGAACCCGTGTGAAGCATCTAGTGCAAAATTCCTGGTTACGTGGAACGCGGATAACGTCACTCTTTGACCCCGTGGAAAACATCCAGAGCGGAGCCTAGTCCTCACCAAGCACGGCAGTGAACCCGTGTGAAGCATCTAGTGCAAAATTCCTGGTTTCGTGGAACGCGGATAACGTCACTCTTTGACCCCGTGGAAAACGTCCAGAGCGGATCCTGGTCCTCGCAGTGAACCCGTGTGAAGCATCCAGAGCGGAGCCTAGTCCTCGCCGAGCACGGCAGTGAACCCGTGTGAAGCATCTAGTGCAAAATTCCTGGTTACGTGGAACGCGGATAACGTCACTCTTTGACCCCGTGGAAAACATCCAGAGCGGAGCCTAGTCCTCGCCAAGCACGGCAGTGAACCCGTGTGAAGCATCTAGTGCAAAATTCCTGGTTACGTGGAACGCGGATAACGTCACTCTTTGACCCGTGTGAAGCATCCAGAGCGGAGCCTAGTCCTCGCCAAGCACGGCAGTGAACCCGTGTGAAGCATCTAGTGCAAAATTCCTGGTTACGTGGAACGCGGATAACGTCACTCTTTGACCCCGTAGAAAACGTCCAGAGCGGAGCCTAGTCCTCGCCGAGCACGGCAGTGAACCCGTGTGAAGCATCTAGTGCAAAATTCCTGGTTACGTGGAACGCGGATAACGTCACTCTTTGACCCCGCGGAAAACGCCCAGAGCGGAGCCTGGTCCTCGCCGAGCACGGCAGTAAACCCGTGTGAAGCATCCAGAGCAAATACCGGACTGTGGAGTCCTTAAAATCCACGGACTATGACGTCCTTAACCTCGACCGTGATGTCTTAAAACTAACGATCAAACACCCCGATTCCTTACAGATTTTGCCTTGGTTTAAGGGTACATCTCTTCACTCCTTTGATGCCTGGCGTTGTAATTCCTCAACGTCTTCAAAGAGGTGACGGGTCCCTGCAACCACACATCGGACCGTGGAGTCCCTAAATCCACGGACTATGAGGTCCTTAACCTTGACCGTGATGTCTTAAAACTAACATTGGACTGTGGAGTCCCTAAATCCACGGACTGTGAGGTCCTTAACCTTGACCGCGACGTCTGTAAACTACGATACCTTGAGCGACCCCTGACCCCGTGAAACACGGATAAGGGCGACCACATCCAACACTTGCAGGTCCTCACGACCTGCGGAGAAGAAAAACTCTCTTGTGAGATCCTTACGACTCTCAAGGGAAAACCCGCTTAAGGATCCTCACGATCTTTAAGAAGAACTCACACCTATGGGATCCTCTCGACCTGTAGGGAGAAAAACTCTTTATGAGACCCTCGTGGCTCGTAAAATGCAAAAGTCTTAGGAAGCAGATCTTAACCCTGAATCCTAAGCCATCACTGTCCTGCAAAGAGATCGAGGTAGAATATCCGCAGAATACATTCAATAAAAAGGGGGACACACCATTAAGAAGAAAAATGTATCTTTTATTCATAAACCAAAATGGATACAAAGTACAATTCATGAAAGAAACAAAAAAAAAGAAGAAAAGACACTCTCATCCATGAGTATGTACAAAAAAGGGAAAAAAGATACAAGTCCTCAAGCCGGCGGGCGGTGCAATAATTTTACCAACTCGTCATTCTGTTGCTGAGTCACGGCTTCATGACGCAAGATCTCCAGAAGACGAGCCTCCGCCTGAGCTTGCTGAGCCTGATACGAAGTGAGCCGAGCTTCGGCTCTTTCTCAGTGGCTTTATGAGCCTCGACCCTCTCACGAGTAAACGTGTCAGCTTTATCGAGAGCCACCGCCTCTTTTATGGACTCCTGAAGCACCCGCCAGAGTTCGTATGCTTTTTTGGCCTTGGCTGTGAGGCTGGCCTGAAGCTCGCTCAGCGCCTTAGAAGCCAATTCCCTCTCCAAAAATTTACGGCCGAGCCCTTTTCTCGCACAACAATATGTTCGCTACGTGTCGCTCTATCAGGCCACGTAAGCTCGCTTTCGTGACCGCGGCCTTGGAAACAAGACATTTACGAGACCGTATAAATGGGCTTCCAGTCGACGGGAATAATCGATCTAAAACGCGCTCACATCACCTGACGTGAAAGGCAACAAGAAAGGAAAGTGATGGTAGCATTTGCAATTAAAGAAAGTTCTCATGAGAAGAATACAAAGTTTATTTATGCAAGCGGAAACATACATACTAACACCAAGCCTACATGGAATTTCGGCATAAAGCGTAAAAAGGGAGGGACTAATTTAAAAATGTTCTGCGTTAACGGAAAAGGTCACCAAACATGGGATCAACGGCACAAGGGTTAATGAAGCAGAGGACAAAATTCTCCATCTCTCTCTCTGCTTTCTCCAGCACGTCAAAGTGACGGTTCTCACGAGGAGTCGCTCCCCATCGATTGGCGCCGTGTTCGTCCGCGAAAGCAGACATAATAGCTCGCCGGGCCTTGATCTGGCTCAGCAGATGAATTGAGCAATCCTTCAAAGCCTGAGTAATCAGGCACGCTTCATGAAAACCCTCGAGCTTTTCTTCTGCCGCGTCGAGCATCGCCAGAGTCATCTCCGCCGGGTGAGGAGGGATGTCGGCAAGCACGGCCGTGAGAATCATCCGGAGCCAGAGGGAACCCATCGGGAGGGGGGACCCTCTACGGATCGAGAGTTCATGCATGGCTGAGTCGCATTCGTTGTCGGTAAGGAGGGGATCCACCAACCGAGCAGCAAAGCGGGGGACCATCTCCTCAATAGGAACTTCCCATGGCTGTCGACGAGCATGAGGGCGATTGCAGGCCATGGCCCTCGTTTGTTTCTCAAGACAAGCTACTCCAAGATAAAAAAAATAATAATAATATAAATCTCTTTGTGAGGGGAAAAGGAAGCTATAGCCTCATATATAAAGAAATGCATTAAGTGCTGTGCGCGGAAAATCTTGCATGGTGAAGCTATTTCCAAGGCCCTAAAAAGAAAAGGCATCGAAAATCAAGGAGATGGAACTATTTCCAAGGCCCTTTTTTCTGCGTCTGATATTGTGCACTGAAAATAGGGCATGGGAAGATTTTGTGAACAGCCCCATCAAGGGACCCCACGTGCAGAATACGTGAGGCCTAAACCTGATGTACACTAAAAAAAAATCGAGTGGCACCCTGCATATTGAAAGCCACCAACAACAACAGTAGCAAAAAGGATAAAATCCCAGAGAAAAGCATGCAGACATACGAAGACATAATAGAACTTATCATTCATACTTCAAGAAGGTCATACAAAATAAAAAGAAAACTTTTACAATGGTAAGATTTCAGACGCGGGGCACGGATTGAGAAACTCAAGCTTAACCTTGTCCAAGATCCTCCAAGCATTTCGAACCTCCCGAGTATGTTTTCTCTCACGATCGCAAGCGTCGGGGTCCTCGCGGATGTCCTCCACCCTCCGGTAGGCGGCAAGTATGGCCGACTGCTGAAACGCCTGGTGCAAAAGATCGATGAGGTTGTCACGCCTTCTTTTCGAGATCAGACTCATCAGATACACCGAATGTATCTTATCCTCGGCAACGTCCAATGCCCTGAGCGGCACACCGGCACAGAAGAGAGGAAGCGCCTCCCAAATCGCCAACACGATGAGCTTCAGAAGAGAAGAGCGACGGGGGAGTAGCCGATGGTTGTACTCGTCAAAGCGGCTCATAATTTCAGCACACTGAGCGTTGGTGAACTCCTGATGCTGACTACGGCCCAGGGCACGAATATTCCCATAGGAAATGATCTCGTCAAGACCATACAGATGGGCATCCATAATACCTGAAATAAAGGTCATGAGAATCATTAGAAAGTTCCTATTTCATCAATTGCAGAAGGACAACCTCGGGCCAAAAGACCTCAAGAAGGCTCCATGTGAAGAAACTGAGTTCTTCACAGGAATTAAATTCCTTTTAGAAAAGGGAATTAAATTCCCATAAAACATTTTGTTGAAACGGAATTGAATTCCACAGATTGTCATCACCACTTCCCTAAAGATCATCTAAACCCTAAGAGATCTACAGTTTGAAGGTTAAGCGGTTTCATGTTCTTATGGAAAAACATGAAGAAAAAAGGGTAAAAACCCTTGTTTTGGATTTAAAATCCAGAGGAATGTGAAGGTTCATCGTTTGTCCAAGAACATTACCTGAGGAAAAGAATTTTTTTCGAACAGAGTTAAACTCTGAAAATTGTTTCAAGACAGAGAACTAAGCTCTGGAAGCAAGAATTAAATTCTCAAGGAAAAAGTTCTCAGAAGAAGAAGATGAGCAAAGTGAAGGCTCCTATGAAGAGACAGAGGTATTTATAGAAGGCAATGGAAACGTTTCATCTCCCCAGATCCCTAGAGGAATCCAACGGTCGCAAGAGGTGAAAGCGTTGCACTCACGTGCAGACACGTGAGAACAACGCTGTGGGGACATTTGTTTCCTGATTTAAAATCAGAAAAGCTTATGGAAAAAGCTTCAGAAGAGGGTCACATGCTTACACGTGACCAGCAGTCACATATTGGCACGTGACATCTAAAAGAATCATCAAGGCAGATTCAGCTTCCTGACTACATCAAAGAAAAGGGCTTCAGAAAGGGTCACGTGCTCCCACGTGACCAGGGTCACGTGTTGGCACGTGACATTTTAAAGCGGATTCAAAGGCACATCGGTTCCCTGATCAAATCAAGGAAAAAGCTTCAAAAGAGGTCACGTGCTCCCACGTGACCAGGGGTCACGTGTTGGCACGTGACGCTCAAAACATCAGAATTGTTCTCCAGTTAAATCAAGAAAAAGAGTCCAGACAAGGGTCACGTGCTCACACGTGACCAGGGGTCACGTGGTTGCACGTGACGGTTAAGCAGCAACCAGAAGACAGAGCGCAAAAAGAAAGAGGAAGGCTCGTTCCAAGGGGGTCACGTGCCCACACGTGACCATGGGTCACGTGGTCACACGTGACCGGCTTTCAAAGCCCATTTTGTTAACAGAATTAAATTCTGAAGGAGATTCAAATCTTTCCAAAGGAAAGCGATTATATGGAACCAATCAAATTAAAGATGATTAAATATCATCTATCCATGGGAAAATCTCGGGTTTGGAAAGATTTCCCCTTTAAATCTAACCGAAATAACAAAAGAGAATCCCTGGATTTGAAATCCAATGGTGAATAAAATTCACCTAATAATCCAAAGGTCAAAAACGAATGATGGATGCAAATCAAATCTCTCAATGAAGATTCGTCAAAAACTAATTGATTCGGCTGCTTCTCCTATAAATAGGAGCCAAGAGACACAGGGAGAGATATAGATAGGCAGAGGGAAGAAAAGGGAGAGAGCCTGAATACTTTGAGGAAATTGGATCTTCTGCAAAAGAAAACCCTAGGTAAGAAAGGGAAGGCTTTTTGAAAGAAAGAGAATTTAATTCTCAACAGAGTTTAACTCTGATATATAAAACAGAAGAACATATTTCTTCTCTTTTTGATAGAGGATCTGCAAAGTGCACATCTCCCCTTGAAGTTGAGAATTTAATTCTCAATGGGTCGAGATCCTGCCATGCAGATCCAAAACATAGAGAGGGAACGGAAGCACGAGAATTTAATTCTCACAGAACTATAGGAATTTAATTTCTTTAAAATAAAATTAGGGTTTGACCCTGTGTCATGGGAATTTAATTCCTTCAGAAAAAAGAGAAACAGGGTTTAACCCTAATTAAGAACCTAGTTCTGTGGAAACAGCGGGAATTTAATTCCCTTAATCATAATTTAACAGAGAATGGGAGTTTAATTCCTTAAAAGCTTTTATTAGGGTTTAACCCTATCCAGTTCTTCACATATATGAAGAATTTAATTCCTACAGAAAATTCAGAGTCCAACTTTACTCCAGAATATAAATCTTCGAAAGGAAGTAGGAATTCAATTCCTCTGAAATTATTGTCAGGGTTCAACTCTACGAGGAATTTAATTCCTGGAAAAGATTAACAGATCCTCTAAACAACATACATAGAGGCAGGGTCACGTGCCACCACGTAACCCCCCCAAAAGACCTACAGAAAGCCCCTTTGAGGCAGTGCCCCACGTGACCCACGTGACCCTTGACAGAAGCTTTAACACACAAGCATTTGAATGCCCGTCACGTGATGGCACGTGATGCTCTGAAAGATGCGATAATCTCCGCAGAATAAGTGAAGGGAGGGCGCTCTCACGTGTCGCCACGTGACCCCTCTTGCCTTAGTGTTTAACACTAAATTGAAACTCCCGAACCCAGTGTTAAAACACTGTTGGGCCTTAGTGTTCAACACTAATCAAAAAACTTTATTTGCAGTGTTCAACACTGACTACCTTAGTGTTTAACACTAATTTGAGATCTCTGTTGCCAGTGTTTAACACTGATCTGTTTTAGTGTTTAACACTAATTTGAAAGCCCTGTTGCTGGTGTTTAACACCAATTATCTTTTAGTGTTAAACACTAACTTGTCAATTTCATTCCCAGTGTTCAACACTGATTGGTCTGTAGTGTTTAACACTAGACTTTGGCCCAATTGGCTAAATAGTCAGAGACAAAGTCTCTCCTTCAATGGACCAACAGGAAGCCAATATTCCAGACATGATTGGACTTAGCCCAAGCTGGCCATAAGTCCTCAATTCGTAATTAACTGGGCTAATGGGCTCATAACATAATTAATTGGTCTTGATCCCAAATTGGGCCAAGGACTATTTAATCCACTCCGGTTCCAGGGTACATCTCTTCATTCCTTTGATACTTGGCGTTGTAATCCCTCAACGTCTTCAAAGAGGTGACGGGTCCCGATGACCACACATTGATATGGACCGTGGGGTCCTTAAACCCATAGACTACGACGTCCTTAACCTCGACCGAGATGTCTTTAAACTAACAATGGACTGTGGGGTCCTTAAACCCATGGACTACGACGTCCTTAATCTTGACCGAGATGTCTTAAAACTAACAATGGACCGCAATGTCCTTAAACTACCCATGGACCGCAATGTCCTTAAACTAGCGATGGACCACTATGTCCCTAAACTGGAACAATAGAGCCCAAACGCTCTTTTGTCGGATCTAAACGATCCCGTTTAAGTTGATCTTAGCCTCAAATATGGTTAACGTATCCTTAAACCTTCAAACAGACTGGACTATGAATCCCCCCAAATCAACTTCGGTTCAAGGGTACATCTCTGAACTCCTCTGATATCTGTCGTTGTAATCCTTCAACGTCGTCAGAGAGGTGACGGGTCCCGACGGCCACATATTCAATGGACCACTATGTCCCTAAACTGGAACAATAGAGCCCAAATGCTCTTTTGTCGGATCTAAACGATCCCGTTAAGCTGATCTTAGTCTCAAGTTAGACTAACGTATCCTTAACAAACGTTTGAGTTGATCTTAGCCTCAAATATGGCTAACGTATCCTCAAACCAAACCCCAAACCCAAATCTAAGATAAGTACGGATTTGGACTAGTCCACGTCCTACGGGCGACGACATAACTCAGTCTCCGTATACAATCCACGGGCAACCACAAATAAAACAAACACCCACGACACGAAGTGACCATCTGGAGAAGGAGAAAGTTGTTACCGCAATGCGGTAGCGTAATTAACTGCAGGGGCTTGCGCCTGCAGGGAAGAAGCGTCCCTACAATCAAAAACCCCTCAAACGAGGGGGAATCTGACGAAGTCTGCTACATCGGCCGCATCTGTTTAAACCTTCGATATATGGTGCCATAAATCAACTTGGCATCTTCGGAGAGGTGAACGGATAGCACCAATTAGCATCTGCCCCGAATCTCAGTGCCAAGACATCGCAGTCTTGTGCGCCGCCGTTCGGAGGGGAACAATATGTTATGAGATCGATAAGATATGACGTACGAAACCATTGATCCGTACCCTTTTCGATGAATAGGTCGATAGAATCCCTATTCTATTTGATGACCCCGTACGATGGATTACCGTACGCTATAAGAAATACCGGATGATTGATCCGCGCTCGTGATTGAGGATGATGTTCGAGAATATTGCCATATCGGATACTATAAGGCTGGATCGCCAACGTAAAAGATGTCACCTGAACCATACTTATTTCCGAAACTGACGAATCGTATGCACTTTTAAATGGAAATCTCAAGGGAAGCTACGGATTTTCAAATGATGTCCTTTCCTCAAAAACACCGTAGCCCCACTTTTAAAACTACGATTCGTATCTTTTAAACTGGCCATATGGTTCATGTGTAGATGTATACCTTATTATAGTTCATGTTTATGTTGGATTATCTCTCGTGTGATACGTATTATATTTCCGGTATTTACCGCTTTATGATATTATCTGCTGGTACACCTGCATAATTACCGATGATGCTCATGTTACATTTACACAGATTTGCCGGCTCACACACATTCATCATCGGTAATTGCTATGCCACTTGCACAGTAGAACTGCTATATCATGATATTAATCTTAACCGTAAAAGTGCATTCTTTGTTCAGCACTATCATAGGACATGCTTGCATGATATTCTTGATATGCTCGCATTACTGTTCTATGTTTGCATACATCGTACTTTATGGTTATATGCATTGAGATACTGTTTTCATGAGATTTCTGGATTTGAGAACCGCTGTTATATTTCAAAGGAAATTATAAATTTTTTTTAAAATGCGGTTTCTCGTGATGTGATTTCGAGGCGTCCACCATAAGTTTTCTCGGTTCTGAGATTGTTTTCGAAACCCGATTTGAGGAGTTGGATGAGCCGTCTGTGGGTACATGGTGGACCCGGTATGGTACCCCGGGACAAGAAACTCGATATGTAGACGATGAGCCTGGCAGGAGGGACCACCACCTACCGGTGAAAGTTTGGCGCGGCGGATATCCGGAGGATACCGACCGTGGTCGTGAGATCAGATGGATATGAGCCGATCCGGACTGACGGAGCTCATGGGCCGATCCAGACTGACGGAGCCCGAGATATGAGGATTTTCGTGTCGATACTGAACACGGGTTTCATGATGTTTCGAGTGTCGGTGTTGGACACTCAGGTTCCATGATTTGGTGTGTCGTTGATAGACACACGTTGGTTGATATTCTCATACATACAGGCATATGTTTTCATAATATTTTCGTGTGTCGATGTTGGTCACTCAGGTTCCATGATATTGTTGTGTCGTTGATGGACACACGTGGATGATATCCACATGCATACAGGCATATGATTTCAGATGTTTATTTGTATATGTCATTCGCATTGACTCTATTGTTGACATATATGCATACATGGTCATCCTATATATCATAGTATTACTTTCATGATATGGTATGACCTAGGAATCATTGTTGTATTCGATTTCTACCTGCTGATGTTTTCTACCCACGAGTTGGCAACTCACCCCTGTTGTACCACAGTTTTCTTGCACGTTCGACCGCTTGGATCAGTAGCGGTATCGCTGGCACAGGGTGTTTGCTTGGGTAGATAGGACACATTGAATCTTGTCCATTCTTGTATTATTATTCCTGTTGTATCTAGATAAACTCCATCAATCAGAAACTAGAATTTGTATATTAGTAGACCTAAACAGACTGTATGTTTGCGAGACTTAGAGCGATGGGTGTATGTTCGCTTCTTTTGAGGTTTTTGATGTCTTGTTTTAGTTATTTCTTCTGTGTTGATCTTCGCCGTTAGGCGTTGTATATTTATTGTTTACTTGCGTGGTTGTGATTCCGCCGATTGGCGAAGAGCCAGCTCCCGTTTGGGGATGCCTATATATATTGCTTGTATGTTGTTTTGGATCAAAATATATAGGGGATGTGCTGTCCAAATTTTTAAAGACGAAAAATGTTTTCAACAAGAGTATAATCCACCTGTATTTTCATATATCATTACCTATGCATTTGAAGAAAAACTTGATTTCATTATACCTTTATTTTAAAAACTTCACTTCTATTATTTTCCCTAAAAAGGTTTAGATTTCTGGGATTTGGCTTACTTGAATTAGGTGGGGTCCTATAGACTTCGCATGATTCAAGTGTCAGTCACATGCTTTTTTTTTCCGGGTCGTGACAGCAACTTTGAAGTTTTGGTGATAGAACTTTAAAATGGCACCACAGCAGCCCAAATTCAAATCTCGTCCCACGCAAAAGCCCAGGTTTTGGCTTATAAAAGGATCTCATAATACATAAGCGGGTTAGAATATCAAAATTTGGAGAAAGAGAGTGAGAGGGTCAAAGATAGAAAAAGGCCACCCTGCATATTATCCCTAATGTGTATCTTAGACTGTTTCTATTAAGAAAGAGATGACCAAAGAGTCAATTGTGTCCATACAGTCAACAAGGGAACGCTTCAAACTTCTTACAGAGCCAGAGGCTGAGCATTTGGACCTTTTCCTGCTCTCTCCCAAACCACACGTATTAAACTAGTAAACATCCCTTTAGGAAATTTTTTTGGGTAAATTGTCAAATCCCCAAACAGTGTTTCCTGCTGACAAAACCTGAGATGTCAAAAACCCACCGAAAAAATTTCATGCGGTATATGTATAGTTGACTGTTACATCTAAAAAGTCATAGATATCGCTGACAACTGCATATATAAGCAATTGTATAGATATTGCATAATAACTAGATATAGCAACAACTATACATATACCGTAAGTAGAGGATTTTTTGACAACTGAAAAAAAATTCAGGGAGTCGGGGGTTCTTGCCAGCGGGAAATTCTGTTTTCATCATCTTTATTTTCTTAAGTTTTGTTGGTACCAAGCATGTCATGGAATATTGTGCAGATTCCATGATCGATAAAATAACTCCATTAATAAAATAAGGTAATGCAGGGAGAAAGAATAAAAAATTCACTGACATCCAAAGAGGAAAAGCTTTGATTCAATGCAGGAATGCCTGTCTTTGTTTTCATTTTTTCTATTTGAGGAGGAAAGTCAGTGGAAAGAGGGAATTTTGAGACACATTTTAATTATTGAGGTCTTAGAAAGTTCATTGATGTTACGTTGGTATATTTGGCACTGCCTGCTCCTACCAGTTCTAAATCTATCAAATAAAATTCTTCAACAAACTTGCAAATTTCTTGCATCAGTCAAATTATTTTATGCTAATAATATAAAATTATTTTTCTATGATCCTGTTTTCTGTTATCAATCAATACATGTGCCTTTATTTTATATAATAAAAAGAACAGGTAATTTTGATATTTCATCCGCCGGAAAATGAGGCCAAAGAGCAAATCTACATTAGTAGTGATCTAACAATTGAAACTACAAAGACTCGGTAAACTAAATTTTTGATACGGTTAGGTGCAAAGATTACAAGTTTTAGACCAGAAAATAACCAAAATCAAATTGCTATTATTTAATTAAAAAATGTTGGAAAGATTAATTGCCTTTCTAATTAAAAAATTAGTAAAGTTAATTATTTTGCTGTTATTGTGCACTACAGTTGCCTATAATAATATTCATGGCGTCTCTTTAAATTATTGTGAAAGCTGCAGCATTTCTGCTGGGGACCAGAGGTGGGTAGCTTTAAAACCCACTGCAGAACAACCAAATCTACTCCCTTTTTCAGAAATCAATCCCTACCCATTTCAATCAAAGATTAGATTAAAGAAATTTTGGCATCAAAGAGACATCTTGTGCTCAAATTCATCAAAAAAGGAGCTTCTTTTGAGGCGCCACTGCGATTTTTCCAGCGCTTTGAGGTTTGCTTTTATCTGGGTTTTCCTTAGAATTTCTTAGGATGTAATTTTAGTGATAAAACCCCAAATCTTTTTTTCTACTTGTCGTGTTGAAGAGTATAGCAGTTTGATTCACATATGCTTGAATGTTAATTCATTGGATTTATGCTTGAGAGATCTTGTGGGTAGCTTTGATCTCAAATCTTCTTAAATTGACTTGAATGGAAAGAAATAGGAAGACCCTTGTTCTGTAACGGTGAGAAGAAATCATAAGTTAAAGCATACTCCATAGACAACTTATGTTACATTCTCACTTTGAAACTTAATTACAATCCAAGCATTGTACAAAGTGTATGAAAGATCATAGTTTATGGTTTAATTTATGATTTTGTTATTTTTGTATTGATTGTAAGGTAAAATTATCTTATTTGACGTTTTAGATCCTTTAATCAAGAGATTGAGGCCAAAGAAATGGTTTTTTGGATTGTTTTGGTGTTCCTCTTTCTCTGCTCTCTTTCGGGCATTCGATCCCAAGAAAGCCCGGATGTGACTGTTATAATGCGCGGCTCGGGTACTATAGGTGAAACCAATGATGATTTTGTGTGTGCTACTATTGATTGGTGGCCTTCTGAGAAATGCAACTATAACCAGTGCCCTTGGGGACAATCTTCTGTTCTAAATTTGGTAAATTTTCGAACATTGTTTATTGGCCGTCATCTCTTTATTAAATTAAGATCATACTAATATTGGATGCTCTTTCTTCTCAGGATCTACACCATCCTTTTCTAGCCAATGCCATTCAAGGTATTTGGTTCTAGTCCTCGGTTTATTTCACAGTTCTTTAAGGTTAAGTCATTATTGCCGTCCATCATGCCATGGAGACAACCGAGGAGACAGATTTAATTTGCTATACTTATACCTTCACATAGAAAGATGGTCATTAATAATTATCATCCATCATGCCGTTGGTCTAAGAGATAACTTGCACCCTTTACTATAAATATGGTGGTTTTGCAATATCCTTGATGTGAGTATTAGAATGCAGGAACATTTGATGTATGCCAATTGAATCTTGATAGCACTAAAGTGATCAATATCTACTCTCTCTTTTTCATTGAAAACAGAACGCATAAGTTAATTCCGTATGTGAATGCAATTAATACGAACAATTTTAAAGATTTAAGGCATATGATATAGTATTTTATATCTCATAGCAATTGTATTGTGGCGTTGCAGCGTTCAGCCCCTTGCGAATAAGAGTTGGAGGCACTCTGCAAGACCGAGTGGTGTATGATGTGGGAAATTTGGGTTATCCGTGTAAACCATTTTCAAAAATGGCCGGCGAGCTATTCGGCTTGTCTAAGGGATGCTTGAGCATGGAGAGATGGGATGAACTTAATCTTTTATTTAAAAAGACAGGGTAAGGCCCCATCTGCTATACTTATTTTTCTCTTTTGGTATTGCTTGCTATAGTTATATGATGATGAGCTTATCCCAAATCTCTTTTAGACTATATATAAAAATATAGCTCTCAACCCTAACCATCATTTCGGATTTTAGGATGGTATTAGAGCTACCTGGGTTCAAATCCTATCAAGCACACATTTATTAAAAAAAAGGATCAAATAGAAAATACTGTTACGCTTTTAAGCTTTAGCCGCAAAAATGGTGCTCAACTTGTGGGTAAAGTAAGAATATGAAAAGAAAACTTATAAGTGAATAATTAACCTCTCTCGTGCTTCGCCATAACTTACTTTTGATGCAGTGGCTAGAACTTTAAGAATGTAAACATTTGTATATAAAAGAAAGTCAATTATTGCATTGACTTAATGCTTGCATTTTATGACTGCAGAGCAATTGTGACATTTGGCCTTAATGCTCTCCGTGGAAGGCACCATGTACGAAATGGCATTTGGAGTGGTGCTTGGAATTCTAGCAATGCTCGAGATTTCATAGAGTACACTGTTTCTAAGGGATATCCAGTTGATTCGTGGGAATTCGGTAATTATTGTTTCAGCCTCAATCTTTTACATCTTTCCGTCGACAGTATTTTACCAAATATTTTGTCATGCATCAGGAAATGAGTTGAGTGGGCATGGAATTGGTGCACGTGTCGGTGCTGAGCAGTACGGTAGTGATGTAATTAACCTTAGTTCCA
Source organism: Agapanthus africanus (assembly GCA_030015575.1). Lineage (NCBI taxonomy): Eukaryota > Viridiplantae > Streptophyta > Magnoliopsida > Asparagales > Amaryllidaceae > Agapanthus > Agapanthus africanus. Next base: position 850,784,013 of record CM057339.1, read on the forward strand.
TCCTTAACGAGTTATACAAAAATTCATCATCGAGGCCATTATTGGTAGCACCTGGGGGATTCTTTGAGCAGGAGTGGTATGCTCAGCTTCTTCAGGCTTCGGGCCCGGGTGTTGTCAATGTCATGACACATCACATATACAACCTTGGTGGAGGTACACGTCATATGAAACCTACTTTAACCGATATTTTTGTTCTCAATATAGGCGATCGAATAAAATATGTGCAATAAAAACACATATCTGTATTATTTTAAATTTAAAACCACGTGTCAGAAGAGGTATTAATGAATGCCAATTTGATTCTCCGCATGACATGTGACAAGAAAAAAATCTCTTCATTTGAAAAAGGGGTTTGGAAAAAGGAATTATCCTTTAACCGTTTTATTTGTAACAGTTCAAATGTTCTCAAATTGAATCTACTTCAAACTAAATATTTTAAACATCCTTTACTATTATAACAAAGAATCGTTAAAATGTTATCAAATCTTTTTCAATGACCAAATCCTTTTCAATGATGTCCAACGTATTTATGCATGAATCACATGTGCAAAACACTTTGATTAAGCTATGCCCCTTACTTACCCTTGTACCCATCATGTTATACTGTAGAATATCTTTTGAAGCCATTAAATTAGTAAACTTGGGGAAACCTGAGCTAACTTTGCTTTCATTTTCAGGTAATGATTTGAATATCAAAAATAAGATTACAGATCCACAATATTTAAATCGGGTCGCAGATACATTCAGAAATCTCCAACTAACGGTGCAAAGACATGGGCCATGGGCTTCTCCTTGGGTTGGTGAAGCAGGTGGTGCATACAATAGTGGCAGCCGGCTCGTTTCCAATACTTTTCTAAACAGCTTATGGTAATTATCTTTTCCATAGTTGTTTGTGATTGCGTAAAATTTCAACTTAATTTCAACTTATTCAATTGATACCATCATTCAGGTACATAGATCAACTTGGGATGTCATCAAAGTATGATTCAAAGGTTTATTGTCGACAATCATTAATTGGTGGAAATTATGGTCTCCTCGACACAGAAACCTTCATACCAAATCCTGATTACTACAGGCAAGAGAATCTGAACCGATAAATATAGGATTAATGCGTGAACTGCTATTGAAGACCTTTAATTTTAAATCTACTCTTGTTTGTTGTTTTTAGTGCATTACTATGGCATCGGATAATGGGGAAGGGAGTTCTCTCACTTGATCTCAGTGGGTCACCATATTTACGAGCTTACGCTCATTGTAGGAAGAAAAAGGTCAGAACTTTTCAAGATTATGAGTAGTTATACATTCTTAGCATGGTTTGAAATCTCAGTCGATTCCGATCCAAAAAATAGTCATCCGAGATCCGATAGATACCGTCAATATTGGGTTTACCATCTAATTAGTGGGTTTCAATGTGAAGTTTTATTAATGGGCTAATCTGATAATTAATAAAGAGGCATTATGGGTTACTTTACCTCTCTAATGATCAATAAATATATCAAACAGTTAATGATACATTTTCTAGATATTAAAACAATCACTCTAGATATCACTAATAACTAGAAAAATTGTCAAATAATTTATCATTACTCTTAGTATTTATACGAGAAGTTTACTAATTTTTAACTACTCATTTTGTCAAATGATATAAAATCCGATAATCCCGAGACAGCCGAGATACCCAATTCAAATCCTAGATATGACCGTCTGATACCGATCCCGAGATTTTAAACCTTGATTCTTAGTTTCTTCTCAAAATGTGTTTCTCCAAACAACATTAAGAATAGTTATACTAACTTCCATGAAGTTTCATTAATATTTTCAAATAAATCATCCAGCTCTATAAATTAAAGGTAACACCGCTGAAATGCTACTTATCTCTCACTTTAATGGTTCTTTCAATTATTTAACTCGCATTAAAATGTTGTCAATGGTTTTATCTGAAAAGCAGCTAAAGTTTACAAGGGTTCAGTATAATCTACTTCAAAGTAACATGGACATTATTCTATTAATTGCAATAAAGATACCCTATACTCTATCAACATGATCCGTTGTCATATACGCATTCTTTCCCATCAAAACGGATCAGCTATGGAGTTTATGAAAGATTTCACAAATTTTAAGACCAATTGCGTCGTTTAAATCTTGTAGACTGAAAAAAGGAAACCTACAAGAACAAAAAAAAAGTTTGACAAAATAACTCTTGGAAATTACAACATATATCTAAAAATGTTGTACCTGGCATTTCAGGGAGGCGTCGCTATAGTGCTGATCAACCTCAGCAAATCTACCGAGTTCGCTATAACAGTTCGTAACGACCTCAATGTCGATCTTTCTAATGGAGGTGGCATTCAAAGGGACAATTCTTTCATGCACGGTCTAAAAAGAACAGTTTCATGGATCGGCAAAAATCCCTCAGGTGGGTCCGAGAAAAGAGAAGAATATCATTTAACTGCAAAGGATGGTAACCATCTCGGACGATCCATGTTACTGAATGGAAACCTATTAGAGCTCACTGAAGATGGAAATATCCCGGCCATGAATCCTTTGTTTGTTTCTGTAAATTCGCCTGTTTCGGTTGCACCCTTGTCCATTGCATTTGTGGCCTTCCCTAACTTTGAGGCTAGAGCTTGTGTATAGTTGTGGAGGATAAAATAGGATTGTATTTATCTTTACCAATTGATTTGTAATGTTCTAATAGATGTGTATAAAGCAATGTGATGACAAAGATTTTATATAATTTTTTACAGGAAAAGAATATGAGCAGTACCAAAATAATATGTTTATTGTTTATCTATTTGATTGAAGAAATACACCAGAATTAGATAATGGATATTATGTCAAACCAACACCAATAAAGACGAGAAAATGTACATTGAGACCGGTAGGATTCAACCTACTTTAGCAAGAGTGCATCTCTGAGTACAAGAGATATTTCAATTTCTTCGAATTATCCATATTGGTTTACATCCAGAAGAATGCAGCGGTAAATGATGGTTTACGAAATAAAATATCATTTGTTTCGATTACATCTCCATGCAGACTACACCTGCTCAGACTCACTTAGACAGGTGATGGTGGATAAAAATTGTTATGCAGATCAATGAATAAAACATGAGAATAACAAATTGTTCAATATCTTATAAATACCAAGCCAGAGGGAAAGGAATCATGAGCAACATTACAATATCTCATGAATAACAACATGATGAAAAGAATCATCTGCACATTTTCAGTATCTTATGAATAGCAAATATCCTTGAGAGTCCCCTCCACATTCAGTGGGATCGTCCCCGAGTGATCTCCATGAACTCTAAAATTAATAGATGAATACATAACCAAAATAAAAAAAAATAAAGTAAATGAATACACATGTATCAAACTTGAAACTAAACAAAAAAAGAATTACATATATATGCTGCCCCAACCTTCCTTTTGTATAATGGCCGAGAATCAAATCTTCCGCTGCAGCAACAGAAATTGTTCGCAATGTTCGGTTACTCTTTGTGCCAAAAAGTTACTCCCTCTATCTACTATTATGTTACACAATCAGAAAACAATCTCCCAATCTAGTGATCGAAACCAGTTCGTGTGTTCTTGATGTCAGGTCTCTTGATTTGCTCAAAATGAAACCTGTGGCTCTTTTAAGTGTAACTTCGCCCTCCAGTTCCTTGCTATAGATAGCTGTGGGGTTCCAGAACATGACAGTTCCTAATGAAATCGTTGGAGTAATTCACATGCTTCGTCCAAAAAGGTTGCAGATGTTTATAGCCAATCTCGAGCCAAGGCTTACATTGGCCATTGTAGTGTATTACTGCAGCTTTCCTCACACTCTCAAGATCCGACTTTTCTTGGTACCCCAATCCTAACATGTGCCAAGACGGATCGATTGGCTGAACGTTCCCTCTGAAGGCTATCAGCGCTGGAGGCAAAGTCCCAAGCTTCCACAATCTCAAGTTCGACTTCAAATTCTAAGCACCATAGCAAAAGAAAGAAGAAATTGAGAGAATGTTCAAATAGAAAACTCATGAATTCATAGTTGCATTCTTTGTGTATTTGTAAGAATCAGCTATCCTCATGAACCTAGAATATATGTGCTATTCCGAATTTGTGATATGCCTTGTAATAGTAGTGCTGCAGTCCAAGTGCAGGCAACCATGAAGCGATAGCCTAAAATTGCCATACGCTAAGAATTCTGATGAAGGTGGAATGTGATAGATTTGTGATAGGAAGTGATTATATCTGAGGGACGATATACCAAACCACAAAAATGAAACACATAGGCACAACTTCTTACTATTGTTAACTGTTGATATAAGTTCCAAAAGCACTTGATGAGGACCGAATAATACCGAAAATTGAAGAAGAATTAATAAAAAAAAAAAAGAAGATAGCAATACATGATTTTAATGAAATGTGAGCATTTTCTATTCATTGCATGACAGTGGCATGGCATATATGGGAAAAAGCGAAGCTGATGCCATATCATTTTTATTCTGCCAAGGAGATGCAATCTCCTTATCCAAGTACTCAGGAGATTGCTTCTGAGTGCTGACTGTTATATAAAAAAAAAGATATGAATAGATCAATGGAAAGAGACTAGCCCAAAAAAAGAAAATTGCAGGAAATGGGCCAATGAATTTAACTGATATTCACAATATTGAGATCTTACAGGGATTATAGCCAAAAGCAGCACCCACAGCACCCACAAGCATTAAATGTAATGATGTGTCGAGTTGATAAAGTGTTTATGGATCCATTCCAATAAGATATAAATAGAATTATCAAAAATAACTAATTTCACATAGTTATTAGAAGAAAATGAAAGTAAACACTGGGAAAAATCCCAGTGCCATCTAAAATTGAAAGGGAAATACAACTCACATCAATTATCAAAATGAAATATATATATATATATATATATATATATATATATATATATATATATAGGAGAGGAAAATCAGAGGATGAATAGAAGAGCGAAGGAGCTCAAATATTACCTCCTTCACCCAGTAATGATAGGTGTCCCTAATGTTTGTCTTTCTCCACGCACCCAAGTCGAAGATATTCATCCCATAGGCCCATGCACACTCATTGGGATCCAAATTACTAGCTATAAGGGGATGAGAAAAGTTAAAATATGTCTTGAAGCGCTTCGACATTACCCATCGGTCTTCGCCTTTACAAGTTTCTACAGCCCCATTCACTTTACCAGAAAGATCAATATCCCACAATGGTGCTAGATCACGTTGACTGACGACATCATCGTCAAGAAATACCACCTTGTTCAGGTTTGGAAAGAGCTATATGGAACACAAAGCGCACAGTGGCATCACATATCATTAAAAAAAATTGCTTCAAGATTAAGAATATCAGAATCCAAATAGGGAAATAATAATGGCATTCAACAATTCAGCCATGAAATTGAACTTTGACCAAATGCAGGGTGTATGCAGAATTGTGGTCAGAGAGGACACATAACACAGACTAGGAAGTCCAACTACATTTATAAAAATCATTTTATTATTCAAAAACTAGTCAAATAAATTCTAACAAAATATAATTAAACATTAAGAAAAACCTACAATAACATATTTCAAGGCTTTATATTTTGACAACATACACGACTTAAGTTTTTTGCTGAAACTAAACTTCTCTTTATTTCTGATTTTTCTATATGGGACTAATGTATTAGACTTTTCTTGTTTACAGAAAAATGCACGATAGAATCTCTAACCGTTTAAATAAAACCAAAAACTAATTTTGTTGGTAGTAGGTCTTAAACCTTCCACCTTTTGCTATGGAACTTCAGCAGTTCAGCTCACACACACACACATTTCCAATAATTAATTATGATGATGTTAGTTTATTGTTGCCACTTCAACTCTGTCCCTGTCAAATTGGACTTTAGCATTTCACAATAAATTTAAATTTCGAGGTATCAAATTAACATTGTCCTGAAATTTAGAAGGCCCATGTCCTGTCACAATTTTCATGGTCCTCCAAAATCAATATTCAAATAAAAGCACGGCAGAAAATGATTACTCATAACATATTGATTTAGCTACCTCAGGAAGATATATTCGAAGATGGTTAAGCAGAGAAATATATTTCGGACTCCGAGCCTGCAATTTTGAAGCAAAAACCCTGGGGTTGTCGGCTACATTCGCACCCCTTATATGATCTCCATGATAATGATTTCGAACACCTCGATGGCTTTCTATAGCCTCAAGCACTGGTACATTTTCCCTTGTCAACCAATCAAATTGATGAACGCCTTTCACCTCGACAATTGCCGGGGAAAGAGGATTTAAAGCAAACCATGAATGCATGCCAGGATAAGTTTTTTTGTCCGTTATTACATGGAAAACTATTTTTTCAGGTTTAGAAGCAGATCGCACAGTTGAGCTGACAACTACAGAGGCTGCAAGTATGTTATCACTCGCTAAGATGAAATGGTAATAAGAGTTATCAGAGAGCACAGGTAGCAACTCGGGGGGAGGCAATTGCTTTCGTGCATTAGCATTAGATGAATACTCATCGGTCAAACGTAAGGAGAGGCAATGGATTCCTTTTGGAATAGCAGTTGCTGCAAAATGTTTGTGTAATTGTTCTGCCAACCTTGATCTCTTTACCTCCCTATTCATATTTTCCATCTGCATGGAACATATAGCAAGTCAGAAATACAGGTTGAATCCTAACATTTGTCAAAGCATCGATCTGAAGTGAAAATTGTGGTGAATCTTCTTTCACCATAAACAAATGCAAGTAAATGGAAACAAGTCTACAACTATCACCAGTTCATTTAATATCTACTGATCCATTATCATGTTAAGATATGTGAATTAAAAAATAATCCCACGTTGGGAAAACTATAAGAGTTACATGGAAAACTATAAGAGATACATGGGTATAAAATATAAAATGGGTCAAACCTCAACAAGGCTTGAGTCTTATTGTTGGAACCCACTTATATCAAAACTCGTGTTCACTCAAAAGATAAAATATATAGTCGCACCCCCTCGAAATTTAATTTGGTATCAGAGCTAGGTCAAATAACACCTCTGCACTCGAGCCCTTGCACGGAGAAAACTATAAGAGATACATGGGTATAAAATATAAAATGGGCCAAACCTCAACAAGGCTTGAGTTTTATTGTTGGAACCCACTTATATCAAAACTCGTGTTCACTCAAAAGATAAAATATATAGTCGCACTCGAAATTTAATTTGGTATCAGAGCTAGGTCAAATAACACCTCTGCACTCGAGCCCTTGCACGGAGAAAACTATAAGAGATACATGGGTATAAAATATAAAATGGGCCCTCGAGCCCTTGCACAGAGAAAACTATAAAAGGTACATAGGTATAAAATATAAAATGGGCCAAACCTCAACAAGGCTTGAGTCTTACTGTTGGAACCCACTTATATCAAAACCCGTGTACACTCACCCTCTCGAAATTTAATAACTACTATATTTTTTGTCCCTAAGAGTAAAGCAGACATTAGAATTAGTCCTCTTTCTAACATTGAGAGAGAAATGGTTTGATGGAGCGTCAGTTTATTCTGCAATATATAAGTATTGAAAGCCTGTAATGACCAACAGGAAAGAATGACTCTTTTTCTTTGAGTGCTCAAGAAATTTGGTTGTTCTAACAAATGTGTATAAATTATACAAGTGCTTGAGGATTCATTTCTATTGTAGTCAATGGTAAACAATAAATCAGTTGGCCCATTTCAAAGTCCCAGGGAAGGTTCTAATTTAAGTACAGTAAATGATAGCAATTTGAGTATGGGCTGAAAACAACTTTATGCAGGAACCTATTGAAACTATACATCTTTCTAGTTGCAGATGAACCTCCAAGATTGGGTTTTATCAAAGGAATACAGAGAAATTCCTCATGACTTTGAAAATTTATGATCCTTCATCAGGTCTAAAGGTAAGTAGGTTAAGAGGGTAGTCGTTGCCTATATAAGTTGCTTCCAAGCCAATCTTTTTATTATTGGAAATATATTGGTCAAGGGTCTTGTCGGTTAAAGTACCTTGAGGATCCCCTTTATATATGAAGAAGAAAAGACGATCATCATGGAAATTTTGTCTTCAGAGTAAACTAGAATTTTGAGGTGAGTACTTAAATTTCTTCGGCTTGGTGACTGATTAGTTCTTAGTAAGATTGTTCTTTCAGCAAACACATTTACTTGCTAACTGTGTTATTACCCTCTTTTAGGTATGTTATTGTCAAAAAGGAAATTGCTTCAAATTAAAAGGCTTCTGACTAAATTATCTTTGAGAGGCATCATCGACAAAATTTACGGAGGAAGTTTTGCTTTGCAATGAGGGAGGATTTTGGTTCTCAAAGAAACTGCTAACTTGAGAATGAAACAGAGGTGCAAGGCGGCATCATGTTGGACCAATTTGTCAAAAGAAATTTATAGTTTGAGATAAAGAGAGTATATTACTAATATTAATGGCACCTAATGTGGAAGAAAATTGAATTTTCAATCGCTGAAGTTCAAATTCAAGAGTAATTAGTGTACGATTGAAAGCGGACCAAGGAGAGCCTAGCATCAAGGATTTCTTCTGATGGAAGACTTGTGACTTGTGCCTAGGCAATAACAAGTTCAAGGCACCACACAACCAACTTCTGGAATGTTCACTGCTATATTAAAAGACGATGGATGGGACCCTCCTTGTTTTCTTAATAAAATAAGTCCTCGGCTCTGTGGATTAAGAGTACAAGCTGCATTAAATGACATAACTAAACCATAAAAAGTTTTTTTCCCGACGCTATTGACTGTATATAAACTAAGAGGAAAGGGGCCTGGCCCTTCCTGCAGCACCCTCACCCATAGGCAGGTGGGGCCCAGGGGCTTTTTTGCAAAATTTCCCCTGGACCCACCTGCCTATGGGTGAGAGTGCTGCAGGGAGGGGCCTGCAGGCCCCTTAAGCACATATACTAAAGCCAAAAGATTTTAGGCAAGGCGCATAAAGAACCTTTCTTTTAGTAACTATCAAATACATGGATCTAAATAGTACCTGTACCTGATAAACCAATATAGTTATTAGTAAAAGGCCAATGTTAATACTGAAAATCTGGTTCTCAATCTGACAAAACTCGAACCTTCTGAAATCTATTTAATCAGAAAGACTGATCCAATTATCCAAAGCAACCAAATGAATTAACAGTAGATACTATAATTTTCACTAAATTAATATTGAACTTATGTAGTCGTGTCATCACTCGCAAATACAACCTCATTCAATGAATGCGTAATGTGATTGGCAGCAGGAGCGATGACACCAATGAGTACTCACTACCCAAAGCAACTCAAAAATTAAGGTTGGGCTTAGATGGATAAGGTGAGAAACAAAAATACTCAAGCAGTATATGTTCTCAAGCCAAGTGAACAAACTTATACAGATCTTGATGATTCCCTACTCAAATCATAGGGCACCAAACTAGAAATCGCAGAAATTTCTAGTTTTTTGAAAGTATAACAGTCCTAACCAAAAACACAGCCAGCAATTATTGTTTTCTGCTAAATAAGTTTAGTGATCTTCACTGCTATATGAGGACTTTGAGTAAACAAAATAGGTTACTTAATACAATCTAATAACCAAGACATAACTTTTTGCTTAATTTAGGATTATGAAATGTATCAATAAAAGAAGAAATATGTAATTAGTTTCCTACCATGGCCTTCAAGTTTATAGCAAATGTCTTTGCATCATACTCGTTGCTCTTCATGTCAGAAAGAAACTCATTAAACGACTGTGGAAACTTCTGGTCAGCAGGAAGTTCCTCAGAATTTACTTGATCAAGAATCTTATACAAATCTTTTACAAGCCTCTGTAAAGGTGAAATCCAGTAAGCAAACTTATAATCAACTTCAACATAATTCTGAAACACATAACCTTAAATAATCAACTTCAATAGAATTCTGAAACTCACAACCCCAACTATAGATCATGATATTATCATAGATTTAGTAATGGATAGAGAATATAAAGACAATTACCGTTGAATCGTCACCCCCTCTGCCAAGAAATCTCGGTCCCAAACGCCTTCCCAAACAATCTGACAAAATAGAAAGCTATGGATAAAACTCAGATGAACATTAACCCAGATAATATTATACTGGACCAAAAACAAGCCATATGTATGTTGCCCAAATTAAAAGCGATGCATACTTTTGATGCCACATAAAACAAAGTTACAAGGCAAAGGATGCATGAACTAGTTTAATGCTCGGTGTAGATATTACAGAAATCCAACTTCAAGATATCCATAATGGCTGATGGGGAGGCCTTGCCTCTATATACCTTAGGTACGGAAATAGCAGAGAAAATATGAGCATTACATGACGGTATTTATTTAAGAATTCAAAAATATGTATGTATTTGTAGTATGGAAATGGTTTTGCGTTGATGCCCAATGTTGTCAAATCATTCCTTGTAGCTTTGGCATTTCTTGTCCTTGGAGCAGAGTAGCTGACAGGCGAAACCTCTAACTGAATAAACTATTGGCAAAGCCTTTTTCCTTATCTAATAGTTAATTTTTTTCTCCTTAGAAAATTATAATGTGATAAATAACCTTGTTCCCGCTCAAATTAAATCGCACCCATTAGATGCGCATTTGTCAAAAGTGCCATCACATGTGATGCGACACGTGCAAAGCATGAGCACATGACCCAAGCCATCGCATGCCATGCGACCCGTGGAATGCACGTGCGCATTGACTAAGCTCCTGAAAGGCTGCAACCCGTGCAAAGCACAAGCGCATACCCGTGCGATATGCAAGCACACCCTATCAGGCCGAAGCTATTATTAGAAGAAAATCATCTGTTGTTAACAAACTTAACATATCAAACAAATTGATTTGATCTGATAGTGCGCATGCACCCTAAATTGATATGCATCAATTTAAATTTATTTGTTAGGGATTTACCTTAACAAATCCCTTTCCTATAAATGGGAACCTTAGAAGAGAAAAAAAGGGGACCCTCATATTATTAAAAAAAAAGAGCTTTCGTTCTTCCTCTTCAGTTGAGCAAAATCATCAAGATCTCCATCTTCTCCTTCGACGAAACCTAATATCAACTAGGTAACGAAGGAGAGATAAAAAAAACTCCCCCTTTTATCTATAAAAGTTTCAACTTTATATTAAAAGGTTTGGCTTTTCTTTGAAACCATTGATTCACCATATACAGGATCAAAGAATCTTAGGGTTGATCTCTCTTTTACAAAGTTCTAATTTTTATGAGAGATCGATCCTAAGATCCAAGACTTTGAGGAGAACCCCGATAAAAAGTGTTTCGACACGTAAAAAACCGAAGCTTTTGCTTCCTTGTGAGTTTCAACTCCCCTGAAAGTTCTAATTTTCACAAAAAACCGGTGTGCATTCCTTGAAATATGCGACACGTGATACACGTGCGCACAAGCCAATCACACTTTAACCTCGGGCGCACCCGCCCTAAAATCTGTACCATGCGCACCACAGACTTCACCCGTGTGCATAAATCGATCACACCCTACCTTAGGATGCACTCTATGAAATTTGCATCAAGTGCGCATCACGTGCCATACACGTGAACGCAAAGAGGAAAATATCGTCTATGAAGACGTGCGCATCACGTGCCATATACGTGAACGCAAGGTAGAAGTATCGTCTATGAAGACGTGCGCATCATGTGCCATACACGTGAGCGTAAGCTGAAGCCATGCGATGGATGGCATTCGTACCACGTGCACACTCCTTCATAGGAGATGCATATGCACCATATGTGAAGCACGTGCGTACCCCAAATACGCAAGCATATCTAAACAACAAGCTATTGTTTAAAGACTTTGTCAAATAAATTAAGTATTGAAGCTTATACTTCTAATATGTGAGCTAATGATCAAAAAGACCATATTATCTAAGTTGATCTTAGTCTAATATAAGACTAACAATCCTTAACCAAAGTACTAAATTGACCTTAATCTCAAATAAGACCAACGACCCTTAGTTGATACTCTAAGTTGATCTAAATCTAAAACATGATTGACGGTCCTTAAATAAATTCAAATATTTTGAACTGATGGACCTCATCGATATGAGATGCAACCTAGGTTCAAACCCAAATATAACATATACGGGTTTGGACTAATTCGCGCCCTACGGACAACGACAAAATTAGTCTCTGTATACAATCAAAGGGTAACCCAAAATAAACAAAATTAAAACACAACACATGAAGGAATAGACTTGGAGTGCAGCAAGTTGTTATCACTTTGCGGTAACGTAATTAACTGCTGGGGCTTACACCTGCAGGAAAAAGCGTCCCCACAATCAATAAACCCCCCATCTGTGATGGGGAATATGAAAGTTCAGCTATATCGGTCGCATCCCTCTAAACCTCCGATATACGGTATCATAAATCAACTTGGTATCTTCGGAGGGGTGGATTGATATGTTCCAAATAGTATCTGGCCCCAGATTCAGGCAGGACGTTCTATCCCAGATCGTTCCGGTTTCCAACGGTAAACAAACCTCAACTTCTATCATTAAAAGCTCTTGTAATGCCATTAAAATAGGACATGGATCACACGATATCCTTCCTTAGTAAGGTCTTCTCTGTTATCTTTCTAGCACAACAATAAAAACCTCATACCCCCGATCCCTAATCGAAAGTGAACTTATGCAAGCTAAATCAAAGTCCTTGATCTCCTTCTCATCCTTACCAGAGCACTAAGTTTAAGCATAGCAATTTAGGAGTCAAGTTGAATCTAATGTACAAGCTCTAGATCTTCATAGTTCATACTCATTAAAATCCAAGACAAAAGTCAGTTTCTTTAATTATTCTTGACAACAAGGTCGCTTTTATCAATATAAAAGAAAATTAGGCACATTGTTGCCTGATCATCAGTGGAGGGGTGTGTGTGTGTGTGTGTCAACTCTATCAGCTCCCCAACAAATATGGAATTTTTACATAACTAGTGCAAGAATAATTAAAATACATCAGCAGTGAAAAAAGATGTGCAAATTAACTTTATTTTAATTGTTGCTAATGGTTTAGAGAAACCATCTCAATACTTTGAGCTGTTGCCATTTCAGGTTCTGTAAACTATACATATGATCCTTAAAAGATTATTAAAATATTTATCCATGACATAATTAATAGTCTATTCTCATGAAAATAATGGCGTAAGATGCGTGAATGAAAAAAAGTATGCATGAAAAAGGGTACCTTGTAAATAGATAACTGGGTAGACTTTATAACGCATCGTCTACTTCTCAGGGTGTTTGATACAACACCATTAAACTTTGAAAATGACACGCAACCCCCTCCCCCCAAAATCCAACCACGAAGGATATTTTCATACACAAAATAAAGGATATTATTGTCGAAAATTCCATATTCAGTTCATTTTGGGGTTGTTCAGTCTACATGCAAATGCATATTCGGTTCATTTTGGGGGTGTTCAGTCTAAACGCAAATGCCATATTCCGTTCATTCTGGGGTTGTTCAGTCTACGACTCTACGTACAAGGGATTTTGTGGTTATTCGGTCCACGCCTGCCTTGCATGACTAAACGAATATGGCATTTCAATACATGGGGATTGTGGCATTTTGAAAGTTTATTGGCGTTATCTCAAAAACATGTCGACGGTGTTTTTATAAAATTTACCCTAGATTATTTTATCTATTAAATTACCCATAACATGTAGGAGAGTTGGGAGAAAGCTTTCAAAACTTAAACACCTTTTATGTTATAAATCAATCTTTTGCCAACTTGGTAGAAGTCCGATTAATTCTAGATATTTTCTATTGCCTCAAGTAATGAGAACATTTTGATGTCTAATAAATTTTTACTTCTCATTCAACACAGTAACAAGAAGAAGAGGAATGGAGACAAGATCTTGACTTAATGTGCAACAAAAGAAAAAGAAGCTGACTATGAAGAGTACGGCAACAAAAGCCTACATTTGTAACTTTTCTTGGTTGGATTTTACCCCAAATAAATGTAATAATGAAATCGTCATCACGATGCTTAAGAGAAATGAGTGTAATATTGTTCTAGCATGCATAAGGTGTTCGGACATTTATTAAATTCCCTTGTATGCTTGTGCTTATAACTTGCAATAAAAACACATTATTTGGATTGACTTACAAGTGACAAGCTCACGTGTTGCTATATTTTTATGTGATTCACACCCTACAAACAAACATAACATGATTTGATATAAGCTGCAACTTGTTACTCAAATTTGTCGACTCCAATACAACGTGTAAAGCATGTCAGGGTTAACTCAAAAGAGTATTGACAACAGGTCCAAAGGGCTAAAAAATCAGGTGTTTTGAGTTAGCTTCCATTGGAATTCGTGAGTCCGTTGATTTCAAGCTATTGAATGATCCAGTTAGAATTCACTGGACTTGGATCTAGGATTTCAATCCCAAAGACCCAAATATGATTTTACTAAACCGACATGTCCTGATCCAGATAGGTCTAAATTTCATGGAGAGCACAAACTAAATTTACTTGCACAATGAACAAAGACAACTGCAACAAGCAAAAATCTTGACAATTGGGATCTAAATACCTATCAAAGCCATTCCTTAACAAGCTATCAAGCAAAACTCTGGCAAGTAAATCAATTCTTCAATCTAATACACACACAAAAAAAAAGACAAGATCTAATTCAAAGTTGAAATGAAATTTACCAAAAGAGGAGCAGTTGTTGACGCCTTCCAAAGTGACGACAGCGGTGAGAATGAACACAAAAGGGAGGAGGAACGCAAGGATGAGGATCGTGTGAAAGAGGGTGCGATACGAGATGTGGCGAGCTGCGACCTTGACCTTCATCAAATCAAGGAAACCCCCATTGCTACTCGATGTGATCGTGATGCTTCTCATGCTCGGAGAGAAGCGAATCTGCATCTTTGTCCCCCTACGGCCCCTTTACCAAGCTTCAAACCCCAGCATGCCCGTTTGAGATTGGAGCTAAAATTGCCGATGGGCATCGAAAAGATGGGATTTTGACGGCGGGTTCGGATCCAGCATTGGATTTTGGAGCTGGGTCTTGGATTTGGGGATTAGGGATTGAAGATTGAAGATTAAAAACGTTGCCTTTTTCCCCTTCAAATCCCGCTCTGTGTGAGATCTTGTGTAGCTTGCAATAGAAAGATGGAGAGGAATATAAAAGAAGAATAAATATATTTTGATAATAATTACGGAGATGTACTTCTTCTTTGCTTCCTTAACTTATTTATTTCATCTTTTTTATTATCGATTTTTTAAGTTTTTGAGAAGGGAAATGAGCTGGAACAATGGTGAAGGTTTGACTTGAGCAAGTAAAAATTTTGAAGAGCAAAAGTATTTACACATAAAAATTTAAATTTTTAATTAAGAAAATTGGAGACAAGTGCCACGATCATGGGAATAATACATGTGGTAGGTGATTAAAAAATATAGGCTGAGGTAAAAGATGAGATAAATAATGTTAAAGAGAGGAACAGGTCAATTAGTTATGAGACACGAGCTTTATCTCAACTTGGTGTAGACTAATTTTTTTTCAATAATAATGATTATTACAAACTTTAAGGCCCTGTTTGGATTTGGAGTCAAGTAACCGGAGTTTATTTTTAAATGTAAGCAGAGAGTGTACGAACTATAGTTTGCAAGCTCCAAACTCGCTTAAAACTTTAACTTTATGCAGCGTTTGGCTTTGTAGTTGTTTAAACTCCAAAATATTGTTTAGATAAACCCCGGTTGTCTCAACTTTTGTTGGATTTTAATAAACCCCGATTGTCTCAACTTTAGAGTTTAGATATCCGGAGTTTTCTAAAGTCCAAATTCATGCCAAATACGGCATAATTAGGATCTTAGAGTTAAGTCTAAATAACTTTATAAACTAAACTACGGTTATCTAAACTTAACTCCATTAGGCCTTGTCTAGGAATGGAGTTAAATTTCCTAAGCTAGGGTTTTCATGAAGTTAGTAAAACTTAACTCCCAAATACGAACTTTGCCTCTTTGACATCCATTTTGGGTTTACATAACTACAACTATCTCGCTTCCAATTTGATTAAAACCATGTAAACTCCATTTTTCCAAACAAGTTTCTTTTAACATAATCATATGTATATTTTTTAAAACGGGTTTGAGTTTGGACTTGCAAATCATTGTTTTCCTCGCCTCTACTTTACTTAAAAATAAAATCAAGTCATTCTGACTCCTAACCAAAAGTGGCCTACTTGGAAATGAATTGGTATTCTTAGCTCTCTTTTGAGGCATTCATGGATTTTGAACGGCTGAACTCTAATAGAAATCAATACTCAGCTTTTTATTGGTTTCTTACTAAACGGTCCCTCAAAACTTACCTGGTCAGTAAAATATCCTTCAAACTTGGTAATTACTAAAACATTGCTCAAAACTTTAAAAATTCACTAAAAGCAGCCCTATAGCGGTTTGTGTCTATCAAATTTAATTTTTAAAATCTTAAATTCTTAATAAAAAAATTAATAATTAAAATCTTAATTAACTAAAGCCTAATTCCGGTTCTAACCCTAACCTCTCCTTCCCCACCAGCTTTCCCGTGAACAATGGCGGGTACAATGGCGGTGACGCCACCCTAATCTTCGGCCGTCATTGTCCCCTTCCCCTTTCTTCCCTAATAAACCTATGAACCCTAATTCTAACTCTCAGTCTCACCAAAACCTCCTTTCTTTTAATTTCCAATCCATCCCATCTTCAACCCCAATAGAGCTCTCATGTTCCACCTTTTGCCTTTTCTTAGCCCCGTTCAAGACTCACCTCCTCCTCCATCTCAAATTGAGTCCCACCCCTCACCTCTAGCATCACAAATTGTTTTATTGTCAAAAGATGGTTTATTCTGCAAGCAAGCATCCAATACGAGAATAAATGATATTCAATTCAGTTGAAAATCCACATGGGTATATATATTTAAGAACGTGATAATATTTAAGATGACTTTTGTCAATTGTTTAAAAAAGCTATGGATGGTTGATTATTAGAGTAACCAATGGAGAAGATTTCTCCTCTTGGCACTGTTTGCCCCGTCTTCTCGCACACACGTACTCTTCAGTTATAAAAACTGGTAACTTACACGTGCAATGCACGTATACATCAAATTTCCAACGACTTTATTTGTTTTCTTATTTTCCATAAAAAAAACCTATAAAAATGTTCAGCCATCCGTGTGTCTGTCTAATCATAACCGTCAAGGTTATCATTCCTAATACATTCACTTGAAGAAACATCAAATCCAATTATTTTCTCTTATCCCCACCATTGTCTTTTAAGCTTGTTTGACCTAAAGGTGAGATGCAGGGTGTACTTGGATTTAGAATCGAGGTTTCATCATTCTAAAAAGATGAACATGTTTAAATATGAAGCAAGGTTATGTTAGTAGTTTCCAAGGGTCTGATTAAAATTTTCTTGGTCAAATATAATAAAAAAAGCTTTGAAAAGAATAATAGCAAATAGTAAAATGTCAAAAGCTATAGCAAATAAGATCCAATTTAAGATACTTATGTAGTAACTTAAAACCTGCACAGGACCGGGTGTGGTTTTATTAATACAAGAAATAAATTGCTCTATGTATTCACGTAACCAACGCATGAATGAGACAATCTGGTATTTTATCTGAAAATATGATAAAAAGGCACTCTGTATAATATTAACCCAAAGAAATAACAAACCACCTAAAGCTTTATGTTTTTCTCCTTTGATAGGGATATATATAAGACTAGCAACCCTGCTATGCACGAGCCCAAGAAGTTACCTGGAAAATATGTTATCGTATAAACGACTAAATTTTAACTAAATTGTATTGCAAGCAAATCTTTCAAACCTAACCTAAAACAATTTAGAAAATTTCTTTATTTTCTTTCAAAATAATTCCAGAAAAATATCTGTCTTTACCTATTGCATGTATTTAATGGATGACAACTTGCATTCGAAAATCCATGCCATCGTCACCAATTGCATTTGAAATTTTAAAAGACTTTCTCCGGAATCATTCATGATTGCTCAAGACCTTCGTCTTCCTTCAGACGACGGTTATCTTCACTCATCATATACTCATCTCTTGCTAATTTTCATATTATATAATTCAATTTACCGTTTTTAACTATTCATATATATTAATATATATGTATATAAATTTTAATATATATTCCATAATTTTATTGACAGCTGACCTATAATATACTAATATACAGACTTTCATTAATTAACTTTCATTAATTATAACTATTTATATCCATATATGCATCCGCCAATGACCAAATGATACGATATAATAGCATCTACATCCGATCAATATCCGATCGATGAGAACGTATACAAAGTTAGTATTGAAAGTGTCAATTCCAATTTTTCAAAAGATATCCCAGCCTCATATAATTTTCCATGCATGCATTCATGCAAAGTAAACTTGGACGGAAGTGTCTGATCAATGAGAATGTATACAGAGTAATAATAAAAGTGTTGACGACAACTTTTCAAAATACATCTGGGCCTCATCTAATTTTCCACGTATGTACATATACAAATTAATAATGGACTGGTTGATTGCAATTTTCAAAAGATATCAAAGATCTCATCTAATTTTCCATCAATACGTGTCCATAGAGAAAATAATTTCCATATATGGTGCGGTACAATTTATATCGAATAGTGATAACCTGTATGAAAATAAATACAGATAATTCATCAGAAAATACATTGCGTGAATCCGAAGATAAGCTTAGAATAGACCGAATGCATATTAGCTTAAATTATAGGGGGGATTAATTTCTTGCAATAAGAGCTAAAAGCAAATTTTCTTAAAATAAAGGGGTAGAGTCTAATTTTCCATGCATGAAGACAAAAGATAAGCTTGATGACATTTAAGTTGAGGATAAAATAGTAATTACATTGAATGCAAGAAAAAAAATGGGAAAAGGAAAAACTTGAATCAAGCCTAAAAGCTTAAAACAGAGATTTATATTATATATAACGACAGCAGGCAAAAATTAGACTATCATGATGGCTGATTGCATGTTTTCTATTTAAGTCATATTTTCCGTCCTTCAAAAATATATCCATCCTTTAAAAAAATATCCAAACATTAATGCATTTTATTTCTCACAAGATCTTGGGTTGAAAAATAAGGACAAACTAGTTTTGGTCAGACAAACTTTAAAGAAGATGGAAAACTTATTTTCTTAAATTGTTTAATGCAAATAATTATATAGAACTTACAATAGAAATAAACAATTTAGTTGATTATAGAGATATTACATGTTACTGTAAAATTAGAGTCAGTGAAGTAAACGGTGCTTTGAAAAAAGATAAGATAAAAACTAGTAAAACTGTTCTATCCAGGTTTGATAGTTTTTTGAAGATTTTACAGTGATTAACTAAATTATTAACATAATTATAGGTACGGGAATATGCTTGATGAGTGAAGATTAAGCCTCGTTACTTATCTATAAATACAAAAGAGATATAGAAAATTGTTCAAACTATCATGAAATTAGATTTTTTTTTAGACTTTTTTCTTTTCTTTCATTTTTTCATGTTTAGATGAGAAATACTGAAGTACTACTCCTTACTCAGCCATTCTTACAAAACATACAAATCTATTAAAACAACAGCCAGCAACAAAACAAAATATCTAGCTATCATTACGCGTATTCTTTCTAGTTTTTTTTCCCTAAATTAACCCTATCTTAATAAATAATTCCAAAAATAATACCAATCCAAAAATAATTTCAAAAATAGACATCCGTACAACCACGTAGGATTAGCCCTTGTGGTGGCAGTTACATGGCAAAGAAAAACGCTATTGTCAATAGCGTTTTCATCTAAGTGAAAACACCATTGTCAATAGCGTTTTCACTTTGCCATATCACGAGATAGCCTCGGATTGGGATAATGATGCCAAATGAAAACCCTATTGTAATAGGGTTTTCACTTTGCTATATCGGCAAAAGTGCCAAATGATAACGCTATTGACAATAACATTTTAATTTGGCTGAAAACGCTATTCTCAATAGCGTTTTAAACCCAAGAAAAATACTATTGGCAATAGCATTTTCCTTGAGAATTGCCTAAATAAAAACAGAAACTAATTAGATGCGAGAACGAGGCTCCGGTTTGTGCTATCTTCATATGAATGGTTGGAAATACAACTTTTATGATACCAAATGGCCGCAACGGCATCCTGCATATTAGAAGACATCCAAAGATGCCTCGCCAAAAACAAATGAAAACGATAATAATAGAAAACTGTGGTTACATTAGATTTAAAGACTTAAAAAAAATGGTGTAGCATCTCCTTTGTATATATTGTCATCTATCCACAAATACCATAATAATCTTTGCCAAAAAGCACAAGCCACACTCGGCTATAAACAATACGACACCACAACATCAATAATACCATCACAGATACAATATGACCATCACAGATACAATATGAATACTACCAAATACATAATCAAGCATAAACGGGATAATCTCTCTTCTTCGGTCGGGATCACGGTGGCTCCGAAGGTCCTGGTATATCATCCTGAGTCAACTGTGACATAGGTGGCTGTGAAGATCGAGGCTTCTTAGGCTCATCTGGTGCATGCGAAGGTACAGGCTCCTAGGGCTCCTCCGGTACGTGCGAAGGTCCAGCCTGGTCGGGCTCCTCCTATACATATGAAGATCCAGCCTGATCTGAATGTCGCGGTAAGCTGTTGCATCTACTCACAAGAGAAACGGGAGCTGCAACCATAACCTCTAATCGAGTGCCCTCTCCAGCCTTAGTCACGATGCAGCGGCACTCCCTAAAGGTAAACTGTGCTAAGTCTTTCACCCCAACCGTGTCGCTCGCTAGAGTCTGGATGGAGTGACGATATCTGGGGAAATTTTTTTAAAAACAAGATACAATATTTTAGTACAATGAAAATATGAATGGTACCGTTTGAAAAATACATAATAGAAATAGCAAGTAAAATAGCATACCATCCTGATTGTAGGAGGAGCTCTAGACTAGCACATAGGTCGAGTAGTCAAGGGCCCAGCATCATCGGCGTGAGTAGGTCGTCCGTGGTTGGGCGAGCCAACATACAAACAAGTGATCGAACGATACCACGTCATGTACTCATCGCGGCGGGCTGGATCGTACGATGGGATATCTCGAATAACGCGAGTAACCCGCTCCATGTCCCACCGGTATACGTGATCACGATGCACCAGTCTCCAGTCCTCAGTGGCCCTGCCTCGCCTATTTATCTTATGCAAAGCACGATCATATATTCGCTCATGAGAGAAGGCCTGGTGCAAACCAAACTATCGCATCACCCTGACCGGATAATAATCCTCGACGATAGCAAAGTGGATGAGTGGCGCCGTGGTCAACCATATCCCATGGTGAGCTGATCATAGGGGTGATAGCGATGCAACTTGATCCCCTCTGTAAGAATGCCATGATACGACCTTGTCTCGGAGTGAGTTCAGCTCATCCCTGTAGTACTCGAGACACTGGAATGGGTTCCCCCTCCATGTGTAAGCGCCTGCCCAATATACCCCAAGTGGGGACCTCCGCTCCTCAAGACTGGTATGGAACCATCTATCTGTGAAATGCATAGTAGCAGGGCATCCGACATGCATTCTCTCCTAAGCCCGAAACTGTAAGAACACAGAACATCCAGTCATCTGTGTTCCACCCTACGACGCTCGACACAACCCGCAATATAAGCAAGAATCGTGCTGCCCCAGCTATACATATGCCCGCTCTGGTCAGATGTGTAATCAATAGTAAATACCAGAGCGGAACCGTGTTTATGACGAAGGTCGGGAATACAAGACTCCCAAAGAGCGTCAGAATATAAGCTCTCGCATAACACTCAATCTGATGCGCTGTCGAATGCTGGGTGATAGTGTCGAGAAACTGCGCATGCAAACAGATGAACCGTACGCGTGAACCCTGAATCACCCCCCCCCCCCGTTGGCACGACGCTCAAATACTTCGCTACCAAGGCCGGCTAATCGTGATGTGCTGCACCAGTCACCGCTCTGCCATCAACTGGAAGTCCTGCAGTGTAGGCGTCATCTCACCAACCGGTAGATGGAATGTATGTCTCTGGCCTTTAGCGCTCTATCAATGCCGTCAAGAGGGCATGGTCTAGATGAATACTCCCAATAAGACTAACACCATATAATCCGACCTCTGCTAATAACGGCCGTACCTGATTTATCATAGGTAGCTACTCATGAGATCGAAAAGCAATATCTGTAACATCCGTGCCTGCCCAAACAGCCTCTGATATATGCTGTCTATGTAGCGTCAGAAGTGTTCGATCAATAGGGCATGGGTGCATCCCATGCTACCGACTGTACACCCGATCTATGTGCACCTCGACCCTACCAACAGCTCCACCAACAGGAGCTCCACAACCACTGTCACGCCCCGCTTTCCAATATACTCAACTACGGGAACGTAACAAAGCCAAACATTCTACCTATGGTAAGAAAACATCCTTCCATAGTCACATTACAATTATCAATCAATAATTAATAACAGTATAGTAATAAATCTATCACATGTCCAATAACCATAAGAAATAATAGTGGAAGCAATAACAATTTGGAAGGCTAAAGGAAATAATAACTGATAGTTGTCCCTTATGAAATTACAACGATAAAACCGACAAGTTCAATACTAGAAAGAAAACTAAAGCATAACTAACAACTAAATCGGTGGAATGCTCCAAATTTGTTTTTTCGTACCCAGGCTTCCCCCTAATTTGATATATGTCGCTTGAGAATCTGACTTCTTTCATCACGATACAATTCTTCGATCACACCTTCATTACTCCACCTTGAGCAATAATTGTATAATCTCTTGTATCCAATCTCCCAAGCAAAATTAAATTCCTTTTCAGTTTTGATACATACCCGACATCACCAAGAACTCTCTGCTTCCCATCGAATGTCTTCATCTTTACGGTGCCCATGCCTTCCACTTCTACAGAATTATCCGCTAACGTCACCGCTCCTTTTTCTCCTTGATTTCATAGTATCACTCTTTATTTGAACATACGTGAAAGGATGCTCCCGAATCTATATACCACATATCTTCCTTCTTGACTTTATCATCACTAATCATAAGCAAATCGCGCTCTATCTCGACATTGTGGGCCACATTCGCTTGTTCCTCTCTACATCTCTTCAGATCATCTAAATTCTCCTTCATCTTGGGGCAATTAGACATATATAGTAATCCATCTTTTCGTAATAATGACACATTATCTTTGAAACATCTCTTGCTGGCCACGATCTCTGATTTCTTCCATCATTACTCTGTTCCTTCCTCCATTTCGGACCCTCTTGCAACGAGTGCAGATGAATTGAATGATCTACTTAATAATTTCCTTCTTAATTCTTCATTTAGAAGACAGTTTGTTACCACACTCATAAAAATAACTCCGTCAGAAGAAGAATTTGCTCAAAGAAACTACCAAGAGTTCCCCAACAGCTCGGAAGGGAACTCAATACGATAAGTGCTTGTATCTCGTCTTCAGTCGGCATGTTCATGGCTACAAGTTGATTCACAATATTGTGAACTTCGTTCAAGTGCTCCGCTATTGAGGAATTTTCTTGGAACTTCAAATTTATCAATTCTCTCATTAGAAAAGCTTTGTTCGTAACCGTCTTTCTCTCATTGAGATCTGTCAACTTCTTCCATGACGCCTTTGTCATCTTCTTCGATGATACATAGTGGAACACCGAACCTTCTATCCATTCCCGAATAAGACCCTTCACCTTTCGAGCCATCCTTGCCCAATCTTCATCGGACATTTTCTCTGGCTTAGCGCTGATCTCATAAAGATGCACATCTAAATCTTTGAAGCACAACATGCCCTCAATCCTTAACTTCCATATCGATCAATTTGTGATATTCAAACACACCATCTTCATTACGATTTGAGTTTTCTCCATCTTCGTCGTTTTTCTCTCAACCAAGCTCTGGTATCAATTTGTTCAGATTTTTAGATTCCAAACAATTTAGAAATCAAAGACAGATTTTTAAGAAGAAAATAAAATATAAAAACACAATCAAATACCAAGAAATAATTATCTTCCAACTTCTCTTCTTTATTCAACTTCAATACGAATTATAAAACATTTTCTTTCAAAACTTCTCTTCAACTCATCTTCTTCTCTATACATAAAATACCCTAATCAATCTATATTTATAGGTCTAGACAATGATGCTTAGAGATAACATTGATTTAATTAGGATTTATCTCTAATTAACTAACTAAATCTTATCTCTAAATAAATCTTCAAATATCTTCATAATTAGTCTCATCGAATTAACAATTTAAATTTAGATCTAAATCTAAATTTAAATCCGTAACTTCCTCTCCTAAAAGATTTTGAATGTATGACAAATCTTAACAAGGTACCCGACTAGGGGTCGCTCATGGCATATTTCGAGCACAACCACCAGTTGTGCAATTAATCACCTATTTTAATACCATTCGACGCAGCTTTCTAGCCATAATCTCTTAAGAGCCGATCAATCGGCCTTTTAAATTTTGTTTTCTAACAACAAGAAATAGAGAAGGAGAAATTAGATGGAGGGCATGAAAACCAAAAAAGTATAATATTTCTCAATCCTCGTCATAAACTTCGGCCCCATTTAAAACCAAAAATCCCTAAGATGAAGAAAAGACCGTCTAAGCTTTGAATAAAGTTGAATGGATCTGAAAGTAGAACTCGCGTCTCCTGACGCAACCCAACCCTCTGCAAGCCAAAGCTTTCATATCTATACACTGACGATGAGGCTCAGATGTGCCAGCATATCGTAGCACATTAAAGTCAGAAGAATGTAACAGATTCTCTCTCAAAAATCAGTCTCTGATTTGAGTTTGGAGTTGCAATAAATAACATGCCTGCAAACTGGTTGCCTGCATGAAAGCAGACAATACCAAGCTTGCCTCGCCATTTTCCAAAATCTTAACGTTGCAGCACCCGACTCGACTCTCAAACATATAACAGGATGGATGCAAACTGGTTGCCTGCTTATGGACAAAGAAGACCAACCAATCTTGCCTCGCCATATCAATTAGTTGAAGAGTTAAAAAATCAATAATAATAAGGCTTAATTCCAAAAAAATACCAAATAGTTTGGCCCTGCTACCACTAACTACCAAATTTTTGTAAAAGCTTTCAAAATTACAAAAAACTATTATAACTAACGGTGCCACACAGCATCATTAATGCCACCTCACTACTAAAGTCACCAGCGCTGCCACATAACCAATTTTTTTAAATAGTTCCAAATATACCCGTCTTCTTTGGGCCAAACTATTTAGTAATTTTTTGAATTAAACCTAATAACAAAAATAAGTTTGCAGGCTAATAATAACCATTTGACTTATATATAGGGCCAGTTTAGGCAGTTTTTGAAAGTTTCATGGTAGTTTCATGTAGTTTTTGAAAGTTTCGTGATAGTTTCATATTGTCTATGAAAGTTTCATGGTAGTTTCTTGCTTATTTAACAAGAATTTAGTAGTTCTCAGTATTATGTAGGTTTTTGGAATTGAGCTTTAAGCCATACAAAAAAAATTGAAATTTGAAATCAGCATCGCCTCAGATTCAGTGTTAAGCAAGAAAATCCCATAAGGGCCTGTTTGGTTGCAGGATTATTAGTTTGGATTTGGATTTTGGATTGTGGAATCCTAGGATTCCACAATTTTGTGTTTGGTTGCAAGATTAGGATTTCTAGGATTCCTTTGTTTTGTATGGGGGGCCCACCACAAAAGAAGGATTCATGAATCCTAAAAATTTTCAAGAATTCTCAAGGATTTTGCACTATTCATTGTACTTTTAGATGGGGCCCATGCACTTTATTTATTTAACAATCCTCTCTCTCTCTATCTCTCTCTAAAATCCTCAAATCCAAAACCCATTTTTTTACACCAACCAAACAAAGATTACAAGGATCTATGTTTGGTTGCAGGATTATGGATTTTGGATTCCAAAAATAGTACGGTTGAAATTTCTGGATTTGGTAATTTGTTGTTGGTTGGTTTTGGATTTCTAGTATTGGATTTGTAGATCCTTGTAATCTTTGTTTGGTTGGTGGAAAAAAATGGGATTTGGATTTGAGGATTTTAAGAGAGATATAGAGAGAGAGAAGATTGTTAAATAAATAAAGTACATAGGCCCCATCTAAAAGTACAATGAATAGTCCCAAATGCTTGAAAATCCTTGAAAATTTTTAGTATTCAAGAATCCTTATTTTGTGATGGGCCCCCCATAAAAAACAAAGGAATCCTAAAAATCCTAATTCTACAACCAAACACAAAATCGTGGAATCCTAGGATTCCACGATCCAAAATCCAAATCCAAACTCATAATCCTGCAACCAAACAGGCCCTAAAATAGATAGCATTAATTGCAAAAAGCCCTTTCAGATCTCTACAAGAACAAAGAAATTGGGGGAAGGGGAAGTGGAGGGGGGATTAAAAAATGAGAATTTTTCAGTATCATATGATTTTGGGCCTGTCTGGGTTTGGAGTTAGGGTAACCAGAGTTTATTTTCATGTGGAAGTAGAGTTATGGAGGATGAGGCTCAGATGTGCCAACTTCTATGAAAAAATTGAAAGTACCGAATGCTGTGACAAGCTCCCTCTCTCTCTAACAGGGCCCTCTTTTGGTCAGGTGCAGGATGGCTGCACCCTAGTTAAAAATGACCGTGAAACATTTGGGCAAATCATCATCGTCTCTAAGTTACAGTCAGGTACAGTTTGGTTGCTTGGGAATGTACTTCGACGACTGCACTGTCGCCATAATAAGGCTTACAATTTGGATGATGATTACACAATTGAGGCATAAAAGCATATTCCCTCGAGCGTTTATCTTAGAAAAGAAAATTAATAAAGCCTTGGGCATCGAGTTAAAATGAATCATGAGTGGGTGTGATCAAGGATGCAAGAGTGTCCAGTTGTCCAAGATTCATAATCCATGGTAAAAAAAATGAAATAAAAGTTATCTTCGTTAATGTACAACGGAAAATGGGAGAAAAGCAACATGGAAGCCAAGTAGTTAAGCAAGGATTAGTAGATAGACTTCTAACAGAAAAATCGCAGTTAGATGCATTAAAGGCAGCATCAGGGCAAAATTGTCCAAGCTATAGTAACGAAACAAAATTATAAAAAAAAAGGTAACGGACACGAGTATGATCAAATATTTAAGACGGTAACTATGACTACTTACCAACACTGGTTAGGGGTTCTGACAAAGTAACTAACATGGTAAATATATGATAACTAAATGAGTCAGAATCAGGAATATACATGTAGAGACGCCAATTACATTAAAATTGACAAATACCATGGAATCAAATTCAGTGAATAATACAGGTAGGATCAAGTGAGAACAAGTGTTTGGAATGCAACTAAAGGAAAGTCTTGAAATACAAGATAAGGTAACTGTAACACCCTGGACCTTGAAATCCTAATAAAATAAGTGTTTTCCATATTTCCTTTGATTCTATGTTCTTGTAACGTGTTAAAACGACGAGTTAGGTTCGATATCAGCAAATATTAGTTCTTGAGCCGACTCGTCATTGTTTAAGACGGCTCAAAATTAAATCCCAATATCTATCTATTCAAACACAACATGAGCCGGCTCATGTTGTGTTTGAGACGGCTCACAAGTCTCTCTGAATGACAAATTCTTCTCTGGGTGCATGAGACGGCTTATGACCATCTTGAGCTGGCTCATAAGTCCAGAGAAATGCCTTTCCCCCTCTGTGTATGGGACTGCTCATGATGACATTGAGCCGGCTCAACACCTTCTTGAGCCGGCTCAAGTTTACCTTGAGACGACTCAACTTGTGGCTGAAACAATTATTTTCTTCATTGTTTCGTTGAGACGGCTCAATAATAATTTGAACCGGCTAAACGTGGATCGGATCGAGATCCTGATATCTCATTCGGATATTTATTCGTGTAACCGACCCGACATCTATATAAAGTCATATCTAAAACATCTAACCCTAATTCTACAGCATCCCTTTCTCCACAAACCCTAGATCTTTTCTTCAAAATCCCTAGTTTTCTCTGTTGTGCCGGCTCCATCTTTATCGTCGCAGATCGTGAGCGTTCTCTTTTTGTTCTCTTTTTCCTTCTCTCGTGCGGCTACACCAGATCGAACCACACCAAACGAGATAGTCTTCGTCTTCATCGTTTCTAAATCCAGCGAAGATTTCGATAAGGCAAGTACTCTTTGCTCCTTTGTATTTCACCGATGCGACATCGATGAACTCCTTAATTTAAATTCATTAGTTTAAAGAAAATGACATGATCGTGATACCGTGAATTTCAATTATGTGTGAAACCTATACTTTATGTATTTAATGGAACACTAAGGAAACTAGCACACTCATTAAACCAATTAAACAGTCGGTATTCAACCCTATTGATTGGGTTTTATGTGTCGTTTTGGCTTCTCATAACCCCAGTACACTTTAAATTTTCTGCAATTTAACAGAGCCTTTAAAATCCAATTAAATCCCCATTAAACCATATTTTTAATACAATTTTTATTATATTTTCAATTCAACCTTTCACCTACCCTATCCCTAGCTTTACCCTATAAATACCACCCCTAGACACACCCCCTCACTCACAATTCTGTCCAAACTCTCAAGAAATTTCTTTAGAAATTTTAGTGTGCAATTGAAGTTAATAAAGGGCAAAATTTCAGCGATTTTCCGACGACGACCCAAGTTGGGGTAAAAATTTACACCCCGGTTGACCAAGTCAAAATCAAAGTCAACCCCAAGCCAAGTGGGCCCAAGCCCAGATCCAGTGGGCCCATGCCCGGGTCGAGCCCGAACATGAAGCAGCCGGCCTCCCCCCAAGCCAAGATAAAAATTTTGTAATAAATAATTTTGTTGTATTTCTTTTATTTTATGGATAAATGTAAGAAAAATAGACATAAAGCTAAATTTTTGTAAAGCCCATGGCTTATGTGCAAAAAGAAATGGTACATGAGCCATGGGATAGACAAAAATGCCATTTTGTGAAGCCCAAGGGGCTATGTGTAAAGTGTATAGCTTATAAAGGCAAAGATAATGAAAATATCTCACAACTTTTCTCTCTCCAAAAAAAAATTTAGATCTGAGATCTTTTCTCCTTCTTCAAGGTTCCAAAATTTTCTTCTTTTTTTTGAATTAAATCAAGAGTTTTACTCTTCATTTTATAAAACAAAATAGTTTTTCACCACCAAACCCACAAAGGGGAACTTGGATCTGTCACTGGATCTCAAAAAAAGAGAGATTTTTAAAAATCCCATATCTCTTGATCTTCAAGATCCAGCCAACAGAAGAGGAAGAAGAAGAACCCTCTTCATTAACCCAAAGTATCTTAGGAGTTTAAACTCCACCCTATTTTCTCTTTAGAGAATTTCCGAGGCTAAAAGCCCCCTTTTCCTTGCCGGCGCGCTAGCGCTCGAGCGCAAAGCGTCCACGTGCCGACACGTGGCGCGCTTGCGCTCCAGCGCCCTGCGCTCGAGCGCAAAGCGCCCATGTGGCGCGTGCGCTCCAGCGCAAAGCGCCCACGTGCCGACACGTGGCGGCGCTCGAGCACAAAGCGCCCACGTGCCGACACGTGGCGTACTTGCGCTCCAGCACTCTGCGTTCGAGCGCAAAGCGCCCACGTGCCGACACGTGGCGCGCTTGCGCTCAAGCGCCCAGCGCCAGAGCGCAAAGCGCCCACATGCCGACACGTGGCGCGCTTGCGCTCCAGCACCCTGCGTTCGAGCACAAAGCGCCCATATGCCGACATGTGGCGTGCTTGCGCTCAAGCGCCCAGCGCCAGAGCGCAAAGCGCCCACGTGTCGACACGTGGCGCGCTTGCGCTCCAGCACTCTGCGCTCGAGCGCAAAGCGCCCACGTGCCGACACGTGGCGCGCTTGCACTCAAGAGCCTAGGCGTTGGCCCCACGCATCCTTTGGATGTCTTTTCCCCCTTTATTTACATATACATGTATATATATATATATACATATGTACACATACACATACTCCACGACACTGTCCCTGTTAGAAAAAAATTTCTAACGGGGCGCTGCCCCGCACCCCGCAAGGGGGCTGCTAGCCCCCTTGACCCCCAGCCCGCTATCCGGGTAGCGGGGCCCCCGTAAAAACTATGCGTGGCTCCCGATATATCTAAACCCCCCTTCAAAACACAACACACGTACGCTGCACATTGAGTTCGCATGACCAGTTTAACCTGTTAATCGGAGGTTCCCTCGCCCCAAAGGCGAGGGGTAATTAACGACAGCTTAGTCTGCGGCTGCCGGAGATTCGGATCCCCACAATCATTAAACCCCGCCTACCCTAGGCAGGGGGAATCTGTAGTACGCCTGACAAGTGTGCGCGTATTCCCACCTCAATGGGATGACGAAAAACACCCTACACTCCCGGCGAAGAAACGACACACCGGAGCCTCCTACCGTTTTCTCTTCCTCATCCCTAACCTACAAACCCGTAAGTCCCACCTCCCTCTTCTTTATTCCATTCTAAAACACGTATTTCTAAAACCCGACGAAATCGGAGTTAATCCGATTTCCGATTCGGTTCTTTCTAAAATTCCACTCTTTCTTAAATAAAATCATACCAAACCCTTACCTGTTGACTATTAATCATTAACAAATATGTTGAACAAGTTTCATGACAATATATTTCATTTTGTAACTTTTACTACTCTTTTTCAGTAAAATACCATGTAGTTTAGTTTCGTCTTTAAAATATCCTTAATCTTGTTATACCTTTAGATAGATCACGAGATAATGACTTACCTCCCTACAACACTCATATGCAACATAGCACAATACCTTGGGGGAACATAGAATACGGGAAAACGAAACTTTACATATAAATACCATTTACTATTAAAACCGTTTTCTACAAGATTACGTATTTTTTACAATCTTTGCAAAATACCGCTACAACCCATTTTGGGGAACCCGACTGGGATGGTACGGATTATCGCACATCCCTGGGCTTAGTAGTGCGAGATGCATGCCTCTGCAAGGAGCATTCGGTCTCGAGAGATTTAAAATACAAATATCTTAAGAAAATAAGATTTCTAGAAATATAATATATATTAAAATTATTTTTATATAAATAAATAAATAAATATATATATATATATATATATATGTATGTATGTATGTATGTATGTATGTATCATTAAAATATCTATTTTTGTGATAATATAAATATTCCACTTTTTTCTAAAATCACAAGAATCAATTTATATTAAAATACCATGAATTCCATACAAGTTCAATATTACAATTAAATACCCCATATTATGAAATTAGATTATTTTCACTAGAAATATCACAAATATAAAATCCACATCTATGACAACTTTAAAGACGATAATTAAATACTTGGGGTGTATTTTAAAAATTATACAAAGGTATTTTTACATAAAACCCCTTCAAGTTCTATAAATTACCCTAAGGACCCCAGTAAATATAGATTTAAGCGAGACCAATCTCTTGAGCCTCAGGGATCCGGAGAAGTGGGTGCTTGCCTATTTAAGGTAGACAAATTAACAACGGTGTTATCAATACGGTAATCGTTTTTGAAAAGGACACAAATCCTGCCGCCCATATGCAGCAGTTATCGATAACATAAAAAAAAAGAAACCAGGACTTCAATTACTTTTCTAATTTTTCTGACTCAGACTGAGTCTTATTATAATAATCTGACTTGAATATGATCCAAGTACAATCTATAATATAACAATTCAACATGAATCCATGAATTCATATATTCAATATATTCAATCTATATTGACCAAACCGAACCATGGATATACTTCCATTCACATGATTCTCTAGTTACATCCATGATTCTCTAGTTATATCCATTTACTGATATCATGGTTTTAGCAAGTCATCTAATTATACAATATATACAAACAAGGCATTACAAGTTACAATACAATACAAATAATATAATCAAGACATCGCGGGGTTTAAGGGATAGATTGGTACGGAAGGTGTTAGAAGTGGCATGAGACAGCAACCATAAGACGTAACTACATCCATGCCGTTGTTCCGTGGTATTATCGACGGAGCCTTGTACTTCCATTTGCATTAGTCTCTGGTATATAAAGACTCCTCTCGTATACACTGGCATCCTTCTGTACCAAACTACAAACAACAACGTTAACCATATAATACAACTTTAAAAGCTACTTTCTCTCTCTGTCTATTCTATTTCCCTTTTATCTTTGGGACTTACCGAGCGATTGTTCGCTGAAAACATTCCTTCTCTGTCTTCTTTGAATGTCGTCAGGTGTTTCGGACCTTCCAGAGATCGAGCCTAGCACTGAAGACTTGGACCAGTTTATTGAAGATCCCGAACTGTAGTTATACTTGTACACATTTCATTTCAGTACTTTCCATTTCTGTTATGCCATTGTTTAGGCATTGCTTTCATTCAGATGTATTTACTTTTCCATGCATTGTACAATAGAATGTTAATAAATAAATTTGCTATTTCACTACTTTTGTCTCTTGTGTACATTTCTTTTATATTGCTTAGATACACTTAGCGTATTTATTTCAGAGTAAATGCGTAGCGGGCTCGTCGCGTCCCCTTCGCCGTATACCGGGAAGCGAGACTTGACAACAAGCGTCCTAGTTCAACAAGCTTAAGTTACTGAAAGGTAAGGATGTAAACGAACAAGGATAATCCGCGTTCATATCCGATTTTTATCAAATATGGATATTGATTTTATTTCCGTGAATATATGTATTCGTATCCATCAACGATAACCGGATAACATTTATTCCTTATGTATTCTTATCCAATTTAATATCTCACTTTTATACAATATATTAGTATAAACTTTTACGATATTCATTTTTATATCCGTATCCGTGTTCGGATTTTTTAAAATAAGGATAGTGGTGGTTTTCTTCATATGTATATTCGTATCCACCAACGACTATAGACTCCTAGATATTGATATGGTTATACCTATATCTGATCCGTTTACATCCTACTAAACATGCTTGCTTTGTTTCTCTACTAGCTTTACAACATTAGCTTATCATTGATTGATTTTACCACTATTCAAAGAAACATGTATTCGATTTGTATCCTATCTTTGGTATAGATTGCCACATATCTAAGCTTCTATCACTACTACAAATAAGGGTTGCCCCTACGGATTTATCCGTAAGGGCAAACCACTGCCCCTACGGATATAGCCGTAGGGACAAGAAAATACCCTGTAGGTACAAACGCTGTAGGTGCAAGTTGAACCCCTGAACTTGCCCCTACGGACAAAAACTTGCCCCTACGGAGTTCTGTGTAGGTCCTGTTTGCCCTACGGAGCAGGCCGTAGGGGCAAAAAATTTATTTTATTTACGGTTTTTTAAAATAGATTACTTGTACCTATGGATGAATCCATAGGGCTAAGTAATAGCCCCTACGGATACATGTGTAGGTACATATCCGTAGGGGCAACGTTGGTACCTACGGATTAATCCGTAGTTACATATTATCAGTTTTTTTTAAAAAAAAGGGCTGTCTATTTTTTTCTCGCCCTGTGCACAATAATATATACATCAATCAAATATAGAATTAATTATCACACAACATATATCGCAGTATTCATAATCACATCTCACGCATAGAATATACAAAAGAAACCAAAAAACAGAATATGATATAAATATAAACACCGTAGGACCACCAATATCAATATCTTTCAAAATGTAGTACAATATGTATCATATAAATAAATACATGTTTCAAAAAATAAGAATCAAAAAGCTACCCTAGCTCGGTCCAGCTCTACCTCTGATAAACGCTAGAATCTGGCGCGCCTGCTCCTCGGTCAATAAATCATGCAATTCGGCGCGTGCGGGAGTCTGAGCGGGCTGTGGAGCTGGCGATGTGGTCTGCGCAGCCGCCGTCGAGGTAGTGGCTTGCGGAGCCGCGGCTGCGGGAGTCTGAGCGAGCGGTGGAGCTATAGGAGCTGTCTGCGGAACCGCAGCCGATGTAGTGGCTTGCGGAGCTGCAGCCGAAGGAGATGCATGTGGAGGCTCGGCCGATGTACCCTGTCGCGTCTGGACCTAACGTGTGTAATAAGCGTGTAAGAACTGTGTATTATTCGAATTCGTATCATTATCAAGTTATTTCGAAACCCCATTTGGATATCTAGTTTGGAAAACCGTAGTTTATTTTAATTAGATATGTATGTATGATTAATCAAACCTAAGTCTACAACCAAATAAGCTCACGCTGCGTACTAATATTGGATATGTTGGTATCTATAATATGACATGATATTTTACTATTAAATAGTATACATACCAGCATCTCCTTCAACTCCTGAACGGTGGCCTTCAAGCTCTCCAGTTCCTGCTGGACACGTCGCTCACTAGAGACGGAGGAAGTAACCGCCGGGGTGGAGTCCAACCGCATATGGGCCCTGCTAGGGCCCAGTCCCCGGCCTCTCTCCCAACCTCCGTGGTGCCCTCCGTGTGCGGCGTCCAGGACTGGGGTCAGCAGCCTCGGGTCGCTCTGTCCGGTAAAATCGATCCCCGAGGCCTCGGCCTGCTCAACCACCCGCTCCTACATCCACATTAAGCAGTAAAGTATAAGTATAAAATTTAAATTTGAACCTTCCATAACTAAAATTTCAAATATGGGTTGAATAAATATTAACACTTACGCAATACTCCTGGGTAGCGACATCGGGATATCGAAGCTCGCCCGTGGTGGGATCTGTCGAGGTATTGTGGACGGTAAGATATGCGGACAGTACGCTTGGTGTACCACCTTGCGCCAGGGTCTGAGCTGTCTGCAATATTAGAAAATAACTCTTAAGATTAGATATTAGAAAATAACTCTTAATATTGCATTATATCACAAAGGCCGGTCTATTGTAATTTACCGATAACTCCATGGCTCGAGTAATATTCCTCGAGCCACCTGTGTAAGTGGGACGACCCCTCTTCGCCGATTTCCTATTCTCTATATTTTGAGCGGCCTGTTTCTGCACAACGCATTCACATTTAGTTTTCTAATTAAGGAACACAAAAATATAAATTATATCCTAAACAATGAATTACATTTAAAATGCATACCTGTTTGCGTTGAGAGTCGAAATATTCGCACAATAGAGGCCATGTCTCTACGTCGACTCTTGCAAACGCCGGAGTAGATAGGAGGGCCACTCTCTCTGCCTCGGGGGTTGCCATCCACAGGGAGTAGCAGTCGGCCTTCGGCTCATTCCTGTTGTATCGGACCTTGGTTTGCATGTTCTTCATCAGGCCATTGTACAGAGCATGAAGGTCGAGCACCCTCCCAGGGTGATCAGGGTCGGCTACAGGCTAAAAATCGTAATCCAACTGAAAATACAAAAAAAAACATTGTTATTAGATTGCAAGTGTTAATAATAAATATATTGGATAAATCAAATGAAAATATATATTAATACCCGAGCCTGATCAAAGAAGCGGGCGAATGAGCGCCGGTGCTGCTCGCCCCACTCAACGTGAAGTGGATAGTTCTTCACGAGCCGGCTCTCATCCCCCATGTACCGGCCGAACCTCTTGGCATGAGGACCGGTATAGCGATAGTCAAGGGTAAAAAAGAGGGGGAATGCTGCCTCCCCCTAGCTCTGTCAGGCCTTAGCCTATGGGACTGATTCGGGCCTCGAGTCCCCCTCTAGGGATGGGGAGGCCCTGCGTCTGCAAGAAATATTAAGACAATCAATATTAAGACAAAGTTGTATTAAGAAATCAAGGTTAAACAAAAATTGAAGTGTGATATATACCTCCGGTGACTAAAGCACGAGCCTGGGCCCGGGCAGCAGCACGAGCGGGACGATAGTTCCTCCGGTGAGGAACAGCCGGTGTCCCGGATGCGGACGCATCCCCTCCAACTAGAAAATAAACATTGACGCTAAATTTCTATGAAGTTCATATTTATTCTATAGAGCATATGTAAAATGAATAAATATTTTATATTTATTCATACTAAGCTACAGACGATGCGGAGGGTACGGAAGTGGCAGGAGTGGCCCCTGCGTCAGATGTGGACGCACCACCTATAATTAGACAATTAAAAATAGATTATATAAGTAATTGCAAAAAGAATGTATAGATCAATAATATAACGTTCTAAATCAATATGCATGCACTATAGGATATATAAACATACTCGCAGGTGCGGTGGTGTCACCACCTACAGCTAGACAATAATAAAAATTACTATCTAAGTAAGAGCAAAATGAATGTGTGTATATTTATGATATAGCATTCTAAATCAATATACATGCACTATATGATATATAAACATATCTGGAGGAGCGGGAGTGGCCTCTGTCCCTGATGTGGACGCATCACCAACAACTAGACAATCAAACATTGATAATATAAGTTGTTCCCGCCAAAAATTTCTGCGCAAAAGAGTCCAAGGTATCAAATGGCAGCGATACGCTTAAGGAAATATGAACCAGTATCTTCCGGGCTGTTTTTTGACAAACTCCCGAATGAGAAATGGATAAATTCTATTTGTATCGAAAGCGTCTCGATAAAACCTTCGATTTGATATATTATGGGCCTCATAATTCATCCGGGATCAAAAGTTATGAGCAAATGTCTATGCACATGTGATTTAAGGAAGAAGATGCGAACCAGTATTTTCCGAGCTGTATTTTGACAAACTCCGGAACGAAAAACAGCTAAATTCTGATGATATTGAAAGCATCTCGAAAAGACCTTCGATTTGATATATTATGGGCCTCATAATTCATCCGAGATCAAAAGTTATGAGCAAATGTGTTATACACGTGTAATCTAAAGTAATGCTCTACTACATGGGGAATGCATTTTTTAGTCCCACATCGGGAAAAGGAGAGCTGGCTTCTCTACCACTCCCATATAAATAAGAGGGGATACCTCTTAGAAAGGGTAGAGTAAAAATCCTCAAAGGATTCAATACTCAAAGGAGCTTAGTTCTCCAAGATAGGAGCATGCTCCTCCATAATGCGCATATGCGCAAGCGCCATGTGCGCTACGTGCAACGCACGTGTGCCTGCCATGCGGCACTACGTGCAACGCACGTGCGCACCACATGAGAATATTTAATAATATTAAGAGGAGCTTGTTCTCCATATATAGAAGCTTTGCTTCTCCTCATAATGCGCATGTGCGCCACGTGCAACGCACGTATGCCCGCCATGCGGCACCACGTGCAACGCACGTGCGCACAACAGATAGTGCCCTGCACTTGCTATGAACCTCTGGTTCTCAGATAAATAAATAAATAAAAATAGTGCCTTGCACTTGCTATGAACCTCTGGTTCTCAGATAAATAAATAAATAAAAATAGTGCCTTGCACTTGCTATGAACCTCTGGTTCTCTGAGACAGAAAGAAAGAAAAGATTTTCTTTTCTCTTCTTTGATCTAAATTTAGATCATTAAAAAGTGCTCTGCACTCATTTTCTTGAATCCAAAAGATTCTTGGTGCTTTGCACTATTTGAAGGGCCAGGCCCAAATCAAATTGACCTGACAGGCCAAAATAAATTGCAAGGCAATAAATGGGCAGAGCCCAAATAAATTGATGCTTTGCATCCTTTATATAAGGGCAGAGCCCAAATAAAATTGATACCTTGCATCATTCCTAAAAGGGTAGAGCCCAAAACAAATTGATACTCTGCATCCTTTCTGGGCAAGGCCCAAATAAAAATAAAAAAAAAAGGAAATGCAATGCAAAAGCAAATAAAATGTTGAACATTTCAACTGGACTTAGCCCAATTTTGGCCATAAGTCCTTAAATTAAATTGACTGAGCAAAATGGCTCTCCTAAATCAATCTACATCCGGTTCGAGGGTACATCTCCGAACTCCTTTGACATCCGTCGTTGTAATTCCTCAACGACGTCAAAGAGGTGACGGGTCCCAACGACCACACATCGATATGGACTGCGGGGTCCTTAAACTCGTGGACCGAGATGTCCCTAAACTAATATTGGACCGAGACGTCCTTAAACTAATATCGGACCGAAACGTCCTTAAACTAATATCGGACCGAAACGTCCTTAAACTAATATTGGACCGAGACGTCCTTAAACTAATGTTGGACCGAGACGTCCTTAAACTAATATCGGACCGAGATGTCCTTAAACTAATATTGGACCGAGACGTCCTTAAACTAATGATGGACCACTACGTCCCTAAACTGGCATCGGACCGAAATGTCCCTAAACTAATGACGGACCACCACGTCCCTAAACTGGCGATGGACCGAAATGTCCTTAAACTAATAATGAACCACTACGTCCCTAAACTGGCATCGGACCGAAACGTCCCTAAACTAATAATGGACCACTACGTCCTTAAACTGGTATCGGACCGAGACGTCCCTAAACTAATAAGGGACCACTACGTCCCTAAACTGGAACAATAGAGCCAATTGCTCTTTTGCCGGATCTAAACGATCCCGTTTAAGTTGATCTTAGCCCCAAATACGGCTAACGTATCCTTAAGCACTTAAATGGACTATAAAACCCTCAATCAGCTTTGGTTCAAGGGTACATCTCTGAGCTCCTCTGACACCTATCGTTGTAATCCTTCAACGATGTTAGAGAGGTGATGAGTCCCGATGGCCATAAATTAAATGAATCACCACGTCAGGTTGATCTTAGTCCAAAGCAAGACTAACGTATCCTTGACGAATGTTTAAGTTGATCTTAGTCGCAACGCGACTAATGCATCCTTAAACTAAAAACACCAAACCCAAATCTAAGTAAATACGTTTTTGGACTAATCCACGCCCTACGGGCGACGGCATTACTCAGTCTCCGTATACAATCCACGGGCAGCCACAAACAAAACAAACACACACGACACGAAGTGAAATTCTGGAGAAGGAGAAAGTTGTTACCGCAAAGCGGTAGCGTAATTAACTGCAGGGGCTTGCGCCTGCAGGGAAGAGCGTCCCCACAATCAAAAACCCCTCAAGCGAGGGGGAATCTGACAAAGTCTTCTACATCGGCCGCATCCGTCTAAACCTTCGATACACGTGCCATAAATCAACTTGGCATCTTCGAAGAGGTGGATGGATAAAAACCAAATAGCATCTGTCCCGAACCTCAGGCACGTGACGTCCTAAAGTCCAGGCCGCCGTTCGGAGGGGAACAGATTCTGGCACGCCCGGTGGGACCTTTTCCTCTTTCCACTCCACACTTCGTGTGTCGTCTTCGCGAACCAATCGCGGTTTGTTAAATGGTTGTCCTCGGATTTCAAGTTGCTAAGATTTGGTCTTTTGTCTGGCGCAGAACTCAAGATCCAATGGCCACCAACTGCACCAACTGCTCGAAATGCCATTCCAGCGGACGTTCCACCTCACCGAGAGGTGTAGCGTATGGGCCCCAGGCGGCTTCCTTCCTGACTCTGCCGGTAGACCAGGTGACTCAGGCCACCACCGGTTTGTTTTTCGGGACCATGGTCCCACCTGCAAGCTTCTCCATGCCGATATCCGCACCAGAAGCAAACAAGAAGTCGGTATTCGACCGGCTCACTGCTACCACGACCCCTGTCAACGGGTCGCCCGCTACTAAGCTGACAGCCTCTGTTTTCACCAGGCTAGGTCAGGATCATAAAGTGGCTGTCCCAAAGAGGGCAACGGCCACAGCTTCGGAAGTCGTTGAAGCGGCTTCTCCTATCAGAAAGTCAGTCTTCACAAGATTGACGGTTCCTACTCCTCCTTCAGCTGGTCAAAAAGCATCAGTCTTTGATAGGCTGACATCGGCAGTTACCCCACACCCAAACAGGGGGCAACAAGAAACTATCCCGATTTCCGAGCCAGTCCCAATGGCTCGTCGTGCGCGACGTCGTCATTGGCAACGAATAAGGAAAGCAGGAGGCAACTCCCCTTCAGGGCTAACCCCGCCTGCTCCGATGGCGGAGGTCAACGCTGCTGTTCCAACTGGGAACAGCTTTGAATTACTGAGGAAAGTGAGAAAGAACTCCCCAATCGCCGTATTGAAAAGATCTCCTCCGCACGTAGAGAAAGCTCCGGAGGCAAAACAAGAGCAGCCCTCTCAACGGCTGTCGTCCAAAATTTATAAAGTCTGGCGGAGAGTTCAAGACTCTGTGATCGATCCAGACCACTTGCGTCACCAGAAAAGAGCGAAGGTGGAAAATAACAAAAACTGCCCCATTAAACAGCAGGGGGCAACAAATGCTAGAATGCCCGCTTCAACGGCTCCTTCAACCTCAAAGGTCCATAAAAGGAAGAGGCCAGAAAAAGCTCCCATAACACTGACAAAGTTTAAAAGCGATGAACCTAAACGCCCCAAGTCAGGGGGCATGATAGTACATACGGTCTATATGGCTTTGGGAAAAGAAGAAAGTCGTACTTCTACGGGCCACCGACCGCTTACCCGGTCAGTGACCAAGTCTCAGGAGCAGCAACAAAAGCTCCAGGAGATGATGACTACAATGGCTGCACTCACGGGGCCAAAAGAGAATCCTGAGACGTCCTTAGATGAACGCCAAGAGGAAGAGACCGACGCTGAGTTCCTCCGCCGAACACTGGAAAAGAGAGACAAAGAGGCTGCGGAACAGGCAGCCAACATAAAGAAAATGGCCCTCCTGTTCCAGGATGTGGTGGGTATGATGATTCAACCAGATCCACCTGTTGGAGATCCCCCGATCATTCTTGAAGATGATAGGGGAGAGACATCGAATCCTCTACCGGCTCTATCCGCAGCTAAAGAGGATACCATATCAAAAGCTGATTTGGATGAATATATTGCTCAACAAATACGGGTGCATCAGGCGACTGAAGCAGCCGGTCAGATCGTGAAAACGGGGCGGCCATATCCGGGTTGGTATGACCAAATCAAGTACCCACCGGGTTACACGATTCCCAAGTTTCATGTTTACAAGGGGACCGGCAATCCCCATCAACATGTTGCCCAGTTCAGGGCGCTTTGTGGTAACACTGGAGGCGACGACAAACTCTTGCTGCGCCAATTCGTTGGAAGCTTATCAGACACGGCTTTCGAGTGGTATTCCGAGCTCCCCAACGACTCTATTAAAACCTTTGCGGAGATGGAGCTGCTCTTCACCCAACGTTTTGCAAGTGCCAGCGAGCGTACCCCAATGACGGCACTGATTAACGCCAGGGTAAAACCCGGCGAGACGTGGGTTCAGTACGCTATACGGTGGTGTAATCTATGGTCTAAATGTGAACAGCGCATAGAAGAAGCCCCTGCGGTGGGAATGTTTGTTGGAACCCTTGATCCACAAGCAACTATTTCACAATTTATGATGTTCTTCAAGCCGACTTCCTTCCAGGCTTTGATCGACAAATTGGCGCAGATGGACCAGATGGGCCATAAACCCCCTCTCCCAAAGCCGGACCCCCGAAACGATAAAGGAAAAGGAAAAGCGATCATCGTTGCTAATGCCCAACAACAACCGAACGACTCGAAGCCGGTTGCTCGTCCAAACAATACGCGCCCATACGTACCCCTTGAGGACAGGATGGGACGTGCTTACTCCTTCCCTCGCGATAAAACAAGGAGGCTATTCGAGCTGGCATTGCGCAACAGGCTCATAAATCTGCCAGATCCAAAACGTCCGTCACAACCGAGTGACGTCAACGATCCTAATTACTGCCCTTATCATAGAGTGTTGGGACACCCAATCGAAGACTGTTACGTTTTCAAAAATTGGCTTGAGAATCAATACCGTCAGGGCAAATTTGCGCTGTCTGACAAATGGAAGGTGAACCCTCCGCAGCCCCACACCTATAAGGGGACGAATACGCCGGGGGCAACATGCTCCGTTATTGAAGAGGCTCCTTGGGAGGTTGTATTATCGGCCAAAACGAGGAGAATGCTAAATGATCTTCAAACCTGCCCAGCGGTCAAGTGGAAGAACCCCTTGGAACCGCAGGTTATTGAAGGGATGTTGAAGCCACGACCGACTCCGAAGACCGATGGTAGTAGTTCAAGCGTTCATAGCCAGCCGTCAAAATCTTCGAAAAAGAAGAAGAAGAAATCTAAGAAGCCCGTGAAGCCTGGCGACAAGCGCACGGACTTACAAAAGCAAATCGATGCGCTGGATGAATATAACCAAAAGGCGCGAACTCCCATCACGCTCCAAGATTTCCTTGATCACGTCTTCCAAAAAGAAGATGAGGAGGAAAGTTCATCGGATGAATCCGAGGAGTGCGTAGCGAGCTGTCATATGATCTCTCATTCGGTCACGAATGATGAAGGGACTTCTGGCACTGAAACGCTGGGGGCAAATACCGAATCAGGAACCCCAGGGTTACCAGTTGAAACGATCAGCGCGTTTCTTAATGAAGCTCGGTTGAAAAGCAAGGCTGATCGAGAACGCGAGACGGCTATATTCGAAAGGGCCAAGCGTCAGCGACTTGAGGAAGGAGCTGAAATGATCCCGTTGGAGCAAAATGCCTCCACCGCTGACAAAAGCCAATTCAAGATAAAAAAGAAGTTCGCTAAGGCCATATCGATGGGCATGAAACTACCACCCTCTGAAGAAAAAGTTACTCGCGTGGTAGAGATGCACCCCTCTTATTGCTTATACCATCAGAAGGTCTCGCATTCCACCCAAGATTGCAAAGCTTTCAATGGATGGTGGCAAGGATACGTCGCAAATCGACAACGATTTAAACGGGAAAAACGTAAAATTCGTCGAGAACAAAGAAATACGACTAAAGAACTTGAAAGAACTGCCGGCAATTGTCACATGGTTAACACTACCGGGTCACAAGTGCCTACATTTGGGAGCGACTCCGATGAAGAGCTAGAGCTTGGTCCCCTCTTCGAAGAATCCACTTCGGGAAAAGAAAAAGAACTGAAGGCCTGCGAGAATATACAGCTGCGCAATCGAACATTACCCGAAAAGAACCTCGGACCCTTGAATAAGAAAAACAAAGGGAAAGAGAAGGTCTCTGAAGACATCGCTTTGGATGACCAAGTTGCGGAAGAATTAACCGCCAAGAATCCCCCAAAAAGGAATAAAGTAGATTACAATGTCTTGGCGCATCTGAGAAAGCTACCCTCACAACTCAGCATTCTCGATGCCCTATTGCTATCAAAAGAGGCGAGGGATTCTTTGATTAAGGCCCTACAGGATCCCGACCAGTTCCAAGCCTTCTTAGCCGAACAAAAGATGAAGGATGAATTGGAAGAGGTGCACACAGCCGACGTTGCTTTTGGTGATGAAGACCTTCTCCTCGGGACGTGTGAACACAATCGCCCCCTTTATGTCTCCGGATACTGCCATGACATAAAGATAGGAAAAATCTTGGTCGATAACGGATCGTCTGTCAATTTACTCAATGTGCGAGTGTTAAAGGAGATTTGCATGAGTGTCCAACACCTCGCCCGGGACAAAATCACCATCTCCGGTTTCGACTCTCAATCCTCAAAGACTCTTGGATCTGTGATTTTGACGCTACGCTTCGGGGTGCTCGTCACAGACATCAAATTCCATGTTATAGACGCCAAGACGTGCTACAATGCTCTGCTCGGCCGACCATGGCTACACGAATACAATATCATCCCTTCTACACAGCATCAGTGCATGAAGTATTCTAGGGACGGCCTCGAGTACACAGTGGCAGGAGAGTTGAATCCATTTTCCGTGAACGAAGTTCGCAAGTATGAAGATGCCAAATTCTTCCTACCGAGTTTCGAAGACACGGAAAGGTGTCACAAACCGGAGAACAAAACTAACGCAACCATCCCTGTCTTCGGTAGTGACACCGAGGAGGAGGAGGATATAATTTATTCAGGTCCGTCCCAGTCCACCAGGCCAGGACCATCTGTTCCTTCATTGATCTTCGGTAGTGACTCAGAGGATGAAGTTCATGCTGTATTCCCCGCTCGGCCCTCAATACAGATTTCCACTGATGAAGAGCGAAGTATGCAGGTAACCATGGTGCCGCTTGAACATTACAAAGAACTGGATGCACTCGACACCAACAGCGTAGAAGAATTGCAGACATTCTATATCCCTCCCGGAAGAAAAGGCGAGAAGGCAATCCTATTCTACCGTTCTGAAGAAAACAAGGTGGAAAAAGAAATTTGGCATGGCGCGGATCCCACGCTCGACAAGCTTCAGCCTATCCGTCTTCCCAGATATTATACCGAAGGTTTGAAGAAACTGCTGAAACGCCAAGGGATGTCCTTCACACAGACCATCAGAAAAGCCAAATTCTATGACAAGGTCTGGAACGTTCCCGGAACTCAATGCAAACTGCCTAACGGGAGAACGGAAACAAAAGGGCTCGGGTACATCCGGTCAAAGAAACGGGAGTTAATAAACAGCTGTTATGCCATGTATGACTTTGATGAAGAAGCGGACGCTCAATGGGAGGACGCTAATCCCGAATCAGCAAAAGTTCCTGACACAAAGCCGCCCAGTCCATCGTCTAAAGACCCGGTGAGCAAATTTATAAAGGATGCGAGTCAAAAAGCCCGAGATGATCACAATCGTGAAATGGCAATCTATGAGAAAGCCAAGACA
This sequence comes from Agapanthus africanus, assembly GCA_030015575.1. Classification (NCBI taxonomy): domain Eukaryota; kingdom Viridiplantae; phylum Streptophyta; class Magnoliopsida; order Asparagales; family Amaryllidaceae; genus Agapanthus; species Agapanthus africanus. The sequence goes on from CM057339.1 coordinate 850,828,627, forward strand.
CATCGTCTCCTTCGACAGGCAGTAAAGAACAAAGATGTTACCCCACGTCAGCCTGCTACAAAAAGGGTTCGACGCGAAAGCAAAAACAAGTCGAGGGGCCGAAAAGGTGCTCGACAACCACAAGACAGAGCTAAGAAGCCACGCATACGAGAGGCGAGCGTTATTGACCTAGCCCTTATGAAGAAAATGGGTCGAGCATACTCGTTTCCTCGGAACAAAACAAGGAAAATACTTGATCTTGCTCTAAAACATCAAATGCTTACTCTGCCAGAGTCTAAACACCCTGAGCAAGCAGGCGAAGTCTCCAACCCAAATTATTGCTCTTACCATCGAGTAGTAGGGCATCCGCTTGAAGATTGTTTCACCTTTAAGAATTGGGTTGAGGACCAATATCAGTTAGGCAAATTCGCGCTTTCTGATAACTGGAGGGTAGCACCACCACAGAAGCACGAACCCGAGGCTGCAAAAGAAAAACCAACTCCGCATTGGGATTGGCAGAAAATTCGCACTTGCCACGTGGTAACAATATTAAAAGAAGAATTCGAGGACATGAACGACTTCCCTTGGTGCTTTGAAAACGGCAGCGATGAGGTAATCTCAGAATTTCCCCCAGCTCCGAAAGAACTGGAGGATGGAATCCACACCACTGCAGATAATCTCAAGAAAATTGAGTTGGGGACGGAAAATGACCCGCGACCAACATTCATCAGCGAGCTGTTATCTGAAGAAAGGGTGACTGCGTTGAAGGATGTGCTTCTACAACACAAAGATTGCTTCGCGTGGAACTATTCCGAAATGCCGGGACTAGATCCAGAAATTGCTGTACATAAATTGGCGATATCTCCGGACATCAAGCCCGTCAAACAAGCGCCGAGGAGAATGCGACTCGAGCTTGAGATGAGCATCAACGCCGAAGTCAAAAAGCTTATAGACTCTGGCTTCATCCAGGAAGTTCAATACCCTGAATGGATTGCCAACATTGTCCCGGTGATGAAGAAAAATGGGACGGTGCGTATATGCGTAGATTTCCGGGATCTTAATAAAGCCTGCCCAAAAGATGATTTCCCAGTACCAGTCACCGAGCTGATGATAGACAACACGTCTACTCATGAAGTTTTCTCCTTCATGGACGGCTCATCGGGGTATAATCAAATAAAAATGCATCCTGAAGATCAGAAACACACAGCTTTCAGGACCCCTCTTGGGATATTTTGTTATAAAGTGATGCCCTTCGGTTTGAAGAACGCCGGTGCTACTTATCAGAGAGCCATGACAAAAATCTTCGACGACCTCATACATGAAATCGTTGAATGCTATATCGACGATCTCGTGGTTAAAAGCAAATCATACGAGGAACATCTCGAGCATTTGAAGATCGTGTTTCAACGCCTTCGGCAATACAACTTGAAGATGAATCCTCTTAAATGTGCGTTCGGGGTTTCCTCGGGTAAATTCCTAGGATTCGTCGTTCGACACCGAGGTATTGAAATAGATCCGTCAAAGATCAAAGCGATCATGGAAATGCCTCCGCCGAGGACTCTCAAACAGTTGCGGTCTCTCCAAGGGAAACTCGCATACATACGGCGATTTATAGCCAACCTTTCAGGAAAGTGCCGCCCTTATAGTCACCTGATGAAGAAGGGAACCCCATTCGTTTGGGATCAAAAATGCCAAGGCGCACTGGATGAGATCAAGCAATACCTGCAGAACCCGCCGGTGTTGGCTGCTCCAGTTAAGGGGAAGCCTCTTATTCTTTATACAACCGCCCTCGAAGGTTCCTTAGGCGCATTATGGGCACAAGAGAACGATCAAGGGAAAGAAAGGGCGCTCTACTACTTAAGTCGAGTGCTGCTGGGGGCAGAAAGCAACTATTCTCCCATTGAAAAACACTGCCTGGCATTAATCTTCTCAATAACAAAGCTTAGGCACTATGCGTTGGCGCACGAGGTTCGTCTGATTTCAAAAGTGGACCCTCTCAAATATTTAATGTCAAAAGCCATATTGACAGGACGACTCGCTAAATGGGCCCTGCTCTTGATGGAATTTTCCATAACATATCAACCTCTCAAGGCAGTAAAAGGCCAGGCCATCGCTGACTTCCTTGCTGAGCATCCCATACCTGCCGACTCTCCTTTAAACTGCGATTTGCCAGACAGACATGCATTTGACGCAATCGACAGTGGTGATACCCGTTGGGAGCTTTACTTCGATGGAGCGTCTTCTATGAAAAAGCACAAACAAAGTACGCCAACGATCAAATCGGGGGTGGGACTCATCTTTGTGACTCCCCAAGGAGGAATAATGCGCTTCGCCTTCTCCTTAACGGAGCCGAGGACGAATAATGAAGCTGAATATGAAGCTCTGATAGCAGGCCTTGAGATCGCCATTGATATGGGAATTGAGAGCCTCCTCATATACGGGGACTCCCAACTGGTCGTCAGTCAAGTAAACGGCGATTACCAAACATGTAAACCGGAATTGGTAAAATACGGTGAAAAAGTGCAACAACTGCTAACCCAAATTCCCTCTTACACGTTGGAAAGCATACCGCGCGCGGAAAACAGCAAAGCAGACGCACTAGCCAAACTTGCTAAAGAACTGGCTGACGAGAACCTCGACGACGTTAGAATCGTGGTGCAAAGTCGTCGAGTGCTTGCCCCAACGGAAATATCTCCGGAATCGTCTGAAGAAAAAGGAGCGAAAGAGGAGACAACCCTGCAAATAAAAGACTGGGAAAACGCCGAAGACTGGAGAGAAGTCTTCATAGATTACTTCAAGTTCCACCGAATACCTGAAGAAGCGTCCACAAGACATTAGCTCACGAAACGAGCTCTGTCTTTCGCCTTTGTCAATGATACTCTGTACAAGAGGCATTCGATTCTCTGTGGTTGAGATGCTTAGGACCTGACGAAGCGAGAAGGGTCGTCCAAGAAGTTCACGACGGACTCTGCGGTTCCCATCAAGCAGGCCCTAAGATGAAGTTAAAGATAAAGCGGATGGGCTACTACTGGCCCACGATGATGCAGGATTGCCTAGAATACGCGAGGCAATGTCATTCATGCCAAATTCATGGAGACTTCATCCATCAGCATCCCAATCCACTGCATCCAACAGTGGCTAGTTGGCCATTTGAAATGTGGGGAACTGACATAGTCGGTCCCATCGAACCAGCATCGTCAAAGGGACATCGTTTCATCTTGGCGACGACTGATTACTTCTCCAAATGGGCAGAAGCGGTACCGTTGAGGGAAGTGAAAACGGAAAACATCCTCCATTTCTTCAAAACGCATGTCATATACCGGTTTGGAACCCCAAGAAGGATCATCTCTGACAATGGGCCAGCCTACCGAAGTCATAAGATTAGCCGCTTCGCACAGCAGCACAATATAGACTGGAGATATTCCTCAGTTTATAACCCGCGAGCTAACGGTCTAGCTGAGGCCTTCAACAAGACCTTGACGAAGATCATGAAGAAAACAGTGTCACGAAATAAGAGAGATTGGCACGAAAGATTGCAAGAGGCTCTTTGGGCGTATTGAGCTACATTTAAAACGGCCACAAACACAACGCCATACGCGTTGGTATTTGGGACGGAAGCAGTACTCCCCCTCGAGATAGAATTACCCTCTCTACGAGTGGCAGTCCATTACGAGTTGATGGACGAAGAAAATGCTCACCTTCGGTTTGAAGAGCTTGACGCCCTTGATGAAATCCGGCTTCTGGCACAGCAAAATCTGGAAGCCTATAAAGCAAAGATGACGCGCTCATATGAAAGATTGAGCCGCCCGAGGACATTCCACCAAGGCGAACTCGTGCTAGTGGTCAAAAGGCCCATGATCCCCAATCGCGCCAAGCGGGAAAAGTTTGAGCCAAACTATGAAGGACCGTACATCATTGATAAGGTCTACCAGGGCGGAGCCTATCTACTCATGGACATGCACGGTGAAAGGCCTTTCAGGCCAATAAACGGTCGCTTCCTAAAGAAATACTACGCTTAATGAGCCACAGCCTAGGTCAATGGTAGATGACGACGACTATGTCCGCTCACTATCTTCCTAAGCTCAAGCTTTATAAGCAGTAGCCAGCCCTCTCAATGACGGACCGAAATGTCCTTAAACTAATAGCAGACCGAAACGTCTTTAAACTACTACCGCAGCATCTTTAAGCTGACGAGATAAAAAAAAAAAAACATATAAAAATAAAATAAAATAAAAACGGTATGTCCATAAGCAAAATGGGCACGGATGAAAACCCGAAAGGGCTCCGTGAGTAAAAACAGCAGGAATACCGGCGAATGTTTGTGAAAACCCGAAAGGGCGCAACTTCGTTAAAGAACCCTTACAGAGTCCTCTCGACCCTGTAAAGAGAAACCACCCGCGTGAGATCCTTACGACTCATAAGGGAACAACACACTTAGGAATCCCCACGATTCCTAAGGAGAAAATACACTTGCGAGATCCTCACGACTCGTAAGGAGAACTCTCTTATGGGACCCTCACGGCTCATAAGATTTGAAAGTCTTAAGTTACAGAAACCTAAACCTGTGCTTAAGCAAGCCCCCACAAACTTCCAATATTGCCCTACAAGTGGCTCAATATTAACCCTTGTATACAATCCACGGGCGCGAATAAACATTTCCCTAGCCTGGGAATACGTTCGAATGGTAAACAACCCTTATAAATCACCTCGATTTATGAGGAGAAAACCCTCCTGTAGGATCATTACGACTTACAGAAGAACAAAACACTTAGGAACCCTCACGGTTCCTAAGGAGAAAATACACCTACAAGATCCTCACGACTTGTAGGGAGAAATACCTTTATGAGACCCTTACGGCTCATGAAATCGAAAGCCTTAGTCGACAGGTCCCTAAACCTGATCGCTAAGCTCCCCTTTATTCGACAATAACGGAGGCAAATGATGATTCGCTCCTGGCAATATTCCAGTTGCAGCGGTGCTGATGCCGAAATCGGTGTCCAATTTCAGGTTTATAGCGAAAGCCAGTAGGCCGCTCATCCATACAAAATAGCCGAAATGATAGGGCAACTTGCAATAAAAAGCAGCAAGTAAAATGTATGCATGCAAAATAGCCGAAATGATCGGGCAACTCGTAATAAAAAGCAACGAGTAAAGATAAAATAAAATAAAAAGCCGAAACGATTGGGCACCGCGAAAAATAGCCGAAATGATTGGGCAATCGCGACCTTCGCGATATAAAAGCTGAAATGATAGAGCATCGCGGAAATAAAATAAAACAAAAATAAGAAATGATGAAGCTTCGGCCCTACAGTTAAGATCACATCGATCCCTGTATACAATCCAAGGGCGCAAACAGAGAAGAAACCATACTTCCCCAGCGGATTCCGTCGAACGATAAAGCTAAACCTCAATGGTTCATTTCGACCGAAGAAGCCAGTGACTTCAACACAAATTCCTCGACTCACGGATACAAACACTCCTTGACGAGAGCCTTCTGATCCGCGTCGACTCGCAGAGCCACCAGCGCCTCCGTGGGAACCATCGACTCGTTTCAAACCCCAAGGACACAAATAATCCTTGGCGCTTGGGAAACAAATAATCCCAGCAAATTTCTCGACTCACGGATACAAACACTCCTTGACGAGAGCCTTCTGATCCGCGTCGACTCGCAGAGCCACCAGCGCCTCCGTGGGAACCATCGACTCATTTCAAACCCCAAGGACACAAATAATCCTTGGCGCTTGGGAAACAAATAATCCCAGCAAATTCCTCGACTCACGGATACAAACACTCCTTGACGAGAGCTTCCTGATCCGCGTCGACCCGCAGAGCCACCAGTGCCTCCGTAGGAACCCTCGACTCGTTTCAAACCCCAAGGACACAAATAATCCTTGGCGCTTGGGAAACAAATAATCCCTCACAAATTCCTCGACTCACGGATACAAACACTCCTTGACGAGAGCTTCCTGATCCGCGTCGACCCGCAGAGCCACCAGTGCCTCCGTAGGAACCCTCGACTCGTTTCAAACCCCAAGGACACAAATAATCCTTGGCGCTTGGGAAACAAATAATCCCAGCAAATTCCTCGACTCACGGATACAAACACTCCTTGACAAGAGCCTTCTGATCCGCGTCGACTAGCAGAGCCACCAGCGCCTCCGTGGGAACCATCGACTCGTTTCAAACCCCAAGGACACAAATAATCCTTGGCGCTTGGGAAACAAATAATCCCTCGCAAAACTTCTCAACTCACGGATACAAACACTCCTTGACGAGAGCCTTCTGATCCGCGTCGACTCGCAGAGCCACCAGCGCCTCCGTGGGAACCATCGACTCGTTTCAAACCCCAAGGACACAAATAGTCCTTGGCGCTTGGGAAATAAATAATCCCTCGCAAAACTTCTCAACTCACGGATACAAACACTCCTTGACGAGAGCCTTCTGATCCGCGTCGACTCGCAGAGCCGCCAGCGCCTCCGTGGGAACCATCGACTCGTTTCAAACCCCAAGGACACAAATAATCCTTGGCGCTTGGGAAACAAATAATCCCTCGCAAAACTTCTCAACTCACGGATACAAACACTCCTTGACGAGAGCCTTCTGATCCGCGTCGACTCGCAGAGCCACCAGCGCCTCCGTGGGAACCATCGACTCGTTTCAAACCCCAAGGACACAAATAATCCTTGGCGCTTGGGAAACAAATAATCCCTCGCAAAACTTCTCAACTCACGGATACAAACACTCCTTGACGAGAGCCTTCTGATCCGCGTCGACTCGCAGAGCCACCAGCGCCTCCGTGGGAACCATCGACTCGTTTCAAACCCCAAGGACACAAATAATCCTTGGCGCTTGGAAAACAAATAATCCCTCGCAAAACTTCTCAACTCACGGATACAAACACTCCTTGACGAGAGCCTTCTGATCCGCGTCGACTCGCAGAGCCGCCAGCGCCTCCGTGGGAACCATCGACTCGTTTCAAACCCCAAGGACACAAATAATCCTTGGCGCTTGGGAAACAAATAATCCCTCGCAAAACTTCTCAACTCACGGATACAAACACTCCTTGACGAGAGCCTTCTGATCCGCGTCGACTCGCAGAGCCACCGGCGCCTCCGTGGGAACCATCGACTCGTTTCAAACCCCAAGGACACAAATAATCCTTGGCGCTTGGGAAATAAATAATCCCTCGCAAAACTTCTCAACTCACGGATACAAACACTCCGTGACGAGAGCTTCTTTGACTCACATCTCGGGCAGTAAGGATTCAAAAACTCACTTCCTGAACAATGGGACCCTGCAAGTCAATCCTAAATGGTCTCTTGCATACTATTCACGGGTCTCACTCTCTGAAGTCGATTGTCGACAAAGAGGGAAACAACCGCTTACGGGTCCTCTCGACTCGTAAGAGGGAAAACTCTCTTATAGGATCCTTACGACTTATAAGAGAAAACACACTTAGGAATCCTCACGATTCCCAAGGAGAAAATACACCTACGAGATCCTCACGACTCGTAGGGAGAAAAGTCTTTATGAGACCCTCACGGCTCGTAAAGTTGAAAAGCCTTAGGTGGCAGATCCTACCCCTGTCTCCTAAGCCATCACTGCCCTGCAAAGAAGTCAAGATGGGCCGACCATCTATGGGCCACACTTGCCAAAGCTACATGCCACTGAAATGGAGAACTTACTCATAAGCGTATGAACTACTCCACGCCAGAGTGAGACAAAAAAAAAAGAAATAGAAGGATGCGGCTCATGGAGTTAAGGGTTGGAACTATATCCCTTAAGAGTTGAGATTTGAGTCAATGATAAATGACGACGCTTGTATCCGCTCGTTATCTTCTCAGATCAAGATTCTGAAAGTGATACATCAACCCAAAACTGGTCATACGCCATGCATAACTCTGTATAACTCTGCACTACTTCACCCACGTACATACTTACGTGGGCAAAGTAGTGGGGGGCATTTGTTCCCGCCAAAAATTTCTGCGCAAAAGAGTCCAAGGTATCAAATGGCAGCGATACGCTTAAGGAAATATGAACCAGTATCTTCCGGGCTGTTTTTTGAGAAACTCCCGAATGAGAAATGGATAAATTCTATTTGTATCGAAAGCGTCTCGATAAAACCTTCGATTTGATATATTATGGGCCTCATAATTCATCCGGGATCAAAAGTTATGAGCAAATGTCTATGCACATGTGATTTAAGGAAGAAGATGCGAACCAGTATTTTCCGAGCTGTATTTTGACAAACTCCGGAACGAAAAACAGCTAAATTCTGATGATATTGAAAGCATCTCGAAAAGCCCTTCGATTTGATATATTATGGGCCTCATAATTCATCCGAGATCAAAAGTTATGAGCAAATGTGTTATACACGTGTAATCTAAAGTAATGCTCTACTACATGGGGAATGCATTTTTTAGTCCCACATCGGGAAAAGGAGAGCTGGCTTCTCTACCACTCCCATATAAATAAGAGGGGATACCTCTTAGAAAGGGTAGAGTAAAAATCCTCAAAGGATTCAATACTCAAAGGAGCTTAGTTCTCCAAGATAGGAGCATGCTCCTCCATAATGCGCATATGCGCAAGCGCCATGTGCGCTACGTGCAACGCACGTGTGCCTGCCATGCGGCACTACATGCAACGCACGTGCGCACCACATGAGAATATTTAATAATATTAAGAGGAGCTTGTTCTCCATATATAGAAGCTTTGCTTCTCCTCATAATGCGCATGTGCGCCACGTGCAACGCACGTATGCCCGCCATGCGGCACCACGTGCAACGCACGTGCGCACAACAGATAGTGCCCTGCACTTGCTATGAACCTCTGGTTCTCAGATAAATAAATAAATAAAAATAGTGCCTTGCACTTGCTATGAACCTCTGGTTCTCAGATAAATAAATAAATAAAAATAGTGCCTTGCACTTGCTATGAACCTCTGGTTCTCAGATAAATAAATAAATAAAAATAGTGCCTTGCACTTGCTATGAACCTCTGGTTCTCTGAGACAGAAAGAAAGAAAAGATTTTCTTTTCTCTTCTTTGATCTAAATTTAGATCATTAAAAAGTGCTCTGCACTCATTTTCTTGAATCCAAAAGATTCTTGGTGCTTTGCACTATTTGAAGGGCCAGGCCCAAATCAAATTGACCTGACAGGCCAAAATAAATTGCAAGGCAATAAATGGGCAGAGCCCAAATAAATTGATGCTTTGCATCCTTTATATAAGGGCAGAGCCCAAATAAAATTGATACCTTGCATCATTCCTAAAAGGGTAGAGCCCAAAACAAATTGATACTCTGCATCCTTTCTGGGCAAGGCCCAAATAAAAATAAAAAAAAAGGAAATGCAATGCAAAAGCAAATAAAATGTTGAACATTTCAACTGGACTTAGCCCAATTTTGGCCATAAGTCCTTAAATTAAATTGACTGAGCAAAATGGCTCTCCTAAATCAATCTACATCCGGTTCGAGGGTACATCTCCGAACTCCTTTGACATCCGTCGTTGTAATTCCTCAACGACGTCAAAGAGGTGACGGGTCCCAACGACCACACATCGATATGGACTGCGGGGTCCTTAAACTCGTGGACCGAGATGTCCCTAAACTAATATTGGACCGAGACGTCCTTAAACTAATATCGGACCGAAACGTCCTTAAACTAATATCGGACCGAGACGTCCTTAAACTAATGTTGGACCGAGACGTCCTTAAACTAATATCGGACCGAGACGTCCTTAAACTAATGATGGACCACTACGTCCCTAAACTAGCATCGGACCGAAAATGTCCCTAAACTAATGACGGACCACCACGTCCCTAAACTGGCGATGGACCGAAATGTCCTTAAACTAATAATGGACCACTACGTCCCTAAACTGGCATCGGACCGAAACGTCCCTAAACTAATAATGGACCACTACGTCCTTAAACTGGTATCGGACCGAGACGTCCCTAAACTAATAAGGGACCACTACGTCCCTAAACTGGAACAATAGAGCCAATTGCTCTTTTGCCGGATCTAAACGATCCCGTTTAAGTTGATCTTAGCCCCAAATACGGCTAACGTATCCTTAAGCACTTAAATGGACTATAAAACCCTCAATCAGCTTTGGTTCAAGGGTACATCTCTGAGCTCCTCTGACACCTATCGTTGTAATCCTTCAACGATGTTAGAGAGGTGATGAGTCCCGATGGCCATAAATTAAATGAATCACCACGTCAGGTTGATCTTAGTCCAAAGCAAGACTAACGTATCCTTGACGAATGTTTAAGTTGATCTTAGTCGCAACGCGACTAATGCATCCTTAAACTAAAAACACCAAACCCAAATCTAAGTAAATACGGATTTGGACTAATCCACGCCCTACGGGCGACGGCATTACTCAGTCTCCGTATACAATCCACGGGCAGCCACAAACAAAACAAACACACACGACACGAAGTGAAATTCTGGAGAAGGAGAAAGTTGTTACCGCAAAGCGGTAGCGTAATTAACTGCAGGGGCTTGCGCCTGCAGGGAAGAGCGTCCCCACAATCAAAAACCCCTCAAGCGAGGGGGAATCTGACAAAGTCTTCTACATCGGCCGCATCCGTCTAAACCTTCGATACACGGTGCCATAAATCAACTTGGCATCTTCGAAGAGGTGGATGGATAAAAACCAAATAGCATCTGCCCCGAACCTCAGGCACGTGACGTCCTAAAGTCCAGGCCGCCGTTCGGAGGGGAACATAAGTAATTTTGACATAAACAGGCATGAATCTATAATATTACATTCAAAATGGATATGCGTGCAATATACCTGGCGGTGCGGCAAAATCCACACGGAAGGAGGCATCCGAAAGGGTCTCCGATCTGGGTGCAAGACCGGCCCTCTGAAGCTCCCTACGCAGCTCTCCGGGTGGCAGAACCGCTCTGCCTCTGCCTCTGCCGCGGCCGGAGCTCCTGCCGCCCCTCGCTGCTCCCGACATCGTCATCAAATCTAGATAAACGGTTCGTGGACGCATTAGACAATTATTAAAAGTATTGACTATATATGTATAGATCGTAAAATGTGAAGTAATAATATAACATTACTGATAACCTTTTTCGTTTCGTGGGCGCATTATACATATCTACTTGGATTTCATCGTCGATGTCATTTCTAACCCACGTAACTTCATGATCGGCCGAAGACAACCCGTCCTTCGAAACAGACGGTCAGAGCACTCTAAGCCTTCTCTCTTCTTCATCCTCATCGCTGTCCTCGAATTCTGGGATATCGTAGACATCTCTGGGTTTCCATCGGCATACAACACTCCATCTTGGATGCTTCAAAACTGTGAGTAGTATACTTGGAACGCTTGGTTCGGAAAGATAAACGGATCTTCCTGACCGTAAAATCGAAGTGTGTTCACACTGGTCAATCCATATTCATCTTTCCAAGTCCCAAGGTTGCTTCTCCACTTATCCGTATCGGTTCGCGTATCGTACCAAGTACACTGGAATATATAAAAGGGTTTTGATCGTCCGGGATAGTGGATGCCGAGTATACAATTTAAGTACCCATAATAAATCACACCGTCCGATCTTACCGTCGCAATCCCACTATTCTGAGTGGTTCTAGATGTTTCTATATCCTTAACTTCAAATTTGTATCCAAGGACACCAAATCCGTTGTAATATGCAACCTCCATACGATTACTAACTTGTCCACACGGGAAAAATCTATCGGTTACCATACGATTGAATCTTCTCGTCGCATAGACTATACGACGGTTGTTAGTATCGAACTATACCGTCCGATATTTAACAACCTTCGTATAGTTCTATGTCACGACGAACATCGCACGTATGTTAACCGATAGACGGGGACTAAGTGGCGCTTTTTGTTTCATATATGAGTATCGATGAGAATATGAAGGTTTCATATTATGATCGAGTATCATATATTGGTTTTAACTTGAACATCTCGAATCACTCTCTAATTATGCGTTTGTTGTGTATTCTTGTTGTATGTGTGTGTTCCGGCTGTCGGGGTTAAGGCTTCTATCCAATTAAGAATGTATAGAGCGAACACCCATCACTTGTGCTTTCAACCGTTTCGAGTAAATTTCGGCAGCACCTTCCCGCTGTTCTCCGAGTATACTGTAATAGAATAGATAATCATTTTAAAGCTGTGAAACAACGTTGAAATGAACATATAATCTATCTTTGTACATGGAGAACCAGCGGAAAGGTACCGACGAAATATCTCGAAACGGATGAAAACACAAGTGAATGAAGGTGTTTGCTTTATACATTCCTAACTTGTCCATACGGGACAAATCTATCGGCTACCATACGATTGAATCTTCTCGTCACATAGACTATACGACGGTTGTTAGTATCAAGCTATACCGTCCGATATTTAACAACCTTCGTATAGTTCTATGTCACGACGAACATCGCACGTATGTTAACAGATAGACGGGGACTAAGTGGCGCTTTTAGTTTCATATATGAGTATCGATGAGAATATGAAGGTTTCATATTATCATTGAGTATCATATATTGGTTTTAACTTGAACATTTAACATGAATAGTTTTTACATTTACGTTTCGTTATTAAGGGTTCGAAATTTCAAGTTTAGGGTAAATTTTTCTTGTGTTTACGGTAAAGTTGTACGTTTACGTTATCATCGAGTATCCTACTGCAATGAACTATTGTATCCTACTAAATAAACTAGTGCACCATAAACCAAAATAACCCAAATTAACCAAATTAACCATAATTAACCATAATCGTTACCCTAACACAAATTATCTCTAATTAACCCAAACTTAACCCAATTTACCCAAATTAACCCTAATCAACCCAAACTTAACCAAATTAAACCTAATCAACACCATAACCCTTTCAAATTATCACTAATTAACCCAAATTAACCCTACCCTTTAATTAACCCAAATTAACCCTAGCCTCTAACACTAAACCCAAATTAACCCTAGCCTTTAATTAGAGTTGTTTTCAAGAAAAAACAACCCTGACCCCAACCCCAACCCCAACCCCGAACCCTAACCCTAACCCTAACTCCAATTCCGAACCCCAACCCTAAACCCAACCCCAACCCTAAACCCAACCTCAACCTCAACAGAACCCTAACCCCAACCCCAACCGACCCCTAACCCTAACCCTAAACTGACCCGATGCCTAACCCTAACCCTAACCCTCACCCGTACCCGAACCCTGCCCTGAACCTAACATCATCAAAAGAGGGAAATAAAAGCATTATATTAGAAGTAAAAATTGGAGATTTACTAACCTTTTTCGCGGTGGAGAGACGACGAGGAAGTCGACGAGGCTCGGGATCGAGGCGTTGGAGGAAGTCGACGAGGATGTTATGAGGAGATGATGGAGGAGGCGACGAGGTGCGGGAGGAAAAAAATCGCGAGGCGCGGGAGAAGATGATAAAGATTTTTGGGAACGGAGGGATTTTCTGTGCCATTTTTTTTTATTAATTAACCAATATACATGTCCCTACGGACTAACCCGTAGGTCCTTTGTTTGCAGCTCCGTAGGGCCAAACATCAAATTACGATTAAATATTTTTAAATTAAAACATAGAGAACCGTAGGGCCAAGTATATGGACCTACGGTTCAATCCGTAGGGGCAATAAATAGTTACCCCTACGGATTCCTTTATCCGTAGGGGCAACCCCATATTGTAGTAGTGTATTTACACCGAAGCTATGAATATGACCATAAATTACCAAGATGTTATTGGCCAAATAGGATTAGCCCAATCATATGGTCACTGTAAGGATGTAATTAGGCAATGTTGGGCATGCTCTTAAACAAGGTTTGAAAAATCGCCCGATCCCGATCCATTCAATCAGGTCGGGTTTTAGAGAGGACGATCCGAAAATGTCCCATAAGTTGCAGGACCAACGATCTTCTTAGTGAACGCTAAGGTTTTGTGTGGTGCATGCCAATCAAAGCGATCTAGGAGGAAAAATCGCCTTGTTGAATGATCTAGAAATGATCAACGATCGTAGCAACAAAGCGGAGGCAACTCGTGATGAGACAGCTAAAGGTGGTTCATCGTTGGAATAGAGCCGACGGCAACAGGTTTGCAGTAAGGCGACTGTTCGATTTCTTTGTCCAATGAGACAAAAGAAAAAAATATAGGAATTTTTTTTGTTAGAGAAAATATTTATATGTTGGGTTTAGTTATATTGGGTTTGGTGTTAGTTTTATTGGGTTTTCCCCGTTTGGATTTGGATTTGGGTTATTTAATTTTGGTGGCCAAATTACATTAAGATACTCTTAACTATTATTATTTTTTCACTAAACAACATTTAAAGGTTTATTTTATCCAGACGGTTAATCTCTTAAATTCAATAAACTACCAAAACTTGTTATTTTTTCCCTAAACTATATTTAAGGTTTTTTTTATTCCAAAACATTTAACTTCTTAAATTCAATAAAACTGGAAGATGAGCATGAACAGACGAACGAATTTGATGTCGTTTGCGAGCAATCAAATGCTTGTACAACCTCAAATAAGCTGCAGAGCCCCCAGGAGCATCTCTCACCTCATGCTTCATTTTCCTAGCAAGAAATAAAAAAATAGGGGTTTTTTCTTGAAGGGGGGCATGGGTGGGTATGGGGAATATATATTAAAACATTTTCCCAGATATAGATACGGATATGGCATTGGAAAAATTATTCGGATACGGATACACATATCCAAATATATGATTTCGGATACGGATATGCTCGGATAAATATAAGAGAATGTATCTGATGGAGCTCCTTTTCGGGCCTTCGTCAGATGTTGTCTTCCGTTGATCTCGAGGTGAACTGGGTTGATTGTCCTTCGTTGCGTGTGGGTCTCAATAGATTTTGAGAGGACAAAGTGGGATGGGGAGGCTGCAGTCGTGTACCTGCAAAGAAGTCCTGGGGTGGTTTGGTACCACCGAGGACCCTCCGGCGCTCAAGTCAGTGACAAGATCCGAGCAGAGTAACGGTGTAAGTGTAAAGAATGGCTTACTTGACCCCTCTGTAATGGGGGTTTATATAACGGTGGTGGCATGCAGCAGCAGGCGCGAGAATCTCGCCGGCAGCTACGCTCCCGACGTCACGCCCGCGTAAAGAGCAGATCGCCCATTAATGGGGATCGTGATGGCAAGGAACGTGGGGTGCTGTTGGAGGAGAATCCGCGCATGGCGAGATTTGCGGAACGACGGTTACGTCTGTAAGTGGTGGAGTTGGTCGGAGGACCGAGGAAGACGGCCTCGGCAGGGGGCTCGAGGACGAGCGAGGAGACCGAGGAGTCTTGGTCTTGCGGCAGCTCGGGGCTGTTTCCTGATTTAAAATCAGGAAAGCTTCTGGGAAAAGCTTCAAAAAGGGGTCACGTGTTGGCACGTAACACCTAAAAGGCATCATCAAGTCAAGTTCAGTTTCCTGACTACGCTGAAGAAAATGGGCTTCAGAAAGAGTCACGTGCTCCCACGTGACCAGGGTCACGTGGCGACACGTGACATTTAAATGCAAGCGTCAAAGGCACGCAAGTTCTCTGATCAAGTCAAGAAAAGGCTTCAGAAGAGGTCACGTGTCCCCACGTGACCAGGGTCACGTGTTGGCACGTGACGTTCAAGACAGCAGACTCGTTCTCCAGACGAACCAAGGAAAGAGAGTTCAAACAAGGGTCACGTGCTCACACGTGACCAGGAGTCACGTGGTGGCACGTGACGCTTAAGCAACGATCAGAAGACAGAGCGCAAAAGAAAGGAAAAGGCTCATGCCAAATGGGGTCACGTGCTCACACGTGACCATGGGTCACGTGGTCACACGTGACCGGCTTTCAAAGCCCATTGTGTTAACAGAATTAAATTCTGAGAGAAATTCAAATCTTTCCAAAAGAAAGCAACTATCTGGAACCAATCAAATTAAAGATTCAGAGGTGATGAAATATCATCTATCTATGGGAAAATCTCGGGTTTGGAAAGATTTCCCCTTTAAATCTAACCAAAATAACAAGGGAGAATCTCCGGATTTAAAATCCAATGGTGAATAAAATTCACCTAATAATCCAAAGGTCCAAAATGAATGATGGATGCAAATCAAATCTCAATGAAGATTCGTAAAAAACTGATTGATTCGGCTGCTTCTCCTATAAATAGGAGCCAAGAGACACAGAGAAAGAGAGACATAGGCAGAAAAGAAAAAGAAAAGGAGGAGAGCTTTGATACTTTGAAAAGACTCGGATCTTCTGCAAAAAACCCTAGGTAAGAAAGGGAAGGCCTTTTGAAAGAAAGAGAATTTAATTCTCAACAGAATTTAACTCTGATAATGTAAAAACAGAAGAACATATTTCTTCTCTCTTTGATGGAGGACCTGCAAAGTGCACATCTCCCCTTAAGGTTGAGAATTTAATTCTCAATGGGTTGAGATCCTGCCATGCAGATCCAAAACATGTAGAAGGAATACAAGCACGAGAATTTAATTCTCACAGAACTATAGGAATTTAATTCCTTTAAAATAAAAGTAGGGCTTGACCCTATATCATGGGAATTTAATTCCTTCAGAACAAAAAAAGAAACAGGGTTTAACCCTAATTAAGAACCTAGTTCTGTCGAAACAGCGGGAATTTAATTCCCTTAATCATAATTTAACAGAGGATGGAAGTTTAAACTCCTTAAAAACTTTTATTAGGGTTTAACCCTATTCAGCCCTTCACGTATATGAGGAATTTAATTCCTACAGAAAATTCAGAGTTAAACTCTATTCCAGAAAACAAAGTCTTCGAAAGGAAGTAGGAATTTAATTCCTCTGAAATTTACAGTTCGAGGAATTTAATTCCTGAAAGAAGATTAACAAAGCCTCTAAACAAAATACATGGAGACAGGGTCACATGTCATCACGTAACCCCCCAAGAGATCTACAGAAAGCCCCTTTGAGGCAGCACCCCACGTGACCCACGTGACCCTCGGCAGAAGCTCTAATACATAGGCATTTGAATGCCCATCACGTGATGGCACGTGATGCTCTGAAAGACACGATAATCTCAGAATAAATAAAGGGAGGGCGCTCTCACGTGCTGCCACGTGACCCCTCTTGCCTTAGTGTTTAACACTAAATTAAAACTCTCGAACCCAGTGTTAAAATACTGTTGGGCCTTAGTGTTCAACACTAAATAAAAAGCTTCATCTGCAGTGTTCAACACTGATCTGTTTTAGTGTTTAACACTAATTTGAAAAGCCTTGTTGCTGGTGTTTAACACCAATTATCTTTTAGTGTTAAACACTAACTTGTCAACCCCATTCCCAGTGTTCAACACTGACTGCTCTGTAGTGTTTAACACTATGCTTTGGCCCAATTGGCCTAAACGGATAGAGGCAAAGCCTCTCCTGATTGGACTTAGCCCAAGATGGCCATAAGTCCTCAATTGGTGATTAACTGGTCCAATGGACTCATAACATAATTAATTCTTCTTGACCCAAAATTGGGCCAAGGACTATTTAATCCACTCCGGTTCTAGGGTACATCTCGTCACTCCTTTGATACTTGGCATTGTAATCCCTCAATGTCTTCAAAGAGGTAACGGGTCCCGACGACCACACATTGATATGGACTGTGGGGTCCTTAAACTCATGTCTAATGCAAATTCCTGGTTACGTGGAACGCGGATAATGTCACTCTTTGACCCCGTGGAAAACGTCCAGAGCGGAGCCTGGTCCTCGCCAAGCACGGCAGTGAACCCGTGTGAAGCATCCAGAGCACAGCGGACTGTGGAGTCCTTAAACCCATGGACTACGACGTCCTTAACCTTGACCGAGATGTCTTAAAACTAACAATGGACTGTGGGGTCCTTAAACCCATGGACTACGACGTCCTTAACCTTGACCGAGATGTCTTAAAACTAACAACGGACCGCAATGTCCTTAAACTACCCATGGACCGCAATGTCCTTAAACTACCCACGGACCGCAATGTCCTTAAACTACCCATGGACCGTAATGTCCTTAAACTAGAACAATAGAGCCCCGCATGCTCTTTTGTCGGATCTAAACGGTCCCGTTTAAGTTGATCTTAGCCTCAAAGATGGCTAACGTATCCTTAAACCTTCAAACAGAGTGGACTATAAATCCCCCCAATTAACTCTGGCTCGAGGGTACATCCCTGAACTCCTCTGACATCCGTCGTTGTAATCCTTCAACGTCGTCAGAGAGGTGACGGGTCCCGACGGCCATACATTCATGGACCACTATGTCCCTAAACTGGAACATTAGAGTCCAAACGCTCTTTTGTCGGATCTAAACGATCCCGTTAAGTTGATCTTAGTCACAAAGTTAGACTAACGTATCCTTAACAAACGTTTGAGTTGATCTTAGCCTCAAGTATGGCTGACGTATCCTCAAACCAAACCCCCTCAAACCCAAATCTAAGATAATACGGATTTGGACTAGTCCACGCCCTACGGGCGACGACATAACTCAGTCTCCGTAAACAATCCACGGGCAACAAAATACAAAACAGACACCCACGACACGAAGTGACCATCTGGAGAAGGAGAAAGTTGTTACCGCAATGCGGTAGCGTAATTAACTGCAGGGGCTTGCGCCTGCAGGGAAGAGCGTCCCCACAATCAAAAACCCCTCAAACGAGGGGGAATCTGACGAAGTCTGCTACATCGGACGCATCCGTCTAAACCTTCGATACGTGGTGCCATAAATCAACTTGGCATCTTCGAAGAGGTGGACGGATAGCACCAATTAGCATCTGCCCCGAATCTCAGGCAAGACGCTGTGTCGCGCCGTCTTTCGGAGGGGAACAGATTCTGGCACGCCCGGTGGGACCTTTTCCTCTTTCCACTCCACACTTCGTGTGTCGTGACTTGCGAACCAATCGCGGTTCGCTAATGGTTTCCCTTGGGTTTCAAGATACTAAGAATTGGCGTCTTGCTTATTGCAGAAAGCAAAGGATCGATGGCTTCTACTTCCGTGAAATTCTCCAACTGCTCAGACTGCAATCGCAACCAACGCTCTGCCTCGCCAGGAGGTATAGCCTACGGACCCCAAGCTGCCTCGCTATTCACAATGCCCGTGGAACAGGTCACTCGCGCCACCACAGGATTGTTCTTTGGGACCATGCTCCCGCCGACAAACTTCACCGCTCCAGTGCTGACAACGGAAGCTCTCAAGAAGTCGGTCTTTGATCGTCTTACCCCTGCCGCGGCTCCTCTCAACGAGTCGCCCAACGTCAACGCCTCGGTCTTCTCTAGATTGGGCCAGAAATCCTTCGAACCCATCATGGGACCTACAATCTCAGAGAAGGCTGCTTCTAAGAAAGTGACTGCTCCTGTTCCCGAAATCGTCAAGGCGGCTTCTCCGGCCAAAAGGTCGGTCTTTACGAGATTGACGGCTCCCGCTCCCGCTCCTACTGCCCAAAGGACATCGGTCTTTGACAGGCTAATACCAACTGCGACCCCCCACCCAGACAGGGGGCAAGACGAAACCATTCTTATCGCTGACCCTACACCGTCCGCTCGACACGCTCGATGTCGCCATTGGCGCCGAGTAAGGAAGGCTGGGGGCAACTCCCCCTCCGGGTTGACTCCATCGGCCCCGGTGGCAGAAGTTAATGCTGCTGTTCCAACTGGGAACAGCTTTGAAATGCTAATTAAGGTGCGAAGGAATTCTCCTACAGCAGTGCTGAAGAGGTCTCCTCCCTCATTAAAAGAGGTTGTCGAAATAAAACCCGAACAACCCCGATCTCCTCAACGGCTGTCTTCCAAAATCTATAAGGTTTGGCGGCAGGCCCGAGACTCGATCATCGATCCAAACTTCTCCCGCCAGCACAAGAAGCCGAAAATCCAACCGGAAGCTGGTCACCAGGCTAAACCCCAAAAGGCTGTCTGGACGCCCACCTCAACGGCCCCCTCAACCTCCATGGCTCATAAAAGGAGGAGGCCAGAGAAGACCCCACAGCATGCAGCGACGGCTAAAAGCACTGAGCCCAGACGCCCTAAGTCTGGGGGCATGGTGGTGCACACTGTTTACATGGCCTCTGGAAAAGAGGAAAGCCGCACTTCTACGGGCCACCGACCGCTAACCCGATCCGTGACGAAAGCCCAGGAACAGCAACAAAAGCTGCAAGAAATGATGAATTCTATGGCCGCGCTCACCGGGCCAAAAGAAAACCCAGAAACGTCCTCAGACGCACGCCGGGAGGAAGAAACCGATGCTGAATTCCTTCGCCGGATACTGGAGAAAAGGGACAAAGAGGCTGCTGAACAAGCGGCCAACATACAACGGATGGGCCTTCTCTTCCAAGATGTGATAGGAATGATGATCCAGCAGGACTTACCCGCCGAGGATCCCCCGATCGTTCTTGAAGACGACCGAGGAGAAACGTCAAATCCACCACCAGCCCTCTCAACGGCCAAGGAGGAGGCAATCTCTAAGGCTGACTTGGCTGACTACATAGCCCAGCAAATCCGGGTTCACCACGCGACTGAGGCAGCTGGTCAAGTCGTGAAAACGGGGCGGCCGTATCCGAGCTGGTACGACCAAATCAAATACCCGCAAGGCTACACGATACCAAAATTCCACGTGTACAAGGGGACCGGCAATCCCCATCAACATGTCGCCCAGTTCCGGGCCCTCTGCGGTAACACCGGCGGTGATGATAAACTGTTGCTCCGCCAGTTCGTGGGCAGCTTATCAGAAACAGTGTTCGAATGGTATTCGGAACTCCCAAACGATTCTATCAAAACGTTCGCTGAAATGGAGTTGTTATTTACTCAGCGATTCGCAAGTGCCAGCGAACGCACTCCAATAACTGCACTTATTAACGCCAGGGTAAAACCGGGCGAAACCTGGGTCCAGTACGCTATACGCTGGCGGAACTTGTGGTCGAGATGTGAGCAACGCATTGAGGAAGCACCTGCGGTGGGCATGTTCGTGGGAACTCTAGACCCTCACGCAACTATCTCCCAGTTTATGATGTTCTTTAAGCCAACCACATTCCAGGCTCTGATCGACAAGTTGGCTCAGATGGACCAGATGGGTCATAGACCACCTACACCGAAGTCGGAACCTCGGAATGACAAGGGTAAAGGAAGGGCAACCTTTGTTGCGAATGCCCAACAGCAACCTAACGCCCCGAAACCGGCAGACCAACTGGAGGAAAGGCGTCGGTATTATAATGAGAAGATGAAGCGTCCCTACTCGTTCCCACGGGACAAGACGAAACGGCTATTCGAGCTGGCAATACGCAACAGACTTATAAACCTGCCAAATCCAAGGCGACCGCCGCAACCCACCGAGGTGAATAACCCTAACTATTGCCCTTACCATCAGACGGTAGGCCATCCGATTGAAGATTGCTTCGTCTTCAAAGGATGGATTGAAGACCAGTACCTCCAGGGGAAGTTTGTACTGTCCGAAAAGTGGAAGGTGAACCCACCACAGCCGCATGCTCCTAGGAAAGCGGATACACCGGGGGCAACATGTTCTTTTATTGAAGAAGCTCCATGGGAGGTCGTGCTATCAACTAAAACCAAAAGAATGCTGAGAGACCTTCATGCGTGCCCTGCGATCGAATGGAAGGACCCTCTTGAACCTCAAATTATCAAAGGAATGTTGAAGCCTCGCCCAATTACGAAGATTCGCGATAAGGGCCCAAATACTCACGCCCAACCGTCGAAATCCTCGAAGAAAAAGAAGAGGAAATCCAAGAAGCCCGTGAAGCTTGAAAACGAGCACACGAACTTGCAGAAGCAAATCGACGCGCTGGAAGAATACAATCAAAAGGCGCGAACTCCTGTCACACTGCAAGAGTTCCTCAACCACATCTTTCAAGAGGAAGATGATGGAGAGAGCTCGTCGGATGAATCCGAAGGATATGTGGCGAGTTGTAACGTAATCTCCCACTCGTTTACCGATGATGGGAAAACTCCCGGCACTAGGAAGCTGGAGGCAGAGCCTGTACCAGAGCATGCATGGCCAACAGACGAAATGATCGACGCTTTTCTAGACGAGATTCGTCTAAAATGTAAAGCGGACCAGGAGCGTGAAATGACCACGTCGGAAAGAGCTAAATGCGGGCGACCGAACGGAAGAGTTGAACTACCTCCGTCAGAGCGAGAGGTATCCGAAGTAGACAAGAAGATATTCAAGATGAGAAAAAGGTTTGCCAAAGCCATGTCAATGGGGATGAAGCTACCGCCCTCGGAAGGAAACACACACGATGGGGTGGAGAGGCACCCTGACTATTGCGCATATCACCGGAAAGTCTCACACCCCACGGAGGAGTGCGACGCCTTTAAGATATGGTGGCAAGGATATGTCGCTCGTCGGCAACATGTTAAGCGCATGAAACGCAAAATCCGTCGGGAGCAAAGAAGTACTGTCGATGGGCACAACAGAACGACTGGCAACTGTTGCATGGTTAACGCCAGGGGGTCACAAGTTCTCACCTTTGGGAGCGACTCTGATGAAGAAATGGCTCTGGGCCCTCTCTTTAAAGAATCTGTTTTGGGGAAAGAGGAGGAATCGGAGATCTGCGAGAACATTCAGCTGCGCAATCGCACACTCCCAGAAAAGAATCTCGGGCCCGGGAATAGAAAGGATAAGGGAAGGGAAAAGGTCACTGAAGATATCACTTTAGATGACCAAGTCACGAAAGAGCTGGCTACCAAAGACCCTCCTAGGAAGAGTAAAGTGGACTATAACATCCTCGCGCACCTAAGGAAGCTACCTTCTCAGCTTAGCATTCTTGATGCCCTCCTATTATCGAAAGAAGCGCGAGACTCACTAATTAAGGCGTTACAAGAACCCGAGCAATTCCAAGCCTTCCTCGCCATTGAAAGGATGAAGGATGAACCGGAGGAAGTGCATACGGCCGACGTCACTTTCGGTGATGAAGACCTCCTTCTCGGGACGTGCGACCACAACCGGCCCCTATATGTCTCCGGATACTGCCATGATATCAAGATAGGCAAGATCCTGGTGGATAATGGATCATCCGTCAACCTCCTTAATGTTCGGGTGTTGAAGGAAATCTGCATGAGTGTGCAACACCTCGCTCGTGACAAAATTACTATCTCCGGTTTCGATTCACAATCGTCACGGACTCTCGGATCCGTGATACTAACATTACGCTTCGGACTTCTTGTCACAGACATCAAATTCCATGTCATTGACGCCAAGACCTGCTACAACGCCTTGCTCGGTCGTCCCTGGCTACACGAGTACAACATCATCCCCTCTACACAACATCAGTGTATGAAGTACTTCAAGGATGGTTTCGAGTATACCGTAACAGGTGAGTTAAACCCATTTTCCGTGAACGAAGTCCGTAAATACGAAGATGCGAAGTACTTTTTGCCAGATTTCGAGGATACAGAAAGGTGTCGCAAGCCGGAGAATAAAGCCGCCGCCACCATCCCCGTTTTCGGGAGCGATACCGAAGAAGAGGAAGAGATAGTTTATGCAGGGCCATCTCAACGCAACAACCTGAGGACACCCGCCCCCGTATTAGTCTTCGGAAGTGATTCAGAAGATGAAGTTAATGCTGTGTTCTCCAATCGGCTGCCGACACAAGCACCCCTTGGCGATGACCATAGTTTGCAAATCACCATGGTACCGCGAGAACACTACAAGGACCTCGACGCGCTTCAGGCTCACGATGTGCAGGACCTGCAAACATTTTACGTCCCTCCCAGGCGAAGGGGCGAGAAGGTGATCCTATTTTACCGATCCTCAGAGTCGAAAATAGAGAAAGAGATCTGGCATGGCGTAGATACTACGCTCGACAGGCTCCAACCCATCCGTCTGCCCAGATACTATACGGATGGATTAAAGAAGCTATTGAAGCGCCAAGGAGTACCCTTAAAACAGGCTGTTCGGCAGGCTCGTTTCTACAACAAGATTTGGGATGTCCCCGGGACTCAACGCAAGTTGCCCAACGGGAAGATGGAAACACTCGGGCTTGGATACGCAAGAGCTGGAAAACGGGAACGGACTCACAGCAGCTACCCTATATATACCTTTGATGAAGAAGAGGACGCCCTGTCAGGAGATGCCAACCCTTCATTAAAACTAGACCCTGCGATTGAAACATCGAGTCCGTCGTTTGAAGAACGAACGAACAAGCCTATCAGGAAAACGGGTCAGAAAGCTCGGGAAAACCACAACCGCGAAATGGCTATCTACGAGAAGGCCAGGACGCAACGTCTATCTCAACGTGCTGCAAAAGACAAAGACGCTTATCTTCGTCAATCCGTTGTACGAAAGGCCCGACGCAGAGACGAAAATAAATCAAAAAGCGGCTCAGGTTTGTCCCTCGTGAAGAAGATGAGTCGAGCGTATTCCTTCCCCCGAGACAAAACGGAGAGATTACTCAACCTCGCTATAAAACATCAAATGATCACGCTTCCAGAGTCTAGACATCCTGAGCAAGCTAGCAAGGTCTCTCATCCGAGTTATTGCTCTTATCACCGAACCATAGGACATCCTACCGAAGACTGCTTCACCTTCAAGAACTGGGTCGAGGACCAGTACCGACGGGGTAGATTCGCTTTATCCGACGGCTGGAAGGTAACGCCGCCGCGAAAGCGTGAGCCCAAGACCGCAAGAGCAGAACCGGGTCCACCTCAGTCCACGGAGCGGGTTTGCACTTGTTATACGATTACGATATTAGGGGAAGAGCCCGAGAACGTAGATGACCTTTACCGGTGCTTTGAGAACAGCGATGATGAGGTGATCTCGGAATTTCCGCCCGCTCCAAAAGAACTGGAAGATGGTATACATACTACTGCAGATAACCTCAAGAAGATTGAGTTGGGATCGGCAGACGACCCGCGACCGACATTTGTCAGCGAGCTATTATCCGAAGAAAAGGTGGCTGCGTTAAAGAACGTGCTTCTACGGCATAAAGACTGCTTCGCGTGGAACTACTCCGAGATGCCAGGATTGGATCCGGAGATTGCTGTGCATAGATTAGCAATATCCCCAGATATCAAGCCAGTCAAGCAGGCGCCAAGGAGGATGCGACTCGAGCTTGAGATGAGCATCAACGCCGAAGTCAAGAAGTTGATCGATTCAGGATTTATCCAAGAAGTCCAATATCCCGACTGGATTGCCAATATCGTCCCGGTAATGAAGAAGAATGGGACGGTACGCATATGCGTGGATTTCAGGGATCTCAATAAAGCCTGTCCAAAGGATGATTTCCCGGTGCCGGTAACCGAGCTAATGATAGATAACACGTTCACTCACGAGGTTTTCTCCTTTATGGACGGTTCATCAGGATACAATCAGATAAAGATGCATCCCGAAGACCAGAAGCATACCGCTTTCCGCACCCCTTTGGGTATATTTTGCTACAGGGTTATGCCCTTTGGCCTAAAGAACGCTGGCGCTACCTATCAAAGGGCCATGACAAAGATCTTCGACGATATCATACATGACATCGTCGAGTGCTATATCGATGACCTCGTAGTAAAGAGCATGTCGTACGAGGAGCATTTAAAGCATCTGGAGACTGTATTTCAACGCCTTCGGCAATATAATTTGAAAATGAATCCCCTCAAGTGCGCGTTTGGAGTCTCCTCGGGCAAATTTCTGGGATTCATCATTCGACACTGAGGTATTGAAATAGATCCGTCAAAGATTAAAGCGATCATGGAAATGCCTCCGCCAAGAACGCTCAAGCAGCTGCGGTCTCTCCAAGGGAAGCTCGCATACATCCGGCGGTTTATCGCTAATCTTTCGGGCAAATGCCGTCCTTACGGCCACCTGATGAAAAAGGGAACTCCATTCGTTTGGGATCACAAATGTCAAGGTGCACTAGACGAGATCAAGCAGTACCTGCAGAACCCTCCGGTGTTGGCCGCGCCAGTCAAGGGAAAACCCCTCATTCTTTATACGACCGCCCTCGAAGGTTCCTTGGGCGCATTATGGGCACAAGAGAACGATCAGGGGAAAGAGAGAGCACTCTACTACTTAAGTCGAGTTCTACTGGGGGCAGAAAGCAACTATTCCCCCATTGAAAAGCACTGCTTGGCATTGATCTTCGCAATAACAAAGCTTAGACATTACGCATTAGCACATGAAGTCCGTCTTATTTCGAAGGTGGACCCTCTCAAATATTTGATGTCGAAAGCCATATTGACGGGACGACTCGCTAAGTGGGCCCTGCTCTTGATGGAGTTCTCGATAACGTATCAACCTCTCAAGGCAGTGAAAGGCCAGGCCATTGCCGACTTCCTCGCCGAGCACCCGATACCGGCCAATTCTCCTCTGAATTGCGATTTGCCGGACGAGCATGCATTTGATGCGATTAGCGGCGGAAGCACCCGATGGGAACTCTATTTCGATGGAGCGTCCTCCATAAAGAAACAGAAACAAGGTATCCCAATGATCAAATCAGGGATAGGCCTCATCTTTGCAACTCCACAAGGAGGGATAATGCGCTTCGCCTTCTCCTTAACAGAGCCGAGGACAAACAATGAAGCCGAATACGAAGCCCTGATAGCAGGCCTCGAGATCGCCATCGACATGGGAATTGAAGACCTCCTCATATACGGGGATTCTCAGCTGGTCGTCAGTCAAGTAAATGGTGACTACCAAACGTGCAAGCCGGAGTTGGTGAAGTACGGCGAAAGGGTGCAACAACTATTGACCCAAATTCCCTCCTATACTTTGGAGAACATACCGCGCGCGGAAAACAGCAAAGCAGACGCGTTGGCTAAACTTGTTAAAGAACTGGCTGACGAGAACCTCGACGACGTCAGAATCGTGGTACAAAGCCGCCGAGTGCTCGCCCCGGCAGAAATATCTCCG
Organism: Agapanthus africanus; assembly: GCA_030015575.1. NCBI lineage: Eukaryota > Viridiplantae > Streptophyta > Magnoliopsida > Asparagales > Amaryllidaceae > Agapanthus > Agapanthus africanus. Next base: position 850,855,421 of record CM057339.1, read on the forward strand.
GAATCATGCGAAAAAAAAGGAACGACTGAGCAGATGACCCTACAAATAAAAGACCATGAGAAGGCCGAGGACTGGAGGGAAGTCTTCATAGACTACTTTAAATCCCGCCGAATGCCCGAAGAAGCGTCCTCAAGGCATCAGCTCATGAAACGAGCTTTATCTTTCGCTTTTGTCAACGACATTCTATACAAGAGATCATTTGATTCTCTATGGCTGAGATGCTTAGGACCTGACGAGGCAGAAAGAGTCATTCAGGAAGTTCATGATGGACTTTGCGGTTCTCACCAAGCAGGCCCAAAGATGAAGTTAAAAATTAAACGGATGGGTTATTACTGGCCCACGATGATCCAGGACTGCCTCGAGTATGCGAAGCAATGTCACTCATGCCAGATCCATGGAGACTTCATCCACCAACATCCGAATCCACTGCACCCGACGCTGGCTAGTTGGCCATTCGAAATGTGGGGGACTGACATAGTCGGCCCCATTGAGCCAGCATCATCCCGGGGACACCGTTTTATTCTGGCGACAACTGATTACTTCTCCAAATGGGCAGAAGCAGTACCACTGAGGGAAGTGAAGACGGAGAATATCCTCCATTTCTTCAAGACGCACGTCATCTATCGGTTCGGAACTCTACGACGGATTATCTCCGATAACGGGCTGGCCTACCGAAGCCATAAGATTAGCCGCTTCGCACAGCAGCACAATATAGACTGGAGATATTCTTCAGTTTACAATCCACGAGCTAACGGTCTGGCCGAGGCTTTCAATAAGACCTTGACGAAGATCATAAAAAAGACCGTCTCCAGGAATAAGAGAGACTGGCACGAAAGGCTGCAAGAAACCCTTTGGGCTTATCCAACTACATTCAAGACGGCCACAAACACAACGCCGTACGCGTTGGTATTTGGGACAGAAGCAGTGCTCCCCCTCGAGATAGAGTTACCCTCCCTACGAGTAGCAGTCCACCACGAGCTGACAAACGAAGAAAATGCTCACCTTCGGCTTGAGGAGCTTGATGCCCTCGATGAAACCCGGCTCATAGCGCAACAACATCTAGAAGCCTACAAAGCAAAGATGACGCGCTCGTACGAAAGATTGACCAGGCCGAGGACATTCCGCCAAGGCGAACTCGTACTAGTGGTCAAAAGACCTATGATCCCCAATCGTGCCAAGCGGGGAAAATTTGAGCCAAACTATGAAGGCCCGTACATCATAGACAAGGTCTACCAGGGTGGAGCCTACCTACTCATGGACATGCACGGTGAAAGGCCTTTCAGGCCAATAAACGGCCGCTTCTTGAAGAAACACCACGCTTAATAAGCTGCAGCCTAGGTCAATGATGGATGACGACGACTATGTCCGCTCACTATTTTCCTAGGCTCAGACTTTACAAGTAGCAGCCGGCCTTCCTATAACGACGGACCGAAACGTCCTTAAACTATCGACGGACCGAAACGTCCTTAAACTATCGACGGACCGAAACGTCCTTAAACTAACGACGGACCGAAACGTCCCTAAAACTACTACCGCAGCATCCTTAGGCTGACGAGATGGATAAAAAAAAAGGAGATAAAAAAAAAATGATAAAAAAAAAACAAAAAAAAACCGGTATGTCCATAAGCAAAATGGGCACGGATGAAAACCCGAAAAGGGCTCCGTGAGTAAAAACAGCAGGGCTGCCGGCAAGTGTTCGTGAAAACCCGAAAGGGCGCGACCTTGTAAAAAAAAAGAGAAGAGTAAAAATGATATAAAAAAAAACGGTATGTCTATAAGCAAAACGGGCACGGATGAAAACCCGAAAGGGCTCCGTGAGTAAAAACAGCAGGACTACCGGTGAGTGTTTGTGAAAACCCGAAAGGGCGCAACCTCGTTAAAGGACACTTACAGAGTCCTCTCGACCGTGTAAGGAGAAACCACCTGCGTGAGATCCTTACGACTCACAAAGGAGCAGCACACTTAGGGATCCTCACGATTCCTAAGGAGAAAATACACTTACGAGATCCTCACGACTCGTAAGGAGAATTCTCTTATGGGACCCTCACGGCTCATGAGATTTGAAAGTCTTAAGTTACAGAAACCTGAACCCGTTCTTAAGCAAATCCTCCACAACCTCCGATATTGCCCTACAAGAGACTCAATACTGACCCTTGTATACAATCCACGGGCGCGAATAAACATTTCCCCAGCAAAGTCCAACCCTTGTAGGTCCTCTCGACCCATAAGGAGAAAACCCTCTTGTAGGATCCTTACGACTTACAGAGGAACATACACTTAGGAATCCTCACGATCCCTAAGGAGAAAATACACCTGCAAGATCCTCACGACTTGTAGGGAGAAATACCTTTGTGAGACCCTGACGGCTCATGAAGTCAAAAGCCTTAGTCAACAGGACCTTAACCCTGTTTGCTAAGCCACCTTTGTTCAACATCGACAGAGGCAAATGATGATTCGCTCCTGGCAACATCCCAGTTGCAGCGATGCTGATGCCGAAATCGGTGTCCAAAATCCGAGCTTGCGGCGAAAAAGCTAGCAAGCCACACATGCCTACGAAATAGCCGAAATGATGGGGCAACTTGCAATAAAAAGCAGCAAGTAAAAATGTATGCATGAAAAATAGCCGAAATGATGGGGCAACTCGCAATAAAAAAGCAGTGAGTAAAAATAAAACAAATAGCCGAAATGATTGGGCACCGCGAAAAATAGCCGAAATGATTGGGCAATCGCGACCTTCGCGATATAAAAAGCTGAAATGATAGAGCATCGCGGAAAGAATAAAAGAAATGATGGAAAAATGAAACCTTTTTGCCCTACAGGTGATACTACAACAATCCCTGTACACAATCCAGGGGCGCAAACAAAGAAGGAGTCGTACTCCTTCCCCCAGGTTTCACCAAAGAAGAAGAAGCCAAATCTCGACGTGCCAAAGGAGACCTGGAGATCGTCTCAACACTCGTCTCGTAACGACGGACACAACTTCAAGCTAAACGAAACAGCGGCAACTCCCAGTTCCATGGCTCGGCGGTGTACATATCGCCAACAGTCAAACCTCCATTCCGTGAAATGCGGATACAATCGATAAAATTCCTGGTTACGTAGAACGCGGATAATGTCACTCTTTGACCCCGCGGAAAACGTCCAGAGCGGATCCTGGTCCTCGCAGAGCATGGCAGTGAACCCGTGCGAAGCATCCAGAGCGGAGCCTAGTCCTCGCCTAACGCGGCAGTGAACCCGTGTGAAGCATCTAGTGCAAAATTCCTGGTCACGTGGAACGCGGATAATGTCACTTTTTGACCCCGTGGAAAACGTCCAGAGCGGATCCTGGTCCTCGCAGAGCATGGCAGTGAACCCGTGCGAAGCATCCAGAGCGGAGCCTAGTCCTCGCCTAACGCGGCAGTGAACCCGTGTGAAGCATCTAGTGCAAAATTCCTGGTCACGTGGAACGCGGATAATGTCACTCTTTGACCCCGTGGAAAACGTCCAGAGCGGATCCTGGTCCTCGCAGAGCATGGCAGTGAACCCGTGCGAAGCATCCAGAGCGGAGCCTAGTCCTCGCCTAACGCGGCAGTGAACCCGTGTGAAGCATCTAGTGCAAAATTCCTGGTCACGTGGAACGCGGATAATGTCACTTTTTGACCCCGTGGAAAACGTCCAGAGCGGATCCTGGTCCTCGCAGAGCATGGCAGTGAACCCGTGCGAAGCATCCATAGCGGAGCCTAGTCCTCGCCTAACGCGGCAGTGAACCCGTGTGAAGCATCTAGTGCAAAATTCCTGGTCACGTGGAACGCGGATAATGTCACTCTTTGACCCCGTGGAAAACGTCCAGAGCGGATCCTGGTCCTCGCAGAGCATGGCAGTGAACCCGTGCGAAGCATCCAGAGCGGAGCCTAGTCCTCGCCTAACGCGGCAGTGAACCCGTGTGAAGCATCTAGTGCAAAATTCCTGGTCACGTGGAACGCGGATAATGTCACTCTTTGACCCCGTGGAAAACGTCCAGAGCGGATCCTGGTCCTCGCAGAGCATGGCAGTAAACCCGTGCGAAGCATCCAGAGCGGAGCCTAGTCCTCGCCTAACGCGGCAGTGAACCCGTGTGAAGCATCTAGTGCAAAATTCCTGGTTACGTGGAACGCGGATAATGTCACTCTTTGACCCCGTGGAAAACGTCCAGAGCGGATCCTGGTCCTCGCAGAGCATGGTAGTGAACCCGTGCGAAGCATCCAGAGCGGAGCCTAGTCCTCGCCTAACGCGGCAGTGAACCCGTGTGAAGCATCTAGTGCAAAATTCCTGGTCACGTGGAACGCGGATAATGTCACTCTTTGACCCCGTGGAAAACGTCCAGAGCGGATCCTGGTCCTCGCAGAGCATGGTAGTGAACCCGTGCGAAGCATCCAGAGCGGAGCCTAGTCCTCGCCTAATGCGGCAGTGAACCCGTGTGAAGCATCTAGTGCAAAATTCCTGGTCACGTGGAACGCGGATAATGTCACTCTTTGACCCCGTGGAAAACGTCCAGAGCGGATCCTGGTCCTCGCAGAGCATGGCAGTAAACCCGTGCGAAGCATCCAGAGCGGAGCCTAGTCCTCGCCTAACGCGGCAGTGAACCCGTGTGAAGCATCTAGTGCAAAATTCCTGGTCACGTAGAACGCGGATAATGTCACTCTTTGACCCCGTGGAAAACGTCCAGAGCGGATCCTGGTCCTCGCAGAGCATGGCAGTAAACCCGTGCGAAGCATCCAGAGCGGAGCCTAGTCCTCGCCTAACGCGGCAGTGAACCCGTATGAAGCATCTAGTGCAAAATTCCTGGTCACGTAGAACGCGGATAATGTCACTCTTTGACCCCGTGGAAAACGTCCAGAGCGGATCCTGGTCCTCGCAGAGCATGGCAGTGAACCCGTGCGAAGCATCCAGAGCGGAGCCTAGTCCTCGCCTAACGCGGCAGTGAACCCGTGTGAAGCATCTAGTGCAAAATTCCTGGTTACGTGGAACGCGGATGATGTCACTCTTTGACCCCGTGGAAAACGTCCAGAGCGGAGCCTGGTCCTCGCTGAGCACGGCAGTGAACCCGTGTAAAGCATCCAGAGCAAATACCGGACTGTGGAGTCCTTAAAATCCACGGACTATGACGTCCTTAACCTCGACCGTGATGTCTTAAAACTAACGATCAACCACCCCGATTCCCTACAGATTTTGCCTTGGTTTAAGGGTACATCTCTTCACTCCTTTGATGCCTGGCGTTGTAATTCCTCAACGTCTTCAAAGAGGTGACGGGTCCCTGCAACCAAACACCGGACTGTGGAGTCCCTAAATCCACGGACTATGAGGTCCTTAACCTTGACCGTGACGTCTTTAAACTACGATACCTTGAGAGATCCCTGACTCCGTGAAATACGGATAAGGGTGATCACATCCGGCACTTGCAGGCCCTCCCGACCTGTAAGGAAGAAAAAACTCTCTTGTGAGATCCTTACGACCCTCAAGGGAAAACCCGCTTAAGGATCCTCACGATCTTTAAGAAGAACTCACACCTATGGGATCCTCCCGACCTGTAGGGAGAAAAACTCCTCATGAGACCCTTGTGGCTCGTAAAAAGCAAAAGTCTTAGGGAGCAGATCTTAACCCTGAGTCCTGAGCCATTGCTGTCCTGCAAGGAGATCAAGATAGAATATCCGCAGAATACATTCAATGAAAAGGAGACACACCATTTAGAAGAAAAATGTATCTTTTATTCATAAACCAAAACGGGTATAAAGTACAATTTATGGAAGAAACAAAAAGAAAATACTCTCATCCATGAGTATGTACAAAAAGGAAGGAAAAGATACGAATGTCTCAAGCCGGCGGGCGATTCAGCAGCTTGGTCAGCTCATCCTGCTTTTGCTGAGCCACGGCTTCATGACGCAAGATCTCCAAAAGACGAGCCTCCGCTTGAGCTTGCTGGGCCTGATATGAAGCAAGCCGGGCTTCAAGCTCTTTCTCAGTGGCCTTATGAGCCTCAACCCTCTCACGAGTGAACGTGGCAGCTTTGTCGAGAGCCACCACCTCTTTGATGGACTCCTGAAGCACCCGCCAGAGTTCATACGCTTTGTTGGCCCTGGCTGTGAGATTGGCTTGAAGCTCGCTCAGCGCCTTGGAGGCTAACTCCCTTTCCGAGAACTTGCGACCGAGCCTCTTCTCACATGACGTCATATTGGCCGCGCACCGTGCTATCAACCCTCGTAACTCCGCCTTTGCAGCCACGGTCTCCGAGGAAAGGCGAGAACACTCGAGAGTGTGCAGGCAAGCCTCCACTCGCCGGCAGAACTCCACCCAGACTCGCACCACCTCTTCGCCGTAGTAGGTGGCAAGAAAAGGAAGAGAACCGTTAGCCTCGGCAGCGAATGCTTCAGCCGTGGTCGTACTGCCAGCACGAAGCTCCTCGATCAGAGACGACAAGGAGACGAGGCTTAATTGGGCCAAGCGTTCTGAAGCCCGCAAGGCATAAGGGCCGGGTGGCATCACGATGCGCGACTCCAACGCCGTGGAGACTGGCAGAGCTGTTCAAATTTAAAAGACATCAACAAAATGCTTAAGCAAGGAACGAGTGAGAGTGCGATGAAATGTCACTCACCGACAGTCGTGCAAGTAGGAGCTGAAGGCTCCCCTGGCCCTTCGAGAATCTCGACCTCGTCATCGGCTTCCAGAACTACAGAAAACGTCAATGTCAGTACAAAAAATAACGACGATGCTATGAGAAGGGGTGGACGACACCAACCTTGCCCAGACGAAAGGACAATGCGCTGAGGGGAGATCGCCTGCGGAGCTGCCATCTCCAATAAACGCTGAAATGACTGTCGAGGCGACAGATCCGTGATCGTGGCCACCAAACCGCGCAATTCTGAGAAAGATAAAAGAGTTCAGACTATGAAGGGGTTGCTAAATTAAAACACAGAGGAATACCTTCAACAGTCCTCCCATTCTGAGCCGGGGGGATAGCAGCTTCAACGTTCTCCGCCATGACCTCAGGCTCCAACAAAGGGAGAGTAATCCCGACTACCTCGCTCCCAGCCTTTGGGCCGCTCGCAGTAGGAGTCATTGGGGCGTCGGCCTCCAAAGGAGCCTCCTCCAAAGGGGCAAGCACGCCCTGGCCAAGAACCGCCGCTGGAAGTTCCACCATAAGAGGGGCAGCCTCGTCAGCCCCCTCCACATCCAGCAAGGCTTCATTGGGAGTTTCGGCGGGCTTTAGCTTTAATAGGCCCGTAGGAAGCTCCCCTAGCGTCGAAGATTCTGCATGATCCAAATAAGAATAATGATGTATATGCACAGGCATAAATAATCGGAGAGACTACAAAGGAAGCACAACGTACCTATACGGAAAGAAGCCCTCAATATGGCTTCTTCAAGCCGCTGCTCCTTCTCAAGGAGGTGGGCTCGCCGGGGTTCAAGCGTAGACTCATGACCGCCAGTCCACAAAGAGAGTGCATCAGCTGCGTCTTCCGAAACGGCCTGCTTCAAAGCCCTTTCCCCCCATTCCTCCAAAGGGCCGATAAATCGCCGCCGAATCCACGAAGGGTCTTCGTAGAAAATTACAGCGGGGTAAGACTTCTTCGGAACCTTGGCGTTATGAGACGCGTCTTTTGAGCGCCGTATGGCCTCGGCCAACTGTGCTTCCTCCTCGTCAGCTGAACTCGGGAAGAGAAGTCCCGCGTCTGACCCTTGCAGGGCCAATGGTTCGTCTTCAAGGATAGGCTCAGACTCCACCACAGAATCAAGCGGGGCAGTAGCCACTTTCTTCCGCCGTTTAGACCCGGAGCCGGTCGCTGAGGATGACCGCTTCCTCCCTCGCGAAGCCTTATGGCGGCGCTGGCCCACGTCGCCCTCAGCGCCCTCATCCTTGTTACTATCGCTCGGTGCCACAACCGAGGACGATATCGCCATTGTCGACACCACGGGGGGCGGCGCCGCCACCGGCAGGGGTGCTACCACCGGAGCCCGTTTACCCCGTGAGCGAGAACCCAAAGGCATACCAGCTATCGGAGTAAGGTCTACCCCGGACTCCCCTGGAATGAGCGCGGTGCCAATCTCCCTCAAAGGAAAGCGGACTGGAACCCTCGGTCGTAACTCAGCCCCAGGAGCCAGAGGAGGGGCATCGTGGCCAAGAAGCACCCTCCTTTCCTCGAGAATGATTGGGTTGACCCGATGAAGATACCAACCCGTAAACGCGCCCACGCATCGAGGCATGTACTCGGCTTCAGGGACCATAAAATAAGAGCCGGTATTCAGCCTCATGAAATGATGAGCGGCATCGCGAACAGCATCAAGCGAAGGGATCGGGGCGACCATAAAAGCCTCGAAAGGAACACCCTGGTCGTATCCGAGCTGCCGGGCAAATCGATGCGGATTGTACCGCATGAAAAGAGCCGCATTGTCCTGGCGAAACACCAAGTAACCCGGTCTGATTGCATATAAATGCGTGGCCTCCCGGGGCTTCAGAGAAGGTGCGTTGTCTTTCGACTGGTCCCAGAGTTGTTGGACGGGACCCGAAGGAGTAGACAAGACCCGATCAGTAAAAACCAACCCGCCAGCGGTGGCATGAGGAGAAATTAGCACCCGAATAGCCCCGAATTGAGTCGGGTCGGCGGCAGAAGCATCCACTAGCCGCATAAGTTGTGGAAAGGGGTAGGCATCGTAAAATGAGGGCCTCTGATGCATGGCGAAAGCCCCCAATACATGCATTTCGATCCAGGACGTGAAATAATGAAGTGAAAAGTTTACCACGTCCACGCCAGGCGTAGAGGTATTAGCTGCGGTGCCCAATCCATTATAGAGGTGCGCCAAGGCCGGGATGCCGATGGCCAACCGCGTCCCCTCAGCAATACGATGAGCCGGGTAGATGACCGAGGCTCTCATGAAGCGGCGATGCATCGGGATAACAAACCAGCTAAGCCAAACACTGACAAACCCCACAAAGAATGTTTCCTCATCCATACCGGGTGCTGCAACGGACTCAAAAGACATCGGCGACACGATGGGGATATAATATTGTGGCAGGTCCGATTCAGCAGTCGGTAGCTTCTTCGGACCAAACCCAAAGGGGTCTCTGATGTTAGCAAACTTCGGAGCAGTCTTCGATATGATATCCTCACGAAGGAAGCAGGAAACAAAGCTCTTGAAAGTGACACCCTGCTCCTCGGACTCGGTGAATAATCGGTCGAAGATGCCTAGGGCCTTAACTAAACTAGGGCGCTTATGGCGAACAGCGTTCTCAACAGACAAGCCGTCAACCGGTGCAGACTCGGGCTCGAAGACATACTCGTCAGGAGGCAATAACTCCTCATACAGTGCGCCCCTGATTGGCAATCCCGAGATTTCATAAAATTCTGCAAGAGAGATCGAGACCTCACGATCTCCTAGAATGAAAGTGTTGGTGGGAAGATTCCATTGGTTCAAAAACGCCTTAACCCACCAGGCATGCGGGGACTTATAGTGGAATAGTGACGCGTATATGGCCTGATAAAGCCCGACTTTCTGCAACCGCGCACGATGGGCAGAAAGGATGTAGCGAGCCCAGAGAAGATAGCCCGTGGGATGCCGGGGAGTGAGCCCTATCTTATAAATTTGCCCCCACGGGTGGGCCTCACCCTGGCAGATACGCCGCCCCAGGATGTCTATGGCCGGAATCGGATGGTTCGGAATACCGGTCGTCGAAGGCTCAAGCCTCCCCGTTGGAGTCCAGTTGGGCATTTCCACAGCAAAAGCTGTCCTTGGAGGATCCATCGGTAAAAAGGGGAAAGTAGGCTCCGTTGGCACCGCGCAGAGAAAACTCCGACGACCCTGAATAATCTGACTATACCAAGACCCCCACTGAAGAAGGTTGGTGCAGTTCGGGTCATGAGCCCGAATCATCGCCATCGCTTCCTCATCAGACGGTGACTGAGGAAAAGCCGCCTCCGAGCGAGAAAAGGGAAAGCGTGGAGCAGAAGCCATCACACCTGAAATCCAATAAAAGAAAACCGTTAAAAGGAAAGTCAGCGATATATATTCATGCATGAACATGAAGACTAGCGGGAGAAAGCAACAGCAAAGTTTCCTGGGACCATTGGCTACAAAACACATGGGCCCCGCAGAATCCGGATGACGGCTCATTAATAATGAGACCAAACAGTTACAATAAAACAAAAGGGAATATCCTCATTTAATAAAAAATGATGGCCATGCACATTCCCCCAACAGGATCTGTCTCGGGCTCTACAGTGGATCTAATAAAATCAAAGGAAGTGAATTCACACAAAAAGACATCATTACAAAGCCCCCATTGCATTAATGGCAGGAAGAACAACCTCGGGCCAAGAGACCCCAGGAGGCCTCTGTGTGAAGAAATCGAGTTCTCCGTTGGAATTAAATTCCTTATTGAGAAAAGGGAATTAAATTCCCAGAAACATTTTGAATGGAATTAAATTCCATGGAGTTAAGACGCCATCATCATCTCCCTAAGGGATCATCTGAACCCTAAGTGATCTACTGCGGGAAGTTAAGTGGTCTCATATTTTGGTTAAAGTACTTGAAGAAAAATGGGTTCTTTGTGAAACCCTTGATCTGGATTTAAAATCCAGAGAGTTTGTCAAAACGAAGGTGCTTCGATTACCATTACCTGAAGAAAAAGAATCCCTTTAGAGCAGAGTTAAACTCTGAAAATATTTTAAAACAGAGAACTAAGCTCTGGAAGAAGAGAATTAAATTCTCAGAAAAAGTTCTCAGAAGAAGAAGATGAACAAAGTGAAGGCTCTTATGAAGAGACAGAGGTATTTATAAAAGACAATGAAAACGCTTCGTCTCCCCAGATCCCTAGAGGAATCCAACGGTCGCAAGAGGTGACAGCGTTGCACTCACGTGCAGACACGTGAGAACAACGCTGTGGGGGCATTTGTTTCCTGATTTAAAATCAGGAAAGCTTCTGGGAAAAGCTTCAAAAAGGGGTCACGTGTTGGCACGTGACACCTAAAAGGCATCATCAAGTCAAGTTCAGTTTCCTGACTACGCTGAAGAAAATGGGCTTCAGAAAGAGTCACGTGCTCCCACGTGACCAGGGTCACGTGGCGACACGTGACATTTAAATGCAAGCGTCAAAGGCACGCAAGTTCTCTGATCAAGTCAAGAAAAGGCTTCAGAAGAGGTCACGTGTCCCCACGTGACCAGGGTCACGTGTTGGCACGTGACGTTCAAGACAGCAGACTCGTTCTCCAGACGAACCAAGGAAAGAGAGTTCAAACAAGGGTCACGTGCTCACACGTGACCAGGAGTCACGTGGTAGCACGTGACGCTTAAGCAACGATCAGAAGACAGAGCGCAAAAGAAAGGAAAAGGCTCATGCCAAATGGGGTCACGTGCTCACACGTGACCATGGGTCACGTGGTCACACGTGACCGGCTTTCAAAGCCCATTGTGTTAACAGAATTAAATTCTGAGAGAAATTCAAATCTTTCCAAAAGAAAGCAACTATCTGGAACCAATCAAATTAAAGATTCAGAGGTGATGAAATATCATCTATCTATGGGAAAATCTCGGGTTTGGAAAGATTTCCCCTTTAAATCTAACCAAAATAACAAGGGAGAATCTCCGGATTTAAAATCCAATGGTGAATAAAATTCACCTAATAATCCAAAGGTCCAAAATGAATGATGGATGCAAATCAAATCTCAATGAAGATTCGTAAAAAACTGATTGATTCGGCTGCTTCTCCTATAAATAGGAGCCAAGAGACACAGAGAAAGAGAGACATAGGCAGAAAAGAAAAAGAAAAGGAGGAGAGCTTTGATACTTTGAAAAGACTCGGATCTTCTGCAAAAAACCCTAGGTAAGAAAGGGAAGGCCTTTTGAAAGAAAGAGAATTTAATTCTCAACAGAGTTTAACTCTGATAATGTAAAAACAGAAGAACATATTTCTTCTCTCTTTGATGGAGGACCTGCAAAGTGCACATCTCCCCTTAAGGTTGAGAATTTAATTCTCAATGGGTTGAGATCCTGCCATGCAGATCCAAAACATGGAGAAGGAATACAAGCACGAGAATTTAATTCTCACAGAACTATAGGAATTTAATTCCTTTAAAATAAAAGTAGGGCTTGACCCTATATCATGGGAATTTAATTCCTTCAGAACAAAAAAAGAAACAGGGTTTAACCCTAATTAAGAACCTAGTTCTGTCGAAACAGCGGGAATTTAATTCTCTTAATCATAATTTAACAGAGGATGGAAGTTTAAACTCCTTAAAAACTTTTATTTGGGTTTAACCCTATTCAGCCCTTCACGTATATGAGGAATTTAATTCCTACAGAAAATTCAGAGTTAAACTCTATTCCAGAAAACAAAGTCTTCGAAAGGAAGTAGGAATTTAATTCCTCTGAAATTTACAGTTCGAGGAATTTAATTCCTGAAAGAAGATTAACAAAGCCTCTAAACAAAATACATGGAGACAGGGTCACGTGTCATCACGTGACCCCCCAAGAGATCTACAGAAAGCCCCTTTGAGGCAGCACCCCACGTGACCCACGTGACCCTCGGCAGAAGCTCTAATACATAGGCATTTGAATGCCCATCACGTGATGGCACGTGATGCTCTGAAAGACACGATAATCTCAGAATAAATAAAGGGAGGGCGCTCTCACGTGCTGCCACGTGACCCCTCTTGCCTTAGTGTTTAACACTAAATTAAAACTCTCGAACCCAGTGTTAAAATACTGTTGGGCCTTAGTGTTCAACACTAAATAAAAAGCTTCATCTGCAGTGTTCAACACTGATCTGTTTTAGTGTTTAACACTAATTTGAAAAGCCTTGTTGCTGGTGTTTAACACCAATTATCTCTTAGTGTTAAACACTAACTTGTCAACCCCATTCCCAGTGTTCAACACTGACTGCTCTGTAGTGTTTAACACTATGCTTTGGCCCAATTGGCCTAAACGGATAGAGGCAAAGCCTCTCCTGATTGGACTTAGCCCAAGATGGCCATAAGTCCTCAATTGGTGATTAACTGGTCCAATGGACTCATAACATAATTAATTCGTCTTGACCCAAAATTGGGCCAAGGACTATTTAATCCACTCCGGTTCTAGGGTACATCTCGTCACTCCTTTGATACTTGGCATTGTAATCCCTTAATGTCTTCAAAGAGGTAACGGGTCCCGACGACCACACATTGATATGGACTGTGGGGTCCTTAAACTCATGTCTAATGCAAATTCCTGGTTACGTGGAACGCGGATAATGTCACTCTTTGACCCCGTGGAAAACGTCCAGAGCGGAGCCTGGTCCTCGCCAAGCACGGCAGTGAACCCGTGTGAAGCATCCAGAGCACAGCGGACTGTGGAGTCCTTAAACCCATGGACTACGACGTCCTTAACCTTGACCGAGATGTCTTAAAACTAACAATGGACTGTGGGGTCCTTAAACCCATGGACTACGACGTCCTTAACCTTGACCGAGATGTCTTAAAACTAACAACGGACCGCAATGTCCTTAAACTACCCATGGACCGCAATGTCCTTAAACTACCCACGGACCGCAATGTCCTTAAACTACCCATGGACCGTAATGTCCTTAAACTAGAACAATAGAGCCCCGCATGCTCTTTTGTCGGATCTAAACGGTCCCGTTTAAGTTGATCTTAGCCTCAAAGATGGCTAACGTATCCTTAAACCTTCAAACAGAGTGGACTATAAATCCCCCCAATTAACTCTGGCTCGAGGGTACATCCCTGAACTCCTCTGACATCCGTCGTTGTAATCCTTCAACGTCGTCAGAGAGGTGACGGGTCCCGACGGCCATACATTCATGGACCACTATGTCCCTAAACTGGAACATTAGAGTCCAAACGCTCTTTTGTCGGATCTAAACGATCCCGTTAAGTTGATCTTAGTCACAAAGTTAGACTAACGTATCCTTAACAAACGTTTGAGTTGATCTTAGCCTCAAGTATGGCTGACGTATCCTCAAACCAAACCCCCCAAACCCAAATCTAAGATAATACGGATTTGGACTAGTCCACGCCCTACGGGCAACGACATAACTCAGTCTCCGTAAACAATCCACGGGCAACAAAATACAAAACAGACACCCACGACACGAAGTGACCATCTGGAGAAGGAGAAAGTTGTTACCGCAATGCGGTAGCGTAATTAACTGCAGGGGCTTGCGCCTGCAGGGAAGAGCGTCCCCACAATCAAAAACCCCTCAAACGAGGGGGAATCTGACGAAGTCTGCTACATCGGACGCATCCGTCTAAACCTTCGATACGTGGTGCCATAAATCAACTTGGCATCTTCGAAGAGGTGGACGGATAGCACCAATTAGCATCTGCCCCGAATCTCAGGCAGGACGCGGTGTCGCGCCGTCTTTCGGAGGGGAACAGGGGCGAGCTGAGTGGCCGAGGTGGCACATTCGCAGAGGGCCCCGAGATGGGCCAGTTTGTGCTCGCAGGTCGGGCACCGAGTGGCCTGGTCGGCCCCTGTGGGCCCTTTCTTCTGAGCCTTGGGACACGTCATCTGCCACGTGTCCCGATCTTGGAGGTCGTCAATATCGAGCATTATCATTAGCCCCCCACTCTTGTCCCGACCAGATAGTGGTCGGATCAGGAGCGGACTACCGGGCCTCCTGAGGTGAGATCCCTTCTACGGTTTTGTCAAGGCGAGCCCTCGGTCCATTGGTCGTCTTTTCTGCTAGCGAACCAAGGCGGGGTCTCCGCACCTTAAAGGGGGTGTGCCGGTTCGAGCACTATGTAACTGACGCAGTGGCCCACATGTCAAAGGGCGGTTGGCCGGTGTGGCGTACGCGGGCCCACAGCGCCCGATTGAGTGCAATCCAGTACATGGCCGACACATGGAGCGATCGGAGCCGCTGATCGTGAGGAGTCGTTTCGGCGGGAGTTGACGGGCGCCGTTGGACGCGGTGATAAAAGGGTGGCGGGGCCCGCCCCAGGGCCCTCAACCTTTCATCTCCCTTCTCCCTCGAGTCGCTATCGCTCGACGTTCTTCCTCCTTCGTGAGACATGGTTCGTTCCCATTTTTTGGACGGCTCGCGCCGGGGGGAAGCTAGTGGCGTAGCCGAGCCCCCGGCTAACTTGCGTCCTCCGCCTGATCCTCCGCCGACGGCAGGGCCGTCCATCTCGTCGGCGGCATCTGGGAGCTTTTCTAGCGGCGTCCGGAGTCGTCAGCCGTCACCTGAGTCCTGGACTGGTGACGGGAGGAAGGGCGAGGGCAGGCCCCTTTCTAAGAGGAAAAGGACGGTTTCTCGTGTGCCGCCGTCGAAACCCCCGAAGGGATTCCCGTGCGGGAAGGGGGCTCCGTCTTCACTGTTCCGTCTGGGCTTTCCGTTGCCACTGGTCTGCTCGCCGGGATGGAGGAATCGGCTGCGGGAAAGCTCCCGTGTGGCTCCTTGAGGGATCAACTGGAGGCCATGGCCCAAGGGGCGGTCCAGGTACGAATCCTTCTACGCGCATTTGCCTTGGAATGCCTTTCCTTGGTTTCTCATTGGCTTTCTGTCAGGTTCTTCAGCACCGCGCCCTCGCCGTTAGCATGGAGGCCGAGGGGGCGTTCCACGCCCCGAGGCTAGTGGAGGCGTTTCCTTTGGAGGTCGAGATCCTGCAACGTGACCTGCGCCGGGAGAGGGATAAGGCCGACGTCGTGGCTGGCCGGGCGGAGGCGGCGGAGCTTGCCAACTCGACGACTCGGGGTGCCCTTTGCCGTCTGAACGCGTCTCTCCGGGTCACCGATAGGAAGCTGTCGGACCTGGACGGATGCTTTGTGGCACTGGAGAAGGAGAGGGACGCAAGCAGGGGGGATGCTGAGGCGGCGCTGCTGAAGGCCCAGGTTGCCAAGGCTCGGGCTAAGAAAGTTGTGGCTGAGTACAAGGCATCGGAGCAGTTTTATGCCGAGCTCGGGGAGTATTCTGCCGTTGCGTGGAATAAGGCTTTGGACGCCGTGAAGGAACAGCTTCCTGAGTTCGACGATGGTGAACTCCGCGCTCGGGTCCCACTTCCGGCTACGAAGTCTCCGGCGAGGGATGACAAGGGGAGCCGGGCGCGTCCTTGGTGGCAAAGTCTTCGGTGGTGTTTTCCCCAATCAGAGCAAAGCTCTGTTCAAATTCCAAGGCAGGAAATGAAGCAACACTTCTGTTTCTCCCAATCAGAGCAAAGCTCTGCTTTGAAATTCAAATGTTAAAATAGTTGAAGCAACGCTTCAGAGTTCTTGCGCTGCGCGTTGTGCGCCACGTGTTAAAAGCAGACACGCCAGCGCAGGGAGCTCTGCGCCGAAGGCAGCGCACCCTAATCAGAGCAAGGCTCTGTTTTAAAATGCAAATTTTAATAAAAGAAGCAATGCTTCAGATAACTTGCGCTCTGCACTGCACAACACGCGTCAGCGCAGTTGCGCTGCGCTGCGCGACACGCGCCAGCGCAGTTGCGCTGCGCGATACGCGTCAACGCAGTTGCGCTAGCACAGTTGCTTGCACCAAAACTTAAATAATAAATTATTTAATTAATCAGAATTAAAATTCTAGAAATATCTTTCCAATCTTATTAAAAATAAGAAGGTTGTCTTCTGTAAAACAGAGGCCTTATGATCAAAGATCCAACGGTGGGGAAATATCCCCAAATCAATCAAAGAAAGATCTCTGTAACAAACTCAACAAACCAGTTGGCCCTATATAAAGGCCCCTAGGCTCCAAGTCTCAGATATAGAGAGCTCCTCTAAGAATTTTGAGAAAAACTCAAAGAGAAAAAGGGTAAACCTTTGGAAAAAGAAGAATTTCTTCTAAAAAGATAAAAGATCTAAGAACAAGATCAAGATCTTCAACTAAAAGGAAAAAGATCAAAAAAGATCCAATCACAAAAGATAAAAAAGAAGTAATTTACTTCATTCCTAGATCATTTGATCTATATAAAGGCACTGCCTTTTGATGAACCATTGGTTCTTGAATCTTGAACTAAAAGATTCTTTTCTTTGATCTAAAATTGATCAAGATGCGTTCTGCACTATTGGACAGTGCCTTGCACTCTTGATTTGTACTGTTACGCTCCTTGGACTTGCGCAAGTCACTAGAGAGTGCCACGTATCAATCTGCGCCTTGCGATCTTAAAACAGAGCACTGCGCTCTTGGATTGGCGCACTGCACCAGAGCGCGCCACGTGTCAGCAGCGCACTAGCGTAGCGCACTGGCGTAGCGCACTGCACTAACAGATTTGCGCTCACCAGAGCGTGACACGTGTCACCCCCACATGCGCTGGCGTCTTGCGCTCCTTAATTGGCGCAGAGCGCCTGACAGGCCACGTGGCGCACTGTCAGACCATTAAATGCTCTGCATTATTAAAGAAGGGACAGAGCCCAATTAAGAAGCCTAACAGGCCTAATCTAAATGCCATGCATTTAAATAAAAAGCCCAATGCTGTGCATTATTTAAAAAAGGGCAGAGCCCCAGCAAAGGCCTAATATGCCAAATATAAATAAAATGTTATACATTTTCAACTGGACTTAACCCAATTCTGGCCGTAAGTTCTCAAATTAAATTGAACTGAGCACAACTGCTCTCCCAAATCAATTTACACCCGGTTCAAGGGTACATCTCTGAACTCCTCTGATATTTGTCGTTGTAATCCTTCAACGTCGTCAGAGAGGTGACGGGTCCCGACAACCACACATTGTTACGGGCTGTGGGGTCCTTAAACTCATGGACTATGATGTCCTTAAACTAATATTCGTCCCCAAAATGGGAATGTTGGATCACCATGTCCCTAAACTGGCAATGGACCACTAGGTCCTTAAACTGGAAATAGAGCCCCCAAATGCTCTTTTGTCGGATCTAAACGATCCCGTTAAGTTGATCTTAGTCTAAAATAAGACTAACGTGTCCTTAACGAACGTTTATGTTGATCTTAGCCTCAAATATGGCTAACGTATCCTTAAACCAAAACCCCAAACCCAAATCTAAGAAAATACGGATTTGGACTAATCCACGTCCTACGGGCGACAACATAAATTAGTCTCCGTATACAATCCACGGGCAATCACAAACAAAACAAACACCCACGACACGAAATGACCAGCTGGAGAAGGAGAAAGTTGTTACCGCGATGCGGTAGCGTAATTAACTGCAGGGGCTTGTGCCTGCAGGGAAGCGTGTCCCCACAATAAAAAAACCCCTCAAACGAGGGGGAATCTGACGAAGTCTGCTACATCGGACGCATCTGTTTAAACCTTCGATACACGGTGTCATAAATCAACTTAGCATCTTCGGAGAGGTGGACAGATAGCACCAAATAGCATCTGCCCCGAATCTTAGGCAAGACGAACCTACGCGGTTGCGTCTCTGTATTCGGAGGGGAACAGATTCTGGCACGCCCGATGGGACCTTTTTTCCTCTTTCCACTCCACACTTCGTGTATCGTGTTCGCGAACGAATCGCGGTTTGCTGTGGTTGCCTATGGATTCGAGGTACTTAGATTTGGTGTCTTGCTCCGTGCAGAAAGCGGAAGATCAATGGCTTCAAACTGCACTAACTGCAACTGCAACTCTCGCTCCGTCCCGTCCGGAGGAGTGACTTACAAGCCTCAAGCGGCCTCCATCTTCACTATGCCTGTGGAACAAGTGACTCAGGCTACCACCGATCTGTTCTTCGGGACCATGCTCCCGCCGGTGAACATTAATATCCCGATGCCTCAGGAAGCGCAAAAGAAGTCGGTCTTTGATCGACTCACTACTACCACGGCCCCTCTCAACGGGTCGTCCAATGTCAAGCCAGCAACATCAGTCTTCGGAAGGCTGAGCCTGAATTCCGATGGGCCTGCTAAGAAGCCCATTACACCTGAAGTGGCCATCCCAAAGAAGATAGCCATCCCTGCTCCTGAAGTCGTCAAGACAGCTTCTCCTGCTAAAGGGCCAGTCTTTACCAGACTGACTGCTCCAGCTCCCGCTCAAAAGTCTGCTTTTGACCGGTTGGATACGACTTCTCAACGGACATCAGTCTTCAAGAGGCTAACGCCAGCAACAGCCCTTCACCTGAACATGGGGTAAGACAAAGCCATCCCCGTCCCCGAACCAACTCCAACAGCTCGACACGCTCAACGTCGCCACTGGCGTCGAGTGAGAAAAGCTAGGGACAACTCCCCTTCTGGGCTAACTCCATCAGCCCCAATGGTGGAAGTTGATGCCGCTGTTCCAACTGGAAACAGGTTTGAGCTGCTTAATAGGGTGCGCAGGAATTCACCCACAGCAGTGCTGAAAAGATCTCCTCCACCCGTGGAAAATGATACAGAAAACAAACCGGAGCAACCTCCTCAGCGGCTGTCCTCCAAAATTTATAAAGTCTGGTGACAGGTCCAGGAATCGGTGATTAATCAGGATTACTCTCGCCGGCCAAAGGAGCTCAAAGCTCATCAAGAAAAGAGCCATCTCGTGGTAACACAGAAGACGTCAGCCGGCTGGGTGCCCACTGCAACAGCTCCCTCAACATCAACTGCTCAAAGAAGAAGGAGGCCAAGGAAAGCCCTTATGAATACGGCAGAACGTAAAGACGCTGAGACCAAACGCCCCAAGTCTGGGGGCATGATGGTGCATACCGTTTATATGGCGTCTGGAAAAGATGATAGTCATTTCTCCACAGGTCGTCGACCGCTTACGCGATCAATGACTAAGGCTCAAGAGCAGCAGCAGAAGCTCCAAGAAATGATGACTGCGATGGCAGCATTCACTGGGCCAAAAGAAAGCCCAGAAGCATCCTCGGAACAACCCCAGGAGCAAGAAACCGATGCCGAATTCTTTCGTAGAATGCTTGAAAAGAGGGACAAGGAGGGTGCGGAACAAGCGGTCAATATAAAGCAGATGGCTCTTTTGTTCCAAGACATGGTCGGGATGATGATGCAGCCGGATCCTCCCGCTGAAGACCCTCCAATCATTATTGAAGACGATAGAGGGGAGACATCTAATCCTCCTCCGTCTCATTCAGCAGCCAAGGAGGAAACCATTTCCAAAGCTGCACTAGACAACTATATAGCTCAGCAGATACGAGTTCATCAGGCGAATGAAGCGACTGGGCAAATTGTCAGAACCTGACGACTCTATCCGAGCTGGTATGACCAAATCAGTTACCCACCGGGATATACGATCCCTAAGTTCCACGTATATAAGGGGACAGGGAATCCACATCAGCACGTCGCTCAGTTCAGGGCCTTATGCGGCAATACTGGAGGCGATGGTAAACTTCTACTTCGCCAATTCGTCGGTAGTTTAGCAGACACAGCTTTTGAATGGTACTCGGAGCTTCCCGACGACTCCATCAAAACGTTTACAGAAATGGAGTTGCTATTCACCCAGCGATTCGCAAGCGCCAGCGAGCGCACCCCAATCACTGCGTTGATCAATGCCAGGGTAAGGCCAGGCGAGACATGGGTGCAATACGCAGTACGGTGGCGAAACTTATGGTCGAAGTGCGAACAGCGCATCGAAGAAGCACCAGTGGTGGGCATGTTCGTGGGAACCCTAGACCCTCATGCGACTATTTCACAGTTCATGATGTTCTTTAAACCAACCACGTTCCAGGCTTTAATTGACAAGTTAGCCCAAATGGATCAAATGGGTCACAGGCCGTCTCCCCCAAAACCGGAATCACGAAACGACAAGGGTAAAGGGAAGGTGACCTTCGTTGCGAACACCCAACAGCAGCCTAGTGCCCCAAAGCTAGCGGATCAGTCGGAAGAGAGATGTCGCTATTACAATGAGAAAATAAAGCATTCTTATTCATTCCTGCGGGACAAAACGAAGAGATTATTCGAGCTGGCGATACGCAACAGGCTTATCAACCTACCAAACCCAAGGCGACCATCGCAATCTAACAAAGTGAATAATCCCAATTACTGCTCTTACCACCAAATGGTAAGTCACCCGATCGAGGATTGCTTCGTCTTTAAAGGATGGATCGAGGATCAGTACCTACGAGGCAAGTTTGCGTTGTCTGAGAAGTGGAAAGTAAACCCACCACAACCACTTGCTCCTAAAAAGGTGGACATGCCGGGGGCATCGTGCTCTTTTATAGAAAAAGCTCCGCGGTTTGATGACAAGCGCACGAATCTGCGAAAATATATTAACGCGCTGGAAGAGTATAACCAGAAGGCGCGGGCTCCAATCACGCCCCAAGAATTCCTCAGCCACGTCCTTGGAGACGGAAATAATGGAGAAGACTCATCAGATGGATCTGAGGATTACATAGCAAGTTGTCATGTGATCTCTCACTCGTCGATAGACAGTAAAGAAACTCCTGACGCAGGGAAACTGAGGGCAAATCCCGAACTAGAACTTTTAGGACCATCAGATGAAATGATTGATGCATTCCTAAACGAAGCCCGTCAGGAAAGCAAAGCCAATCAAGAGCGTTAACTGGCTATATTTGAAAAGGCCAAACGCCACCGACTGGAGCAAAGCGTCCCTATCGCCAGCAAAAGCAAACTTAAAGTAAGGAATCAATTCGCTAGGGCCTTGGCAATAGGAATGAAGTTGCCCTCTCTCAAAGGAAATTCCCCTGTCAATATACGTCTTGATAAAGCGGACATACATCCTAACTTCTGCCTATACCATCAGAGGATTGCACACCCCATCGAGGAGTGCATAGCCTTTAAAAACTGGTGGCAGGGATATGTTGCTCATCGACGACACGTTCAACGAGTGAAGCGCAAGGCTCGTCGGGAACGAAAAAGTACGACAGATGAGCGTGAAAGAGCTGTTGGCAACTGTCACATAGCAACACCAAAGGATCGCAGGTTATCACGTTTGGAAGCGACTCTGACAAAGAAGTCGCCCTCAGCCATCTCTTCAAGGAATCTACCTCTGGCACAAAAAAATGCGAAGATTTGCGGCAAAATCTAGCCGCGTTATTGTACGTTGACCTATGACCGAAACGTCGTTAAACTACTACCAATCCGCGGCATCTCCAGGCTGACGTAAAAAAAACGGTATGTCCATAAGCAAAGGGGGCACGGATGAAAACCCGAAAGGGCTCCGTGAGTAAAAACAGCAGGGCTACCGGCGAGTGTTTGTGAAAACCCGAAAGGGCGCGACCTCGTTATATAAAAAAGAATAAAAAAAAGAATAAAAAAAACGGTATGTCCATAAGCAAAGGGGGCACGGATGAAAACTCGAAAGGGCTCCGTGAGTAAAAACAGCAGGACTACCGGCGAGTGTCTGTGAAAACCCGAAAGGGCGCAACCTCGTTAAAGGACACTTACAGGGTCCTCTCGACCTTGTAAGGAGAAACCACCCGCGTGAGATCCTTACGACTCGCAAGGGAGCACCACACTTAGGGACCCCTACGATTCCTAAGGAGAAAATACACTTGCGAGATCCTCACGACTCGTAAGGAGAACTCTCTTATGGGACCCTCACGGCTCATAAGATTTGAAAGTCTTAAGTTACAGAGATCTGAACCTGTTCTTAAGCAAACCCCCCACAACCTCCGATACTGCCCTACAAGCGGCTCATACTGACCCTTGTATACAATCCATGGGCGCGAACAAGCATTTCCCTAACCAAGTCCCATCCGTGACTAGGGATATGTTCGCACGATGAACAACCCTTGTATGTCCTCTCGACTTATAAGGAGAAAACTCTTTTGTAAGATCCTTACGACTTACAGGGGAACATGCACTTAGGAATCCTCACGATTCCTAAGGAGAAAAAACACCTACGAGATCCTTACGACTCGCAGGGTGAAATACCTTCATGAGACCCTTACGGCTCATGAAGTCAAAAGCCTTGGTCGACAGGATCTTAACCCTGTTTACTAAGCCACCTTTGTTTGACATCGACAGAGGCAAATGATGATTCGCTCCTGGCAATATCTCAGCTGTAGCGGTGCTGATGCCGAAATCGGTGTCTAATCCCAAGCTTGCGGCGAAAAGCCAGCAGGCCACACATGCATACGAAATAGCTGAAATGATAAGGCAACTTGCAACAAAATCAGCAAGTAAAAATGTATGCATGCAAAATAGCCGAAATGATTGGGCACCGCGAAAAACAGCCGAAATGATGGGGCGATCGCGACCTTCGCGATATAAAAGCTGAAATGATAGAGCGTCGCGGAAAGAATAAAAAAATAAAAAAATGAAACTTTTTGCCCTACAGGTGAGATCACATCGATCCCTGTATACAATCCAGGGGCACAAACAAAGAGGGGAACCATATCGTCCCACCCGGCTTCGTCGAAGCGAAGCCGGGTCTCGACGGTTCATAGACAAACTAGAGGCAACCTCGACATTTGTCGTAATATTGCAGACACGATGTCGACAAACGAAGCAAAGGAAGATCCCTAGCTTCAGGGTCTCGATGTCGATATCGACAATTTAGAGATCACCAACGGCGTTTCTCCTCACTCTAACCAGATGCAGATGTGACGTCAACAACCGACCTCAGAGTCGCAACGAAACGGAGCCATGGCAAAATCCCTAGTTCCAAATCTCAATGGTCACATCTACAGCCTGGAGACCAACAACGGTGTGCCTCTTCATTCCAGCAGGACATAGATGCTACACCATCAAACGGAGCCACGGCATGGTCCTTAATTCCAAATCTCGACGGTTCATAGACAACCTAGAGACCATCTCAGCATTCATCTCGCTACAACAGATGCAATGTCAACAACGGCGTTCTTTCATAGTCCAGCAGAATGCAGACGCAACGTCAACAAGAGACCTCACGGTCAAAGCAAACGAAACGAAGGCCAAATTCCTAGCTTCAGGGTCTTGACGGTAACTCATATAAAACCTGAAAGACATTCGGAGATCATCTCGCACCAGCGCGGAGTGGTCACCACCTTGACGTTCGTCTCGGTACAGCAGACGAGATGTCACTATAGCGTCCTTCCTCCAATAGGATTCGGACATACCAAAGCAAACGAAGCAAAGGCCAAATTCCTAGCTTCAAGGTCTTAACGGCAAGTCATATAAAGCCTGAAAGACAATCGGAGATCATCTCGCACCAGCACAGAGTGATCACCACCTCGACGTTCGTCTCAGTACAGCAGACGAGATATCACTACAACGTCCTTCCTCCAATAGGATTCGGACATACCAAAGCAAACGAAGAAAAGGCCAAATTCCTAGCTTCAGGGTCTTGACGACAACTCATATAAAACCTGAAAGACTATCGGAGATCATCCCACACCAGCGCGGAGTGGTTATGACTCATCAAGGCTCTCCAAAATGAGCCTAACCTCAAGTAAAAAGCGACATGGAAAAATTCCTAACGCTTGCTCTTCCGACGGTTAAACTGCCTAGGAGGATTGCTTGAAGACGTCTTGTCCAGCCCCCGAAGGGATCAGAGACACGACAATCGCAAGGCTACTCGAACAGCAAGATTGCCTATCGATGAATACATCAGCCAATGCGACAGTACAACGGACAAAACCCTAGTACCACAGACCCTAACGGACTTTTGTCGTAAATAGCAGAGGTTAACTGTGACGTTAGGATATTCTTACGAGAAATGCTCGATTCATCTCGACTCGTGAGGAAAAAGCCTTAGGCAGCAGGGATTAAAAAACCCGTTTCCTAAGCACTGGGGCCCTGCAAGTCAGTCCAAAATGGACTCTTGCATACTATTCACGGGTCACACTCTCCAAAGTCGAATCTCGACGAGGAGGGAAACAACCACTTACGAGTTCTCTCGACTTGTAAAGAGGGAAAATTCTTTAGTGAGATCCTTACGACTCTCAAGAGAAAACACATTTAGGAGTCCTCACGACCCCTAAGGAGAAAACACACCTACGAGATCATCTCGACTCATAGGTAGAAAAGTCTTTATGAGACCCTCACGGCTCATAAAGTTGAAAAGCCTTAGGTAGCAGATCTGAACCTGCTTTCTAAGCCATCACTACTCCCCAAAGTATTCAAGATGGAATGTTCTATATCACTTACGGGCTATGCTTACTTAAGGAATATGCCAATAATAAAGCAGAAAATAAAAGGAAGGAGGCAAAAGATTTGTCATTCATACTTGGAAAATTCTTACATCAATAAAGACAATAAACAAAAACAGCATTATTGAAATGTTTACAAGGGTATAACCTCGGACCCAGGACATGGATTGAGGAATTCAAAAGTGACCTTGTCCAGAATCTTCCAGGCCTTTCGAACCATCCTGGTGTGCTTTCTTTCGCGATCACAAGCGTCGGGATCCTCACGGATGTCCTCCTCCCTTCGATAAGCAGCAAGTATTGCAGACTGTTGAAAAGCTTGATGCAGAAGATCGATAAGGGTATCTCGCCTTCTCTTTGAGATTAGGCTCATCAGATACACCGAGTGCACCTTATCCTCGGCGGCATCCAATACCCTAAGTGGCACACCAGTACGGAATAAGGGAAGCGCTTCCCAGATGGCTCCCACGATAAGCTTCAGGAGAGAGGAACGTCGAGGAAGCAGTCGACCATTGTATGCGTCGAAGCGACTCATAATTTCGGCACATTCGGTGTTTGTAAATTCTCGATTCTGAGAACGGCCGAGTCGGCAGATGTCTCCGTAAGAGATGATTTCATCAAGGTCGTACATATGGGCGTCCATTACTCATGTAAAAGAAAATTAAGAAAATTAGCAGACAGATTGATTAAGCAAGATGATATAATTCATCGAAAAATAAAATGCCGTCTTTAACCTGCAAGGGCCATGAAAAACTCTTAAGAGTTCTTCTATATGGTTTAGAAGGAGCAAAGCTGTAAGTCCACGTTGCGACCCCCGGTTCTTACGGGGAGGCGGAAACGGTATAAAAATCAAATTTTTAGCGCAAGGGGCAACATGGACTAAGCAAAGTCGGGATCTTTAACTAAACTAAAACTAGCATACTTTGCTAAAGAGAGTTAGCTACTCGGATGAAGATGGTTATACCTAAACTTGATCTCCTTCTTCTTCAAACTTTGTAGAGGTTGATGGTTCTCTTTTTGTCGCCTTCTTCCGTCGAAGATGGATCCACCTCGAGAGTTCAACCTTTGGGCTCTTCCTCGTGCTTTGAGTGAACTAGGGTTTCCGGCTTGCTAAACCTTGAACCTAGAATAAGTAGAGAGTGTCTAAGGGGTGCTTTTCTTTTTAAAGAGAAGGATTCTCAACACATGAGAAGGTTTCTCTTTAGCTAGAGGAAGAAGAAGATGAAGTGAAGAGAGAGAATGAATATGATAGAATGAGCTATCCTTTTTCTTTCTTGCAACCATAATGCAAAAGAAAAAGAATTATCAATAATAATAATAATGAAAATGAAAAGGTTGATGGAAAGTTTTAGAATGACCATTATCATTTCAAACATTAAATGAATTTGCTAGAATCAAAGAGCATCTTTCTTTTGTAATGATGATGGTCAAAGCTTCAACCATGGTCAACAAGTCAACCATGGTCAACAAGTCAACAAAAAACCAACCATGACACAATTTCATTTTATTATATATTATTAATTGATATAATACAAATCCATTAGGGTTTGGAAAAAGACGACTGTCAACTGTGCATACGCACCCGTTCCGAAACCCTAATGAAAGTCATCTTCCTCTTCCTCAAATAACCGTGCATACACACCTGCATCCTTGTTCCGAGAAACATGAATACTGAGATAAAAGCAACCCCAAAACATATACCAGTATCTGGCTCAAACCAGAGCCTGCCAGTATAATCCGTCCGGACTCCAAACGTGCACAAGTGCGCGGATGAGAACGAACCCTGTCGCAAAACCATGCGACCTCTACTCTGTTTTGCCCAGAGGCGAATACCCTCTGTGTGGGACTCTAAAGACTCGACACTACGCTGGCAGTGGGTTTAACCACAGACCGCAAGCGGCACTAGCTGTGCGTAACGGTCCCCAGGTAGATGTCGACAAGAAGGCTGACGAGGTGAAACCCCATCGGAACTCCTACTGAGTCTGAATGTGACAGTCTCCGTACAGTCCGGTCTGTTCGTCTGATACATCGCATGTCGGGCCTAGGGGGCGGTAAAACGTCAGTCCCCCAATAGCGGTACAAGTCGTGTCGGAGTGAAGCCCAAAACACCCTGAGATAACACTGGAAACCTACCAGTATATCTCGCTTGCCCTGGCCAGGGACTACTCGTGTAATGGCTCTCCTAGACACAGCGCGATGTCAACCCCCAATACCGGGAGAGACGAATCCTTTCTAACCGTCACTGCCTCCAAGTGCTTCGGGACTGCACCCAACCACCACCTGTTTGCACGACTCCTTTGAGCCGTGGTAGGGTAGTGATCAAAGTGCAGTGGGAACACACTCGAGGCGAAGTGCCAGTGTCAAGTCAGCGGACTAAGCTGTACTCATGTCACCTGGGAACTGATAACTGACGATAGGTATAGTACCAACCTGTCAGTTCCCGACGAGTCCTGTCCAGTGTACTCGTAACCTAATGAGCACCCGTATACTATCTCCAGTACGACGTACTGATGGCTGTGGGACAGACCATCTCCCATACTGGGATGAGAAGCGCATACGCTAGTCTACTCCGGAGTATCGATGCCCTGTCTCGATAGTCCTGCGACTAGGGACCTGTATAAGGATGTGCTTATAGATTACCCAGCCCCCACTAGTGTGACTGCCAT
Source organism: Agapanthus africanus (assembly GCA_030015575.1). Lineage (NCBI taxonomy): Eukaryota > Viridiplantae > Streptophyta > Magnoliopsida > Asparagales > Amaryllidaceae > Agapanthus > Agapanthus africanus. The sequence goes on from CM057339.1 coordinate 850,883,006, forward strand.
CACAACGCTGGTAATCAAGCAAAGATCCTAAGGGCTCCACTAATGCGTATAAGTGATATACTGAAATAAACACAAGTACACATTGAAGTAGAAACAAACCAAGTAGCATACTACTATATTGAGCAAGATTGTTTATACAAGGTGAATATCCCAAGCTTCCATCAAGTAATATACAAACTAGTATGATACAGTAATGGCCTCTAGGGCATATACACTAACAATCTCCCACTTGCACTAAGGCCATGTACTGGCGTATCGAAGACCTATCATCTCGATCAGCCGCTCGAACTGAGTCTGGGGTAAGGCCTTGGTGAATGGATCTGCAGTGTTCTCTTCTGAAGCAACCCTCCGAACCTCGATCTCCTTACGATCCACGATCTCCCTGATCAGGTGATACCGCCTCAAGATTTGCCTGGATCTCTGATGGGACCTGGGTTCCTTTGCTAAAGCTATAGCCCCGTTGTTGTCGCAATACAGAGGTACTGGGTCAACAATGGACGGAACCACCTGAAGTTCTTTTAAGAACTTCCTCATCCAGACAGCTTCTTTTGCGGCATCAGATGCAGCGATGTATTCCGCTTCCATAGTCGAGTCTGCAACGGTTTCCTGTTTGGAACTCTTCCAACACACCGCCCCTCCATTGAGGGTAAAGACAAAACCCGACATGGACTTGGAATCATCCTTGTCACTCTGGAAGCTGGAGTCAGCAAAGGCCTCGATCTGGAGGTCTTTTCCGCCATACACCAAGAACATCTCCTTAGTCCTTCTCAGGTACTTGAGAATGTTCTTTACTGCTATCCAATGTTTCTCCCCAGGGTTTGACTGATACCGGCTTACTACACTCAGTGCATAAGCTACATCCGGTCTGGTACACAACATCGCATACATTATAGAGCCTACCGCAGAAGCGTAGGGTATAATAGACATGCGATCCCTCTCCAAATCAGTCTTGGGAGACATCTCTTTAGAGAGGGTGATCCTGTGACAAGCTGGTAGGTTACCGCGCTTGGAATCTTCCATACTGAATCTTTTCAGTACGGTGTCGATGTACCTGGACTGTGAAAGTCCTAATATCCTCTTGGATCTATCACGATGGATCCGGATCCCCAGGATGTAAGAGGCATCACCCAGGTCTTTCATGGAGAACCTGTGTGACAAGAAACCCTTGACAGATTGTAGCATAGGAATGTCATTTCCTATTAAGAGAATGTCATCCACGTATAAAACAAGGAATACTACAGTTCTCGCTACAAATCTACTATAGATGCATGGTTCATCTGGATTTTTGATAAAGTCAAATTCCTTGACCGTCTCATCAAAACAGATGTTCCAACTCCGCGACGCCTGCTTTAGTCCATAAATAGACTTAAGCAACTTGCACACCTTTCCGCTGCTCCCACTCTGAATGAAACCCTCTGGCTGATCCATATAGACACACTCCTCTAAATTTCCATTTAGAAAAGCGGTTTTTACGTCCATCTGCCAAATCTCATAATCGTGGAAGGCAGCAATGGCAAAAAGGATCCGAATGGATTTCAGCATAGCTACTGGAGAAAAGGTTTCGTCATAGTCCAAGCCAGGTCTTTGACGGAAATCCTTTGCTACAAGTCTAGCTTTATAGGTCTCAACCTGTCCATCTACACCAATCTTCCTTTTGAAGATCCACTTGCATCCTACGGGTTTTACCCCGTCTGGAGCAATGTCCAACGTCCATACTTTGTTGGTGTACATGGACTCAATTTCGGTCCGCATTGCATCCAGCCATTTTACCGAGTCAGTGCTCTGAATGGCCTGCTGGAAGCTAGTAGGCTCATCATAATCTATAATGCAATCCTCTCTATCCCCGTCTATGAGAAAACCGCAGTATCTCTCGGGCGGATGAGACTGCCTACTACTCCTACGGAGCGGCATAGGAATGTCGTGTTCTTTTGAACCCTCTGGTTCCACTAAGCTTTCAGTAATAGTCTGAGGTTCTGGAATTTCATCCAGTTCTACTGCGCTCCCGCTTATCTGATTTTCCAAAAACTCAGTTTCCAAGAAGTGGGCATGACGAGAAACAAGGACTTTTTGCTCCTCTGCGTAATAGAATAGATACCCCTTGGAGTTCTTTGGGTATCCCACAAACTTGCACTGTACTGAGCGTGCCTCGAGCTTGTCCGCATGCTGCTTTTTTACAAAAGCCGGACATCCCCATGTCTTAAAAGCTTTAAGACAGGGTTTCTTCCCACTCCACATCTGATATGGTGTGGTAGGCACAGTCTTAGTAGGAACTTGGTTCAAGAGATGTGCAGCTGTTTCTAGTGCATATCCCCAGAAAGATCGCGGTAACTCAGCCTTACTCATCATGGAACGAACCATATCCAATAGGGTTCGATTCCTCCTTTCTGATACACCGTTATGTTGCGGAGTGTATGGAGGAGTACGCTGAGAGAGAATACCATTCTCTTTTAAATAGTCCAGGAATTCGGCACTCAAGTATTCACCACCTCGATCCGATCTTAGGATCTTGATACTTTTGCCTGTTTGTTTTTCAACTTCATTCTTGTAATCCCGAAATTTCTCAAAGGCCTCGGATTTGTGCTTCATTAAGAAGACATGTCCATACCTAGAGAAATCGTCTGTGAAAGTAATGAAGTATGAATAACCGCTTCTCGCATGTGTAGACATTGGACCACACACGTCACTGTGTATGAGTCCTAAGAGCTCGCTCGCTCTTTCTCCGTGTCCAGTGAACGGAGTCTTTGTCATCTTTCCCATGAGACAAGATTCACAAGTGGCATAAGACTGATACTCGAACGGATCCAAGTATCCTTCTCTATGTAACTTAGTCAACCGTGTCTCATTGATGTGACCCAGTCTACAATGCCATAAGAAAGCCTGATTGATATCTGGAGACTTTCTTTTGTGTGTATTCTGGATATTGAAAATCTGTGGTTGGTTTAATACGTATATACCATTGCTCAGTGTACCTGACCCAATCAGAACTTGATTAAGGTGAATGTTTACAACATTACTTACAAACGCAAATTCATAACCTTCTTTAGAAACCAAAGATACAGAAATGATATTACAAGTTGCGTTGGGTACAAAAAAGCAATTACGCAAAACCAAAACATGCCCATCTGTCATTCCCAGGTGATAGTCCCCCACGGCTTTAGCATCCATGCTAGCTCCGTTCGCAACTCTGAGGGTCATGTCACCTGCCTTCAAAAACCTACGGTTTCTCAACGCCTGCAAAGAATTACAGATATGAGATCCTGATCCGGTATCCAATACCCAGGAAGTAGAGTTTATAGAAAGACAGTTTTCAATAACATACACACCTGAAGCTGAAGCCGCAACCTGCTTCAGTTCCTGTGTCCTGGCTTTCCAAGCCCTGCAATCTTTCTTCCAGTGTCCACTCTTATGACAATAGAAGCACTCTTCCTTTCCAATAAGCTTCCCCGCAATCTTTGTTGCCTTTTCCTTTCCCTTCGTACCCACTTTACTAACACCGCCTCTTGGTTTGGCGGGGGCTTTCTTCCTCTTTCCCTTGGCTTTCGCCTTGGACCTAGAGGAAGAAGATCCTCCTACAAACAAAGCGGGTGTATCCCTACCCTTCTGTAGGGTGCCCTCTACGCTCCTCAGCAGGTTGAGGAGTTCTGAAAGTTCAACTTCCTTTTCTTGCAAGTTGAAATTCAGTATGAACTGGGCGTAAGTGGATGGAAGGGACTGGAGAATTATATCCGTATAGAGTTCACTGTCCAACGTGGTCCCAAGTTCTGCGAGCTCCTCAGTGTAGCCAATCATCTTAAGCACGTGGTCCGCTACCGATGATCCGACGGCCAACTTTGTCGAAAATAACTTCTTCGACACTTCGTATCTTGCGATACGAGACTGCTCTCCATACAGTTCTTTTGTATGAAGAAATATGGATTCCAAATCCATATTCTCGTGCCTCCTCTGATGGTCGTTGTCCATCGAGGCAAGTACGAGGCACCTGGCCTTCGCGCTGTCAATCTCCCAAGTCGTACGGATTTCCTTATCCGCGACGCTGGAGGTGGGACCTGGGACGGGGGGAGCTTTGGTGGTAAGAAGATACCCCAGCTTGTCGTAAGCGATTGCCAATTTGACATTCCTGAGCCAATCTTTGTAGTTTGGCCCTGTCAGTATGTTTTTATCTAGAAGTAACTTAAGTCCAGTCATTTCGATTTGGTCGCTGCAGGGGGAGAGAAGAAACACTTAGCACGATGCTCTTGCAAGTTTAGAATGGTTTTTAATTTGTCTAAACAGGATGGCTCCCACTGTCTCTCGAATCCCTCCTCAAACCACAAAGGAAGAATTAGCCGGGATCAATCCCACCGTACAATACTTGCTTAATCGTTCAGCCAGGCCAGTGTCGGTACTTCGAGGGAGGTTTTCCAACGCTTTCGTGAAGTTCCTTAATTTAAGAACCTCTTTTCCCTGGGGGCGTAGCCCCGCTAACACCTTTCTAGGCACCTACTAGGTTTATAGCATTGATCGTTTAGTGAGAAAATTTCCCGAGGAGTAGCATATACTCACAGTAGGATCGGGATCCAAATATCATCGCGTGACGAAAATGAAGGAATCCTACCATAATCATCACACTCCAAATGGTATGCAAATCTAGCAAGTTTCAGTACTTATGAAACTCCCGATGTGGATTTTTGCCCCATGCTCTTATGACCTTGACTAAGGCCAACAAATCATAAGTCACATGTCAAGTTCTTCCCGTCGTTATCCAGGTTAATTTGAACCCACCCGTATATACCCTTGACTATGGCCAACAAGGCAATACGACTGTCCCAAACCAACGCATTCTATCTATGCAACATATGAATACCCAGCAGCTACCAAACACTGTGCCTTGACTAAGGCCAACAAACACAGCTTGAATACTGTTGAATATTCATATGAAATGACGGAGGGCTACGGATGGTTTTGGTAAAACCGTGAACGTAGTGAACTTGATATAATCGATGGAACGAGATAGCTTTTAGAAGGAGTGGCTCAAGCTCCGCATTTAAAAGTTAGTTTTGAAAAGAACCGAGTGGTTTTCCGAAAGTGTTCCATCGACTTAAACTTGGTTTATTATCTTGCATTAGTTCTTTTAATGCGTGATATTCTTGCATTAGTTCTTTTAATGCGTCCCATCATTTAATCCTACCATTGCAGAAAACAACCAAAATATGACGTACGCTTATGCTATTCGCATTCGCCACGGGGTCCCGTCATCACTCGTTAGGTTACTTAACTAACGACAGAGCGGGGGCTGGGCTAGCGCGGCTGTAAAACATAAGCAACGCCTAAATAGAAAGCAATGATAGACATTACAGATCACAGATGAATACATTGGATATACTAGCAATCCGCAATCCTTTCGAGCCTGCAATGAAAAGCGGATTACACGGTCGCGGTGAATAGCCAAATACCCCACCCAAGACCCCTACGGGTGCGGCAAACTACCCGCCAAGTACCCGGCAGTTTGTGCACCCCTCCATGGGTCTATCCTAGGAGCAAAACAGTAAAAAGAATTATACAATGACGGCTACAACCCCGACCCGGTTGTGCGGCCAAACAAATAATAATTATTACATCAATTTACATTTACAATGAATGAAAGAAAAACAAAAGCTCATCTCACATCCACCCCGGCAATTCACCCGCGACAGTCCAACATATTCATATACACATTCCAATGTCAAACACAGATCATGTATAACCCCGACTAATCGTCTTATAGCGATTAGCCGACGTTCAATACATGCAAGCATCACAGATATAACCATCATAGTCAAAGTGCAGTGAAGTTCGGAAAAAAATACGGAATTATAGGACCCCAAAAGTGAATTTCAGTTCTGGAAAATCTGGGCACATATAATATATTTTAAAAATCCCAAAACCAACACAGACACACACTGCACGAAAAACGATGCACAGAAGACGACAAAGCGCGGCGCTTCCGCGGCACATACCTACCTCGTGCGGCGGAAGCGCGGCGGTTTGAACGAATCACTGCATCGTTTTTCTTGGGTGTTCACACAAAACCCTGAGCCGAATTTACAAGTATAAAGTATTTCATTTAGAGCAGAAAAAATTTCAACAGAAACTTAGGGTTTTGTTTTTCCGGTTTTGTGATTTTTTTCGGTTCCGAACTTCGCTACACTTCACTACCAAGCTAGTTTAAGTTTAGTTAGTCTCTGATACCACTGTAAGTCCACGTTGCGACCCCCGGTTCTTACGGGGAGGCGGAAACGGTATAAAAATCAAATTTTTAGCGCAAGGGGCAACATGGACTAAGCAAAGTCGGGATCTTTAACTAAACTAAAACTAGCATACTTTGCTAAAGAGAGTTAGCTACTCGGATGAAGATGGTTATACCTAAACTTGATCTCCTTCTTCTTCAAACTTTGTAGAGGTTGATGGTTCTCTTTTTGTCGCCTTCTTCCGTCGAAGATAGATCCACCTCGAGAGTTCAACCTTTGGGCTCTTCCTCGTGCTTTGAGTGAACTAGGGTTTCCGGCTTGCTAAACCTTGAACCTAGAATAAGTAGAGGGTGTCTAAGGGGTGCTTTTCTTTTTAAAGAGAAGGATTCTCAACACATGAGAAGGTTTCTCTTTAGCTAGAGGAAGAAGAAGATGAAGTGAAGAGAGAGAATGAATATGATAGAATGAGCTATCCTTTTTCTTTCTTGCAACCATAATGCAAAAGAAAAAGAATTATCAATAATAATAATAATGAAAATGAAAAGGTTGATGGAAAGTTTTAGAATAACCATTATCATTTCAAACATTAAATGAATTTGCTAGAATCAAAGAGCATCTTTCTTTTGTAATGATGATGGTCAAAGCTTCAACCATGGTCAACAAGTCAACCATGGTCAACAAGTCAACAAAAAACCAACCATGACACAATTTCATTTTATTATATATTATTAATTGATATAATACAAATCCATTAGGGTTTGGAAAAAGACGACTGTCAACTGTGCATACGCACCCGTTCCGAAACCCTAATGAAAGTCATCTTCCTCTTCCTCAAATAACCGTGCATACACACCTGCATCCTTGTTCCGAGGAACATGAATACTGAGATAAAAGCAACCCCAAAACATATACCAGTATCTGTCTCAAACCAGAGCCTGCCAGTATAATCCGTCCGGACTCCAAACGTGCACAAGTGCGCGGATGAGAACGAACCCTGTCGCAAAACCATGCGACCTCTACTCTGTTTTGCCCAGAGGCGAATACCCTCTGTGTGGGACTCTAAAGACTCGACACTACGCTGGCAGTGGGTTTAACCACAGACCGCAAGCGGCACTAGCTGTGCGTAACGGTCCCCAGGTAGATGTCGACAAGAAGGCTGACGAGGTGAAACCCCATCGGAACTCCTACTGAGTCTGAATGTGACAGTCTCCGTACAGTCCGGTCTGTTCGTCTGATACATCGCATGTCGGGCCTAGGGGGCGGTAAAACGTCAGTCCCCCAATAGCGGTACAAGTCGTGTCGGAGTGAAGCCCAAAACACCCTGAGATAACACTGGAAACCTACCAGTATATCTCGCTTGCCCTGGCCAGGGACTACTCGTGTAATGGCTCTCCTAGACACAGCGCGATGTCAACCCCCAATACCGGGAGAGACGAATCCTTTCTAACCGTCACTGCCTCCAAGTGCTTCGGGACTGCACCCAACCACCACCTGTTTGCACGACTCCTTTGAGCCGTGGTAGGGTAGTGATCAAAGTGCAGTGGGAACACACTCGAGGCGAAGTGCCAGTGTCAAGTCAGCGGACTAAGCTGTACTCATGTCACCTGGGAACTGATAACTGACGATAGGTATAGTACCAACCTGTCAGTTCCCGACGAGTCCTGTCCAGTGTACTCGTAACCTAACGAGCACCCGTATACTATCTCCAGTACGACGTACTGATGGCTGTGGGACAGACCATCTCCCATACTGGGATGAGAAGCGCATACGCTAGTCTACTCCGGAGTATCGATGCCCTGTCTCGATAGTCCTGCGACTAGGGACCTGTATAAGGATGTGCTTATAGATTACCCAGCCCCCACTAGTGTGACTGCCATCACAACGCTGGTAATCAAGCAAAGATCCTAAGGGCTCCACTAATGCGTATAAGTGATATACTGAAATAAACACAAGTACACATTGAAGTAGAAACAAACCAAGTAGCATACTACTATATTGAGCAAGATTGTTTATACAAGGTGAATATCCCAAGCTTCCATCAAGTAATATACAAACTAGTATGATACAGTAATGGCCTCTAGGGCATATACACTAACAATAGCTCCATTAATCAATTAAGAAAACACAAGAAAAATCTTTCAGAGAGCATAGCTCTATTAATGGAACTCTAATAGGGTTCTCTTTAATTCTCTTTAGATCCCTTTAGACCTATAGAGCAAAGCTCTGCTAAGTGAAACCCTAAATGGGTTTTCTTTAGATCATGTATCTATTAAGAGCAAGGCTCTTAAAACTAAACTAATTTTTACCTAAAAATTTTCTAGAGTTCTAACTCTTAAAAGTTCTTGAACGAAAGAGCAAGGCTCTGAATAAAAATTCTTATGAAGAGATGAAAATCATCTAAGAGACCAAATGTCCTATTTATAGGCATTGAGAGCCATTTCAACTTCCAAAAGTTGGCGCAACGGTTGGAATTCTGCCACCGCTGCGCTCACGTTTGGGGCCACGTAAGCGCAACGGTGGGGGTCATTTGTTTCCCCCAATCAAAGCAAAACTCTGTTCAAATTCCAAGGTGGGAAATGAAGCAACGCTTCTGTTTCTCCCAATCAGAGCAAAACTCTGCTTTGAAATTCAAATGTTGAAATAGTTGAAGCAACGCTTCAGAGTCCTTCCACTGCGCGCTGCGTGTTAAAAGCAGACACGCCAGCGCAGGGAGCTCTGCGCCCAAGGCAGCGCAACCTAATCAGAGCAAGGCTCTGTTTTAAAATGCAAATTTTAATAAAAGAAGCAACGCTTCAGATAACTTGCGCTCTGCGCTGCGCGACACGTGTCAGCGCAGTTGCGCTGCGCGACACGTGTCAGCGCAGTCACTTGTGCCAAAATTTAAATAATAAATTATTTAATTAATCAGAATTAAAATTCTAGAAAGATCTTTCCAATCTTATTAAAAATAAGAAGATTGTCTTCTGTAAAACAGAGGCCTTAGGATCAAAGATCCAACGGTGGGGAAATATCCCCAAATCAATCAGAGAAAGATCTCTATAACAAACTCAACAAACCAATTGGCCCTATATAAAGGCCCCTAGACTCCAAGTCTCAGATATAGAGAGCTCCTCTAAGAACTTTGAGAAAAACTCAAAGAGAAAAAGGTAAACCTTTGGAAAAAGAAGAATTTCTTCTAAAAAGATAAAAGATCTAAGAACAAGATCAAGATCTTCAATTAAAAGGAAAAAGATCAAAAAAGATCCAATCACAAAAGATAAAAAAGAAGTAATTTACTTCATTCCTAGATCATTTGATCTATATAAAGGCACTGCCTTTTGATGAACCATTGGTTCTTGAATCTTGAACTAAAAGGTTCTTTTCTTTGATCTAAAATTGATCAAGATGCGCTCTGCGCTATTGGACAGTGCCTTGCACTCTTGATTTGCACTGTTGCACTCCTTGGACTGGCGCAAGTCACCAGAGAGTGTCACGTGTCAATCTGCGCCTTGCGCTCTTAAAACAGAGCACTGCGATCTTGGATTGGCGCACTGCACCAGAGCGCGCCACGTGTCAGCAGCGCACTAGCACATCGCACTGCACTAACAGACTTGCGCCCACCAGAGCGTGACACGTGTCCCCCCACATGCGCTGGTGCCTTGCGCTCCTTAATTGGCGCAGAGTGCCTGACAGGCCACGTGGCGCACTGTCAGACCATTAAATGCTCTGCATTATTAAAGAAGGGACAGAGCCCAATTAAGAAGCCTAACAGGCCTAATCTAAATGCCATGCATTTAAATAAAAATCCCAATGCTGTGCATTATTTAAAAAAGGGCAGAGCCCAAGCAAAGGCCTAATAGGCCAAATATAAATAAAATGTTATACATTTTCAACTGGACTTAACCCAATTCTGGCCGTAAGTCCTCAAATTAAATTGAACTGAGCAAAACTGCTCTCCCAAATCAATTTACACCCGGTTCAAGGGTACATCTCTGAACTCCTCTGATATTTGTCGTTGTAATCCTTCAACGTCGTCAGAGAGGTGACGGGTCCCGACAACCACACATTATTACGGACTGTGGGGTCCTTAAACTCATGGACTATGATGTCTTTAAACTAATATTCGTCCCCAAAATGGGAATGTTGGATCACCATGTCCCTAAACTGGCAATGGACCACCAGGTCCTTAAACTGGAAATAGAGCCCCCAAATGCTCATTTGTCGGATCTAAACGATCCCGTTAGGTTGATCTTAGTCTAAAATAAGACTAACGTGTCCTTAACGAACGTTTAAGTTGATCTTAGCCTCAAATATGGCTAACGTATCCTTAAACCAAAACCCCAAACCCAAATCTAAGAAAATACGGATTTGGACTAATCCACGTCCTACGGGGGACAACATAAATTAGTCTCCGTATACAATACACGGGCAACCACAAACAAAACAAACACCCCTCGACACGAAGTGACCAGCTGGAGAAGGAGAAATTTGTTACCGCGATGCGGTAGCGTAATTAACTGCAGGGGCTTGCGCCTGCAGGGAAGAGCGTCCCCACAATCAAAACCCCCTCAAACGAGGGGAAATCTGACGAAGTCTGCTACATCGGACGCACCCGTTTAAACTTTCGATACACGGTGCCATAAATCAACTTGGCATCTTCGGAGAGGTGGACGGATAGCACCAAATAGCATCTGTCCCGAATCTGAGGCAAGACGAACCTACGCGGTCGCGTCTCTGTATTCGGAGGGGAACAGGTGGTAGGGCCTTGGGCCGTGACGCCTACGGTGAAGTGGCCGAAGTAAGCCTCCAGGCAGTTTGTAGGGCTGGGGGCCCCAGAGTACCCTTTGTAAAGGTCTTGATTCTGGCAATAAAAGAAACAAAGAACCCTTGATTCGTCGGTTTGTGTTTTTTTCTTTTCTCTTTTTTGCGTGAAGGACGTTCATAAGATGCCCTTGTTTGTATTGTTGTGTTCCCGTGTAAGATTGGCCATATGTCCGGCGATCTCCTGTCGAGCTTGCCAGCCGGCGAGGGTGCCAAGCGCTGCCGTGGAGGTATCCTCGTGTACCCCCTAGGTCGATGGGAGATCGTTCAGATTTGGATGAACCAGCCGTTCTTCCGGGTGTCTCAGATCCTTAAGCGCGGCCACAGGGCGGCCGCCGGGCTCGGCCGAGCAGGGTGGTCGTTTGGTGAATAATTTGATCTCTGGCGTCGGGGGTAGGCAACTACCATCCGGAGTTTTTGACGAGCGGGTAGCTGCTCGGCTGCCCCTTGTGAGGGCTCTTGATCCTTCAGGTCGGTGGTAGGAAGTTACCAGCCATCGATGGATAGGCAAGGACCCGACCGCTTCGGGGAGGAATTTTGATCCTCAGCATGTGGCAGGGAAGCTGCCCGCTGGGGATAGCCGAGCGAGAGAACCTCGGGCTCGGCTGCCTCTGGGAGGGCTTTCAGATCCTTCAAGATGGGGACCGAGCAAGGTTACTACCCAGTGCCTCTTGGCGAGGACTTTGATCCCTGTTGGTTGTGGTAGGAAGCTACCAGCCGGGGATAGCCGGGCAAGGACCCAACTGCCTCTGGGAGGACTTTGGCCCTTGGCGCGAGGAAAGCTATAAGGCTGTAGGAAGCCCACCAAGGACCCTTGGCCGGGCAGGGTTACTGCCCGGTGCCTCTTGGCGAGGGCTTTTGTCCTGAAAGATAGCCGAGCGAGGGAACCTCTGGTCTCGACTGGCTCTGGGAAGGCTTTTTTGATCCCCGGCGTTGTGGTAGGGGAGCTGCCCGCGGGGGATAGCCAAGCGAGGGAACATCTGGTCTCGACTGCCTCTGGGAGGGCTTTTCGATCTCCGGCGTTGTGGCAGGGAAGCTGCCCGCGGGGGATAGCCGAGCGAGGGAACCTCGGGCCTCGACTGCCTCTGAGAGGGCTTTTCGATCCCCGGCGTTGTGGCAGGGAAGCTGCCCGTGGGGGATAGCCGAGCGAGGGAACCTTGGGCTCGGCTGCCTCTGAGAGGGCTTTTGATTCCTGGAGCCATGGCAGGGAAGCTGCCCGCTGGAGATAGCCGAGCGAGGGAACCTCGGGCCCGACCATCTCTGGGAGACCATTCTTGTTGTACACGGGGAGCCCTACCGGGAAAGAAGGTTCAAAAAGTTTCTTTATTCGTATGGATAGGAATTTTAGACAACGCTATACACCATCATTTCAAAGGGAGATTTTGAGTGGTAGTCGGGGTGCGGCGCTTTGCTAGTTTTGACTTCATAGGTATAGCTTGAGCTTCTCCGCGTTGTAAGGCCGAGGGAGCTTCCGTCCGTCCGCATCTTGCAGGAGGTAGGCTCCGCCGGGGAGCACTTCGAAGACGAAGAAGGGACCGTCCCACTTTAGGGAGAACTTGTGAAGTCTGCCTTGGTCGATGAACTCGTTCCTCCGCAGGACCAGGTCCCCGGCTTTGAAGGATCGGTGCTTTACCCGAGCGTTGTAGTACCGGGCCGTTTGCTGTTGGTAAGCGACGGCTCTGATCTGGGCCCGATCCCTTTTTTCCAACAATACGTCGAGGTTGGTTCGTAGTGCCATGGTGTTTGCTTCATCGTCAAAGTGCTCGACTCGGTGGCTAGGTAGCCCGATCTCTGCTGGGACCATTGCTTCGGTCCCGTAGAAGAGGCTGAAGGGGGTCTCCCCGGTAGGAGTCTTTTTTGACGTGCGCAGGGCCCATAAGACCCGGGGTAGTTTCTCGACCCAACTGTCTTGCTTCCCTTCCAGGCGGGTCCGGAGGCCCCTGAGGACGTCCCGATTAGCGACCTCGGCCTGCCCGTTACATTAGGGGTGCGCGACCGCGGCAAACTTCATGAGGATGTGGTATTCTTTGCAGAAGTCCCTTACTTTCTCGTTCTCGAAGTTCGTCACGTGGTCGGTGATGATGCACCTTGTAGGGTTCCTAGGCACACTAATGAGGTTCCACAAGGTCTCAACCATGCCAAAATCAAATTTTTCTAGGTGCCGAGAAACCCTAATGCTAGATCGTTAACTAGAGATTAGGCGAAACATGCAAGTAAACAACTTTATTGCTAAGTGAAAGGGATTACAACCTTTGTAGATCCGGTCCACCACTTCTTTAGCTCCGAGATGACGTCCCTCCGCTGCGATCATCGGGATCCTGGACTCTGGCGTCGGTTTCATCGAAGAAATGAGCGGGCTAGGTCAATGACTTCGGTGCCGAAGATGATTTACGTCGAGGCGACTCTAACTCGAGCTCCATCTTCACCAAGTCATGAAACTTATGAAGAAAACACCCTATACTACATGGCAAGTGATAGAGGATGAAGAAATAGGAAGTGGGTTCACTTTGGATTTGGATTTCTCACTTGATTTCATCACTTGACATTTTTCAAGAAAGCTTTTCTTTTTCTTCACTTGAAGAAGAAGATGAAGAAGAAGAAAAGAAAAAGAATTATCACAAAAAGAAAATCAAGTGATGGTTATCATTTAGCAACCATGGGTTAGTAAACTCATGTAGAGAATAAACTAGGGTTTAGGTAATGGTTAGGTTTATGAATAAAAACAAAATGGCTTTGACCTTTTCAAATATGCTTGAAGCTTCTAGCAAATGAATAAGAAAGCCACCATTTTGTTTTCATAAAATAAATAAATAAATAAAACCTTAACCATTAACCTAAACTATGGTTTAAAGCATACACACCCAAGTTTGCATGTATCATCAAACATGATACAAACAAGTGCACAAAAATATATCACATATACAACTTGTGCACTAACAAGTGAGAAAAATAATCTTAAGTGAACCAATACTAGTTAATGTAAAATAATACATCAAATATATAATTATACATTAAATCATTAAATCAACACTTGATTTAACAATCCGGTCATATCAAATATAACCGACTAATATCCAATGTATCGACTTATCGAATCAATCCTTGATTCGATAACTAGGTTATATCGCATACAACCAATCGATACAATCATCGCGAGAATAGAATACGGTATCACATACACGCATTATTCTCGGTCCCGCACATATCTCATATGCGCTCCTATTTCGTTTCGTTTGAGCCAGGAAACCTCTGTGTAGGACTCTAAAGACTCGTCAATACACCGGCAGTAGGTGATGATCATATCAAACACCCACAAGCCGCAAGCGGTCTGCCAAACGTAATGGCCACCCGGGTATTGAATGATCAGAAGATCAACGAGCAAGCCCGCTCACACTCCTGTGAATCCAACCAGTAACACTTACCGTACAGTCCGGTCTGATCGTCTGATATGTGGTATATCTCGCCTAGGGGTGGTAAACGTCAGACCCCAGTAGCTCGATAAGTCGTGTCGATATGAGGTCTATAACAGTTCGAGAAACTACCGGTAACACTTACCAGTAAATCTCAGCAACCCTGGCCAGGGATTTTCGGTTAGAGCCAATCGAACACAGCGCAACATCAACTCCCTATACCGGGAGAGATGAATCCCCTCCTATCGCTCATTGCCTCCATGTGATTCGGGACTGTACCCAAAAACCACCGTTTTGCACGCCCTCTTGGACGTGGTAAGGTGGAAATCAAAGCACAGTGGGAATCACACAAGACTCTATGACGATCTCGGGTCTACAGACTAACCTGTACCAGTGTCACCAGAGAACTGCCATCTGACGTGAGGTATAATACTATCTGGGAGTTCTCGGCGAGTCCGTCCAGTGTACCCAGTCTCCACTGAGCACCCGTATATCATCTCTGATGTCAAACACCAATGGATATGGGATCATCCATCACCCATCTGTATGGGTCGAGAAGGTATACGCTAGTCTACTCTGGTATATCGATGCCCCGTCTCGATACACCCACGACTAGGGATCTTGAAGGATGTACTTATGGACTACCATGTCCCCACTAGTATGATCCGCATCATAGTCCAGGTAGTCAAGTACACATCCTAAGGGCTTTACCAACATATAACAGAGAGACAATCAGTGTACACGTTAAGATAAAGAGCAACCAGATAGCATACTATCATGTTGAGCAAGAAAGTCCTCCCTATATATGTCCCAGCATCCACTACAATATACATCCTATGTACAGTAATGGCCTCTAGGGCATACATATAACTAACAATCTCCCACTTGCACTAGGGCCATCTGTAGCAGTGGTTGCAGTATCTCATACTCAACCATCCCATAAAAGTCTCTCTCTGGGAAAATGCCTTTATGAGTGGATCCGCCGTGTTGTCCTCTGAGTCTGCTCTCCTAACCTCGATCACTCTGGAGATCAACCATCTCCATGATCAGGTGATACTGCCTTAGAATATGTTTGGATCACTGATGGGACAGGCGTTCCTAGGCATAAGCCACAAGTCCATTGTCTCACAATGGGAGGAATGAAGTTCATCTCATGAACTAATATACATCCAGACTGCCTCTTTGGTAGCATCTTAAGTAGCGATGTATCCAGCCTTTATCGTCTAGTATGCCACGGTATCTAGCTTAGAACTCTTCCAACATACCGTCCCTTTACTGAGGGTAAAGACAATGCCTGCGACTGACATTCAGTCGTCCTTATCACCCTGGAACCTTTCCAGTGATCCTCCCCAGGATCAACTGATACCATCTCACTACAACTAGTGAGAATCCTAACATCTAATCAGATCTATCTCATAGATCCAAAATCCAGGATTTAGTAGGTATCATTTTGATCCTATATGGAGAATCCTTATGATAAGCGGAGATTGATCGAGCGTAGCATAGGAAACTCCTTCCCCATCAAGAGTATGTCATCTACGTACTCTACGAGGATTACCACCATACTCTCTACTACCTTTTTGTTTATACAAGGTTCATCTACCATTTTGATGAAGTCAAACTCTTTGACTACCATATCAAAATAGATGTTCCAACTCCGCGATGCCTGTTTTATCACATAAAACATCTTGCACACGTTTCCGCTGCTCCCACTGTCTACGAAGCCCTCTGACTGTGTACTTATAGGCTCTCTCTTCTAAATCTTTATTTAGAAAAGCAGTCATGACACCCAACCGCCAGATATCGTAGTCATGGTATGTAGCTGTGGCAAGTAGGATCTGGATGGACTTAAGCATAGGTACATAGAAAAGGTTTCATCATAATCCATTCCTAGTCAATGATGCAAACTTTTAACAAGTCTAGTTTTGAAAGTCTCAACTTTTCCATGTACACCAAGTAATCTTCTCAAGATATACTTGCTCCTGATGGGGATTTAACCCTTCAGATATAGCAACCAAAGTCCATACTTTGTTAGTGTATAAGGATTCCATCTCAGATTGCTAAGCATCCAGCTATTCTTACAGAGTCCCACTCCTGATGGCCTGCTCGAAACTAGTTGGGTCATCATCTCATGATGCAATCCTTGCTCCCACTGTTATAGAGAAACCGAAGTATCTCTTAAGTGGGTGAGGAACCCTACTAGATCGGTGGAGAGGCTGAGGTTCGTTGGATTCTACCGAATCCTTTGGTTCTACCAAATTATCTGCTGTAGTTTGTATAGCTGGAACCTTTCCAGTTCTACATAACAGACCTTGCCTCGAGCTTGTCCGGATTTTGCTTTTAGACATAGGCCGGACAACCCCAAATCTTAACTAAGTTAAGAAATGGGCTCTTCCCTTTCCATATCACATATGAAGTGGTAGGCAACTGATTTGACTTGAACCTTATTCAATAGGTATGCAGCTTCTCAAGTGCATAACTCCCAAAAGGAAATAGGAAACTCTGTAGTACTCATCATAGAGCACACCATATCAAATAGGGTGTAATGGCTCCGCCCCGATACACCGACGTGCTGTGGTGTATGCGGAGGAATAATGCTGAGAGAGAATCTCATTCTCCTTTAGAATAATCCAGGAATTCCGTGCTCAAGTATTCTCCTCCCTGATTACATCAAAGGACATAATACTTATACCCGTATTTTGGTTCTCTACTTCTGACTTATATTCTGTGCATATCTCAAAAGCTTCAGACATGTGTTTCAACAGGAACATGTGTCCGAATCTTGAGAGATCATCAGTGAATGTAAGGAAGTACAAGAACTGGTCTTGGCATGTGTAGACAGGGGACCTTACATATATCATCATGTATCAGTCCCAAGAGTTTACTAACTCTTTCTCTGTTTCCAATAAACAGAGCTATGGTCATCTAATCTTTGTGACATGACTGGCAAGTTTCACAAGATGTAAATTCAAACTGATTTAAATATACATCTAAAATGTAACTTAAACTAGTCGGGTCGCATTGATATGACTTAGTCTATAATGCCTCAAGAAGGATTCGTTTATTTCTAAACTATTCCTCTTGTGTGTGTTCTGTATACTAGGAACTGTAGTTTGATTTAGAACGTCAATACTTTTAGATAACGTGCCTGAACCGATCAACATTTGATATAGGAAATGTTCAAAACATTATCCAACAATACAAAATTATATCCTTTCTTTACTAAATAAAGAGATTGATATGATTTTGTATATCAGGTACGGTATCTAATAGCATTTGTTCAGAATCAATGTACCGGTAATACAGGGTGACAGTGACCAACAGACTTGGCTGTAACACTTGCACCGTTTTCTGCCTCATGAAACTTATCACCCGTTCTCAGTTCTCTACCTCAGCCCATGTAATAGATTACATATGCGGGATCCTGATCTGGTATCAAATACCCATGACGTAGAGAATACTGAGAAACAGCTCTTTGTAATGAACACACTCGAAGATGATGCATCAGCATGCACTTTCTTCGTTTGGGCGGTACGGGAATTCTGGTAATCCCCTATTTCCTGCTCTGTCTTATAACAATTATAAGTTGGAGCAGGACCAACATTTCACAGCTCAGTATAACAAGCGGGTTCGGTCAATACATCCGTATTATTATCTTGATTAAGGCGTGATATGGTCGCTACCTGGAGAGAGAGAGAAGAAAACACTCAGCGTATGCTCTTGCAAGATCAGATTGGTCATTATTTTATCTAATCAGGATGGCTCCCACTGTTTTTATCAAATCTTCCTTCAAACCCTAAAAGGAATGACTAGCCGGGATTAATTACACACTACAAGTTCGCCAATCTTTCAGCCAGGCCAGTGTTGGTACTTTGAGGGAGGTCCCCCGTGCTTTCGCACGAACCTAATTAATGTAAACCTCGTTTTCCCAAAGGCGTAACCTCGTTAACACCTTTCTAGACACCTACTTGATCGGCTTATTGTAATGTGTAAAACTCTCCCAGGAGTAACTCTTACTCGCAGCGGGTATCGGGATCCAACTATCTCATAGAAAGTATGCAATCTCATTGCAAATTTCAACACTTGAAATTTCCGATAATATTTTTCCCCTAACGTGATATGACCTTGACGAAAGCCAACAAACCATAGCCCGCTAGTCAAGTTCAACCCGTACATTTCTTGATTGAATTAAACCCACCCGCACGACCCTTGACAAAAGCCAACAAAGCCGTACGACTACCCTAATCCAATCGCATCATATGCAGCAGATAAGCAGCACATAGCTACCGCACACCGCACCTTGACGAAAGCCAACAAATGCAACACGAATATTATATACAACTTATCTGAAATGACGGAGGGCTACGACAGGTTTTTCTGAAAACCTATTGCGTAATGAACTTGATATCGTTGCGGAATCAAATGGTTTTAAATGGAGTGTTTTTTAGGCTTTTCTAGTTTTGCTAAAGGGGTCACTCCCGGTGAAGGGATCGTCGGCCCTTTCCTCATCGAATAAGGTGCAGGATATATCATATATACCGCTGTGCAAAGCAGAAACTATAGAAGCAATCAAAAGACAAACCGAGGGTTGTAGCATCTGCCAGTTATTGCTAAAGGAGTCACTTCCGGTGAAGGGATCTCGGTCCTTTCCTTATCGAATAAGATGCAGGATGTTCTACAAGGAACACCGCGATGCAAAGCAAGAACTGTAGCTACCTGTTTTTGAAAATTCGATTCCACAACATCATTAGGTTTCTTTTTCTTTCATTAATCATATTAATGAAGTCCCATCATTTAAGTACCTAAACATCACAGATAAATACGACGTACACTTATGCCATCCGCATTCGCCTCGATGTCCCCTCGTGCACCGTTAGGTTAGGTAACTAACGGCAGAGCGGGGCAGGGCTAGCGCGGGTGTAAAACATAACTAACGTCTATATAATATATCATATATACTATATATAGTATCTATCACAGCATATCAAATGATCACATCACAGATATCGCAGCAGAAGAAACATATGAAACATTGGATATACTAGGGCGTCCGTGTTTTCAATACGAGCTAGTATAAAACACGGATTCTACGGTCGCGATGAATAGCCAAACCCACACCCCTAGATCCCTACGAGAGCTGCAAGCAACCCTACCAATTCTAGAGTTAGGAGACCCGGACTCGACTCCTCGAGTTGGTCTCCCACTGGACTCCAGAACCTGGTTACTTGTGCCCTCCTCCTTGGGTGTATCCTAGTGCGGAAAAGTAAATAATATGCAAAAGGTGACATCTTCCGCAACCTGGAAGTGCCCCAATAAAAGAATATTACATACAAGTTTTTACATGAATGAAAATGAAAAACACTCATCTCACATAAAACCCCTCCGGCTATTCAAATACGACGATCCAATATAACATATCCAGCAACACATAACATCGCATGTCATCAACGTAAGTAAACATGCGTATCCCAATTGTCGTTGACATATAGCAACGAAACCGGCGATATCACATATTACACTTACGGTCACAGAAAAGAAAGTGTAAAACTACAACAGTTGGAATCCGCAACTTGCATAGACATCGCATGCCTAACCAAATGAATTCCTTAGACATCACATGCCTAACAATTATAAACCCTGCATTTTAGTCTCATTTATCGAAAACTCTTTTCAATATCAAGTCGGGCAATTCAACAAGATTCCCGACAGCCTGATCGAATGCTCGTCGCAAACTTTAGTAGGCGGCCGCACCCCGTGATACCGTCGACGAAGTGCACCAAGGCGGAACACCGCTACCGCGAGCATCCAAACGGATGCTTTTGGCGACGGGGTTCTCCTACAGTCACTTGGTCGGGGCTATGGGGTGTAGCTGCCGATTAAGTTTACCCGGCGAGTATCCGCGTACGCTACGTGATTGCGACGGACTTTTGATCACATCAAAATTCCGTGGCAACCGATCAAGGGAGACTAAACTGCTATGTTTATAACATTCAAATCAGTTATCTCATAACTACTTGTGGATTCCAAATATTGTATCACAATCCAGATAAACAGAAAATGTTAAACTTTCCGATCGAACAGTCAAACATCCAAGTTTTCCCGAAACAACTCAACACATGAAATAAGTTTAAGAACATTCATTTCGTGCCACAGTACCAACGGTCCAGCCGTAGAAGGGTCAAGCCAACGTCTCACATGTGGCACGCCGTACTGCCCCAAACCCTAAGGTTCAAAGGGCAGTTCAAGACGGTCACATAATCGAGTTAAGGTTTGTTGTCTTCTAGAGGGTCCATCGTGTTACTTGCACTACTTCGAGCGTTCTTAAACTACGGAAAGATCCAACACCTGGAAATTTCCCGACAGGGGAAAAAGTGGGTATTTATATCCGGTCGAACTTTTCAACATTTTCTAAAATTATCCGGAAAAACACAGACGAAGTTAAACTTCCCAATCGAAACACCGAGTCCCCAATATAACCCAGAAAACTCAACTCTTGAGTAAATATTAAAAATTCCCAGAAAATACAGCACTAACAGAAACAAATTACTGTAGAAACCACGTGCATTGATTCATCTCTTTGGCCGTGGAACCGCCGCTCAAGCCAGGGTGGGGCCACGGTTCCGCGGCGCTTCTGTCGAATCAAGGGCATGTGCTTCACAGTAATTCATACAAAACCCTGCTGAATTTTTTGGATATTTTTAATCTGGAAAAATCCACAGTTTCAGAAAATGTACAGAGAAGGGTTTTGGTTTAGGGTTTCGTGTTCGATCGGGTTTCTAACATCATCTACGCATCGCCTAAGGCTCTAGCTAGGCTCTGATACCACTGTAGGGTTCCTAGACACACTAATGAGGTTCCACAAGGCATCAACCATACCAAAATCAAATTTTTCTAGGTGCCGAGAAACCCTAATGCTAGATCGTTAACTAGAGATTAGGCGAAACATGCAAGTAAACAACTTTATTGCTAAGTGAAAGGGATTACAACCTTTGTAGATCTGGTCCACCACTTCTTTAGCTCCGAGATGACGTCCCTCCGCTGCGATCATCGGGATCCTGGACTCTGGCGTCGGTTTCATCGGAGAAATGAGCGGGCTAGGTCATTGACTTCGGTGCCGAAGATGATTTACGTCGAGGCGACTCTAACTCGAGCTCCATCTTCACCAAGTCATGAAACTTGTGAAGAAAACACCCTATACTACATGGCAAGTGGTAGAGGATGAAAAAATAGGAAGTGGGTTCACTTTGGATTTGGATTTCTCACTCGATTTCATCACTTGACATTTTTCAAGAAAGCTTTTCTTTTTCTTCACTTGAAGAAGAAGATGAAGAAGAAGAAAAGAAAAAGAATTATCACAAAAAGAAAATCAAGTGATGGTTATCATTTAGCAACCATGGGCTAGTAAACTCATGTAGAGAATAAACTAGGGTTTAGGTAATGGTTAGGTTTATGAATAAAAACAAAATGGCTTTGACCTTTTCAAATATGCTTGAAGCTTCTAGCAAATGAATAAGAAAGCCACCATTTTGTTTTCATAAAATAAATAAATAAATAAATAAAACCTTAACCATTCACCTAAACTATGGTTTAAAGCATACACACCCAAGTTTGCATGTATCATCAAACATGATACAAACAAGTGCACAAAAATATATCACATATACAACTTGTGCACTAACAAGTGAGAAAAATAATCTTAAGTGAACCAATACTAGTTAATGTAAAGTAATATATCAAATATATAATTATACATTAAATCATTAAATCAACACTTGATTTAACGATCCGGTCATATCACATATAACCGACTAATATCCAATGTATCGACTTATCGAATCAATCATTGATTCGATAACTAGGTTATATCGCATACAACCAATCGACACAATCATCGCGAGAATAGAATACGGTATCACATACACGCATTATTCTCGGTCCCGCACATATCTCATATGCGCTCCTATTTCGTTTCGTTTGAGCCAGGAAACCTCTGTGTAGGGCTCTAAAGACTCGTCAATACGCCGGCAGTAGGTGATGATCATATCAAACACCCACAAGCCGCAAGCGGTCTGCCAAACGTAATGGCCACCTGGGTATTGAATGATCAGAAGATCAACGAGCAAGCCCGCTCACACTCCTGTGAATCCAACCAGTAACACTTACCGTACAGTCCGGTCTGATCGTCTGATATGTCGCATATCTCGCCTAGGGGTGGTAAACGTCAGACCCCAGTAGCTCGATAAGTCGTGTCGATATGAGGTCTATAACAGTTCGAGAAACTACTGGTAACACTTACCAGTAAATCTCAGCAACCCTGGCCAGGGATTTCCGGTTATAGCCAATCAAACACAGCGCAACATCAACTCCCTATACCGGGAGAGACGAATCCCCTCCTATCGCTCATTGCCTCCATGTGATTCGGGACTGTACCCAAAAACCACCGTTTTGCACGCCCTCTTGGACGTGGTAAGGTGGAAATCAAAGCACAGTGGGAATCACACAAGACTCTATGACGATCACGGGTCTACAGACTAACCTGTACCAATATCACCAGAGAACTGCCATCTGACGTGAGGTATAATACTATCTGGGAGTTCTCGGCGAGTCCGTCCAGTGTACCCAGTCTCCACTGAGCACCCGTATATCATCTCTGATGTCAAACACCAATGGATATGGGATCATCCATCATCCATCTGTATGGGTCGAGAAGGTATACGCTAGTCTACTCTGGTATATCGATGTCCCGTCTCGATACACCCACGACTAGGGACCTTGAATGATGTACTTATGGACTACCATGTCCCCACTAGTATGATCCGCATCATAGTCCAGGTAGTCAAGTACACATCCTAAGGGCTTTACTAACATGTAACAGAGAGACAATCAGTGTACACGTTAAGATAAAGAGCAACCAGATAGCATACTATCATGTTGAGCAAGAAAGTCCTCCCTATATATGTCCCAGCATCTACTACAATATACATCCTATGTACAGTAATGGCCTCTAGGGCATACATATAACTAACACACCTTGGGATCCCGAACCGGTGAATCAGGTTGTTTTGGAGGAACTTGATAGTTGTGGCGGCGGCCGGTTTCCTGATGGGAACGGCCTCGATCCATTTGGTGAAATAGTCCACCGCGACGAGGACGTACTTATGTCCGCCAGTCCCAGTAGGAAACTGGCCGATCATATCCAATCCCTATTGGGCGAATGGCCACGGGGACGTCAGGGCCGTTAGCTCGGTAGCCGGGAATCGGGGGATTCTGCCGTGGAGTTGGCAGCTCTTACACCTCCTGACCAGCTTCAGGGCGTTTTCGTGCATGGTGGCCAATAGTACCCCTGAAGTAATGCCTTTTGGGTCAAGGTTCGAGCCCCCTGGTGTGCGCCGCCCACCCCTTCGTGGATTTTCCGCAGGACGTAGTCGGCCTCGTGGGGGTCAACGCACCGGAGCAGGGGCTGAGTGAAGGCCTTCTTGTAGAGGTTCCCGTTGCTCCAGACAAAGTGGGTGGCTCTAGCCCGGAGGCGGTGGGCGGCTGCTCTGTCTTCCGGGAGCGTGCCGTCTTTCAGGAATTCCACGAGGGGTTTCCTCTAATCTGGGTCATTCTCCTGCGTTGCGTACACTTGGAGTGTCGCCGCCTCGTCTCCAACGCTGGGTCGGGCCAAGGTTTCGAAGAGTATCGAACGCCTGTTGCTGGCCGAGTATGATGAAGCCAACTTGCTCAGGGCGTCTGCTTGAGTATTCATTTGTTTGGGTATTTCATCATTAGGGGCTCCCGAGCTTCGAAGCGGCCGGATACTTGGCCGACGACCAGGGCCGAGTCGCTGCGGACCCGGACGACCTTCAGCCCCAGCCCGACAGCCATACGCAGTCCGGCTAGGAGGGCTTCGTACTCCGCCGCGTTGTTTGATGCTCTGAAACCGAGCCTCAAGGAATACTCTATCTCGGCTTCGTTCGGGCCCCAGATAATGAGGCCGGCACCACAGCCTTCCTCGGTGGAAGACCCGTCGACGTAGATGACCCACTCCGGGGCTGAGCTACGGCCTTCTTGGTCGGGATGCCGGGCTGCGAGGGGCAGCGCGGGATCCAGCTTCCTGCTGGGGATGGTGCATTCGACGACGAAATCGGCCAGAGCCTGCGCCTTGATGGCTTGCCTCGGGCGATAGCTTATGTCGAATTGGGACAGCTCCTATCTCCATTTCTCTAGGCGGCCAGAGGATTCTGGCGACGCCAGGATAGCCCCCAAGGGGCGCTCAGTGAGGACGATGATGGTGTGTGCTTGGAAGTAGTGCCGCAGCTTCCGCGAGGTTACTACGAGGGCCAAGACGATCTTCTCTATGGCGGGGTATCTCGTCTCCGCGTCTTTGAATACATGGCTCACATAATACACTGGCCTCTGCACCCCCTCGGCCTCTCGGACAAGCACCGACCCTGCTGTTTGGTCGGATACCGCCAGATACAGCGACGGCTCGTCCCCTTCCACGGGCCAGGTAAGTAGGGGCGGCGTTGTGAGGTGCCTCTTCAGTTGGTCGAAGGCGGCTTGGCAATCTTCCGACCACTCGAACCTTGGCATTTTCCTCAGTGCCTTGAATAGCGGGAGGCACTTCTCCCCCGACCTGGACATGAAACGGCTCAGAGCGGCGATCCGCCCTGTGAGCCGCATGGTTTCGACGTTGGTCCGGGGTGCGGTCATGTTCAGGATGGTGTCGATCTTCTCCGGGTTAGCTTCAATCCCGCGGTGAGTGACCATGAACCCGAGGAATTTCCCTCCGGTAACTCCGAACGCACACTTGGCGGGGTTCAGCTTCATGTTGAACTTGCGGAGTACCTTGAACGCCTCGCCCAAGTCCTTGACATGGTCGGCCGACGAGACAGACTTGACGAGCATGTCGTCGACATAGACCTCCATGTTTCTACCGATCTGCGGCTTGAACATGCGGTTGAACAGCCTCTGGTATATGGCCCCGGCATTCTTGAGGCCGAATGGCATCACCCTATAACAGTACACCCCCGGTTCGTCGTGAATGCGGTCATGTCCTCGTCGTCAGGGTTCATGCGGATTTGGTTGTAGCCGGAGAAAGCGTCCATGAAGCTCAGGAGCTCGTACCCGGCCGAGCTGTCGACAAGCTGGTCTATGCGGGGGAGCGGGAAGTTGTCCTTAGGGCAGGCTTTGTTGAGGTCGGTGAAGTCGACGCACATACGCCACTTCCCACTCGATTTCTTGACCAGGACCACGTTGGCCAGCCACTCCGAGTAGGGCTCGTTCCTGATGAAGTTGGCGGTGAGGAGTCGGTCAACTTCTTCTTCGATGGCCTTTTGTTTGACCGGGGCGAAGCTTCTCTTCTTCTGCCTGACGGGTCGGGTCGTAGGATCAACCCCGAGCTTGTGGGAGATGATTTTGGGGTCGATCCCCGGCATGTCGGCCTGGGCCCAGGCGAAGACGTCGGAATTGCTCCGGAGGAACTCGGTCAGGTCATCCCGCTGGGTCTCCGTCAGGAGTGACCCGACCTGGGCGGTCTTCCCCGGGTCCCCTTCCGCTAAGGGCACCTCGGTCAGTGGCTCGACCGGTGCCCCACGGACCTCCTTCCGCTCATCCCGGGTGTCTAAGGACCCCTCCATTTCTACGCATGCATCGGCGCTATCAGCGTGCTGCTCGGGGGAAGATGCCTCTAACAGGCCTGCTTCCGTGACCCGTTGGCTCCCGTAGGCCCGGCCCATCCCACCTTGGTCGAGGGGGAATTTTATCGCTAAGTGGTACGTCGAGATCCGGGCTTGGAGGGAGTTCAGAGTCGGACGGCCGAGGAGGACGTTGTAGGCCGAGGGGACCCTAGCCACAATGAAGTCTACTGGCAGCGTGCGCGTGCGGCCGAGCTCCCCGATCGTGAACTGCAGGGTGACCACCCCTTGCGCCGGGACGGAGTGGTTGGTGAACCCCGAGAGGACGTGGGAGGTCGACCTCAAGTCCGCTGGGGCCAACCCCATTCACAGAAAGCAGTTGTGGAAGAGGATGTCCGCCGAGCTGCCTGAATCGATGAGTATTCGGTGGACCTCGTATCGGTGAATCCGCGCTACGATCACCAGCGGGTCGCTATGAGGCACAGATATGCCGTGGAGATCCTCGTCGCCAAAGGTGATGGGCTCCCGGCCCCTGGATCTTTTGGTTGGGCGGCCGCCGGAGCCAGTGGGGTGGCAGCCTGCGGGGACACCAACGACCTCGGGCGAGGGTCCGCCTGCGTCCCCGTTGCGAGGGAGGCGGTGACGGGCGTTTGCATCCTTAGGGGAGTCGGTTGCCATGCGGGCGGAGATCGGAAGGCCAACTTTGTATTTCGTGGAATTTAAGTTTCCCACAGACGACGCCAACTGATGGAGCTCCTTTTCGGGCCTCCGTCAGATGTTGTCTTCCGTTGATCTCGAGGTGAACTGGGTTGATTGTCCTTTGTTGCGTGTGTGTCTCAATGGGTTTTGAGAGGACAAAGTGGGATGAGAAGGCTGCCGCGGTGTACCTGCAAAGAAGTCCTGGGGTGGTTTGGTACCACCGAGGACCCTCCGACGCTCAAGTCAGTGACAAGATCCGAGCAGAGTAACGGTGTAAGTGTAAAGAATGGCTTACTTGACCCCTCTGTGATGGGGGTTTATATAGCGGTGGTGGCATGCAGCAGCAGGCGCGAGAATTTCGCCGGCAGCTACGCTCCCGACGTCACGCCCGCGTAAAGAGCGGATCACCCATTAATGGGGATCGTGATGGCGTGGAACGTGGGGTGCTGCTGATGGAGAATCCGCGTATGGTGAGATTTGCGGAACGGCGGTTGCGTCTGTGAGTGGTGGAGTTGGTCGGAGGACCGAGGAAGACTGCCTCGGCAGGGGGCTCGAGGACAAGCGAGGAGGCCGGGGAGTCTTGGTCTTGCGGCAGCTCGGGACGAGCTGAGTGGCCGAGGTGGCGCATTCGCAGAGGGCCCCGAGATGGGCCAGTTTGTACTCGCAGGTCGGGCACCGAGTGGTCTGGTCGGCCCCTGTAGGCCCTTTCTTCTGAGCCTTGGGACACGTCATCTGCCACGTGTCCCGATCTTGGAGGTCGCCAATATCGAGCATTATCAGTATCATTTTAAATCTATTTTTTAGTTAGAAATGCTTATGTATAAACCATGTGTTTTTTTACTCATTTTCTATACTGTACATTTAAAAGTATTTTGACATATTATTTTATCCTCAGTCCCCCGCCCTCCCCAAAACAAATGTAAAATAAGCTAAAAAAATAAGTGGTATATTTTTAATGTATTTATTGCTTCATATAATATTCATTTGTACCATCAAAGAGTAATGGCTCGGTTAGTATCGCAATTCTTCTTTTGGGTGAGTGTTGGGTTCAAACCCCTGGAGGGGGGAGTGGCCATAAATTAACGCTCTCCAAGCAAATATGTGGGTCCCAGTGTGCATTCATAGAGGTGTGTAGGTAAAGTATTACTCTGGACAATCAGAAGGTAGGAATTCAAAGTGGGTAAGTAAAGCCCTACTCTTTGAATTTTTGCCATAACACGACAATGAGATGGTTTACTTTAGAACAATAGACCAATTTGGCTTAGCTTCCTCTCCAACATGAGGAGGGAAAATTAGAGAAGAAAGTTCTGAAGGGCATTTTGGAAAATATACACAAAAATTTGATGGTGTTAAAATTTTTAGAGCAAAGCGGTTTTTTTTTTGAGTTTAGAGGGTTTCCTCTTTCATGCACCAGGGAGGAGGGTTTTCCGCATTTTAGCCTTTTTAATTGCACTAATACTTTTGCCTACAGCCCTCAATCCTTACCCTCTTGTACCCAAGAGACTTGAGACCAGCTCTTTTGTCTCCAGGCACAGGAGGCCGGGAATTTGAAATGGATAGGTCAAGTAGAGATCCTCCTA
Source organism: Agapanthus africanus (assembly GCA_030015575.1). Lineage (NCBI taxonomy): Eukaryota > Viridiplantae > Streptophyta > Magnoliopsida > Asparagales > Amaryllidaceae > Agapanthus > Agapanthus africanus. The sequence continues at coordinate 850,911,319 of CM057339.1, forward strand.
TTTCTTAGATTTATTTCTCAGGTTACTCGGAATTTAGTTATTTCCAGCAAAACGTGCAGATGTCACTGTGCAAAAAAGAAGGGCTGAAATCGTCATCAGAAATGTTTTGACCCTAATACTACCATACCAGCTGACCTTTATATAAGGGGTAGCACGCAATGGATTAATTGGATCTTTAGAGATTCAGGTATATTCTCACTTCAATAAGAACTTTGTTGATGATTGACAAATTATATGTTTTCGGTTTAATTTGAGGGCTGGCTTCTTCTTCTTTTGGTTTTGGGTTGATGATCGAGAATTTCGTTCTGTTTGATGATTGAGAAATTTTGCTTGGGGTTAATGATTTGGGGTTTTCATTTTTGGGATTTGATGATTGAGGCAAATTTTATGCGGTCTTGCTTCTGTTTCATGCATTGGTTATGTTCGCTTAAATGCCTAAGTGAACTGATTACAACAAAATAAGGTACCCATTGACTTGATTCATGTAAGTTCCTGCTTATATCAAAAGTATACAAACAAGAATCCTTCCTCTAAATGCTTCTAATAAAATATTTAAGTCGAATCATTCCATTACAGATTAATTTCCGTAATTATTGGAGAATTTTATCACTGAACTTGATGATCTGGAATTTTGTTATGTGATAGTTGAAATATTCATAATTACTCGGTAATTTTACAACTGAGCTTGATTCATAAAATGTAATATGTTTAACCAATAATTGTGCATACATACACATTGTAAAGTAGGATATTGTAAGAAAAGGAAAATACCATCATACTTTATACTGTTCATAACAAAGGCTTGAAGAGCAGTTCATACAGTTCCACAAAAAGGGAAGAAAAAAACACGACTTAGATGCAGTTCATATACTACACTGTTGCAACGGGCAAATTTGCGGTTGCTAGAAATGGACATGCAGTTCAATCATTCATTATACTAATAGAAAGTGGTATCAAAAATGAAAATTTTGAAATTTCCATTTTTGCCCCCTCCCCCAGCCCCCAAAATTTCCACTTTTGCCCTCCCCCTACCACACACTTTCTATTGGTTTGGGTTTATGGAAAAAATTAGTAACATAGCAATATTATTATTTTTTGAAGCTGTAGGGATATATTTGGAAATCCCGGTAAAAGTTTGTCTTGTCCTTTTGTGGAGATGCCATCAAGTGAAAACCCTCTAGGTTTTCACTAAAATACTATGAATTTCACTATTTCTCATATAAATCTCTATATAAATGCCATGGGACTTTTCATTACAAATAAATACCATGCTTCAAATAGATACAATGGATTTTTTTTCCAAATAAATACCATGAACTTCCCAAAGTTCTTTAAATAGATACCATTGACTTTTTTAATTTCGAACAAGTACCAATGAATTTCCGATGTTTTTCACATAAATACAATAGGATTTTCTTGATACAAAAAAAATAGGAAGATATTTTAATGTTTTTCATATAAGCACCATGGTTTTTTTTAACAAATTAAAAACCACAAACTTTCAATATTTTTCAGATAAATGCTATGGGCTTTCTTTATTACAAATAAATATCACGAACTTTGTTTATTACAAAAAATACGACGAGTGTCAAATAAATGCCATGGATATATTTTTTTGGCAAATAAATACAGCGCTTTAACCAATTTTAAATAAATATCACGGCCTTTGTTTTTTCTACTAAACACCATGGACTTTGTTTCTTACTAATAAAAAATACCATAGACTTTTACGTCGATAAATCTTGAACAATATATAAATATCGCTTCATATAATCAATTTTCCATGGTATAATTTTTTTGTTGATATTCCTGTGCATCACACAGGGTTTAACCCTAGTATATGTCAGGGTCAAGAGAATGATGAAACAAACGTGTCATCATATTTGACTAAAACACCAAATATTTGAGGTTTTCCGTGGACTAATTTCAAAAGGGCATCACCTCCCTCTCACGTGCCTCAGCGCAAGGCAAGGTATGAGCTAATCCCATGTGTGCTTCTTTTCTTATTTGGTGCTGTGTAATGAATACCAACTGTTTGATGAGATGTTTAGCTGAGGCTTAGCAAAGATTGCTCCAAATCATATAAGCATATCTCTGATTCATGTATATCATGATTCATGAACCATTTAGACACAACACTCACACACACTATATGTTAATACTTTTAGATGATGATTAAATTACTCTAGTACTTTAGAACTGCATACAAATTGGGGTTGAATTTTCCATAATTTATTAAAAATGCTACTCTATTGGTCTTGCGATTACAATCAAGAAACTTATGGACTAAGAGTGAGCAGAGAAAGGAAAGAGAAAAGAGGGAACGCGATATCTTTTCCAAAAGGCACCGCATTTATGTAACGTTTGGTTCAAAAAGGTTATTTATGCATAGATTAAATCCACCTATAGTAAAAGTTTTTACTGATATAATAAATTTCGATAATGAAAATTGTGTTAGCTATTTAGCCCCCTACACAATCAAAGAGCCAATGTTTTTGCTTTGCTATTTGTTTTCATTTAGAATATTTAAGCAACTTCATCCTTCCTTGTATCCATGTTCTGTTTTTTCCTGAACAAGTGTGTTATGGAGCTGAAAGAACATGAAGGCTTGTGAATCTGATGACTGCAAAATTGTGGATTTTAGGTAAATGGAGCAAAGTGTCAGGCACTTTATTTGTGATTTATCTTTGATAAGCGGCTTCTGCATCTTGTAATGTTCATGCCATATGTCAATCTGTAGGAAAAGCCTCCTACTTCTAAACAAATGCAAGAACATGAAACAAATGATGCAAACCCATGCACAAATCATCACCGGGGGCCTCCGCAATGACAATTTCGCCCTTAGTCGTATAATGGATTTCTGCTCGGACCCAATTCATGGAAGCCTAAGCTATGCCCAGCTTCTGTTCGAAACAATTCAAAGCCCGAGTCTCTGCATTTGGAACACCAAGATCAAAGCTTTATTACTCAAAGAAGAATACATTCGAACTATCGAAATTTACGGTAAAATGCTCCTCAATGGCCTCGACCCTGACAACTACACTCTCACTTACATTTTGAAAGCTTGCTCAAAGCTTCAAGGTTCAAGAATCGGAACTTTAGTCCATGCCCATGTCCTAAAACTTGGATTTGGATCCGATATTTTCATAGGCAACACATTGGTTCTTATGTACATTAATCTTGAAGAAACCAAACGTGCAAGGGAAATTTTCGATTCCATGCCTAGACGGGATGCAGCGTCATGGACTATCATGATTTCTGGATATTCAAAATTGGGCAAAATTGAGAGTGCACGATTAATTTTCGATGAAGCGCTGATAAAGGACAAAAAGGTATGGGGCTCTATGATTTCTGGTTATGTGCTAAATAACTGCTTTAAGGAAAGTCTGTTAATGTTCCGACAAATGCAAACACAAGGATTAGAACCTGATGAAGGAGTGTTCGTGAGTGCTTTATCTGCGTGTGCTCGACTTGGGGCAATTGATATTGGTATATGGATTCATCATTATTTGTACCGAATTAATTCTCAGTTAAGTATTCGGTTATGTACTGCTCTCATAGATATGTACATGAAATGTGGTAACTTGACTTCAGCTCATCGGCTTTTCAATAAAATGCATAAAAAAGATATGATATGTTGGAATGTAATGATTTTAGGAGAGGCGATGCACGGGGATGGCAAAGGAGCACTCGAATTTTTCCGGAGAATGCAAGAAGAAGGATTTAGACCAGATGAAACTACATTTCTTGCAGTTTTAACTGCGTGTAGCCATTCTGGAATGATCGAAGAAGGAAAAACCTTATTTCACAGTATGAAGAACTTGTATAAAATTCAGCCGAAAAGCGAGCATTATGGATGTGTAGTAGATTTCCTCGCTCGAGCTGGGCTTTTTAGAGAAGCCCGAAGAATAATTGAAACAATGCCAGTATCGACTTCTGTATCGGAAAAAGCAGTTGCATGGCGAGCGCTGTTGAGTGGTTGCTTGAATCATGGAGAGATTCGACTGGCTGAAGTTGCGGCGGAATTTCTTTTGAAGTTGGAAGATTGTAGTGGAGTTTATGTTATGCTCTCAAATGTTTATGAAAACTATGGAAGATATGAAGATGCAAGGAGAATGAGAAAGAGTATGAAGGAGGGAGGGGTGCTTAAATTGCCAGGGTGTAGCTCTATAGAGATTGGGGGTTGTGTATTTGAGTTTATTGCAAGAGAGCAGATGCATTTGCAAATGGAAGAAATATATCATGTGTTAAAAGCTTTGACTTATCAAATGAAACTTGATGATCTTTAAGGAAATTATTTAACTGAAAGTCCTATGGTAAATTTGAAATATATATTTGACTGACATGTTCAAGTTTTGATATTTTTGTAAGTGAGCATACTTCATTTCGTAAATGTTCATGAATGAGCTTTTAACAAATGCATCGGACTTGGTCGTTTGTACATTTTTCAGTTGTGATTGAATATCTTTCATGTTTTGTTTTTACTACATATTTGCAGTAATGAAATCTTGTGTCCTTATATTTTCAACTTTTCAAGGGTTAATTGCACAAAACACCATTGTAGTTTATACTTGAGGTGATTATCTTTATTCTTGGCATATTACAATGAAGTGATGAACTATTCTTTTTTGTTAATGGCAGGATGTATGCAGGTTCTTCATGTGTTACTGCTACAAAATTGGAGGGCTGACGTCAAAAGACATATCAGCACGCTGCATGGCTATTGATCTTCTGGGAACAATTGTTGCTAAGCGGAAACGGGATGCTGTAATTTGCAGCAGGGATGGATTGTGGATACTGCAGGAATTAGTTGAGGGAAAGAAGTCATTCAACAGTTACTCTTAAATCGCTTTAGTGAAACTAGCGCACAGGATGATTCTAGCCTTTTCACTTGCTGGTTAATTATCTTGACACATACTACAATAAATATTTGCTGTTCAAATATTTAGATGGCTGAACGTATGCAGGTTCTATCTTTGCCTATGGTTCAAGGATGGTCCTCAATTACAAGAGAAGTTTATTTACTACCTTGCTAGGCTAAATTCAAAAGCAATTTTGCGAGACTCTGAGAGGAATGGTTTGTTGTCAAAAAGATTGGGTAAAGAAGATATGCTTAGCTCTAGGGCAACATAGTTCCTTTTTCAGGGGATTTGATACAATTCTTAATCTTCTTCTGGTAACAGCCCACTTATTTCTCTTATTTATTAATTTTTTTCTGTTTATTGTGGGTAACTGTGTGGTTTGTTTAACTAAAAATGGCAATCACTGGCAAATATGAAGGAGAATTCTTCTGTACTGCGAGGAAAGGCCTTGCGTGCAGTAAGCATATATTTGGTGTTTCCGTGCATATTGGCATTTATATTTTTTTAAAGGACACTATCCATCTCTCCCCTCCATATTCTTGTGCAGGTTAGTTTAATCGTTGAAGCTGATCCAGAGGTTTTGTGTGGTATTCGTGTTCGATCTGTCTGTTCGTGAAGCTGCACTTGAACTTGTTGGGAGGCATATTGCCTCCCATCCTGATGTTGGGTTGAAAGTTAGTTAAATTATGCTGTTGAATTTTTATCATTCCAAATGTCAAAAACTTGCTATATTCTCATTTTAGTACCCTTGCTTGTTAGTACTTTGAAAAAGTCACGGAACGCATAAAGTACACTAGAGTTGGTGTTCGCAAACGCTCAATCAAAATTAATTATCCATGATCTATGTACTTCAAATTCTACTTTTCTCAAGCAACAAGTGCTTTCATTGATATCATTTCTCGTGTGACCGATGAAGAATCAAGCATACAGGTAATCTTAAGTTAATCTAGGAGCAGTTCGTGAAGGTGGGGTTTATTGGATATCAGAGCTGCCGATTAAAATAAGAGAATTGTTGCTTACTTAAATTTCTACCGCTATACTGTTCTAAGTAATGGAAAAGATTGTCCATGCCCTTGTCTCCCTGCGGTCATCACTCGGCAGTTCTGATTCAGTAACTTCCTAATTTGGAATGATTACGCTTTTGAGCTAGGTATAAGCCTCTTTTATGTAGTACTGCTGTTTTCACTTAAGTATATTCTGATGCGAGAAAGCCTTATTCCTAGATGTTCCCCTGAATGATTCTCGGTAATAAGAAGCACATAAGTTGTCTTCTTTGTGTTCTATTTTGTTATATGTAAAGATTATGTCAATTGGAATAGATGTTATAGTTCAATTCTGTTGTAGGAGCTGGTATGGTTAGCACTTTTTGACTTGTTAATCAGGATATCTTTGTGCTGAACTGCTTAAAGTGATGCTTTAGCATGTTTAAATTTTGCCATTTATCTAGGTTTTACACTTCAATGTAAAGAGATAGGAAGGAAGTCTGAAGAGGGAAAAAATGAAAGAAAAACATCTAGGAAGATGATTAAGAAAGGGGTCCAGGATGGAAGGCTTGCATTGGATTAGAATTGCTTTAGGCAGGTCCTTAACAAGGTCGGCCATTAGGTTTGTTAATCTCGCTCATCATGCAGATTAAGGATCGAACCTAAGACAGGTGCAGGCCTAAGTAGACGCGTCCTACCCAAGGTAAAATAATTAGCAATAGTTTGCAAGGTAGATGTATTCATATTGGGAATCGGGATGCTTCGATACCTAGCGGATAGTCCTCTTGACACATCCTTCGACTTATATTGTATTCTAGACATATTAAATATGTATGAATAAGGTACTATGATGAATTGTCTATTCATCTATAATGAGCTCATAATTCACTAGTTCACAGATAAATCGATTTAACATGCACACTTTTTGACAAACAATATAAAGCAAATGAGTATTCGGATGACTATATTTAGATAAGTAACATGGTCGGTTGACATCCTTTAAGTTATCTCAAGACTGAAGAAAGCCCAAAAGAAGAGGAAAAAATGCAGGATATGGTTTCTTATACGACCATTTGTTCCTCACTATAATAAAGCAGAACTCAGCACTTTATTTTCTTCCGCAGTCTGCTAAAGTTACTGGGATTAATGCTGTCTCTCTGGCATCAGCACGTAAGCGCTGCGAATTGATATGCAGACGGTTACTAGAATGAATATTGCAGGTAGAGCTTTTTCTTATAACCGAAATATGATATTCCTTTCCATGTAGATCATTTCTAAAGGGTATGATTATCGCATTGTTGAGTATTGTAGATAGAGGAGAAATATAGCGATGAAGAGGAAGTTCGTGCACTCCCGTATGTGCATGCATTTTGTCTTGTGGATCCTATGCTCCGTGCACCAGTAACTGATCCATCCAAGTTTGTAGTGACTCCCATACCTAAAGCACCAGGTGATTTGTGATTGCACCTGCAATGGTTAGATTTTTGTGAACTCCAAGAAATCGCTTTCCTGGAAAATGTAGGCACCATAATGATAGACATATTATTTGTTAGAATCGGAGCATTGAATTTCATATCAAGAGCTTTGTATTACGGCAAAAGTAAAAGTTAGGAGGCTATGGCTTGTAGCTCTCAAGAGTCGAAACACAAAGCACATCTCATGAGGACTGCATAAAGACACTTTATTACAGCAAAAAAAATGATGGTTTACAAATTTTTTTATTAAAAAAACTCTCTTTAAATGAAATGATAATGGAAAGAAAAGTAATTTGGAAGAGAAAGAGATGGAGCCATTTTGTTAAGACGTTCATACTGGAAAGGAAGAACAGAAAGAAAAAAAATTCTCATATTATTGATGGTGATAAGCAGGAGATTATTGATGTTAGAAGTCATGTAATAGATGCCAATTATTGCTTTAAGGGTTTAGACTCATTTTGTTTATGGATTTGCTAAATGTCCCAGCTTTTAAGAAATCTCTCATTTATAGCTTACTAAATTTGGTTTAATCCGCTCGTTTTCTGATGATGCTCAATATTGGGGATCTCCAGGATCACGACACGTGGCAGATGACGTGTCCAAGAACTCAGAAGAAAGGACCCACAGGGCCCGACCCGGCCACCCGTGTAACCGACCTGCAAGCCCTATCCGGCTCTCCTCAGAGCCCCTTTGAAATTAGCCTCCTGGGCCACTCAACTCGTCCCGAGCCGCCGCAAGACCAAGACTCCTTGGCCCTTTCGCTCGTCCCGAGCTCTCCTGCCGAGGCCGTCTTCCTCGGTTCTCCGACCAACTCCACCACTCGCAGGCGTAACCGCCGCTCCGCGAATCTCGCCATGCGCATATTCTCCGCCAGCAACATCCCACGTTCTACGCCATCACGATCTTCATCAATGGGCGATCCGCTCTTCACACAGGCGTGACGTCGGGAGCGTAACTGCCGGCGAGATCCTCGCGCCTGCTGCTGCGCGCCGCCGCCGCTATATAAACCCCCCATCACAGAGGGGTCAGGTAAGCCATTTTTATTCCACTTAACCGTTACTCTGCTCGGATCTAGTACTAACTTGATCGTCGGAGGGTCCTTGGTGGTACCAAACCATCCCGGGACTTCTTTGCAGGTACTCGACGCCAAACTCCTCAAATCGCCAAACTCCTCAAACCCATTGAGACCCACACGCAATAGGAGATCACCTCCAAAATCCACCGGGAGATCGACGGAAGACAACATCTGACGAAGACCCGAAAAGGACCTCCATCAGTTAGCGCCGTCTGTGGGAAACTAACTTCACAAAACACAAAGTTGGCCTTCCGATCTCTATACATATGGCAAGCGACCACCCTGAAGATCCAGGTACCAGCCGCCGCTTTCCCCTCACCGGAGGCTCGGACGAGCCCCCTCCGGCGACCATCATCAACGCCCTCGCCAGCCGAATAGATCGGCTACAGTCCCTCATGGAGGCGCTTGTCTGCGTCTAAACGGCCGGACCTGGGCCCCAGGTCGCCTCTCCTCCGCCTCCAGAAGGCTCTGCCATCGTCGGCACGGCTGACCATCGGCAGGCTGCGACCCCTGGCCACGGATCTCATGGGCCGATACTCCCTGAGGCCCGTTGGGCGCCCTAAGGCTCCACCCCGAGATCCGCCGCCAGAGCGCCTCGCCTCGAGCCTCCGTGCGATCCTTACCCCCCTGAGGAGATGTCGGTCACCTCGCCTGTCCACAGGCATGATCGACACCCCCTCCCTCGACGAGGTCACATGGAAGGGGCTCGCCACGACGCTTCGAGGACCACCTCGTCCGGGGATCTGAGGAACCTCATCGAGAGGAACCGAGGCCGCGCCCAGACGCGGATCTCCCCAGAAGAAGCCAAGGATCGCCCGGAGCCGAATTCTCAGGGTACCACGGCCGTCTCGACGCCCTCGAGAAGAAGATCGAGGGCATGAGCCGGGAAGGACACCTCTCAAGCGACGGGGCTATGTACGCCACTGACTCGCTCACCAAGCCGTTTACAGAGGAACTGCTCGCTATCCACGTCTCCTCGCGCAACAAGTTCCCGAAGGTCTCTCTGTTCGACGGGAAAACTGACTCGAAAGACCATCTAGACGCTTTCACCGCGGGGATGAGCTTCCAGGACCATTCTGACGCCGCCCAGTGCAGGGCCTTCCCAGCTACCCTCACTCGCTTTGGTCGGGACTGGTTCCGAGGACTCGAGCCTCGCTCAATCTCGATCTTTGACGAGCTGGCTACTCAGTTCCTCGATCATTTCGTCGGGAACCGTCGGCAGAAGCGCACGGTCGACTACCTCTTCACAATTAAGAGCGGGGACAAAGAGACGTTCAAAGCTTACATCTCCCGCTTCTACAATGCCCTCCTCGAGGTCCCCGAGCATCGGAACGAGACCATCATCACGACGCTCAGATCTGGTCTTAGGCACAAAGAGTGGTTGCGCTCCTTTGCGTTGGCGCAGCCTAAGACCATGGCTGAAGTCAAGGCGTGGACCGAGCGCAAGGTTCAACTGGAGTTCGAGGTGAACGCGAACCTCCCTCGAGCAGACTGGCCCAACCAGAAGAAGAGGGCCCGGGAAGAAAGGCCGGAACGTCAGCAGCCCTATCACCCGAAGTTCCAGGAGTATACCCCACTCAACGTATGACCGACTAATATCATTTATCTGTATATCACATTATCAAATCAACACTTGATTCGATAATCTAGTTATATCACATATGACCGGCTAATATCATTTATCTGTATATCACATTATCAAATCAACACTTGATTCGATAATCTGGTTATATCACATATAACTTAACTGATAACATATAACTGCCAGATTACAATACGGTATCACATACTCATATTTAATCTGGCTCACGCACATATCATATATGTGTCCTACTTCGTTTCGCTTGAACCGGGGAACTTCTGTGTGGGACTCTAAAGACTCATCTATACGCCAGCAGTAGGTGATGATTATATCAGTCACCTACAAGCTGTCAGCGGTACTAGCTAGACGTGACGGCTACCCGGGTATTGAGCGATGTGAAGATCAACAAGAAAGTCTGTCCATACTCTCCATGAAGCCTATTAGTAACACTGTCGTACAGTCCGGTCTCTTCGTCTGATATGTCGTATATCATGTCTAGGGGTGGTAAACGTCAGACCCCAGTAACGTGATAAGTCATGCCGATGTTTGGCCTATAACGGTTCGAGAAACTACTGATAACTCTAATCAGTAAATCTCAGCAGCAGCCCTGGCCAGGGACTTCCGGTTATAGTCAATCGAGCATAGCGCAATATCAACCCCCAATACCGGGAGAGACGAAACCCCTCCTATTGCTCATTGCCTCCATGTGACTCGGGATTGTACCCAAAATCCACCTGTTTGCACGTCTCCTTTGAGCGTGGTAGGGAGGAAATCAAAGCACAGTGGGAGCCACACAAGACTCTATGACGATCTCGGGTCTACAGACTAACCTGTACCGTGTCACCAAAGGACTGCTATCTGACGATAGGTATACTACCAACTAGGAGTCCTCGGCGAGTCCTGTTTGGTGTACCCATTCTCCAATGAGCACTTGTGTACAATCTTTGATGTCACACACCAATGGTTGTGGGATCAACCATCGCCCTCTAAGGGACAAGAAACGTACACACTAGTCTACTCTGGAATATCGATGCCCTAGTCTCGATATTCTCTCGACTAGGAACTGATTAAAGGATATACTTTTGGACTACCCTGGCCCCACTAATATGATCTCATCATAATCCTGGTAGTCAAGTACATATCCTAAGGACTTTATCAACATGCAAGAGATATACAGTAAAAATACCAGTCTACATGTTAAGATAAAGAGTAACCAGATAGCACACTATCATGTCGAGCAAGAAAGTCCTCTATATATATGTCCAAGCATCCACTATAATATACATCACATGTACAATAATGACCTCTAGGGCATACATATTCCTAACAATAGTATGACCAAGTAAGATAGGATTTTCTCGAACGAGTGCTACATGAATTTAGTTTTACCACACAGTGGATTGCCTGGGTTAAAGGATGTGTAACAGACGCCTCGTTTTCTATCCTTATCAATGGCTCACCTACGTAATCCTTCAAGTCGTCAATCGGTCTACGACAGGGGTGTCCCTTATCTCCATGCCGATTTATTCTCTGATCTTAAGTTCTTTCTGCATTTATAAAGAGAATGAGTCAGATCAACAGGATTCGTCCATACCATCCAGGTGGTGGCTCTGCGTCTTTTTCGCATCTACTTTTTGCAGATGACTGCTTACTTATCTCGCGAGCTGATGAAAGTTCCTGTGGGGCTTCAAGGAAGCGCTTGTTGACTATTGTACCATGTCGGAACAACTTATTAATTTAACCAAGTCGACAGTGCGCTTTAGTCCATCCACTCCTCGGAGATTAAGGCGACGACATGTTCCTACGATCCCTCCCGGGCTGGCTGGCTGATTGCGTGTGGAGGTGAATAACGACACCTCGAGATATCTTGGTATTCGTCTGACTCCGAAGTGACCGAAGCATGGTGATTGCCAAGACATTATTGATAGAGTTCTAAATAGGCTTACCTCATGGAAGGTCATGCACTTATCTTTACCGGGTCGAGTCACACTCATCAACTCCATCTTGCTATCGATTCCTGTCTATCCAATGTCAAACTCATGGGTGCATGTTTCAGTTCTTCGATCACTTGAAAAAATATGCAGAACCTTTTCTTTGGGGTGACCGTAAACTTCATATGATCTCTTGGGATATTGTTACAACACCGAAATCAAAAGAAGGTCTTGGGGTGCATTGTCTTCTGCCATGGAGATATGTGCTTCTTTCCAAACAAGCCTGCAATATCTTACTGCGACATAACAGTTTATGGATTGTCTGCGTTCGGGATAAATATGGCATTAATAGGTATTGACCGAATGTACCGATCCCACGTGGCTGTACGACTATTTGTGGTGCTATATGTCAGGCCTGGACAACTTATCAACGATAATATAAGGCATGTTATCGGCAATGACATAACCACTGTGATTACCGATGATCCATGGATTGGTTCTTTGCCTCTAAGCAAATGGCCAACATTCATTTCATTAAATTTGATTGAACGATTTCCTACAGCTAGCGGTTTAAGAGCAGATGGTGAGTGGAACGATGTTCTAATATGCTCTTTATTTGGGGACGTTTTGGTGTGTTTTGTTAAATCGCTACCTTTGTGCCATCAAGCTTAGGATGATGCTTTGGGATGGGGGACTGCTGGCTCCTCAAAGATTATTGTGAAAGAAGCGTGTGCAAAGCTTATCCTTGCTGAATCATAGACGGAATCCTTAACAGTGTCCTGGCTGCGACATTCTTGTGTGGGGCCTTCGTATTTTTTGGTGGCAGCTCATGTGTGGTCGTATTGCTGTGAGGCATGAGTTACAGAGACGCGATTATTGCGTCGTTGATGCTTGTCACTTATGTGGTGCTCACTCTGAAACGATAGATCATGCTATCATCCAGTGCTCGATTGCTAGACTCTGTTGGGAAACCATGCTTGTGGTGGTTGGGGATACTGATCTTAACATTCAGATGGTCGAGAAACTCATAACAGAAACCAAATCCTTGTCAGGACGATGTGGTAGTCAACAACGTCTCAGACAAGCTTTTCTAATGTACGGAGCTTGGATATAATTTGGAAACAATGAAACGAGGTGGTTTTTAATGGAATTGCTCCGGCACGTGATAAGGTTCGCGTCAAGGTGTTGTTTCTTGCAAAGGAATACCGGTGTCATGAACTTGGAATTTACTCAACCTCATCGACAGCTGGTGTGATCCTGTGTTCTATGGACACCTTTTCCATACACCTCCCTTTTAATGGTCACACCCACGACACGATGAAATCAAGACGAATTTCGATGGTTCGGTCAAAAGAGTATTCTATGACATGAGAGGGATTTCTTTGTCGGGATAAGAATGAATACGTTTTTCTAGTTAAAGGCTGGCGATTTTCAGAGCTAACCGATCCTTTGGTTGAGCTGTCGGCGGCAAAAGAAGCTGTTAGGGTTGTGGTTTTTGAGCTGCATGACAGTAAATTCTGGTTTGAGGGTGAGCCTCTTCTAGTTATCGGATGGATTAACCACGAAGGCAATCCTTTTAGCATTGTATTGCTAATGCTGGAGGATATCTCGAAATGGACACGGTCGCTCGAGTCTAGAGCTACTCATATATTCTGTGAAGTAAATGCAGGGCCTGATTTTGGTTGGCTTTGCTGAGACACACTACCAGTGCCCTATCGGGTACTTGGCGACCGCGAGGGTTGCTTCAGCCTAACCAAGCTTTTGGATACCCAAAAAAAAAAAAAAGGAAGCCTCGAAGCTTTACTCTCACTTTCTCTCTCATCAATGGCGAGCGGGGTCTCATCAGCCCCATCGAAGCCCCGGGTGCTCTCCTTATACCGATCGCTTCTCAAAACCGCCGCCAAATTCACCGATTACAACATCAGAGAGTACATGAAGCGAAGAACCATCGATGGCTTTCGCGAGAATCGGAGCCTCTCTGATTCCTCTTCGATCGCCGCGGCCTTCGAAGACGCCAAGTCGCAGCTCGAGATCGCGAAGAGGCAGTCTGTGGTGTACTCTCTCTACGCCCCTGAGGTGAAGAGCGTCATGGAGATCAGAACTGGGTAGGTAACAAATTGAACTAAAAAGCTTTGATTTTTATGTGTTTTTTAGTAAATTTTGATGTTAGTTCTACATCATTCAAGTGGAAAGATGAGATTTTTAGGTTATCCTCTCTCTGTACAATAAGCAAGTTGAGTGAAACAGGGTTAAAAGAAATAGAAATTTCTTTGTTCCCCTCCTGATTTCTCTTCATTTGTATGGAGTTAGATAGTTTGGTGTTGGTTTTGCAGTACCCATGTGGCAGAATATTTTGTTTGGGTCTTTGAAATTCTGATTGATTAGAAAGGTTTATGGGAATTTGATATTGCGGTATTTGATTGATGGGTCTTTCGATTTCTGGTAAAATTATACATAGATTTATGAAGCTTCGACATGGATATATTAGCTTCTGATGTTAGCCTTATGTGCCTTTGCATTGTTGGGATTTGAGTTGATATATGGACATGAATTATTGCTCGTGATAGCTGTTACTACTTTTATTCCAGTCTTTAATCTTGTAAGACAGCTACTTGTCACATCATCGCAACCAAACAGCCCCTAGTTCTTTCCTAGTTCTATCACTGACCGTGTATACTAGCCAAAAGAAGTAACTTCAATTGTCTCAAGTATAGCTAATTAGTTTTTATAAGGCCTTTGTTAGTAGTACCCGGCGAGTATGGGATATGGGTTTTCTCTCTCTCTCTCTTAATGTAATTCATGCTGCGTATGTGGATTATGGGTTAAGTGATCCCTTATTAATAACATTGAAATGTTGTGATTCAAACGAGTGTATTGTTGTTGGCAGTATAGCTGAGATGATGACCCTTAATGGAGAGTAATGGAGAAAAAGGGTTTTATGATTTTGACACCAAAAAATTCCTGGAAGACTTTGTTGTTGAATGTAATTTCAACTATCGGCCATACCGGGGATCAAATGCAAGCAATGAGTGATGGATATCGTTTTGCCAAAACTGTAGTCAATATTTTGAATATTGGCCATATTGTACCCGCCCAAATATCGTCGATTATTCATTATATCATATAAAATGATATTTTGGATAGTAGGTTTTAGCTTGTAAGAATTTAAAATCGAATATCTAAACAACGATGGAGATGACGGATTGTATTTTGGACCAACATCACATTACATATCATAGGTATAATCATCTAAACAGTAACATTATTAGTGAATTGGAATGTTCATTAGAATATATTCCATTGGAAGAGAACACAAGCATTGAAAATTGAAGAAATTTAAGTCACTTTTGCGCCAAAAATGTACAGTTACTAAAAAGTAAGGTCAGATAACCTCTGAGGTATGTTAGAGAAATTTAGCTCAGATTTATGGTTTTTTTATTGCTATAAGTATAACCAATGATAGATATTATTGTAGGACTTCATCATGGATCCTATATGTAAATAATATATGTGCATAAAGATGCACAATATAAATCCGAGTATATAGAAATCCGCAATATGAGCATCCGTTCCGTTATTGTTTTGTTTCCCTCATATATTGTGTGATATCCGCTATCCGATATAGAAATCATCCATCTAACACGATTCCAAATCCTCGATAGTTGAAAGTTGAAACCTTGTTGTTAGCTTGCCCAATATGTAGGAGTAATTGAAGTAATGCTTTAAATTACTACACATTGTTGTGACCTGCTTGATTGTTGATCACAAATGAGATTTCTTCTATAACTCACACTTATACCATCTCACCAGGCATCAAGGTTAGTTGTGACTCTAGTGTTTGCTCTGCTCTAATTTAGTTACAAGAGTACATGCGTTTATTTTCTATAAGGCTTTTTTCCCTTGCCATAATTATTTGAGACATTTATTTGACTAGAAGGATGTCAGTTTCTAGGATGACTGTAAGAAAGCTATCAAATTTTTGTTTCAAGTTTTTGTGCCATAAAAGGGTTATGGAAATTGCTATTTCCTGTGGTGTGCTAAAGCCTAAAGCAGACCCATATTTTGATTGTTGATTTGTCAAATTTTACTACCATAGGTCTTAGACGGTTAGTACAGATGCCGAGTTAAAAGTCTCTGTAGAAGGTGGATGTACTTCTAGAGATAGCTGTCCACCCCTCATGCTTGTATTTTACCAACTTCTTATTTACAGAAGATCTGTCTTATCGATTGATGAGAACCGCGAAACGTTATGCTAGTCACATAAAAGACTCTTTGCATACTGATATCTGGTTTATAAAGAGGTATGCATGAAACTTTGATCGGAGTACAATTAAAATTAAATCTTAAGAGAACTAATGACTCATGCAGTTTCTATCGGTAGCCTAGCTGATTGTGTGGAATAATAAAGATATATGATAACATAAAATAAGTCCTTATCTATGTCAGTTAATTCATTGGGTGCCTCTATAAAGATATTATCAGGTAAAATGAAACATAGGTCATTAGTGGATTTTATGGATCATAAACTTTGGTTCGTATATGCCATGAAATCTCTGTAAGTATGTTCCATATTTAGGAATGAAAGGCAAATTGAGTTCATTATGGACACAAGAATAAATGACACTACTCAAACAGGATTCTATTATGTGTACTGGAAGCATGGAATATGCAATGGTCTGTGCAAATAGAATGTGCAAGTTTAGGTAAAGGGGAAATAACTAGTTAGCGACGAGCCTACGAGATAAAGTAAGATGAAATTTGTCTTGAAGCCGATGCCATCTTACATTTGAGAGTTTATTCTCCAGTAAAAAAAAGTTTCAAGCAGTCTATAGTGAAAAGTAAGACAATAATTGAAGGGAAGAAAAATACCCGAGGAATGGGGCTTTATTATCCTTATTCGGTTTATTTTGTTAATTTTCATGTTAAAATTTTTATATGATGCTTTATAGTAACTTATTCGGGACACTGAGAGGTTTGCCAATTTAAATAGGCAATGCTAATTTCATGTTAGATCTGATAAGATGAACGGGGCAATGCTAATTCTCTTATTTGATTAATTCATTTTAAGAGACTTAACAAGCTATTTTGAGTTCTTAAAATGTTTGTGTCGTTGGAGAGCTTAGATTTAATGTAAGTATCTCTTTATAAGGATTAAGAGCTAAATTCGATCAGAGACATGCTACTGACATCTATATACCAGTTTGATCATTGTGCATTTGTAAGAGTGGATATGCTCAATATTTCGAGGTTATGGCAAAAGTGGTTGTGATGGACGAAGAAAGCTATTAGAATCCATTTCTTATGTTGGTTAGCCAAATTTGAACATGAAGATTTGTTCAAATATCATTAGCACGGTCCAGCTCTGTCCAATAAAATTAATGTTTATGTTCTTTTTTCTCACAAAATTAGGTCGTAGAATCTATGGAAGTTTGTCCTTTCCAATAGGCATCATGTACCTCTTTATTCATGCAAACTCTGCGATAGACCGTAGCAGTGTAATGACGTTTCAATAGAGAATCTACTATCATTTGGTGTATAAAAGTCTAGTAGTCATGGAGGAAGAATGCAGAATCACTGCAGGAATATTTTCTGTTATCAGAGATAATTTCATATTACGGACATGAAGAATTCACTCGAATCATTGTTGTCGAAAGCAGTGGATGGTGTGCAGTTGAAATTTCTGTAGTTAAGACTATAGCTCAGTGTTTTGTGTCTGCGCAACCATGCACACATGTCCATGCCTGTGCATGTTCCATATTCGGCGTGTACCCGAAGTTCCCAGATAAAATGCTTCACTTTTTCTGACAAAATTAGTGCTGTTATTTCGATACTTAAGATACCGAAGTTCATTTTTAGGTTACTGAATCATGCATTATGTGATGATTACTGTGGATACTCTCTTTGGTGCTCTTCTTGTGGTGAAAAAGAAGTCAAGGATTTGCCAAAACTATAAATGGCTAATAATTGGCTGATTGTAAATTATGAATTAGCTCTCATTGCCTGGGTTAAGAATTATTATTGATGACTAAATTTATCAGAATCTGTGGCTCTCTGTGAAAGCATCCAACTGAAGAAATGTTCAGAAATTTTATTGGTGCCTAAATTTGATTGAGTACAATTGGGATCAGAATAGTAAATTGAATTGAATGAGCAGAAATTGAATGACCTCAAAACAACAGAAGTCTGGTGCTCATGGCTTCTTGTTTGATTAAATTTGAAGTTCATGTTTTGACCAACTGGATTTAAGCTCAGTTGCTACCGGTTTTCTCTCCAACATAAGAGGCGGCAAGTTCGACCGTTGATTTCACAAAAAGGTTAATGTTTTGATGTCAAATATGTTAGGAATCTTAGGATGACTTGATTTTGTTGAATTAACCAATATTATAGCTTAAAAAAGAAAACTGAATATCTGCCAGTCATGTTTTGATGTCAAATATGTTGGGAATCTTAGGATGAGGCGGTCAGAATTGGCCAACTTTTCTATAACTCTAGTAATTTCAAATCCAAACGAACAAGTTTAACCGACGAACATCTTCCTTGCTCTGCACCATAGCCTTCAAGTTTACATAGTCTCAACCTCCAGAGATTAGTTCCAATTTTCCCAATTCAATATTCAAACAAGCCAAATTCAACCAAAATGACATCTCCATATATCTAGAAATATACTTCAAATCAAAAACCCAATCCTAGCAATCATACAAAACAAAAGAGAATAATAATAAGAAGAATAGTATCAAAGAGGCATAGAAGCAATTAATTATCACCATAATTGCACACGAGAACTACACAACACATAATGAAACACGACAAGATTCATACTGCTTCTCATTAACAGTTTCATGCTGACACAAAAAGCTGGTGCATTTAATAAACTCATGGCCTTCTCTTGACCAATCCACCAACCAAATTAACCACAAGCAAAATTAATTAAATCCAAAAACATAATTATTAACTATATAGTTTTTAAAAAATCCAACTAAAAACAAGAACATAGATTAATGCCATCCTCCATTGTAAATCCTTTCTAAAATTTCCAAACAAGAAAGAAAGAACAAGAAAGGATTTAACAAAAAAAGCCACAATCTCTCTCTCTATTTATACATATAATAAATCTAGCTACCATGCATGATCAAAGTTAAAACTTTAATTATGGAGAGGATTCGGCCCGGTCGGGACAAGTCTTTTCTCGACTCCGTATCTTGGATCGATCTCATACTCGAACGGCGGAGGCTGAGGAAGAACGGCTTGTCGCGTAAACCGGTTGCACCAAGAGACCGGCCAATGCTGGCGGCGGCGGCGATGGTGGCGGCGGTATTTCTCGCAGAAGTGAACTTTAAAGCTTTCATCGGTATCGTGAGGCGAAGCATTGCAGATGTGGAGAAGGATGCAGGAAGCCAAGATCATGAGAGCCCATATCTTGAAAGAAAAGATCTTCATGGCTCTAAATGAAGAAAATTGAGAGAGAGAGAGTTTCAAGATTCAAGATTAAGTCTAGAGAGAGAAAAGGAGAGAGAGAGAGGGGGGGGGGGGGCGGGGGGGCTATTAACAAAATGGCAAGAGACCCATGAAGGCGCTACTCGTTTTTTAATAGCATTATATACCAAAGTTTGTGTGAGTTGGTTATTATATTTTGTTGTAGTGTTGGGGTTAAGATTTCGTGTTATCCTAATGTTATTAAGATTAGAGAATTGATCCTGCATTTTCCTTAATTAATGTGGGCATAAATATGGTATAGGGCTAATTGTGGCAATTGTCACGAGAAGCTTGCATGCAAGTTGATGATTTGGGGTTGATCACAGCTTGATCCAATAGCAACAGCTAGCTCATGACTTATGTTGATAAAAACTGATTTTAGAAAGCTTACAAGTTTGCCAATATAATGGTTTTATATTTGTATTGAAAAAAGAGAAAGAGAAAGATTATTAAGTAATATTAATGGTATATAAAACTTTTTATCTTTCAATCCATCATATTAAGTCTAACCTAATTATTAATCCTAATTAATTTAAGAAAATGAGTGTTCTTAGTTATCGGAGAAGTTTTAGAGGTTGTGTTTCAAAATATAAAATTTTAAGGAGTGTTTTTCAATATACCAAAGTTTTAGGGGACCTATATCAAAAAAAATCCTTTTGATTAAGATCGACATGACATGATATATGGACAATTAAGATTTAGTTAGAAAAACAAGAATTGGTAAAAAAGGAATCTGATTTGTGTTTTAAAACTCAACAATCCACGTATCACATCATGAAGAGGAGAGGGGATAACCTATTCTTACCTAATGATGTTAATATGATCCTTGCCGTTTTGTTTTGTTGAGGATCCAACAATAATTAACTTCATACAAATCTTTACTTGATCCTAACAACTTCAGCTTTAAAATTTTATTAATCTAATCTTAACTAATCAATTATCTCAAACAGAAATACCCAATCACAAGTTTTTACATGGCAATCCATATATAAGTCTTACCTTTTGATCCAAATAGAATTTATCTTTTAATATTCTACCATGCATCCACGTGTCAAAGGCCCTTGGGCCGAAAACTAGAATGGAGCCTTGTTATGATCTTACACCGTGTTCAATACTGTTTCCGCTACACCATAACTTTAAAGTTATGATAGAGGTTAGAAAGATTTATTTTTATATTATAACAGTAATAATATATTTTTAAAAAATTCTAAAAGAGAGATTTACATTTTTTTTTCTTCTTCTTTCCAGTTGTATAATAGCCTGTAAGGTAGGTTTTGCCTACCGAAGTTATTATGTAGGCAAAAATTTTGTTCAGGAAAATCTTGAATTCCTGCAACATCACAAGGCTTCTCTAATCATCGGTAAAACATTCTGTAAAAATCAAGGTGATGATGCTCGATATCGGCGATCTCCCAGATCGTGACACGTGGCAGTCCCAGAGCTCAGAAGAAAGGGCCAACCAGGCCATCCCTGTGCCCGACCCGCAAGCACAAACTGGCTCTCCTCAGAGCCCCCATGCACAAATTGGCTTGCTCGGCCTCCCAGCTCGCCTCCGAACTATCACAGAACCAAGATGCCTCGGCTCTCCCGCTCGCCCCCGAACTCTCTCGCTGAGGCCATTTTCCTCGGTCTCATCGACCGACCAACGGTACCACTCGCAGGCGTAACCGTCGCTCCGTGAATCTCGCCATGCACGAGATCTCCGCCGGCCATATCCCACGTTTCACGCCATTACGATCCCCATTAACGAGCATGTCTCGCCATTAATGGGAAGATCTGCTTATCACGCGGGCGTGACGTCGGGAGTGTAACGGCCGGCGTGATTCTCACGCCTGTCCATGCATGCTGCCGCCGCTATATAAACCCCTCTCCCAGAGGGATCAAGTAAGCAATTTTTACTCCGCTAAGTCGTTACTCTGCTCGGATCTTGTTACTGACTTGATCGTCGGAGGGTCTTCGGTGGTACCAAACCACCCCGGGACTTCCTTGCAGGTACTCGGTGCAAATCTCCTCCAACCCATTGAGATCCACACATCGCAGGAGATCACGCTCCAGATCAAATCCCAGCCGTCAATCGCAGCCATCGGCAGATCAACGGGAGACAACATCTGAAGGAGACCGGAAAGGCCCCTCCATCAGCTGGCGCCGTCTGTGGGAAACTAACTCCATAAAAACAAAAGTTCGTCTCTCGATCTCCAACCACATGACGAGCGATCACCCTGAAAATCCAAGCACCAGCCGCCGCCTTCCCCTCAACGGAGGCGCGGATGAACCTCCCCCGGCGATTGTCATCAACGCCCTTACCAGCCGAATAGACCAACTAGTGTCCATCGTGGAGGCGTTCGTCCGCGTCCAAACGGCAGGGCCCGAACCCCAGATCATCCTCCGCCTCGAGAAGACTCCGCCCGCGTCGGCACGGCCGACCACCGACAAGCTACCTCCCACGGCCACAAATCTCCTGGACCAGTACTCTCTGCAGCCTGCTGGGCGCCCCATAACTCCATACCAAGATCCACCGCCAGAGCGCCTCGCCTTGAGCCTCCTCGTGACCCTTACCCTCCCGAGGATATGTCGGTCAGCTCACTTGTTCCCAGGCATGACCAACACCCCCTCCTTCGATGGGGTCGCAAGGACGGGGCTCGCCACGGCGGCTCGAGGGCTACCTCGCCCGGGAATCTGAGGAACCTCACGAGAGGAATCGGGGCCGCGCCTAGACGCGGGTCTCCCACAGCAGAGGCCAGGGGTCGGGGGGTGCTGAATCCTCGGGGTACCACGGCCGATTCGACGCCCTCGAGAAGAAGATCGAGGGCATACGTCGGGAAGGTCACCTCTCGGGTGACGAGGCTAAGTACGCCGGTGACTCGTTCACCAAGCCATTCACCGAGGAGCTGCTCTCCGTCCATGTCTCCTCGCGCAACAAGCCCCCAAAGGTCTCTCTCTTTGATGGGAAAACCGACCCGAATGACCATTTGGATGCTTTCACCGCGGGGATGAGCTTCCAAGACCACTCCGACGCCGCCCAGTGCCGAGCTTTCCCGGCCACCCTCATCCGCTCCGGGCGGGACTGGTTCCGAGGACTCGAGCCTCGCTCGATTTCAACCTTCGACGAGCTGGCCACTCAGTTCCTCGGCCACTTCGTCGGGAACCGTCGGCAAAAGCGCACAGTTGACTACCTCTTCACAATCAAGAGCGGGGACAAGGAGACGTTCAAAGCTTACGTCACCCGCTTCTACAACGCCCTTCTTGAGGTCTCCGAGCACCGGGACGAAACGGTCATCACGGCACTCAGGTCGGGTCTTAGGCACAAGGAGTGGCTACGCTCCTTTGCACTGGCGCAACCTAAGACCATGGCCGAAGTGAAGGCACGGACCGAGCGCAAATTCCAGCTCGAGTCCGAGGTGAATGCGAACCTTTCCCGGGCAGACCGACCCGACCAGAAGAAGAGGGCAAGGGAAGAGAGACCAGAGCGTCAGCAGCCCTACCATTCGAAGTTCCAGGAGTACACCCCGCTCAACGTCTCCCAAGCAGTGCTACTGGAGGAGGCTAAGGGCGAGGGGTTCTTCAAGTTCCCTCCGATCCCGCGTCAGGCCTCGAAGCGAACCCGGGGCCCCTACTGCGGTTTCCACAGGTCGCTCGGCCACTCCACGAAGAGTTGCAAGCAGCTCCGGGACTATATCGAGGAGCTCATCCGATCAGGGCACCTCACCGCCTACCTGAGGGATAGGCGGCAAGCCGACCGCGAGCAGGAGCAGCGTCCCTCTCCCGCCGAGCTGACCATCGGCCAAATCATGCTCGTATCAACAGATGATACATCCGGCGCCCGCGGAGCCTAATACTCTCTGCCGAGCACGGAGACCAACAAACATCCGAGGGGCTCGGACTGTGCTGATAAGGTCATCTACTAGCATGCACTTCTTTTTCAAAGGCAATGTAAACTCTTCCTAAAATTTGCTGCTTATGTAATAAAAAATATCGATGGAACATTGCGAAAAAGAAGAAAACAGTCTTAAAAAATGGGGGTACTAAGGGCTCCTCGGCCATACATCAATTTTTTTTTAAATTACAATAGCGAGGGAAGGGGTGCAGAGAGCACTGCTCATGGTACTCCGAGAAGATTTCCGCCAGCCGAGGCCTCGCGGAATCCAGCCTCTGCCTCAATTCCCCCCGCGCGCATTGACATCGAGCCTCAATTGGTAGCACTTACGGAGGAGCGCCACCGAGCGGTTCAGCTGACCCGCAGAGATCAGGCCGAAACGCCTCAGAGACCGTAGCTTGCCCACGGCCTCGTCTTGGAGCTGCTCAGACATGGGGTTATAGAGCCCCGGCGACGCCCTCTAAATGGAGTACATCAGCAGCTGCAGCAGGGGCGAGCATCGGGGTAGAAGCCGGCCGAAGCGATCCTCGATGCTGCCAAAAACCAACTGCATCGTGTCCTCGGTGCAGTTCCGGTCGTAGAGGTACACTTCTTCAAAGTGAATGATGTCGGGGATGGTGAAGGGGAAGTCTTCCATTTTTACGATTTGCTTGTGAAGAGAGGAAGGACCAACACTCCCTCCGCTTTATAGCCCGCTGCGCTCCCAAAGGACCCAAAAGCCGCCCGTTTTCGCCCACAAAGGTGCCGCCACACGGCAAACATTGAGCCTTTTCTGGCGAAATCGAAACGACGCGGCTCTAGCGCTTCACCTCCCCCACGCATTCAATGCGCATGCTACGCGTATTCGCCGCGACTGTTCCTATTCCCTATACCAACACCGGGAAGGTCGGACAGAACATCATGAAAAGTTAACCGTGGAGCTTCACTGTCCGATTATCCTTAGCAGGCCTCCTACGGCCCCTCCAGCGCTAAGGATCAAAGACCTCGTCTACAGGCAGCCGCGCAGCTACCCTGCCCGGCTATCCCTGGCCGGTAGCTTCCCTACACACAACGCCAGGGATCAAAGCCCTCGCCAAGAGGCAGCCGCGCAGCTACCCTGCCCGGCTATCCCTGGCCGGTAGCTTCCCTACACACAACGCTAGGGATAAAAGCCCTCTCCAAGAGGCAACCGCGCAGCTTCACTGCCCGGTTATCCCTAGCAGGCCTCTTACGGCCCCTCCAGCGCTAAGGATCAAAGCCCTCGTCTAAAGGCAGCCGCGCAGCTACCCTACCCGGCTATCCCTGGTCGGTAGCTTCCCTACACACAACGCCAGGGATCAAAGCCCTCGCCAAGAGGCAACCGCGCAGCTTCACTGCCCGGTTATCCTTAGCAGGCCTCCTACGGCCCTTTCAACGCTAAGGATCAAAGCCCTCGCTTAGAGGCAGCCGAGTGGATACCTTGCTCGGTTATCCCCGGCTGGTAGCTCCCTACCCATGACGCCAGGGATCAAAAGCCCT
Organism: Agapanthus africanus; assembly: GCA_030015575.1. Lineage (NCBI taxonomy): Eukaryota > Viridiplantae > Streptophyta > Magnoliopsida > Asparagales > Amaryllidaceae > Agapanthus > Agapanthus africanus. The sequence continues at coordinate 850,936,071 of CM057339.1, forward strand.
CGCCAAGAGGCACGGGAAGTAACCCTGCTCGGCCCCATCCTAAAGGACAAAAGCCCTCGCCAAGAGGCACCGGGCAGTAACCCTGCCCGGCCCCCATCCTTAGTAGGCTTCTTACAGCCCCTCCCGCGCTAAGGATCAAAGTCCTCCGTAGAGGCGGCCGAGCCCAACCCTTGCTCGGCTATCCCCGGCTAGTAGCTTCCTACCACAACCGACAAGGATCAAAGCCCTCGCTAAGAGGCACCGGACAGTAACCCTATTCGGCCCCCGTCCTGAAGGATCAAAGCCCTCCCTAGAGGAGGCCAAGCCCGACCCTTGCTCGGCTATCCCCGGCTGGTAGGTCCCTACCCACGATGCCAGGGATCAAAGCCCTCGCTAAGAGGCACCGAGCAGCTACCCTGCTCGGTCATCCCCGGCTGGTAGCTACCTACCCACGACGCCAGGGATCAAAGCCCTCGCCAAGAGGCACCGAGCGGCTACCCTGCTCGGTTATCCCCTGCTGTTAGCTCCCTACCCACGACGCTAGGGATCCAAGCCCCCGCCTAGAGGCACCAAGCGGCTACCCTGCTCAGTCATCCCCGGCTGGTAGGTCCTTACCCACGACGCCAGGGATCAAAGCCCTCGCCAAGAGGCACCGAGCAGCTATCCTGCTCGGTCATCCTCGGCTGGTAGCTACCTACCCACAACGCCAGGGATCAAAGACCTCGCTAAGAGACATCGAGCAGCTACCCTGCTCGGTCATCCCCGGCTGGTAGCTACCTACCCACAATGCCAGGAATCAAAGCCCTCGCCAAGAGGCACCGAGTAGCTACCCTGCTCGGTCATCCCCGGCTGGTAGCTCCCTACCCACGATGCCAGGGATCCAAGCCCTCGTCTATAGGCACCGAGCAGCTACCCTGCTCGGTCATCCCCGGCTGGTATCTCCCTACCCACGACGCCAGGGATCCAAGCCCTCGCCTAGAGGCACCGAGCGGCTACCCTGCTCGGTCATCCCCGGCTGGTAACTCCCTACCCACGACAACAGGGATCAAAGCCCTCGCCAAGAGGCATCTGAAGCCCTTAGAGTGAGGACACCGAGCTCTCTTCAGCTCGGCACGTCTGCAGCGGGTAGCCTGCTGCCCATCAAACGCCGCGGATCTGAAGCACTCTCCAAGACAAGTCTATATAAGCCTGAGCGATCCCTCCTCGAGTTCGGGGCCAAGGAGATACCTTCTTTCCAACAAAATCAACTCGACGCGCGATCGCCGGACGAAGAACTGACCTGACATGGAAGCTCAACAGTGCAATTCCGAATATTCTACGAGTATTCTTCACAAACAAAGGATAATATGCAAGCAATGAAACAGCAAAAGTTTATTCGCATAAACAAAATTCTTTACAAGGGTATTGGGGGCTCCCCAGCCTTACAAAATTCCCGATGAGACAAAATAAAAGAAGCAGGAAGACGAGGGGCTTCAGGCCTCGGGGTCAGGCGCAACCCCGGGAACCTCAATATCTACCACGGCTCGGGCATGGTCCTCGGCCACTTCCTCGTCAGGGACCTCTTCTTCTCCGATGTCGTCTCCCTGCTCGTCGTCACCCGTGAAGGGGTATTCGGCTCAGAGCTCTTCATCAGCGAACTCCGGCATCCGGGCCTTGATGGCGTCGAGGGCCTCGTGCCAGATGTTCGTAGTGGCCATGGCTAGGTCGGAGTAGTAGTCCTTTGACTTCTTATATTCCTCCACCGCCTTAGCCGCCCCAAGATTAGCCCGCTTCACCTCCTCGGCCGCCACCTCCAACTCCTTTCGGAGGGTCTCCACCGTCTTCTTCATGGTGCCGACGAGCACCCTGGTGTCCTGGAGCTTGGCCTTGGCATCCAGGGTGGCCTCATGGTGCCGGGCAGCCTCCTGCTTCAAGGCCGCCGCCGCCCGCGCCGCAACGGCCACCTCCTGCTTCCCGGCCGCCACCTTGCCCTCCAGAGCGGCGACCCTCGCCATCGCCGCCTCCAGCTCCCGCTTGGAGCTCTCCTCCAGTGAGGTAAGCTGGCCCGCGGCCTTCATCGCCGGGGTTATCACCTCTTCCTCCATACGGACGGCGAGGGCGACATGTTGGAGGACCTGAGATTGTCACGCCCCGCTTCCCAGTGTACGGCGAAGGGGACGCAACGAGGTCCGCTACGTATGTACTCAGAAGTACATACGCTAAGCGCAGCTAAGCAATATAGAGTAAATACACAAGAGTATAAAAAGAACAGCAACTTTTATTTATTAACATTCTTTGTACAATACATGGAAAGGAAAATACAACTGAAATAAAGATGCCTAAACAGTGGCATAACAGGAAATGTAAAGTACTGGAAGGAAAAGTGTACAATGAAATTATACTGCAGGGTCTTGAGTAAACTGCTCCAAGTCTTCTGGTGATGGCTCAACTTCTGCCGGGTCCAAGTCACCTGACGACATTCAAAGAAGAGAGAAACAGAATGTCGTCAGCGAACAGATCGCTCGGTAAGTCCCAAAGGTAAGAGGGAGAAATAGACAAGAGTAGGAGAGAGAGAGAGCTTTTAATATTGTATTGTATTGTTGTAATGTTGTAATGTTATATTAACGCTGTTGTTTGTAGCTTGGTACAGAAGAATACCAGTGTATACGAGAGAGGTCTCTATATACTAGAGACCAGGGCAAACGGAAATAGAGTACAAGGCTCCGTTATACAACCCGGAACAACGGCAATTGGATTCAGGTTAGGTGTCTTAAATCTGACCGTCTCGTGCCACTTTTAACACCTTCCGTACCAATCTACCCCTTAAACCCCGTAGTGTTTTAACAATATTGTTGTATTGTATTGTGTAACTTGGGTGACTGACCAAAACCATGATATCAGTAAACATGTTGTAACTGCATAATCAGGTAAACGGAATAACAGGATAAATGAATGTATATCCATGGTTTGATTCAGTCAAAATTGAATAGATTGTTAACTGATGTAACGTTTTGAAAATCGTTTCGGTGAAATTTCGAAAAAAATCGGTAAAATAAGGGGGTTTTCTGTAAAAAGTCAAAATACAAATATCTTATTATAAAAATTAAATATACATATTCTTGCTATGTAATTGCTAGTATTTGGTGTTTATTGAGCCACTGGTGAAATTTCAAATTTTCTGAAAAAAAATTATTTTAATATTATTTTAAGCCGTCACTAATATATTTAATTAGGGAAAATTACAAATTGGAATGAGTTGAAACAAATTTTGTGCATCATAAAACATTAAATAAAATTTTATCATTTGAAACGAAATCGTTTGCCAAAACGGTTTAGAAAATATTGAAGAAAAATGCTTATTTTGTGAAAATAAAAGGGTTTTGGTGCATATTGTATTGGTGTTTGGTGTTCATTGCTCCACACACACACACCCTCTCTCCTCCCCACCATGTGGCCGGCCCTCTTTTGACAGCCCTCTCTCTCTCTTTCTCTCTCCAATCACCTCATTTTTCACTACTTTTAAAATGGAATTAATAAAATGGGGCATGACTTTGTTGACTTGAAATTGTATCATTCTTTCAACCCACACTCTCTCTCCCCTCTCCCCATCCCCTAGCCGAGCCCCCCTCTCCCCAAATCAGCATCAGCCCTCCTCTTGTTCTCCCCTCTTTCACCACAAAAAAATTCCATAAAATGCCCAAAAATCAACACAAAAATCACACAAAATCAAAATCCAATCTCTACCCATTTCTTCTCGACCTATTCTAGTGTGGATCATGGATCAATAGAGCAATTTGGAGGCCAAGATTTTGGTGCTAGGTCTCTAATTTTGTGAGGTATAATCTTAGCATTTTGCATAAGTTATTGTTTGATTACTTCAATCTAGCTATTATGTGTTTAATTAGGAGTTAATTGTGGTTTGGATATTAAATATTTAACTTTCAAGAAAGGGTTTTGAATGCAACTTAGGGTTTTATGATGTGAGATTATAGTTGTGTGATATTTTTGACATATTAATGTTATGCTAAAGCAAATCTAGTTGTTAGTTGCATTTTTGTTAATTTAAATTGTGTTAATTACGCTAATTTGCTAACTAGGTTTTTTATAATTGGTTAAATAATTAAGAGAAAAATGTGATTAGGGTATTCATAACATTATTAACATTATAAAATATTGTTTAATGCTTTAGTTCATGGAAATCCAAACTAGATTGTAGTTTGTGCATTTTTGCTATAAAATTGTTAAAATTTAGGTATTTTGTTAACTAGAATTTTAGGGTTTTTGGAATTTAACGAGATTAAATTATGGGAATTGTTTTTATGACTTATTTAAGATATTTAGTGAATATTGTGGCCTCTAGATTTGTTTAAACATCGAGTTTTGTACTAAAACGGGTAATTTTGCTTGCTAGTTTTTCGGAAAAACGGCTTTTAAAGTGAATTTGGGGTTTTATGAGTTTTAACCTATTTTATATTAAAATTAGTGTTCGTGAATGTGCAAATGAGTGTATTTGGGTTTTTCTCGATGGTCTGGCGTTTGTACGCCGACGTCGAGGGTTTTTGGGTCGATTTGTGAAAGCAACCATAGGTTTTGACCTATGTGGGTTTCGTGCGTCGTTTTGGTCATAAGTCGGATTTTAATGCGATATGGTGCGTTATGATATGTAGGTACCCCATATGGGCTTCGAGACGACAAGCAAGTGCATGGCGACGTCGGCACCGGCAAGCGAGGACCAGGTGAGTAGATTTATATCTACGGGGAGAAGTCGGGTGGATGGCGTATAGCACCCCCGCAGTTCGTGGTGATGTATACGAATACGTATGCACACATATATATATTGTTTATATATTGTTTGAGATTATTGATGATAGAGATGGATCCTTGGTGTGATTGGATTGGTTTAGTGTTGCGAAATCCTAGAGTAGTGGTTGCACCACACATACACACACACCCATATTTGCATACATTCTTCTTTCATATGTGCGTACATGGGTTTATATATTGATGTGTATATTTACACATGGGTATGGGACTATGTGTTTATATACTGGATTTGAGGATAGTAATTGGGATTTGAGATGAGTCGATGATATTGGGCTTGAGGCCAGAAGATCCGTGATGTGTTTTGGTTCGTATTGAGATACGACATGATGTTTTAGCGGGTCTTTTTGACGTAGTGATTCTTATACATGCATGCATACATAGATGGTATCAATATTGTACTAGACGTAGATCAGTACCCCGATCATGATATTTGATAAAGAGGATATCAGATGAATAGTATGATGAATGTGATATTGACCCGTACCCAGATTTGGGATGCCGTACGACGGATTTACGTACGAGCTATATTTTGATGATTGATCCGCACTCTTGACTTGGGATGTCTGATTATAGATATGATATCGGATATGATATTATTGAGGCGGGATCACCGACTAATATATATACAGGTATGTATATGTATCGACTCAGATGTTAGGCGGTTTCCTTACCTGTAGCTTAACTTGTTAGTTCAGCCGTATAGTTTAGTGTAGTTGTTAGATTAGATTAGACTCCCACCTATTTCAAACTAGCGGGTCGTGGGTATTTTAAAAGACAGGTCAAGGGATCCTACGGATATTTCAAAGGACGTATCTTTTCATAAAAACACCGTAGCCCCTATTTTCAAAACCCCATGATTTGTGTTATTTCAAAAGGCACCATTTGTAGGACTTATATTAGATTATTGCAGATTAGTTATAGTTGCGTCTAGTATTCAGTTCCCGTTCATTATTGTGGTTCGCTTTGCATCGCATACTTATATTATGTTTCATACTCCATTATTGATATCATGATGTTAGGACACCAGCACCATTACCGATGATGCGTATGTACCACGTACACTTACTTACCGGCTCACACACATCTTCATCGGTAATTGCCATGTCACGTACACCTTAGAAAATATTATTGCTTGACATAGCCTGTTAGCTAATAGTTTAGACATTGTAGTTATTACCTGCTACTTCATGCATACTGTTATTCATTGTTATGCCGCATTCATGAATTCTCATGCATATATTCACTATTTTACGTGTTATTGAGGTTTTGGATTCGGATTCCATGAGATTTTCTGGATTTGGAGGAAAACCGCAAAAACATAAATAAATCTTTTCTCTCTTTTAAAATAAAAAGTACGGTTTTCCCATGATGTATGAGTCGTCCACCATGAGTTTGCTGATGGATTTCGAGACCCGATTCGAGGAGTGGAAGAACCGTTTCGGGTACATGGTGGGCCCGGTGCGGTACCCCGGGGCAAGAGGAATGTGTTGTTGACGTTGAGCCTGGCAGGGGAGCACTACCGACCGGTGATATTACCGACGCGTCGGATATCCGGAGGATACCGTCGTGGTCTTGAGATGGATGGTAGGGGCCGGTCTGGATTGACGACACCCTAGATATTGATTTTGAGATATTGAGGTACAGAGATTGTGATACAGAGATATCGAGATATTTGGACACTTGTTTTGTGTCGATGCTGGGCACTGTTTTATGCTGATTTCATTTATGGTAGCTCACTTTAAAAATACAGAAATCTCACTGATTTATGAAAGAAGTTTTCGTCAGTACATGCATTCTGTTCCGTGCATTCATACCTCATTCATATGATATATTGCTACCTGAGGCACTGACACAGGCACATGAGATTACACTCGGGTTAAATATTTACCCTAGCCTTGTTATAGGCTGCATGTTATTGGAGGATTATATATTATGATCGTATGACCTAGGATTGCGTCATACATGCGATTTTTATTCGTAGATGTTTTTCTATTCACGAGTTGGCAACTCACCCCCGTTGTGCCCCAGTTTCTTGCAGGTTTTGCCGTACATGTTTCTTTACGGCTTTGCGGGCTCAGTTTCATTCGGGTGACTTGCTAGTAGGTGGGTTTTTCTTGTATCGTACCCATCATATTACCTTGTATAATATTATTCCGTTGTATCTAGTAAATTCCATCAACCAAACATGTATTTATTGAGATAGAGACAAGTGTTGTTTATTCTTTCGACCTTAGAGTCGCTCGTTATATTTCTGGTGGTTTTGAGTTTCCTTTTGAGTTTTGATCCTCGCCGTTGGCGTTGTATATTATATTGCTTGTGTGGTTGTGACTGTCGATTGATGAAGAGCTAGCTCCCGTTTGGGGATGCCTTTTTCTTGATTTCGTATACTATTCATGTTGTATCCCGTTTGGGGGCCAGTATTTACAAAGGAGACTCTGCCGAAATTTTCAGTAAATTTTTGATGTTTTAAAAACCGCATAATTCGGCTTATGCTATTGAAATTACTTGCTTTAAGTTGGTTTTTCCTGCACTCTACTACTTTTCTTGGTTTGGATTTCTGGGTTTTCGGTTTACTTAGATTACGTACGTCTCGAGACGTTCGTAGTTTAGGTGCCGGTCATGTTCCGTACTTTCGGGCCGTGACAACTGGATTCTGGGATTCATGTGTTCATATTGAGTTGGAATATTTAAGAATATGGGTTGACTTGAATCATATTCAAGTCCGAATTAGTCAGACTCTAACCCGAGTCAGACTAAAAGAAAGGTAATTTGAAGTTCTGTACTCGTTAGGGGCCTTATTGTAATTTATAAAACTTGAGGGGGTTTTATGTAAAAAGTACTATTGTGTAGTTTTCAAAATACATCTCAAGTATTTATTATTCGTCTTTATAGTTATAATGAGTGTAAATTTTATTTGTGTTATTCTAGTGAATATATCCTAATAAAAGTATTAGTTGATTTATTTAAAATTCATGGTATTTTAATGTAACTTTTAATCTTGTAATTTTTTTAGAAAAATGTGGAAACTTTATCTTATGATAAAATAGGTGTTTAAATGATAATTTTATATATATATATATATATATATATATATATATATATATATATATTAATACAATAATAATTTTAAATAAATATTTTATTTTCCAAAGTCTCATTTTTCTTAAATGTCGTATTTCAAACCTTTCGAGACCGAATGCTCCTTGCGGAGGTCTGAATCTCGCACTACTAGCCCGCGGGTGCACGATGAACCGTACTATCCCTAACGGGTTCCCCAAAGGTGGGTTGTAGTGGCGCTTTGCTTAGGTTTAATAAATACAATTCATTTAGAAAAACGGTTTCATAAGTATAAGGTATTTATTCGTAAAAGGGTATAGATTTCCGTATTTTAGTTTCTAGGGTTTCCTAAGCCAACTAGCATATTTCTAAGATCTAAACAATAAGTCATTAGAAGCCTCAAATTGCCTTTTCACCGCCAATTGCGGCCAGGTAAGTGGGAAGGAACCACAATAGTGGGCCTAATTAAAAACCACTAGCCTTGACACACTTGCCTAGACACCACAAAGTCAGTTTAGATAAATGATCGATGTCCATGACAAATCATACTTTCATTTTAAAAGATTTTGTTTTAGAATTGTGTACAACTTAAAGCTTTTAAAAAAGGTTTATAAAGAATATGGTATTTTAGCGAAAAGTCTTGTATTTTCGTATTCTAAATTTTAACGATATCAATTAAGGTTATATTTGCGTGTGTGTAGAGATAGGTCATTACCTCGTGACTTGTTTTAAGGTATTGTGATGTTTAGGGGTTAAACATGATAAATTAAATATAAGGGTATTTAAGTGTAAGAATACGGTATTTGAAAATGTTATCATTTCATGTGTGAAAACTCATTCAAATTGATTTCTACAAGTTTATTTATCAAGATGAACATGTTTAGGAATGAGCGAATTAATTAGAACAAGAAAAATAAAGTATACAGGGGGTTGACCAAGTCAACACGGAGAAAATCCGTGTTGACGACTCGGCCGGCCGGCGGCGCCGGCCGATTCGGCCGGTCCACCGGCCGACTCGGTCGAGTCGGGACACCGATGGGTGGGGAAACTCCTGGGGGGAAATTTGGTGTATTTATTTTTTTCTGTGCAGTATAAATTTTGAGAGTTATGACGGTTTGACTGTTGACTTTCCAAAAAATTAAAACAAAATAATATAAAAATAATGTGGGGTATGAGATTCGAACTCTGGTGGCTTGGTTCAGCAGTGCAAGGTATTACCAATGAGCTACAAGCTCTTTCTTGTAATTATTGTGTTATTTAATTACTTAAAATGATAGCAGCAAGAGTAAATACTCCAAGTATACATTAAATTTTAAAGTGATTTCTTGTACACTAAAAATGGAGTTATTTCATTCTTATAGCTTGTAATTAAAAACAAAAATAATTACCTAAATTTTGTGCTCAGGCTAAAATACCCCTTTGTGGATTTTAAAAATATTTTGAAAAAAATTTGTACAGGAAAAAGGTGTATAAGAAAATTAGGGTTGTTACAGAGATAATCAAAGAGATGTCAGAAAGACAAAGGAGGCACCAAATCTCACGAATAGCCGAGCGCTTACCTGCACGGCCTCCTGGGCAATGGATGCCATCTGGCCTCTGAGGGTCCCCCCGGGGACCCTGCCCCCTGCCGACTTCTCGATGTCGAACAGCAGGCTGTCGGCGATGGTGAGCCCCGAGTGCACCACAAAGCAGAGGCCCTCCTCCTCCACCATGATCGGGGAGGCCGGGGTCCGAGGAACCCTTCGGTGGACCCTTTTGAGGGGGGATGATGGAGACCCGGTCTCCTCCTCCGAGGTTGGGCCCTCCTGTTCACGCACCCGCTTCCGGCTCGGCGCTTTGCTGGACTCCGGGGTGGGACCCACCCCCGAACGCGGAGGAGGTGCGGCCACCAAAGGCACCGAGACGGCGGGCGAAGGAACTGGGACAGGCTTCGAGCGGGAAGAGCTGGCGCCTCCAGCCTTCGGGCCCTTCTTCAGCTGCCGTATGGAGGCTCGGAGTTCGTTCATATCCATGGGCTCTGCACAAAACAAGATGCAGTGGAGTCAGCGCCGCATACAAAAATAAAGTAAAACGCAAGCCTAACTCACCGACGAACTCGACGGGGCTGAGTCCGGCCCAACTCAAGGCCCGCTCAGACAGCAGCACGTCAGGTCGGGGAATGGGCTCCCACGACGCCACTCTCACCGCGACGGGGTCATTGGACCGATTTCTCGGGAAGCACTTATCCCTTGACCATTGGGTCGGCACGGGCCAGTCCTCACCCTCGGGCGGAGTAACAAAGAAGAACTTCTTCTTCCAGTCATAGATAGAAGAAGGCAGGACTACAACTTCTGACCCGGCGACACCCCATGTCGCTTCCTAAAGGAGAGATAGACCCATCTCGGGTCGCCCGCTCGACCCTCAGGATGATTTTTGAAGAGGAGAGAGGAATCAAGGATGGAGAGACTGAAGGGGACCGCCTGTAGCTTCAGGCGGACCAGGAACCCGAGGAGGATCCTTCATGAGTTCGGCACTAACTGGCCCGGAGCTAACCTAAAGAAGTTTAGCGCTTCAACGACCTCCGGAGGGAAGGGCGGACGCATTCCGCCCCAAAAGGCTTCCAGGTACAGGGCGATCTCCCTACCCCGTACTTGGTCCGCCCTCCCTCCTTCCTTGGCCAAGCGAAGCGTATAGCCAGAAAGGATATGGAAGCGAGCCCGAGCGTTGGTGAGTTCATCCTCGTGCCTCATCAAAGACGGTGCGCCAGGAGCAGCGTCCGCCGTCTCTTCCCTGGGGACTGCCCCAGTCGCACGATCCCGGGAAGAGGATCTGACCCCTGCTCCCCGGGAAGACTCGGGTTCGACTGGAGGGTCCCTAGAGCCTACTCCTACCACATCTACAGACTCTACAAAGAAAGACATCTAATCTGGAGAAGAGCGATCCTCGGGAGGCAAAAGCAGAAGAAAGAAGAAGAGCGCCGAGCTATCAGGACTTAAAGTGCGGAGAGTATGAAGATGTAGGGGCCCTGGAGTGGACCCCATCCCTATTTATTGCTGCCATCGCCCTCATCCAACAGCGCCCTTCGTCTCCCGCCAAAACGACTCCTCGCGTCCGACAACCCCGATTGCTCCACCTGTCGCTCCAGCATTGGGCCGCATCCCATCAGACGCCACAAGTCTGCAACACGTCCCGTCGCCCAACCGACGCTCGACACGTGGGTCGTCGCTTGAGTGACGGAACGTACGAACTGGCGCACCTTCCTTAAATGCAGAGATCTCGCCCATGATTCACTGGAAGAAAAGACAACAGATTGCCCGGGGACACGTCCCGACGATATCTTCGAAGGGAGCTCACCCCGGGTGGCCCGACAGTCCACTCTCGACCCGACCAGTCAGCTGGTCAGGACGAGAGTGGGGGGCTAATGATGATGCTCGATATCGGTGATCTCCCAGATCATGACACGTGGCAGATGACGTGTCCCAGAGCTCAGAAGAAAGGGCCTACAGGGGCCGACCAGGCCACCCCTGTGCCCGACCCGCAAGCACAAGCTGGCTCTCCTCAGAGCCCCCATGCACAAATTGGCTTCCTCGTCCTCCCAGCTCGCCTCCAAGCTATCACAGGACCAAGATGCCTCGGCTCTCCCGCTCGCTCCCGAGCTCTCCCGCCGAGACCATTTTCCTCGGTCTCATCGACCGACCAACGGTACCACTCCCAGACGTAACCGCCGCTCTATGAATCTCGCCATGCGCGAGATCTCCGCCGGACACATCCCACGTTCCACGCTATTACGATCTCCATTAACGAGTCTGTCTCGCCATTAATGGGAAGATCCGCTTATCACGCGGGCGTAACGTCGGGAGCGTAACGACCGGTGTGATTCTCGCGTCTGCCCCTGCATGCCGCCGCCGCTATATAAACCTCTCTCCCAGAGGAATCAAGTAAGCCATTTTTACTCGACTAAGCCGTTACTATGCTCGGATCTTGTTATTGACTTGATCGTCAGAGGATCCTCGGTGGTACCAAACCATCCCGGGAATTCCTTGCAGGTACTCGGCGCAAATCTCCTCCAACCCATTGAGATCCACACATCGCAAGAGATCACGCTCCAGATCAAATCCCATCCGTCAATCGCAGCCATCGGCAGATCAACGGGAGACAACATCTGAAGAAGACCGGAAAGGCCCCTCCATCACAAGGGAAATTGTTTGAACACAATTGATGGTGCATATTTTTCAGCGATCTGTAGGATCGCCCTTCATTATTACAGACGACATTGATATGAAGCCACAAGTTAGGAGAAAATGTATCCAACACAATACTAAACTTGTATGTACATTCATTCATAGAAATCGGAAAATGTTGAATAGTGGCGAACACGGTACAGTCCAGAAGCTTTTGTATACATGCATTCTTGGAAGTTTCAACAGATCGGTAGGTGGAACTCAAATGCATTCATCGAAATGCGCTCGTCGAAACCGTGAAATGCAAACATTCAAGAATTTAAGGCTTCAGAGCTCAACTCTGATATCTGGATCATAATGTAAGCTTTTCAAAGTTTTGACCATCTCATCGCCATCTTAGACAATAAACCCCGACCTTTAACTCGGGTACAACAAATATTTCATTGTGTATCAGTGATTTTACGGAAAAATATTTGCACCGTATTGCTCCACTCTTCGGGAATTAGCCCTGATCTCTCCTTTGGTCGCCTTCGCTTAGCTGCATATATATCTTCCCAAGCGGTCTTCATCCACCCAAAACCTGAAAGATCGGAAAAAAACTGATTAGTATTATTTTCTTTAAATGTTATTTCATTTAGCCCAAAAATATTTTAAAATAAAATAAAAATATGACCATCAGAAACACAACCAGTCAATGTTATAAAGAGATTAATCGGGTGAATTCTTTGGATCAATCCATTTCACAATAATTTATAAGATTAAGCTGTACTGTCTACTGTTATACATGGAAATTAAAGGCAACACTAAGAACTCCACAAAATACAGAGCAAAATCATGAGCTTTTGCATGTTGATAAACTACCAGCGCATGTACATGAAAGTTTGAATACTTTTTTCAGACCATGGTGCCTCCTGCATTGCTTCCACATTTATATTCATAATATTAGAAATATAAATTTAAAGTTTAGGAATCTCTGATGTTAAAAAACAAGGCACGCACGCGCAGCATAAATTGTCCCAAGGATGACTCTTAGTTGTAAGCAGTAAGCTAAGTAGTCTAGCCTAAAGCACAATGGTGTTCGATCTAAATGGATGATTCACAGCGCTCATCATGATCTCCATGATGTAAAATAGTTAAATACAACAAAAGCAAGTAATTAGAGCATGTTTTCACCATCGATTTAAGTGGCGATCTATGTTCTATTGCTGTGTACACCATTCATTGTTCCATCACTTGTATGCATGCATGAGAAATATCAAAATGGAATGAATTTTTGTACAATACTACTTTAGGACATCTGCATCATGAAGGGATGCAAAAAACATGTTAAAATCAGGACATGCAGCTAAGGTTTGTACCCGCACATATGACTGGAAAAGAAGCAGGGAAGGGTAGGAAAGATCATTTATCGGCAGGAAAGCTGGTCGATCCCTCGAAAGTTGTCGTAAAACTGAAGGAACATTTCGTGTAGGATGTGTACTCCTGACCGTCCTTGCAGTAGATTGTCACATGGCTCATGTGTTGAATCTTGGGCCATTCTTCTCCTCCAATTTCCCGCATCTTTTCGAAAAGTTGCCCATTGCAATAGATCTCCAAGCTCTCAGATTTGATCGATTGCTCGTCTACTGATAACCACCCCGGGAGAGAGGACATTTCGTAATCGATCAAGATTGTTCTCTGCAAGGAAGTAGGGTTCCTCACCATGTTTAAGGACGGGCAATTTCTGACCTCGAGTTTTTTGAGCTCAGGGAGGTCAAAAACACTGTCCAGCTTCAAACTGTTGACGATTTTCAGCTTTTCGAGGGAGACCATGCTTCCGACCGATTCCAACCTGTAAGCATCGCCAATGGACAAACATGTCAGGCCAGGTGCATGATGCGAGAGACCCTTCGGGAGGGAAATCAGTTTAGGGCAATTCAAAAGCTCTAATTTCTGCAGACTGGGCATCGCTTGTGCTTCTCCCTCCCAATGCCATTCCTCCCATCTCGGCATATCATTGAATGACAAGCTTTGCAATCCGGGGAATGAAATTGATGCGGAAAATTGTGATGCCGTCGGTTCAGTCCCAATGCTGGTAACTGATGGCCATTGAGAGATGCTAAGGTCCGTGAGATTGCGCAGCTGCCTTAATGGTGGAAGATTATCGCATCGTTCCCACCCAACGACGCTCAAATGCGTTAAGCTGGAAAGCATGCCTTTCCATCGCCTCATCACTGAAAACCAGCCGGGCAAGGGTGGCTTTCCCAACCCCTACCATCCCAAGAACGGAATACACAATAACATCGTCCATCATGTCTTGCCTAGTGAGTAACTTGATCGGTTTACTTGCGTCCTGCATGATTTTAGTTCCTACTATGGGACCCTCTAGAGCAGCAGAAGCGGCAGTGCCTCTAGCTAGCATGAGCTGCAGAAAAGCTGCTTCCTGGATCACCTAGTCCAAATGCAAGCCTCTCCTTGAAAATCGCCCCCAGCTTAAGGTTGAGATTCATAATCCTACTGCCGATTTTATAAGCAAATGCAGGATTCCAAAAACAACAAGACAGTGAAGGAAAACAAGATAGCCAAGGGGAGTTCCTGCTAGAAGAAAGATGTTTCTCGGCCTCTATTCTACAGAAACCGAGGATGTCGTCTGCGTCGTACATGGCATCCTTGAGTTTCTTGAGCCTCCTCTCGACAGGTTTGTCGCTGACCCTCCTCCCTGCATCCTCGAGCATGCTGCTGATCATCTCGAGCTTGCTTTTGAGGCTCTGAATCTCATCATCCACACCCAAGGGTATGCTCACCTTCTCCTCAACCAGCTGCACCAGCAGATAACTGAAATTGGCGATGAAAGGAGCCAACACCATGGCCATCTTTCCTCTCTTCTGCTTCTTCAAGTTTGTGAAACAGGATTTTTACTATTATTTCTCTTCTTTTTACAAAGAGTATTGCTTTTGCTTTTGCCGGGAGAAAATTATTGAAACTAGTTAACAAGTCAAGGTCGATGTAGGCCTGGCTAACGAGGCGAACAAACCGTGAGTCGCCTCGACGCTAACTTGACTCGTCTCATCATGACGAATTAGGAGAGGCCAGTGGGTTCAGAAAACCACAGGAGTTGCCTCGTACGTATTCACCTCATCAAAATCGTCAAATCGCCTCGCTCGAAATGGTCGCGAATTGCCCTGTCGACTCGCTCCCCCTCGACTCGTCAGCCGACTCGCCTCGAGATCCGCGCCCAATGGTCCACAACGGCAAGGAGCTCAACGATTCGCCTCACTTCGCACGCCTTGCCTCGGATTCGACGCCCAACGGTTGAAACTCACCTCGTATTGCCTCGCCTCGCCTTTGGAAGATCAAGGCGAGACGAGGCGATTCGGTCATAAACAGCCGATTATTTAAAAATTTAAAAAACCCTATAAATACCCCCAAACTCTATTTCTTCTCATTTCAAATCCATTTCTTCCAAATTTAAAAAAAAAAATTACCCTCTCAGAAAAAAATATCATCTCTCCAAAAATACCATCTCTAAAAAAAATACTTTCTCTAACTTTCAAGTTTTGAAGAATAGAAGCTCCGATCCTTTGACAGTCCGACTCCGAGTTTTTGAATCTCCGCGTCTCCGACGGACTTATTCTACAATTCTACTCTATTACTATTCTGAAATTATTTTCTTATTTATTGTTTTTATTTTATTAGCTTTCTTTTGTGGTTACATTGGTATTGCCGGTTTTGTTATATTTCGTATTTAATTTTTTTAATTAGTTAAAACAATAATATGGAGGGTTCATCCGATATGCATCAAACCCAAGTTCCTCATCCCGAAATAGAAGCATAAGCAGAAGGATCTACACTTATATCTAGAGAAGCTAAAAGCGTGTGACTACTAGTAATGTTTGGGGGTACTATAAAATTGAATTTAGGGATAGTGTTAGATACACAGTTTGCAAATATTGTGGCAATCCATATAAACATAAAGATGGTACCGACGCCGGTACGTTGCATAAACATGCAAAAAAACACTTAGAAGCCCCGACCGGTTCCTCCTTTACACAATCACAAATTGGTTTCGCTGGTCAAGGTCTTTTTCAATATAATCATGATTTAAATATTTTAGAAATCGAAAGATTTGTTACAGTAGATGAACAGGTTCTCGGATTCGGAGAAAGCCAAGTTTTTGAGCAGTACGTTCAAACGGCATTACAACCGGCATACAAAAAGGTTCCGAGGACTATACTTAAAAGTCGTCATTTTAGCCTCTACAACGACAGTAAACAGGTATTAATTGTTACTCTTATTTCTTTAGATATCAGTATTTCATTAACTTCTGATGTTTGGACTGATAGAAGGGAACTTCTCTGGATTTGTGTTACTGCACATCAGATAGATTCTGACTAGTATTTGCAAAAAAGAATTATTGCTTTTAATATAACTTCTGAAATTAGATGTATTTTAGAAAAATATCATTATATAAATAAAAAAATTCTATTTCTTTCAATAATGCTAGCAACAATAACGATGTTGTTGCTGAACTTATTAGGATATGCAAACTAATTTACAGTGGTCCCTTTTTTAATATTCATTATACATGTCATAACTTAATCTTGCTGTACAGGATACATATACCGTATGTAGTTCAAATATTTAAACAATTAAAAATGCATGTAAGTTTATTAAAAATTCTAGAAAAAGAAAATCTGAATATAAAGCTAGATGTCAGGCTCAAGAAATAAGGTTGTCTTTTAAAAAAGATGTGGCCACTAGGTGGAATAGAATATATGATATGTTTCGTACTGCGTCAAAAACCGCCAAAATTATTAATAACTTGTGGAATGAACAAATGCCTGTAGAAAATCACTTAACAGAGGATTATTGGACGGTTGCAGAACTTTTTAAAGATTTTCATATGACTTTTAAAATAGCAACCAAACGGTTTTCTGCTAGTTATACCCCCACTTCTCATATTCCTGTCTCTAAATTGTATAATATAGCTTAATATTTTGCTAGTCACTCTGATAATCCATTACTTCAACCAGTTATACTTGCTATGCTAACTAAGATTTCTAAATATTTCTCTGAAATTCCAATTGTTTACTGTTTATGTTCGGTAATGGACCCTAGAATTAAATTCGAAGGTTGGGATATTCTTTTAAACGGGTTCCATGGATGCATAGGGCATAATGTAGAAACTGATGCTTATGTTAGTGCCGGTAGAAGTAATTTAGATAAACTGTTTGATTTGTATATTGCACGATCTTCTACTAGTAGAACTAGTAAATCACCGGCCGCAACCAGTTCACGTGTTTTGACTCCGGCTTTAGCACTTATTCAACAGAAGAAAAAGGCACGAGCCCCGTGGCCTCATCATCGTTATCTTTAAATGAGTTAACAATATATTTACAACGTAGATTATACCATAGATGAATTTGAAATTTTAGCCTGGTTGAAAAGCACGGACATTTGTATCCGGTGCTTTCTAATATGGCTCGTGATTTACTAACCCTTCTAGTATCCACGGTAGCGTCGAAAAGTGCTTTTAGTACAGGTGACAGGATATTAAGTGAGAAGAGATATAGTTTGGCGTATGACACAATGGAGTGCATGATTTGCTCGCAAGATTGGGAAGCAGCGGCTGTCAGGAAACAAAATACAATCACTTTCGACTCGGATTATCTACCTGAGAAGCTTACAGGATCGGACGAGACCAACACCGAAGGAGCAACCACAACCAGCGCCGATGAGTAGTGAGTAGGACTAGTAATACTAGAAAAGGAACTACGTAGACTTGATTTTTTCTCATTGAGCACAATATTTGGAAGGGATACGTAGGCAGCCCAAGTGGGTTCGGTCTCTAATGTAAAAAAACAACAAATTGTATTATGAAATTGTAATTTGATTTATTTTAATAAAAATTTCGGTTCAATTTTCATCTTTGCTTAATTTTTAAATTTTTTTAATTTTAAAAAAAATTCACCAGAGCCTCGCCCGACTCATGTGAATCGCCTCGCCCCGCTTTATGATTCACCTAGGCGATGCGGCGAGGCAAGTAGGTTCCGGCGTCGGCACTGTTGGCCTTGCCTCACTTCACCTCGCCTGGTCGGCGAGGTGAGCCAACTCGCACGTGTCTCTTCACGAATTGGGCGAGTCGCGATGCGAACTATCTCAATTCGGTTTATTAGCCCTAGGTCAATGATAAAAAAAATATTGAAGCTAATTAACAAGTCCAGGTCAATGACAATTTGCATCAATACTGTAATGCTTCGAAAATCGTTTAGGCAGTTTTTCGGTAATCGGCTAAATTATCAGCTTTTTCAGTAAAAAGTCAAAATAGGTATTTTTCATTATAGACCTAATTATACAAAATTTAGATAATATATTACTATAAATTGGTCACTAAAATATTACTTAAAATTTTCTAGTTAATTAAAAAAAATTCCTTAATTAATTATTTTTAATATTATTTTAAGCTTTTAAAAATACATTAAATTAGTGATAAATACAAATTTAATTAGGTAAATTACACACTTAGGAAACATTATAAACTAAAATTTAGTGTTAATAAAATTTTATCAAGACTTTTCAAGATTTTTGTTCTATGTTTTAAAATTTTATTCAAAAATGGCTTAAAATGGGGTTTTTTGTGTAAAAATTGATGTGATAGTCATTAATTGAGCTAGGGCAAGGGTTTTTGTGTAGAATTTTCTACACCATTCACACACACACACCCTCCTCTAACCTCAGGTCGAATTTGCTGCTGCTCCCCTCCCCTTTTTCCTTCACTTTTCTTGCTTTAATTCTTGCAAAAATCAATAAAATCCAAAAAAAATACACACTTTTCCTTCTCAAATTCAAACCATAATCCTTGTCCACCTCTTTCCAACCCTAATTTGTTTTAAAACAAGGTGAAAGGAGGCATATTTCAAGGTCAAGTGCAAGTTGGGGTTCACTTGGGAGGTATAAATTCTAAACTAGTTGTTAAATTTGTAGTTTAAATAAGCTAGATTAGTATTTTAAAGTGTTAATTTCATTGTAATGGTTAGTTTTTGAAAATTCTAGAGAGATGGAGATGCCCTAATTAGGGTTTGAAGTTGAATAAGTGTGTTTAGGTTAGTTTTGTGGCCATCTAGTGTATTAGGTCGGATATTTGTTCGATGTTGCGATCGCGATATCGTTAATTCGCGATGTTTGCTTTGAAATCGGTATGCAAATTGCTTACTAGTTTTTCTAATAATTTAGGAGGTGATCTAATTGTGTTATTTTGGCGATATAATTAGCATCATATACGACTATTAGTGTGCGCGAATGCGGGGCTTTGTCTAGTCGGGTTTTAGTTTTGACGATTGCCCCGAAACGGCGATTTTAGTTAAGGTTTTAGCGATTTTCGTGTATTTTCCGCGTACCGAGTGCACGTTGTGATTAATTCGAGAGCGTCGGTCTTTTCATAGTGTGAGTTGCGTCATTTCATAAATCTGTAATCTTATATTGTGTGTTATGCAATTCTAGGATCGGTCGCGGAAATATCGGACGTGGCGCGCAAAGGCAAGACGGTGGTCGGATCGGATTAGCGGGGCTTTCAGGTGAGTAGATGTATTCATCTATGGGGGAATCGTCTGGATGGCGCGAGGTGCCCCCTAGTTAGAATTACCTTATTTCTTGCTACATATGCATTGTTAGTTAGCTAACCCCCCCCCTCATTCACATTTCATACAATTATAGCTTTTCGTCTGCAAGATTTGCATAGGATATCCATATACACATGTGCGATATCACTTCGTAGGACACGTACACCATTACCATTGGCTCCTGTTGCATGCGAACTATTCATGTGACGCACACGCCTTTGGTAATTGCCATGCCACGAGCACCATAAAACCTGTTTAGCCTAGTATCATCACTTGCATCATACATGATATATGAAATCGCATAGCATGTATATACCTCGCATCATCATCATACTTACATAGATTTCTAGACACAAATCATATCGCATACCTTAATATCATAGACATTTATCATATACAACATGTTGGGTATTATGATTTTCTTGAGGATTTCAGTATTGCTGCGATTTCTGGATTTTGGGGAAAACCGCAAGAATTTAACAAAAGCTTATATTTATCATTTTTAAAACAAAGTTGCGGTTTTCTCGTGATGTATGTGTCGTCCACCATGAGTTTTCATGTTTTCTGTTGGATTTCGAGACCCGATTCGAGGAGTGGATGAACCGTCTCGGGTACATGGTGGGCCCGGTATGGTACCCCGGGGCAAGAAGATCGAGTTATAGACGATGAGCCTGGCAGGGGAAGACTACCTACCGGTGATGTCTGGCGCGGCGGATGTCCGGAGGATACCGACCGTTGTCGTGAGATTTGATGATATGGGCCGATCCGGACTAACGGAGCCCGATGTATTGAGACATTGAAACGGTGAGGCATTGAGATAGATGTGTTTTCATATTTGGTGTCGATACTTGACATGGGTTTCAGATGATTTCTTGATGGTATTTAACTATATTACAGTTATTCTTTTTCTAAAGTTAGGAATGCAGAATCATAGCATTTAAAACACTTAAAGATTTAGTATTGACATTGCATACATGTGCATGCATACTAGAGGTACTACATCACATTTGGACATACATGATGTGACCCATTTGCGTGCATTCTTACGATTGCCTTACTAGATGTTATATTCTACTCACGAGCTGGCAACTCACCCCCGTTGTGCCACAGTGTCTTGCAGGTCGGACTCATCAGCCTAGTAGCGGTGGCTTATCTTGTTAGTGACTTCTTTTGCTCAGACTCGCGACATTGTTCGTGGGTGGGTTGCGAGAGCCCTATTATCTCTTTTTGTACTATTTTTGTATCTAGTATTCTCCATCTACCACTTCTTATTTGTATATGCGACCTAGTGATGAGACTGAGAGATTTGTGTATATGTGGTTTCTTTCGGGTCGAGCTCACTTGAGCCGACGTTGTGTTTTCTTACATTTTGCATTTCTTTATGCTCTTTTCTGGATATTGCATATATATATTGCGTGGTTGTGATCCGCCTTGAGCGAAGAGCTAGCTCCCGCTTGGGGATGTCATTTTGTGATTACAGGTTATATATCTTATTGTACCCATTTTGGGGGATAGTATTTACAGAGGAGACTCTGCCGAAACTTTCGGAAATTTTTGATGTTTTTTTTAAAAAGGGTTCGATACAACATAATTGATTTTAAAAAATCGTTTTCATGAAAGGTTTCCTTCACTCTATTTGGTTTCTTTTGGTTTAGATTTTCTGGGCTTTGGCTGACTTAGTTTACGTTACGCCTTTAGACGTCTCGTAACCTAAGTGCCAGTCACGTTCCGTACTTTCGGGTCGTGACTAAGTTGGTATCAGAGCGTAGGTTTTACCTTTCTGAGTGTAGGACGACCTTGGTAGATGGAGTAGGTGACTTAAGCAGAGTGGCGTAGCGTGGGTATGATCCGCGGCATACTTACGATACGGTACTCCGTCTAAGTGACCTTAGGACATAATTGCTTGTATTTCCTTTCTTGATTTCTTACATTCCTTGATTTAATTGCAATGTTCTTATCAGTCCTGTTTCTTATTCCAGCTTCGATGCTGCCAAAGACTACGAGAGCTCAGCGGGCTGCCGCTAGGGATGAGATTCGAGCGGGCTCGTCTGAGGCGAGGATCGAGCGGGATGATACACCTACCCCCTCAGGGTCATATTGATCCGCCTTATCCAGACCGTATTGCCAGATTAGAGGCCGGCATGCAAGAGTTGCGACAGATGATGGGATCTTTAGTTGAGTCCAGTCGGACACAGAGATCCGAGGACGTTCCTTCCACCGCACAGACCACGATTGTACCTGCTGCACAGATGGTCGCTCCTGCTACTACGGAGACTATCCCTATTTCACTACAGGAGTTCATGAGATTGAGACCTCCAGCTTTTACCGGTACGGATGCGACAGAGGACCCACAGGCATTTCTTGATAGGATGGCTCGGATTTGCCGTTCGTTGAGGTGTTCTGATGATAGATTGGTGGAGTTTGCGAGTTTTCGTCTGGAGGGTCTTGCCCAGATATGGTACGATTCAGTAGATAGAGGCCGAGCTGCAGGTCTACCTTCTATGACCTGGGATGAGTTTACAGCTGCGTTTCTTGCCCGTTTTCTTCCGGAGAGTGTCCGAGATGCTCGAGCCCGTAGTTTTGAGTCTCTGCGCAAGACTCCTGGGATGACGGTGTCGGAGTATGATATACAGTTTACCCAGTTGTCTCAATATGCTCCGTACCTAGTAGACACGGAAGAGAAGAGAATAAAGAGGTTTGTGCGAGGGCTTGATACACAGCTATTCCTTGCCATCGGCACCCAGCACTTTGATACATACGCAGCCGCGATGGATGCAGCCTTACTTTTGGAGGAGCGTATTTCTGAGACTCCGGTCGTTTTTGGGCAGAAGAGGATCCGTACTGATACGCCAGCTCAGCGGCAGATGGGTAGACACCGCGATAGATTATTTTCGGGAGATGGTGGAGGCAGAGGATTGAGACGAGGTCAGTTATTTGGTTCATATCCACAGACCCAGCAGTCGTCGCCAGGATGTTTTCGGTGTGGAAGTCAGTACCACCGTGTCAGAGACTGTACCATGCGACGCCAGGGCACGGCGACAGTTCCGCATGTGACCTTACCACCCTCACCACCTCCTCAGAGAGCTCTACTTCCTACTCCTGATGATGCTCCACGCCAGCCAGATGCTCCTAGAGGTCGTGGGCGTGGCGGTCCGGTTCAGAGAGGACGAGGCGACAGAGGCAGAGGCCGAGGTAGAGGCAGAGGACAGCCAGCTATTAGTGGTGGACAGGCCCGAGTGTTCGCGTTGACTCCTCAGGATGCACAGGCATCCAATGCCGTCGTGACAGGTACTCTGCTAGTATGTTCTTTTGATGCACGGGTATTATTTGATCCAGGCTCCACACATTCATATGTATCCACGTACTTTGCACTGAGGTTGGGCCGAGAGTCTTCTCCGTTAGATCAGCCGCTTGTCGTTATTACACCGGTAGGCGAGTCGTTTGTTGCTCGTTTTGTGTACCGATCATGTTCTGTTCGTATCGGGGAGAGAGATTTTTCAGTTGATTTGATTCTCCTCGATATGCTAGACTTTGACGTTCTTCTTGGTATGGACTGGCTAGCCACCTGTTATGCATCCGTGGACTGCCGTGAGAAAGCAGTCAGATTCAGTTTTCCTGGTGAGCCGGTACTTGTTATTCAGGGAGATCGTAGCGCTACCCTTCCCAGCTTGATTTCTTCTCTTCGCGCTGGTCAGCTCTTAAGAAAATGGTGTCAGGGATTCTTAGCCTATGTTTGTGATACTAGCTCCACAGAGGTTCCGTTTGACCAGGTCCCTGTTGTGAGAGAGTTTTCTGATGTATTCTCTGACGAGCTGTCTGGTCTGCCACCAGAGAGCGAGATTGAGTTCTGCATCGACTTGATCCCCGGCACGGGGCCTATCTCTATACCGCCTTACCGGATGGCCCCGGCGGAGCTGAGAGAGCTGAAGGATCAGTTACAGGACTTGTTGGACAAAGGGCTTATCCGACCGAGTGTGTCACCTTGGGGTGCTCCCGTCTTGTTTGTTAAGAAGAAGGACGGAAGTATGCGTTTATGCATTGATTATCGTCAGCTGAACCGGGTTACTGTGCGGAACAGATATCCCCTACCCCGCATTAATGACTTATTCGATCAGCTCCATGGTGCAGGGTTTTTCTCGAAGGTTGATTTACGGTCAGGTTATCACCAGTTGCGGATTCGGAAGGAGGATATTCCGAAGACCGCTTTCCGTACTCGATATGGTCATTATGAGTTCTTGGTGATGTCGTTCGGGCTTACCAATGCCCCGGTAGCATTTATGGACTTGATGAACCGTGTATTCAGGCCGTATCTCGATCAGTTCATCATTGTGTTCATTGACGACATCTTGGTTTATTCTCGGAGCCGGGAGGAGCATGAGCAGCACTTGCGTATCACATTGCAGACTTTGAGGGAGCATCGGCTGTTCGCCAAATTTTCCAAGTGCGCATTCTGGTTAGACAGTGTCGACTTCTTGGGTCATGTGGTGATGAGAGATGGTATTTGTGTGGACCCGAAGAAGATCGAGGCAGTTCAGCGTTGGCCTAGACCGGTATCAGTTACAGAGGTTCGCAGCTTTCTGGGTCTGGCCGGCTATTATCGACGTTTTGTCCAGGATTTCTCCCGCATTGCTGCACCATCGACCGGGTTGACCCGGAAGGGGGTTCCTTTCGATTGGACCCAGGCATGTGAGGATAGTTTCCAGCAGTTGAAGACTCGACTGACTACTGCACCAGTGTTAGCATTGCCTTCAGGATCAGGCGGGTTCGTGGTGTATTGTGATGCTTCTCGAGTGGGGATGGGCTGTGTATTGATGCAGCACGACAGAGTTATCACGTATGCTTCTCGGCAGCTGAGGAAACACGAACAGAACTATCCCACCCATGATTTAGAGATGGCTGCAGTGGTATTTGCACTTAAGATCTGGAGACATTACCTATACGGTGAGTCGTGCCAGATATTCACTGACCACAAGAGTTTGAAGTATATCTTCCAGCAGCGAGATCTGAACCTGAGACAGCGCCGTTGGATGGAGTTGGTGAAAGATTATGACTGCGAGATTCTATACCATCCGGGCAAGGCGAATGTGGTGGCAGATGCTTTGAGTAGGAGACCCGAAGGTAGCTTATCTTGTTTGAGCGCAGTACAGATGCAGACGACGGCGGATTGGCAGGTTTTATGTGACAGCAGAGTGCAGTTCGAGTTTACTCCTACCGGGGGACAGCTGGCCCATTTCAGAGCACGCCCATAGTTACTTGACCGTATCCATGAGGCACAGTCCGGCGATGCCCGTATTTTAGAGATTATTGAGCAGATTCGGCAGGGCAGAGTTTCTGAGTTCGTGATTGATGATCAGGGGATACTTCGATTTGGGACTCGACTGTGTGTACCAGATTCTGAGGGACTGAGGCGCGATATCCTCGAGAAGGCACATAGATCGGTATACAGTGTGCATCCAGGTTCCACCAAGATGTACCATGATTTGAGAGAGGTTTACTGGTGGGACGGGATGAAGAAGGATGTTACAGACTTTGTGTCGAGATGCCTGACTTGTCAGCAAGTCAAGGCCGAGCACCAGAGGCCAGCCGGCGAGTTACAGCCTTTGCCCATCCCTGAGTGGAAGTGGGAACAGGTCTCCATGGACTTCATTGTGGGTCTACCCAGGACCAGTCGAGGGTATGACTCTATTTGGGTGATTGTGGATCGACTGACGAAAGCGGCTCACTTCCTGCCAGTGAAGACCACTTTTGGATTTTCTCAGTACGCCCAGGTTTATATTGATGAGATCGTGCGACTGCATGGCGTTCCGACTTGCATCGTGTCCAACCGGGGCACCCAGTTTACCAGCCGATTGTGGCAGAAACTTTAGGAAGCTCTGGGCACCCGATTGAGTTTTAGCACAGCCTTTCACCCGCAGACCGACGGTCAGTCGGAGCGTACTATTCAGACTCTTGAGGACATGCTCAGAGCTTGTATTTTAGATTTTGGTGGTAGCTGGGATCGTCATTTGCCCTTGATCGAGTTCTCCTACAATAATAGCTTTCAGGAGACGATTCAGATGGCATCTTTCGAGGCTTTATATGGGAGGAGATGTCGATCGCTTGTATGTTGGACAGAGCTCAGTGAGAGCAGTATTTTGGGGCCGCAGATTGTACAGGAGACGACCGAGAAGATACAGCTGATTCGGGACAGGATGAGAGCGGCACAGAGTAGGCAGAAATCATATGCTGACAGGCGCCGTCGCCAACTCGAGTTCGTTGTTGGCGAACATGTTTTCCTGAAGGTCTCTCCGATGAAGGGTGTGATGAGATTTGGGCGGAAAGGGAAGCTAAGTCCTAGATATGTTGGTCCTTTCGAGATCCTAGAGCGTGTTGGTCCAGTCGCTTATCGGTTAGCTCTTCCGCCCAGCTTCCCCGATGTTCACCCCGTGTTCCATGTCTCGATGCTCCGCAAGTACCTTCATGATCCCTCCCATGCGATTCAGCACCAGACGATCCAGCTAGAGCGTGATCTTTCATTCACCGAGCAGCCGGTGGTCATTTTGGATCGGCAGGTGAAGAAATTGAGGTCGAAGGTTATACCGTCCGTTAAGGTCCCTTTGGCGTGGCCCGAACAGCGAGGAGGTCACCTGGGAGACCGAGGTCGAGATGAGGAAGAGATATCCCCATCTTTTTGAAGGTACGCGTAGTTAAATTCTAAATTCGGGGACCGAATTTCTTTAAGGGGGGAAGATTGTAACGCTTCGAAAATCGTTTAGGCAGTTTTTCGGTAATCGGCTAAATTATCAGCTTTTTCCGTAAAAAGTCAAAATAGGTATTTTTCATTATAGACCTAATTATACAAAATTTAGATAAGATATTACTATAAATTGGTCACTAAAATATTACTTAAAATTTTCTAGTTAATTAAAAAAATTCCTTAATTAATTATTTTTAATATTATTTTAAGCTTTTAAAAATACATTAAATTAGTGATAAATACATATTTAATTAGGTAAATTACACACTTAGGAAACATTATAAACTAAAATTTAGTGTTAATAAAATTTTATCAAGACTTTTCAAGATTTTTGTTCTATGTTTTAAAATTTTATTCAAAAATGGCTTAAAATGGGGTTTTTTGTGTAAAAATTGATGTGATAGTCATTAATTGAGCTAGGGAAAGGGTTTTTGTGTAGAATTTTCTACACCATTCACACACACACACCCTCCTCTAACCTCAGGTCGAATTT
This sequence comes from Agapanthus africanus, assembly GCA_030015575.1. Lineage (NCBI taxonomy): Eukaryota > Viridiplantae > Streptophyta > Magnoliopsida > Asparagales > Amaryllidaceae > Agapanthus > Agapanthus africanus. The sequence goes on from CM057339.1 coordinate 850,962,897, forward strand.
GCTGCTGCTCCCCTCCCCTTTTTCCCTCACTTTTCTTGCTTTAATTCTTGCAAAAATCAATAAAATCCAAAAAAAAAATACACACTTTTCCTTCTCAAATTCAAACCATAATCCTTGTCCACCTCTTTCCAACCCTAATTTGTTTTAAAACAAGGTGAAAGGAGGCATCTTTCAAGGTCAAGTGCAAGTTGGGGTTCACTTGGGAGGTATAAATCCTAAACTAGTTGTTAAATTTGTACTTTAAATAAGCTAGATTAGTATTTGAAAGTATTAATTTCATTGTAATGGTTAGTTTTTGAAAATTCAAGAGAGGTGGAGATGCCCTAATTAGGTTTTGAAGTTGAATAAGTGTGTTTAGGTTAGTTTTGTTGCCATCTAGTGTATTAGGTCGGATATTTGTTCGATGTTGCGATCGCGATATCGTTAATTCGCGATGTTTGCTTTGAAATCGGTATGCAAATTGCTTACTAGTTTTTCTAATAATTTAGGAGGTGATCTAATTGTGTTATTTTGGCGATATAATTAGCATCATATACGACTATTAGTGTGCGCGAATGCGGGGCTTTGTCTAGTCGGGTTTTAGTTTTGACGATTGCCCCGAAACGGCGATTTTAGTTAAGGTTTTAGCGATTTTCGTGTATTTTCCGCGTACCGAGTGCACGTTGTGATTAATTCGAGAGCGTCGGTCTTTTCATAGTGTGAGTTGCGTCATTTCAGAAATCTGTAATCTTATATTGTGTGTTATGCAATTCTAGGATCGGTCGCGGAAACATCGGACGCGGCGCGCAAAGGCAAGGCGGTGGTCGGATCGGATTAGCGGGGCTTTCAGGTGAGTAGATGTATTCATCTATGGGGGAATCGTCTGGATGGCGCGAGGTGCCCCCTAGTTAGAATTACCTTATTTCTTACTACATATGCATTGTTAGTTAGCTAACCCCCCCTCATTCACATTTCATACAATTATAGCTTTTCGTCTGCAAGATTTGCATAGGATATCCATATACACATGTGCGATATCACTTCGTAGGACACGTACACCATTACCATTGGCTCCTGTTGCATGCGAACTATTCATGTGACGCACACGCCTTTGGTAATTGCCATGCCACGAGCACCATAAAACCTGTTTAGCCTAGTATCATCACTTGCATCATACATGATATATGAAATCGCATAGCATGTATATACCTCGCATCATCATCATACTTACATAGATTTCTAGACACAAATCACATCGCATACCTTAATATCATAGACATTTATCATATACAACATGTTGGGTATTATGATTTTCTTGAGGATTTCAGTATTGCTGGGATTTCTGGATTTTGGGGAAAACCGCAAGAATTTAACAAAAGCTTATATTTATCATTTTTAAAACAAAGTTGCGGTTTTCTCGTGATGTATGTGTCGTCCACCATGAGTTTTCATGTTTTCTGTTGGATTTCGAGACCCGATTCGAGGAGTGGATGAACCGTCTCGGGTACATGGTGGGCCCGGTATGGTACCCCGGGACAAGAAGATCGAGTTGTAGACGATGAGCCTGGCAGGGAAAGACTACCTACCGGTGATGTCTGGCGCGGTGGATATCCGGAGGATACCGACCGTTGTCGTGAGATTTGATGATATGGGCCGATCCGGACTGACGGAGCCCGATGTATTGAGACATTGAAACAGTGAGACATTGAGATAGATGTGTTTTCATATTTGGTGTCGATGCTTGACACGGGTTTCAGATGATTTCTTGATGGTATTTAACTATATTACAGTTATTCTTTTTCTAAAGTTAGGAATGCAGAATCATAGCATTTAAAACACTTAAAGATTTAGTATTGACATTGCATACATGTGCATGCATACTAGAGGTACTACATCACATCTGGATATACATGCTGTGACCCATTTGCGTGCATTCTTACGATTGCCTTACTAGATGTTATATTTTACTCACGAGCTGGCAACTCACCCCCGTTGTGCCACAGTGTCTTGCAGGTCGGACTCATCAGCCTAGTAGCGGTGGCTTATCTTGTTAGTGACTTCTTTTGCTCAGACACGTGACATTGTTCGTGGGTGGGTTGCGAGAGCCCTATTATCTCTTTTTGTACTATTTTTGTATCTAGTATTCTCCATCTACCACTTCTTATTTGTATATGCGACCTAGTGATGAGACTGAGAGATTTCTGTATATGTGGTTTCTTTCGGGTCGAGCTCACTTGAGCCGACGTTGTGTTTTCTTACATTTTGCATTTCTTTATGCTCTTTTCTGGATATTGCATATATATATTGCGTGGTTGTGATCCGCCTTGAGCGAAGAGCTAGCTCCCGCTTGGGGATGTCATTTTGTGATTACAGGTTATATATCTTATTGTACCCATTTTGGGGGATAGTATTTACAGAGGAGACTCTGCCGAAATTTTCGGAAATTTTTGATGTTTTTTTAAAAAAGGGTTCGATACAACTTAATTGATTTTAAAAAATCGTTTTCATGAAAGGTTTCCTTCACTCTCTTTGGTTTCTTTTGGTTTAGATTTTCTGGGTTTTGGCTGACTTAGTTTACGTTACGCCTTTAGACGTCTCGTAACCTAAGTGCCAGTCACGTTCCGTACTTTCGGGTCGTGACAAATACACAGATGACACACAAACTAGTCTTAATTTATTAGAAGCTGGCCAATCTATTTGAACTAGAATCGTATCTAACCAACCAACCATGTAGACTATTAGCAAACATACATATGTGATTTGCCTGAATAAAAATTTAGTAACTTACTGATATCTTATAAGGAATCCAAAAATACTAATATCTTATATGAATATTATTAAGGGTGCATTTCCTTGAATCCAAACAAGGGGAAATTGAAGATTTTCCTTTCAATGCCGACAAATGTCCGAAACAATCACAAGAAAGGGAATTTTAAATATATGTGAAACTACGTTTCTTCGAGAAGTCATTGTGTGGAGGAAAAAACACTCAGGAAACCCAATACATTTATATGGGAAAAGCCTCAATCAGCATTTAGAAAAAGGGAAACTAGATCACAATTTCTTTCACATGACACTATATTTTTTAGGCTTATTTCAAAAAAAAAAACTCCTCTATAGTTTCCTGGTTTTCCAAGAAACCACTATATAGTTTCAAAAGTACAAAAAGGTAAAAGAAAAAAACTACCCAAATTAACGGTCAACCCTTAACGCCGTTAACCAGTAATGACCATTTTACCCTTTTTAATAAATATAATCAATTTTATAAATATATATAAATTATTTTTGCAATTATTTTACATAGTTAATGATTATTATCTAATTAATGATGGCCGTGGATGGAGGATGGGGGCAGCCGTGGTCGGCGATGGGTAGAGGACCTCGCTGGTCGGAGAAGGATGTCGGCGACAATGATGAAAGGAGATGGTGGATGAGAGGACAGTGATGAGAAGGCGGAGGCATGGGCGAAGGATGATGATGATAAGAGGAAGAGGAGGGAAGGGGTGACGATGAGAGGAGGCGGGGGCTAAGACCCACGGTGGCGGCACGGTGCCCCAGCAGGTTGGGACTAAGGCTAGGGCTTGGAGGATAAAGAAGATGGTATTTTGGGGATTTTTCCAAATTTACTGCTGATGTGGCAATGACATATCATCGTTAGCGCTAAAGTGTCACCGTTAGTGTAGGGTTCCTAGGCACTCCCAAGAGGTCTCGCAAGGCATCAACCATGCCCGTTTCAAAATTTACGGTGCCGAGAAACCCTAGACTAGATCGTTAACTAGAATTTTAGGCGACAAAAGCAACTAGTTTACAACTAAACCAAAAGATCGGAAATACAACCTTTGTAGATCCGGTCCTCCATCTCCATAGCTCCGCAATGAAGTCTCCTCGCTGTCCAAATGGAAACCCGGGCTCTAGCGTCGGCTTCATCGGAGAAATCGGCGGGCAAGGTCGTCGGCTTCGTGCCGAAGATGATCTACGTCGAGGCATCACAAGATCAAGCTCCAACTTTACCAAGTCATGAAACTTATGAAGAAAACACACTCTACTACTTGGCAAGAGGTAGAGGATGAAGAAATAGGAAGTGGGTAGACTTTAGAATTGGATTTCTCACTCATTTCTTCACTTTGCCATTGATGGAGGCAAGGTTTTCTTCAAGTAGAAGATAAAGAAGAAGAAGAAGATGATAATATGATAAGTATTAAGTAAAATGAAAATAATAATAATACTTATCATCTACCAAGCATGGTCAAGTGTAGAGACTAAACTAGGGTTAGTGGGAATGGTTAGGGTTAAGCATGAGACAAAATGGTCACATAGTCAAAGCTTCATGAAGCTTCAATATACAACAAAGTTAGCCACCATTTTCTCTTTATGCTTAGCATTTTCCAAAAATCAATAAATAAATAAATAAATAAGTGAATAAAACAAAACCCTAACCATTATCATGTAACCATGGTTTGATCTTTACATAAAAACCCTAGCAAACATGTATCATCAAACATGATACAATCAAGTGCACAAAAGTATATCACATATACAATGTGCACAATCAAGTGAGAAAAACCATTTAAAGTGAACCAATACTAGTTAATGCAAAGTAATATATCAAATATATAATTATACATTAAATCATTAAATCAACACTTGATTTAACGATCCGGTCATATCGCATACAACCGACTAATATCCAATGTATCGGCTTATCGAATCAACCCTTGATTCGATAACTAGGTTATATCGCATACAACCAATCGATACATTCATCGCGAGAATAGAATACGGTATCACATACACGCATTATTCTCGGTTCCGCACATATCTCATATGCGCTCCTATTTCGTTTCGCTTGAGCCAGGAAACCTCTGTGTAGGACTCTAAAGACTCGTCAATACGCCGGCAGCAGGTGATGATCATATCAAACACCCACAAGCCGCAAGCGGTCTGCTAAACGTAACGGCCACCCGGGTATTGAGCGATGAGAAGATCGACGAGCAAACCCGCTCACCCTCCTGTGAATCCAACCAGTAACACTTACCGTACAGTCCGGTCTGATCGTCTGATATGTCGCATATCTCGCCTAGGGGTGGCAAACGTCAGACCCCAATAGCTCGATATGAGGTCTATAACAGTTCGAGAAACTACTGGTAACACTTACCAGTAAATCTCAGCAATCCTGGCCAGGGATTTCCGGTTATAGCCAATCGAACACAGCGCAACATCAACTCCCTATACCGGGAGAGACGAATCTCCTCCTATCGCTCATTGCCTCCATGTGACTCGGGACTGTACCCAAAAACCACCGTTTTGCACGCCCTCTTGGACGTGGTAAGATGGAAATCAAAGCACAGTGGGAACCACACAAGACTCTATGACGATCTCGGGTCAACAGACTACTCTGTACCAGTGTCACCAGAGAACTGCCATCTGACGTAAGGTATAATACCATCTGGGAGTTCTCGGCGAGTCCGTCCAGTATACCCAGTCTCTACTGAGCACCCGTATATCATCTCCGATGTCAAACACCAATGGATATGGGATCATCCATCGCCCATCTGTATGGGTCGAGAAGGTATACGCTAGTCTACTCTGGTATATCGATGCCCCGTCTCGATACACCCACGACTAGGGACCTTGAAGGATGTACTTATGGACTACCATGTCCCCACTAGTATGATCCGCATCATAGTCCAGGTAGTCAAGTACACACCCTAAGGGCTTTACCAACATGTATCAGAGAGACAATCAGTGTGCACGTTAAGATAAAGAGTAACCAGATAGCATACTATCATGTCGAGCAAGAAAGTCCTCCCTATATATGTCCCAGCATCCACTACAATATACATCCTATGTAATGCAATGGCCTCTAGGGCATACATATAACTAACAATCTCCCACTTGCACTAGGGCCATCTGATAGCAGTGGTTGTAGCATCTCATACTCAACCATCCCATAAAAATCTCTCTCTGGGAACAGGCCTTTGTGAGTGGATCCGCTGTGTTGTCCTCTGAGTCTACTCTCCAAACCTCGATCTCCTTGGAAATCAACCATCTCCATGATCAGGTGATACTGCCTTAGAATATGTCTGGATCACTGATGGGACCTGCGTTCCTTGGCACAAGCCATAACTCCATTGTCATACAATGGTAGGAACCTAGTTCATCTCATGAACCAATATACACCCAAACAGCCTCTTTGGTAGCATCTTTAGTAGCGATGTATCCTGCCTTTATCGTCTAGTATGTCACGGTATCTAGTTTGGAACTCTTCCAACATACCGTCCCTTTACTGAGGGTAAAGACAATGCCTGTGACTGACATTCAGTCGTCTTTATCACCCTGGAACCATTCCAGTGATTCTCCCCAGGGTCGATTGATACCGTCTCACTACAACTAGTGAGAATCCTAACATCCATTTAGATCTATCTCATAGATCCAAAACCCAGGATTTAGGAGGAATCACTTTGATCCTATATGGAGAATCCTTGTGATAAGTGGAGATTGACCGAGCGTAGCATAGGAAACTCCTTTCCTATCAAGAGTATGTCATCCACGTACTCTACGAGGATCGTCACCATACTCCCTACTACCTTTTTGTTTATATAAGGTTCATCTACCATTTTGATGATGTCAACTTCTTTGACTACTTCATCAAAACAGACGTTCCAACTCCGCGATGCCTGCTTTATCCTATAAAGCATCTTGTACACGTTTCCGCTGCTCCCACTGTCTACGAAGCCCTCTGGCTGTGTACTTATAGACGTTCTCTTCTAAAACATCATTTAGAAAAGCAGTCATGGCACCCAACCGCCAGATATCGTAGTCATGGTACGTAGCCGTGGCAAGTAGGATCCGGATGGACTTAAGCATAGCTACTTGAAAAGGTTTCATCATTATCCACGCCTGGTTGATGACGAAAACCTTTAACAAGTCTAGTTTTGAAACTCTCAACTTTTCCATCTACACCAAGTAATCTTCTCAAGATATACTTGCTCCTGATGGGGATTTAACCTTTCAGATATAGCAACCAAAGTCCATACTTTGTCGGTGTGCATGGATTCCATCTCAGATCGCTAAGCATCCAGCCATTCTTACAGAGTCCCACTCCTGATGGCCAGCTCGAAACTAGTTGGGTCATCATCTCATGATGCAATCCTCGCTCCCACTGTCATAGAGAAACCGAAGTATCTCTCAGGTGGGTGAGGAACCCTACTAGATCGACGGAGAGGCTAAGGTTCGTTGGATTCTACTGAATCCTTTGGTTTTACCAAATCATCTGCTGTTGTTTGTATGGCTGGAACCTTTCCAGTTGTACATAACAGACCTTGCCTCGAGCTTGTCCGGATTTTGCTTTTAGACATAGCCCGGACAACCCCAAATCTTAACTAACTTAAGAAATGGGCTCTTCCCTTATCATATCACATATGAAATGGTAGGCAACTGATTTGATTTGAACCCTATTCAATAGGTATGCAGCTTCTCAAGTGCATAACTCCCAAAAGGAAATAGGTAACTCAGTAGTACTCATCATAGAGCACACCTTATCATATAGGGTGAGATAGCTCCGCCCCGATATACCATCGTGCTAAGGTGTATACGGAGGAGTAATGCTGAGAGAGAATCTCATTTCCCTTTGGAATAATCCAGGATTTTCGTGCTCAAGTATTCTCCTCCTCGATCTTATCAAAGGACATAATACTTATACCCATATTGGTTCTCTACTTCTAGCTTATATTCTGTGAATATCTCAAAAGGTTCGGACTTGTGTTTCAACAGGAACATACGTCTGAATCTCGAAAGATCATCAGAGAATGTAATGAAGTACAAAGAACCGGTCTTGGCATGTGTAGACAGGGGACCTTACATACATCAACATGTATCATCCCAAGAGTTTACTAACTCTTTCTCTGTTTCCAATAAACAGAGCTGGTGTCATTATATCTTTGTGACATAACTGGCAAGTTTCACAAGATGTAGATTCAAACTGATTTAAATATGCATCCACATGTAACTTCAGCTAGTCGGGTCACATTGATATGACCTAGTCTACAATGCCTCAAGAAGGATTCGTTCATTTCTGAACTATTCCTCTTGTGTGTGTTCTGTATACTAAGAACTGTAGTTTGATTTAGAACATCAATGCTTTTAGATAACGTGCCTGAACCGATCAACTTTTGATATAGGAAATGTTCAAAACATTATCCAACAATACAAAATTTTATCATTTCTTTACTAATAAAGAGAGTGATATGATTTTGTATATCAGGTTCGGTATCTAATAGCATTTGTTCAGAATCAATGTATTGGTAATACAGGGTGACAGTGACCAACAAACTTGGCTGCAACACTTGCCCCGTTTTCTGCCTCATGAAACTTATCACCCGTTCTCAGTTCTCTACCTTTCTGTAGCCCTATGTAACAGATTACATATCTGGGATCCTGATCTGGTATCACATACCCAGGACGTAGAGGATACAGAGAAACAGTTCTTTGTAATGAACACACCCGAAGATGATGCATCAGCATGCACTCTCTTCGTTTGGGTGGCACGGGAATTCTGGTAATCCCCTATTTCCTGCTCTGTCTTATAACAATTATAAGTTGGAGCGGGACCAACGTTCCCCAGCTCAGTATAACAAGCGGGTTCGGTCAATAATCCGTATTATTATCTGATTAAGGCGTGATATGGTCGCTACCTGGAGAGAGAGAGAAGAAAACACTCAGTGTGCGCTCTTGCAAGATTAGATTGGTTATATATTTTATCTAATCAGGATGGCTCCCACTGCTTTTTATCAAATCTTCCTTCAAACCCTAAAAGGAAAGACTAGCCGGGATTAATTACACACTACAAGTTCGCCAATCTTTCAGCCAGGCCAGTGTCGGTACTTTGAGGGAGGTCCCCCGTGCTTTCGCACGAACCTAATTAATGTAAACCTCATTTTCCCAGAGGCGTAACCTCGTTGACACCTACTTGATCGGCTAATTGTAATGTGTAAAACTCTCCCAGGAGTAACTCTTACTCGCAGCGGGTATCGGGATCCAACTATCTCATAGAAGGTATGCAATCTCATTGCAAATTTCAACACTTGAAATTCCCGATAATATTTTGCCCCTAGCAGCTATATGACCTTAACATAGTCAACAAATCATAAGTGCTAGTCAAGTTCAACCCGTCATTTCCCGATTGAATTAAACTCACCCGCACGACCCTTAACATAGTCAACAAAGTCGCACGACTACCCTAATCCAATCGCATCATATGCTTATGCAGATAAGCACTAATTAGCTACCGCACACTACGCCTTAACATAGTCAACAAACGTAGCACGAATACTAACCAGTACATATCTGAAATGACGGAGGGCTACGACAGGTTTTTCTGAAAACCTATTGCGTAATGAACTTGATATCGTTGTAGAATCAAATGATTTTAAAAATGGAGTGTTTTTTAGGCTTTTCTAGTTTTGCTAAAGGAGTCACTCCCGGTGAAGGGATCGTCGGTCCTTTCCTCGTCGAATGAGGTGCGGGATATATCATATATATCACTGTGCAAAGCAAAAAACTCTTAAAAGCAATCAAAAGACAAACCGAGTGTGTAGCATTTGCCAGTTATTGCTAAAGGAGTCACTCCCGGTGAAGGGATCTCGGTCCTTTCCTCATCGAATAAGGTGCAGGATATATCATATATACCGCTGTGCAAAGCAAGAACTGTAGCTACCTGTTTTATTTTGAAATTCGATTCTACAACATCTTAGGTTTCTTTTCTTTCATTAATCACATTAATGAAGTCCCATCATTTAAGTACCTAAACATCACAGATAAATACGACGTACACTTATGCCATCCGCATTCGCCTCGATGTCCCCTCGTGCACCGTTAGGTTAGGTAACTAACGGCAGAGCGGGGCAGGGCTAGCGCGGGTGTAAAACATAAGTAACGCCTATATAATATATCATATATACTATATAAAATATCCATCACAGAACATCACATGATCACATCACAGATATCACAGCAGAAGAAACATATGAAATATTGGATATACTAGAACGTCCGTGTTTTCAATACGAGCCAGTATAAAACACGGATTCCACGGTCACGATGAATAGCCAAACCCACACCCCTAGACCCCTACGAGAGCGGCAAGCAACCCTACCAATTCTAGAGTTAGGAGACCCGGACTCGACTCCTCGAGTTGGTCTCCCACTGGACTCCAGAACCCGGTTACTTGTGCTCCCCTCCTTGGGTCTATCCTAGTGCGGAAAAGAAAATAATATACAAACGGTGACATCTTCCGCAACCTGGAAGTGCCCCAATAAAAGAATATTACATACAAGTTTTTACATGAATGAAAATGAAAAACACTCATCTCACATAAAAAACCCCGGCTATTCAAACACGACGATCCAATATAACATATCCAGCAACACATAACATCACATGTCATCAACGTAAGTAAATATGCGCATCCCAATTGTCGTTGACATATAGCAACGAAACCGGCGATATCACATATTACACTTACGGTCACAGAAAAGAAAGTGTAAAACTACAACAGTTGGAATCCGCAACCTCATTAGACATCACATGCCTAATCAAATGAAATACTTAGACATCGCATGCCTAACAATTATAAACCCCGCATTTTAGTCTCATTATCGAAAACACTTTTCAATATCAAGTCGGGCAATTCAACAAGATTCCCGACATCCTGATCGAATGCTCGTCGCAAACTTTAGTAGGCGGCCGCACCCCCGATGCCGTCGACGAAGTGCACTAAGGCGGAACACCGCTTCCGTGAGCACCCGAACGGATGCTTTCGGCGACGGGGTCCTCCTACAGTCACTTGGTCGGGGCTATGGAGTGAGGCTGTCTATTAAGTTTACCCGGCGAGTATCCGCGTACGCTACGTGATTGCGACGGACTTTTGATCGCATCAAAATTCCGTGGCAACCGATCAAGTGAGACTAAACTGCTATGTTTATAACATTCATTCAGTTATCTCATAACTTTTGTGAATTCCAATTATTGTATCCCATTCCAGATAAATAGAAAATGTTAAACTTTTCAATCGAACAGTCAAACACCCAAGTTTTCCCGATACAGATCAACACATGAAATAAGTCTAAAAATATTCAGTTCGTGCCTCAGTACCAACGGTCCAGCCGTAGAAGGGTCAAGCCAACGCCTCACATGTGGCACGCCGTACTGCCCCAAACCCGAAGGTTCAAAGGGCAGTTCAAGACGGTCACATAATCGAGTTAAGGTTTGTTGTCTTCTAGAGGGACCATCGCGTTACTTGCACTACTTAGAACGTCGTTAAACTACGGAAAAATCCAACACTTGGAAATTTCCCGACAGGGGAAAAATTGGGTATTTATATCCGGTCAAACTTTTTAACATATTCTAAAATTTATCCGGAAACCACATAGACAAAATCTGATACTCCGATCGAATCATCGAATCCCCAAAACAACCCCAGAAAATTCAACTCTGGAATAAATATTAAAAATTCCCAGAAAATCCAGCACCAGAAAAGAGGAATTACTGTGCAAAAACGGGAAGCTGACGTCATCAATTGGCCGCGGAACCGCCGCAGAAGCTAGGCTTCTGCCGTGGTTCCGCCGCAGTTTGGACTGTTCATGAGTAAAATTTTGCACCGTGATTCTTATATTTCCCTGCTGAATTTTTTAAGCATTTTTAATCTAGAAAAAACCCAGTTTTTAGAAAAAGTCCAGAGAGCAATCTCGAATTAGGGTTTCGGGTCGATCGGGTTTCAAACTCCGTCTACGCATCGCCTAAGGCTCTAGCTAGGCTCTGATACCACTGTAGGGTTCCTAGGCACTCCCAAGAGGTCTCGCAAGGCATCAACCATTCCCGTTTCAAAATTTACGGTGCCGAGAAACCCTAGACTAGATCGTTAACTAGAATTTTAGGCGACAAAAGCAACTAGTTTACAACTAAACCAAAAGATCGGAAATACAACCTTTGTAGATCCGGTCCTCCACCTCCATAGCTCCGCAATGAAGTCTCCTCGCTGTCCAAATGGAAACCCGGGCTCTAGCGTCGGCTTCATCGGAGAAATGGGCGGGCAAGGTCGTCGGCTTCGTGCCGAAGATGATCTACGTCGACGCATCACAAGATCAAGCTCCAACTTCACCAAGTCATGAAACTTGTGAAAAAAACACACTCTACTACTTGGCAAGAGGTAGAGAATGAAGAAATAGAAAGTGGGTAGACTTTAGAATTGGATTTCTCACTCATTTCTTCACTTTGCCATTGATGGAGGCAAGGTTTTCTTCAAGTAGAAGATAAAGAAGAAGAAGAAGATGATAATATGATAAGTATTAAGTAAAATGAAAATAATAATAATACTTATCATCTACCAACCATGGTCAAGTGTAGAGACTAAACTAGGGTTAGTGGGAATGGTTAGGGTTAAGCATGAGACAAAATGGTCACATAGTCAAAGCTTCATGAAGCTTCAATATACAACAAAGTTAGCCACCATTTTCTCTTTATGCTTAGCATTTTCCAAAAATCAATAAATAAATAAATAAGTGAATAAAACAAAACCCTAACCATTATCATGTAACCATGGTTTGATCTTTACACAAAAACCCTAGCAAACATGTATCATCAAACATGATACAATCAAGTGCACAAAAGTATATCACATATACAATATGCACAATCAAGTGAGAAAAACCATTTAAAGTGAACCAATACTAGTTAATGCAAAGTAATATATCAAATATATAATTATACATTAAATCATTAAATCAACACTTAATTTAACGATCCGGTCATATCGCATACAACCGACTAATATCCAATGTATCGGCTTATCGAATCAACCCTTGATTCGATAACTAGGTTATATCGCATACAACCAATCGATACATTCATCGCGAGAATAGAATACGGTATCACATACACGCATTATTCTCGGTCCCGCACATATCTCATATGCGCTCCTATTTCGTTTCGCTTGAGCCAGGAAACCTCTGTGTAGGACTCTAAAGACTCGTCAATACGCCGGCAGCAGGTGATGATCATATCAAACACCCACAAGCCGCAAGCGGTCTGCTAAACGTAACGGCCACCCGGGTATTGAGCGATGAGAAGATCGACGAGCAAGCCCGCTCACCCTCCTGTGAATCCAACCAGTAACACTTACCGTACAGTCCGGTCTGATCGTCTGATATGTCGCATATCTCACCTAGGGGTGGCAAACGTCAGACCCCAATAGCTCGATAAGTCGTGTCGATATGAGGTCTATAACAGTTCGAGAAACTACTGGTAACACTTACCAGTAAATCTCAGCAACCCTGACCAGGGATTTCCGGTTATAGCCAATCGAACACAGCGCAACATCAACTCCCTATACCGGGAGAGACGAATCCCCTCCTATCGCTCATTGCCTCCATGTGACTCGGGACTGTACCCAAAAACCACCGTTTTGCACGCCCTCTTGGACGTGGTAAGATGGAAATCAAAGCACAGTGGGAACCACATAAGACTCTATGACGATCTCGGGTCAACAGACTACTCTGTACCAGTGTCACCAGAGAACTGCCATCTGACGTAAGGTATAATACCATCTGAGAGTTCTCGGCGAGTCCGTCCAGTGTACCCAGTCTCTACTGAGCACCCGTATATCATCTCCGATGTCAAACATCAATGGATATGGGATCATCCATCGCCCATCTGTATGGGTCGAGAAGGTATACGCTAGTCTACTCTGGTATATCGATGCCCCGTCTCGATACACCCACGACTAGGGACCTTGAAGGATGTACTTATGGACTACCATGTCCCCACTAGTATGATCCGCATCATAGTCCAGGTAGTCAAGTACACACCCTAAGGGCTTTACCAACATGTATCAGAGAGACAATCAGTGTGCACGTTAAGGTAAAGAGTAACCAGATAGCATACTATCATGTTGAGCAAGAAAGTCCTCCCTATATATGTCCCAGCATCCACTACAATATACATCCTATGTATAGCAATGGCCTCTAGGGCATACATATAACTAACAGTTAGTATGGGTAGTCTTTTGTAGTTTCGAAACTACAGGGTATTTTTTTTATAAAAAAAAATAAGCCTAGTTTTTAATAAGGAACACACAAGCACACATGCAAGCGAAACGTAAATTGTCCCCAACATAGTTAAGATCTTACGATTCATAATTCGAATCTTATGATTCGAGTCTGATACATATCGCAAGGTTGAATCAGATTGCGATCGAATCTTATCATACGATTCACGATTCGAATCAATTCAATAAATCGGTCGGGTTTGAAGTTTTTGGGTCAGGTCTGAATATTTCGAGTCTTACAACAATTTATGATCTAGTTTCATTTTAATGCCAAATTGGCAAAATCCTTAATTCTTCAATCCTTTCTCGTTCTCTCACTCTCTCTTGTTATCTCATCCTTGCCTCAACGTGTCACAATCGACTAATTATCTTAATTATTATGATTAATCACATATTTACATAATTTTTATTGATTCGTATATTCTTTGTTAGATTTTGGATATATGTAATTGTTTATTATGTCAGTACGACTGGTAATTGACCAAATACTATATTTTATATAATATATTGTCCTTTATTGCTAATCTAGTCATCTAAGTATTATTATATATATGATAATATGTCTAATTGCTTCGATTTTACACAAATTATTATCGTAGCTTACGATTTACTATTCGATATATGATACGATTCATAAGAAAAACGATATACAATTCATATCACGATTTGACAACTTTGGTCCCAAAATGACTCCTTAGATTGTAAGCTGGGTCCTAAAGACTAATGGTGTATGATCTAAATGGATGATTCACACCGCCGATAATGATCTCCATGTTGTAAAATAGTTAGCTACAAAAAAATAACAAGTGATTTGAGCATGTTTTCACCGTCGATTAAGTGGTAGTCTATGTTCTATTGTCGTACACCATTCATTTCATCATTGTAAAGTGTTGTTCGTCATCTCATGGAGATGGATGCGCACGTGCTTCAGGCGTGTCCAGATTCCCCATGTCCATTACAAGCAGGGATTTAATGATCGTGAGGATTCTAATCTCCAGCAGCCGCGGATAAAACTTCTGTTTATTACCTCTCGTTTTTACACGAGAGAACCTCTGATTAACGGGTCATAAGTATCATGTGAACTCACTATGATATGTGCGTTTGTGTGTGTTGTGTTTAAAAATAATTTTGAGAGTATTTTGAACATATCGAGGGTCATCACACAGGGGTCCCGCTGTCCGATCAGCGGGTTAGGGGTCAAGGAGGCTAGCAGCCCCCTTGTGGGGCTCGAAGCAGCGTCCCGAAAAGGAAAAAATTTTCAAAGAATGTTTTGAGCATGTTGGAGAGCTCCGAGAAGAGTAAAAAGAGAGAAGGAAAGAGATGAAGAGTAAGAAGCGGTGGACCCCCTTGAGGGTACCAACAGCAGGAACCCTCCTTTGGGGGTTCCAACAGCGGGAACCCCTTTTAAGGGAGGTTGCGAAGCAGAGGATCCCGAAGTAGGGCTGAACATGGGTGTGTCCCATGTCCAAGTTGTGAAGAGAAACATGGGTTGCGACCTATGTTCCCATGAATCTCATGATAGATCCAGTGCCGAAAGAGTTTGGGAGTGGAAACTATGAGCTTTCACCCCAAAGTCATTGATATTATGCATTTTGATGGTGAAACCGATGGGTTTCACCATGATTCATCATCCATAGTGCTAGCTTGGGGTGAACCCAAAACCTCTCCTTCTCTTTTCCGTAGATTTGATGGGAAAAGGCAATGTCTTCTCTTGTTTTTTTGGATCTTAGGGTAGTTTTACTTAGGATTTTAAGAAGAAAAAAACTCTTTTATGGATTTTCTTGAGGTTGAAAATGAAGTGACATATAGAAAAGAAAATCACAGGTGGAGGCTCAAAACCCTAGAGAATAGAAGGAGAAACAAAGTTGTTGCTATCTTCCCATATGGTTGGCTTGTATAGCCTTACATATTTGCATCTTACCCTTTGTGCTTTATAATTTTGATTTTTTGTCCATTCATTTACACATGTGCACACCTTTTGCACTTTAGCCCTTGGGCTTTACAAAATTGTCTCTTTGCCTATTTCTGTTATATTTATTCCTAAAAATTACATTTAAATTTATTTACTGCATTCTTCTTTTCCTCCTTTGGCATGGGGCCGGCCCCCATACTTGAGCTTGGACTTGGTTTGGACCGGGCTTGGATTTGGGCCCACTTGACTTGGATTCGGACTTGGGCCCATTTGACATAAGTTCAGGCTTAGACCTGGGCCCACTTTTTGGGCCATGTCTTTGACTGACTTTTTCCGCAGTGAGGTGTATTTTTGACCCAACAACCATCACTTAGATGCATGCATGAGAAATGCCAAAATTGCATAAATTTTTGTACACTATTACCTAGGTTTGTCAATGGGTTGGGTCGAGACCCGGACCCGATCCAGACCCGCTACAAAAAATAGGGTATGGATCTAATTCCAGACCCGTTTACCCGGACTCGATCCAGATCCATTAAAAGCTTTAATTAATGGATCGGGTCCGGATAAGCTCCATTTGGACCCGCTTGACCCGAATTGTTTACTTAATTAGATATTTTATAAACTAAATCATATCGAAAAGTTATGTTAAGTTATAACTAAATCATATGGACAAACTATTTATTTAGTTGGTTATAAATAATTTTAACACTAATTTTCCTTTTCCCTTCTCTATGTTGTCTTCATTGCTGATGCTCGTTTATGGTTTAAGCCAAACTCTTTTAATTATGAAAACTAGTTAAAAGGATATATGGATAAACGGGTTAGACCCGGTTATTAATGGATCTGCATATGGATCCATTCAATTTAGACCCGCTGGATAAATGGAAGGGTCTGTATCTATTAAATATAAATGGATATAGATCCGTAACGCGTCAGTACGGATCCAACCCGACCCATTGACATGCCTACTATTACCTTAGGACATGCACATCATGAAGTGATGGCGAAAACATGTTAAAATAAGGACAACTAAGGATTGTACCTGCACAGATGGTTGGAAAAGAAGCGGCGAAGAGCAGGAAAGTTCAGTTATAGGCAGCAAAGTTGGCTGATCCAAAGAAAGTTTCCGTAAAACTGAAGGGACATTGTATACTCCTGATCGTCCTTGCAGTAGATTTTCACATGGCTCATGTGTTGAATCTTGGGCCATTCTTCTCCTATTTTGCCCATCTTTTCGAATAGTTGCCCATTGCAATAGATCTCCAAGCTCTCAGATTTGATCGATCGCCCGTCTTCTGATAACCATTCCGACATTTCGTAATCGATCAAGGTTATTCTCTGCAATGAATTAGGGTTCCCCACCACGTTTAAGGACAGGCAATTTCTGACCTCGAGTTCTTCGAGCACTGGGAGATCAAAAACACTGTCCGACTTCGAACTGTTGAAGATTTTCAGTTTTTCGACAGAGACCATGCTTCCGACCGATTCCAACATGTAAGCATCGCCAATGGACAAACATGTTAGGGCAGGTGCATAATGTGAGAGACCCTTTGGGAGAGAAATTAGTTTATGGCAATTCGAAAGCTCTATCTTCTGCAGACGGGGCATTGCTTGTGCTTCTACCACCCAATGCCATTCCTCCCAAGTAGGCATATTGCTGAACGACAAGCTCCGCAATCTGGGGAATGGAATAGATGCCGACAATTGTGATGTCGTCAGTTCGGTTCCAATGCTGGTAATTGATTGCCAGTGAGAGATGCTAAGGTACGTGAGATTGTGCAGCCGCCCTAACAGCAGAAGATTATCGCATCGTTCCCACCCAACAAGGCTCAATTGCATTAAGTTGGAAAGCATAGTCGGCATCATCCAGCTGGGAAACCTGCTACCCGGGTAATTATCAATTTCAAGCTTTTCCAGACGAGGCGGAGGATGGAGCCCCTCGAAAAACTCCTCGATTCTCTTGATATCATCCTCTGTTGCTTTAGCCATCCATCCCGATGTGCAACCGAGGGTGACACTTGCAAGGCGAGACTTATCTGCAAGGGCAGCCCTTGCCTGAAGATTGCTGGATGCCCTATCAAATTTCACCATTGTTAGCGTCCTGAGCTGCAAGAGAGGACCCAGTTCTTCCAAGGTGCTCCCTCTTCCGTCCACCGCATGCAGCCCGAAACCAGCTAGGTTGTTAAGCATATTTCCTATTCCTCAAGGCATTCCATCCAGGTCAGCCTCGTTCACATCCAGACTCCTCAAATTGTATAAGGACACGATGCTATTCAGAAGGCGATTTAGATTGCCACACTTCTTAAGGTCGCTGACAACCAACATCGATCAACTTTGCAGGGAGAAAAATAGAAAATTATAGAAGCTAATTAACAAGCCAAGGTCGCTGACAACCAACATCGATCAACACACAGGCACAGCTCATTAAGAAGATTAATAATACAAGTAATGACACACAAATTTTGTCTCAATTTATTAGAAGCCTTGGTTATATTAGCCATTTAAAGCAGAGACATATATAAACTACAGGTAACTTCTATGTAGCTACCAGTTGGTGATTGGTTGGAGGAGGAGGATAGGAGTTCCAAGTCCCAAAGCCACTTGTATATCCAATCGCTAACATGGTAGCATATGTGGAATGTGCTATCAATCAAATCGGGAGGTTCCTCATAAGCTACCGGATTGGTAATTAGTTAAAGAAGGAGTAGCAGTTCAAGTTCCAAAACTACCCCCATCCCCTTAGCTAATCATCAGCCCCGGTAGCTTACGTGAAATATACCTGAGTTGGTATAAAATCTGCTACCCTTTTAAGCTTTGTGTACATGGTTCCACACAAGATATATGCTTTCTCATCTTGTAGTTGACTTCGAAGGGGAAAAAATGAATTCCAAGCTCTATATATGTATGTATGTATGTATGTAAATACATCTAAATGTACGGTCGTAATTACATGAAAATGTATGTGTGTATGTGGCATACTCGGAGCCGAAACTTAAACTGAAACTAATGAAAAAGACTGAAACCGAAACCAAGTTCTCAAATTTTGCTTTAGATACATAAAGTGCGCATGAAAAGGGGAAAAATTCATTACACTTAAGATTCAGGCTATATACAGAAAACCGATGTAACCTTTGCCAGCATAGCCAAATATCAGGAAAAAAAAACTGCAAACGGTCATTTTCTTGCAACCTTTGCATTGTCTGGATATAGATTGCACAGAATGACCACAGAAATAGAGATAAAATGCAGATTTTGAAATGAAAATCATATCATGCTATTCAGGCAGAAGCGAGAGAGCTTTCCTGCTATTGAGCCTAAGATTTATTAGGAAATTCAAAACATAGCGAATAGGAAACCAGATGTGATTGCCTAAATAAGGCCTAGTTTGGCAACGGGGTTATGGACTCCGAAACCTCGGATTCATGGGATTTCGATGTTAAACTCTATATATATAAAAAAAATTGAAACTATGGTTTCAAAAGGTTTCGAGGGCTCGAAACCCAATTTTTCTGAACTGCAAACTCTCAATTTTAAATCAATTGATGATGATGATGATGAGCTCCTTCTTGTTCCAAAAACTAAAGAAAGATAAAAAGGGTTATGAAACGGAGAAATTGGGAAGAGAGAGGGAGAGAGAGAGAGAGAGAGAGAGACAATAAAGGGCGAACATGGGTGAGGTGAGATAGGCAATTTCAGTGAGAATCTCAAATAAATCCGGAGCAATACTTTACCTGAAATCCTATTTACTTGAAATTTATACCAAAATATATCTAGAGATAAACATTATGGCCCCATCTATTTAGCATAAATATGTGCGTGATGTGGGTCCTCTAATTTTATCCGAAGTGGTTAGATAAAGTTTTGTTCATTATTAAATGAGATGTCCAATCACCAACTCAGTAAAATGATCATTTAATGAGTGAGTAAAAATTGAGTAGCATCAGGCCTAAACTGATGGTGTTTTATCGATGATCCAAACCATCCATTTTGATCTATATGGATTGATACATAGAGACACCAAAGAATTCATACGCTTTTGAAAATTTTTAATCATAGATTTGATGGTTGCAAGACCAGCGGCTTTCCGATTATCAAAGAACTGTTAATTCTGAGCCGCCAGATATACGTGCTAACATTCTCGAAATCGAACAAACTTTGGTGTCCCTATTTATCAAAATCATTTAGATCAAGATGAACATAGCATAGCATTTATGAAAGGGTCTATCTGAATTACTTAGTTTAGATTCACAAGGTCCAATGAAAAAACTGAATATTGTGCTATGAGAGATGCTCAACTTTTATCAGACATATAGTTACTAATTATACGTGAACCAAGTTAAGGTTTGCTTAGCGCCCAAGTTCTGTACGTATATATAAAATTATTGATTTGATACAGAAATTTATTCCATGAACTAAACTTCTTCCAGTGTGGTTTAACTATATTTATCTAATGTTTGTGATGGAATGGAGTTTAGTTATCAAGTGTGTATTTACATGATAGACCTCAACCAAATGTTTTGCAACATCATATTTAACATCCTGTTTATATATTTACTATCTATAATGACAATTTGGGCTCAATCTATATACATTATTCTGCACATACGTACATCGCACTAGGTTTTTTAGAAGTCTGATATCAACTTCTACCGTGTGGAAATTTTGCAACTGACAAATCAAATCACATTTTACATAACATTTTAATTTTAAATACATATTACCAAAAAGGAATATTTTCCACATATATTATGCTTCTGGATGTTGCATTATTTACTACATTTATGATCAGAATATTTTTGGTAATATGTCAAAAGAATTTCAACAAACCAATAGAAATTCTCATAACAAATATAAATTCCTAGTGATTCACATCTTTAAACATATTGCCAAAACTATTTTGATAATAAATGTGGTTAATGCAACATTCTTGCAAATACAACGCGTCACAATCCAATTTCCAAATGTGATGTCCATTAAAAATGTTGCATTTCATGTCCCGAACAAGCCTGCAATCAAAAGAACCTCCAATCGAACATATCTAATTAATATTCAGAATTACTATGGAACAAGCTTTCTACAACACGCATCCACAAAATATAGTATCAAGCTTAATTCATATAATATGAGTCCCGTTTTTTTAAAATAATTTTTCTAAGAATTACTGTCCAATTCTGATGAAAACATTCAAAACTCATCTGCTACCATCTTACTTTCATCTAACCCAAATTTACATTGACAAATTCTGTAATCGAGCAAATGAAAGATCTAAATAATAATAAAAGTGAAAGGTCAATACCCTCGAACAGGGAAAACAAATACAATCTGAAAGCTTAAATGTCACACAAAACTAGAAATTGCGAGAGAAACTTCATACATAGCTATCAATCAGTGATTTCCTCATGTCATCGACGATTGTGTTCGGTTGTGCTTCTCTCAACTTGAAGACGCTTTTGATCACGGAGAGTTCGGTCGCCGTGGTGTCCGATCCACAAAAGGCCGTCCAATCATTCACAATCATGCCTGAAGCAATAACCTCTATTCACAGTTCCCGCGACAAGAGGAACTTGGAGAAGCGTGGAAAGCTCGTCCAAGTCTTCGATCGATGTATGGGGATGAACCTGTTTCAAGGACATGGTCATAAATGCGATGCATCCGGTATCTAAACGGCTAAATTGTAGGATTGCCTGTATAGTAGCTTACCACCCTCTATTTTAAAAACTTGCGCTTGCCCCATATTTCTACTACAATTAAAACTTCTGTTTCAGCCAAATTTTATTCCCGAAATACCCCTGATTTCTATCATTCCTTCTGTCACCAATTTTATAAGGGTTTGTGATTAATGTTTTTGCTAAAGGATATTCTGGTATAAAATTTTGAAGCAGCAGAAAATTGTTACCAGTCATTACAATAGGAAGCAAAGTGCAAATTTAAAGAAAGAACGTAAACTGCTATACAGTTAAAATGAAGAGGTTTCTATCTAGAATCTCATTTCACTCCATATCAGAATTACTTGTAAAAAATGATACTTACCAAACCTCCTCTGTTGGAAAATGCACAGTAACTGCCAACAAGAATGTTTCCAGCAATTGTTTGCGGAAACACTTCCACTCCAAGAACATCTGCTATAAGCTCCTCTGTTTCCTGTAAGTTGATTTCATAAAGATAAATGAGAGATCAAATTTTGATATCTGCTTATGGCTATTGATTCATTTGTTTGGAGAAGCAAGGATTTCCTATATTTAGTTTACTTGGATTTCATCATCTAGGAAATTTGCAGTAGTTGGAAGAAGTTAATGCAATTAACTGTTTCTTAAATTGATCCAAGTTAGTAGATTGATCCAAGTTAATGCAATTAACTGTTTCTTAGATTGATAGCAAAGAAAATTGTTGTCAGATGGATGTTATTTCATTAGAGGATACCTTAGGAACCGAAACTCGGAAAAAAGGAGACTACTTACCCTGTCTAGATCAGTGTGTGTAAGAGCAACATGATCGTTGCAGGCTATGCAATTTCCTAATGCAGACAACTTCTCCTCGATACGCTGAACAACCACTTGATCCGGCAGGCAGTTCCTCAAATGTTGAAGCTCTACGATAAAATTTAATAACCCAGTCAATGATGTCAACAATCAAGCAGCCTTTTGAGCACTGTATATGGTATAATTACGAGGGAAATCGGAGCAATATGCTAAAAATCAAACAGAGCTCTATGCTCGGCTTATAGTTCAAGATCATATTACGAAGGCTTGCTAAAGGAATTCACCAATAACTATACAGTATTCATGGTCTGGAGCTACATCTTACAAATCTTGTCAATATGAAAGCTATCGCTGTATGTTTCGTCAAAATGAAAAAGAAAGCTATCACTATATGGGGAATCGCATTTTATTCGTGAAAAACTCAAATAACAATGAAAGAAATAAACAGAAAAAACTGCAAAGGGTAGCCCGTGCTACAAGGCTTTCAAGCTAGAAGGAATTTACTCTGCGCTTTCTTCCCGGTATTCTACATGATATATATGAATGGTAACTGGTAAGCAATCATTTCGATGTAAAAAGTTAACAGTGGTCCTGATCTCATGATTTCCCCTCTTATGGATTACAGACAAATTTTGAAAAATCAGGCAATGTCAACTAATATCGCTGTTGTTAGATTGGAATTTGGCCTTTCTGACCCAAAATAAGGCTATTTTATTCTCTAATTTGAAGTAATCCCATGGACTTTTGTTACAGGTGAGAAAGAATACTAAACAAGAAATCTTCAGGGTTAGGTATTTCCAATGAAAATTCATAAAAACAAATTGGAATCCCATAAAAATTTGGGTGACCTGGTTGACCTAGCATTTGCAAAACTGTGCAGGTAGACACAGGTGACGACAAAGTATGTTGTGAAGCAAGAAAGCGAGTGATGTTTGCGAAGGCTCTAACAATTACACATATCTCAAATGTGATATGTGGAAGGACATACACTTGACTAGCACAAAGATGCACAAGCTAGGGGGACAGCTTACAGCTTGTGCTTATAGATGCCATTAACTGAAGATAAGAATTTAAAGCTAAAACTTGAAGGTCAACTGATCAAGTATGGATAAAATCTTAGGCAGTGGTCGACCTAGGAGACAACGTTTTGGTTCATATATGCAATGGGCTGATGAACAGTGAACTAAGGGTTTTAAATGTAAAGCATAGATTATAGGCTACTTCCAGCATCAGCCATAATGGAAATATAGATACCAATTGACCATTCATTCATCTAAATTGCTTTCCACTGCGATATATATGCGATATAAATCATTTTCACAAACTTCAGCATTCCAGATCAAAAATACAACAATATATTTAGCTTCCCTAACTTAAAATTAGCAGCCTATATAAATGTTCCTATATTTAAGCACCCTTGCAATTTCAAAATGCAACCATGTATTTGAAAAGCCATTGATACAATGCTTAAATACACGGTTGAATATTACCAACATTACTTCCGCAAAATATTTGCAAACATTTACCATAGCAAGTTAATAAAAGTAGCTGAAAAGGAAATTTAGTGTTGGTATTTGAGATGTTCGATGCATCATGCCCCTCTGTTAAGAAGAATTTCCTCACTTATTTTAGGGCGAGGACGGGACTCGCCCAACTTCTAATTAAAAACAATTGAAGATTGAAAAGAATCTACAGGCGTTGTCGATTATCTATTATAGGGTCGGGCATCTGTTTTTTTGGGTCTATGGTCTTCTATGTGGACACTGACTGGCATTGTTTTGCTCCTCTTTTCACGAATTTTTATTCTTTAAAGCTCTAAATTTATATATTTTATTTGGCTTGGCTCACCTCTAATCTTATACTTTACCTTGTGCTCCAGCTGAGCTTTAGCAATATTTTGACATAGAATTCTCTTTACGCATAAATATCTTAACATATTTCAAGGAACATGGAAAATTAGCAGAAATGCCAGAAAACCATTAAAAAAAAAATTAAAGTATTCATTAAAAAAAATTCCAGGAACAAGTGATAAACATCCATGATAATCGTTGTAATGCTCCGCTTCCCGAAATACATAAATACGGAGAGTAACGAAGTGCCAGCCGTGCTACCTATGGATCCTTCCATAATCACATAAAGGAAAGTCTGTCTAGCTAAAGCTGTCAATATAATGTCCAAAACAGAGTAGATACCTCGCAAAAATCCAAGCTTGGCTATGGAGTTTGGATCGCGGCATGGCGATGGTTACTGCAGTGATGGGCTGCTGCAAGGGGTCAACTCGAGATGGCGGTGACAATGGTGATGGCGACGATAGCTGGAGTTGGCTCGTCTGGTTGCTGGCCGAGGGCTGTGGGTTCTAACGATGATGAGGTCGATTTAGTGGATGGAGGGAGTGGGTCGCCGGGTCGAGGCGACGACGAAGTGAAGGTGGTGGTGCTCGGTGATGGATGAGAGAGGCGCCGGTGATGAGTCGACGATCGGGAGTCGAAGGTGCGTCGGTGATGGTGGTGGGGGTTGGAGAAGGAGATGAGCGAGATGGTGCTTGGGTGATGGGGTCGTCGAGAGGGAAGATGGCTGCGGTGGTGGTGATAGCGGTCGGGTGAGGCTTGAAGGTGCTCGGTTTGGAAGGGGAAAGGAGATGGTGGCGATAATGGTTGAAGGAGAATGATGATGCTCTATATTGGCGACTTTCCAGATCAGGACACATGGCAGATGACGTGTCCCAGAACTCAGAAGAGAGGGCTCACAGGGGCCGATCAGGCTACCCTGTTCCCCTCCGAACGGCGGCGCACAGGACCGCTGGGTCCTGGCACTGAGATTCGGGGCAGATGCTATTTGGTTTTATCCGTCTATCTCTCCGAAGATGCCAAGTTGATTTATGGCACCGTGTATCGGAGGTATAGAAGGATGCGGCCGATGTAGCAGACTTCGTCAGATTCCCCCTCGATTGAAGGGTTTTTTGATTGTGGGGACGCTCTTCCCTGCAGGCGCAAGCCCCTGCAGTTAATTACGCTACTGCATCACGGTAACAACTTTCTCCTTCTCCAGAATTTCACTTCGTGTCATGGGTGTTTGTTTTGTTTGTGGTTGCCCGTGGATTGTATACGGAGACTGAGTAATGCCGTCGCCCGTAGGACGTGGACTAGTCCAAATCCGTATTTACTTAGATTTGGGTTCGGTGTTTTTTAGTTTAAGGATACGTTAGTCGCGTTGCGGCTAAGATCAACTTAAACGTTCGTTAAGGATACGTTAATCCAGTTTGAGACTAAGATCAACTTAACGTGATAATCCATTTAATATCTGGCCATCGGGACTCGTCACCTCTCTAACGTCGTTGAAGGATTACAACGGCAAATGTCAGAGGAGTTCAGAGATGTACCCTTGAACTAAGGTTGATTTGGAGTTTTATAGTCCGTTTGAATGTCTAAGGATACGTTAGCCGTGTTTGGGGGGGCTAAGATCAACTTAAACGAGATCGTTTAGATCCGGCAAAAGAGCATTTGGAGGCTCTATTGTTCCAGTTTAGGGACGTAGTGGTCCATATTCCAGTTTAGGGACGTGGTGGTCCAATATTCCAGTTTAGGGACGTGGTGGTCCATCATTAGTTTAAGGACGTCTCGGTCCGACATTAGTTTAAGGACGTCTAGGTCCGATATGTGGTGGTCGGGACCCGTCACCTCTCTGACGTTGTTGAAGGATTACAACGATAAGTGTCAGAGGAGCTCGGAGATGTACCCTCGAACCGGATATAAATTAATTTAAAAGAGCAGTCGTGCTCAGTCAATTTAATTTAAGGACTTATGGCCAAAATTGGGCTAAGTCCAGCTTCAATATTTTTTTTTGTCTTCGGCCTGTTCTAGGGCTTTACCCTTTTTAGTAATGCACTGCATTATTCTTGTTTTGATTGGGCTCTGCCCTTTATAAATGATGCAGAGCATCTATTTTGTTTCGGCTCTGCCCTTTTTAAAATGCATAGCATATTTGATTGAGCCTGTTAGGCCTTTTAATTGAGCTCTGTCCCTTTTCTTTATGATGCAGCGCATCTATTTTAGTTTGGGCTCTGCCCCCTTTTTTTTTTTAAAGTAATGCATTACATTTTATTAAGCCCGTTAGGCCTTCTTTAATTGGGCTTGGCCCTTTTGTAAGCAATACAGTGCATTTGTTTGGCGCTTTGCGCTAAGTAATAAGCGCAAGCTCATATGATGATGACACGTGTCATGCTCTGGTGAGCGCAAACGCAACAGCGCAGTGCGCTGCGCTAGTGCGCTGCGCTGTTGCGCTGCTGACACGTGGCGCGCTCTGGTGAGTTGCGCCAATTCCAGAGAGCAAAGCTGTATTTCAAGAGCGCAAGTTGTTTTACAACTGACACATGGCGCTCTCTCAAGAGCGCAACAGTGCAGTTTGGAAGTGCAAAGCACTAAGAATCTTTTAGATTCAAGAACAGGAGTGCAGAGCACTATTTAATTTCTTGATCTAATTTAGATCAAAGAAAATAAATTTTTCTTTTTTGTTTCAGGAACCAGAGGTTCATAAAAAAGTGCAAAGCACTATTATTACTTATTTTTCTTTTTATTTAAAAATTATTGATCTTGTTCTTAGATCCATAATTTGTCCATAAGAGAATTTTCTCTTTTTCCTAAAGGTTTTTTTTTTTTTTACCTTTTGTTGTTCTTGAGGAATTCTTCAAGAGTTCTCTTCTCTTTTTCTTTTAGCAAGATGTTCCTTCCCTTTTAATTGAGGCCTAGGGTCCTTTTTATAGTGCCCATAAATTAGTTAAATTTGTTAAAGAGATCTTTCTCTGAGTGATTTGGGGAATTTTCCCCACCGTTGGATCTTTGATCCAAGGGCTTCTGCTTTGCAGAAGAAAATCTTCTTATTTTAACAAGAACAGAGAAGATTTTTTGGAAATTTAATTCTGTTTGGCGCAGATGCCACAGCGCGTGACACGTGTCGCGCAGCGCAGAGCGCAGCGCAACTGCGCTAGCGCATCTGCGCTGACACGTGTCGCGCAGCGCAGAGCGCAGCACAACTGAAGCGTTGCTTCATAAAATAGAGCTTTGCTCTGATTGGGCACGCCTTCTTGGGCGCTGCGCTGACATATCAGCGCTTGACATGTGGCGCGTTGCGCCCGAGATTTGAAGCGTTGTTTCAAAATTTTGAATTTTGAATTTCAACAGAGCTTTGCTCTGATTGGGCGAAACAAATGCCCCCCCACCGTTGCGCTCACGTGGCGCACACGTGAGTGCAGCGGTGGCAAACTCTTGATCGTTGGATCAAGGGGTGAGCTCAAGGGGCGCAAGCGCCTTATAAATAGGACCTCTGGCCCTTAGAAAAATCTTACCGTTTTAAGATTTTTATTTTCCAGAGCTTTGCTCTCACTCAAGAACTTCAGAGCTTTGCTCATTTCTAAAATCAGAAACTTTAGGTAAAAATTAATTTAAATCAAATTAATTTGACTTAATCTTAACCAAAGAGCTTTACTCTCACAGATCTTTCGATCCAAAGGGATCCCCATTGGGGTTTCATGAACAGAGCTTTGCTCTCAAAACTCATAGATCTACAGGGATCTTATTCATGGGTTTTAACCCATGAACAGAGCTTTGCTCATAGATCAAGTGTGGAACCTTTAGATCTGTCAAATGAAGAACTTATCATAAGTTTTCATGGGTTTTTTTTTTAAGGTCCCAAAAATTTATAAAAGAAAATTTTTAAATATTAAGATCTTCTGATGGATCTTTTCCATTATTATCACAGAGCTATGCTCTTTTTAAGGAATTTTATTCCTTTGAGACCAGAATTTGACAAGTGTCATTCTGTGACAGAGCTTTGCTCTGAAAGAGAAGATTTTCTCCTTGTCTCTAGGGATTCTTCCCCCCCCCCTTTTTTTTAAATGGGCATGTTTTCCTGGGGCCAACTGACAATCTCATCCAATGATGAGGTTGTCTTATTAACTGACGTATTGTCATTTAGATTTTGTGGGTCCCTCTTTGGTCTCCTACTCACTGCACTGTGGTGCGGTGTAATTAATTAATTTTAATTTGACTAATGCATTTTCTCTTCTTTTTTTTAGACGCCAAACGTTGGAATTACAATACTAACGGCTAAATTGTTCTTTTTGCAGCGATCATGTCTCTAGACACTTCATTCCCGTTCGTCCGCTCGGAGGGGGGATTTCCTGAGGCACCCTTGGACCGTGAAGTCCTGACCATGATTAGAGAATATGACCCGAAGTACAAGAAACTCCACCTTTGGGGGTCTTGGTATAACCAAATTATTATGGGCCGACGGAGCTTCACCTGCGCGGTACCGTCAGAACCCATCACGGCAATTCACTACGCTACCCCACCTTCAGTGCAGTATGCTGTGGAGATGATAGACTGGACCGCGAACAGCTTTCTTCATCCGGCTATGGATGCGGTTCCGGTTCAGCGTCCTATGGTCTTGGATATTCTAGGACGCCGTATTTGTCAGGGAGAAGCACGACCCTGGGGGCAATCATATAACCTTGGTTTGATTCCCCGTCACCCGATTGGCTATCTGCCGTGGGCCCGGTACATCCTGTCGACGAAGAAGTCGCAGTTGATAAGACTGGGACTGTACACCGCGGTCTACGTCTCTCTCTTCCAATATCCTACGCTCCCCACCTGGTGGTTCAAGGCTTTCTTGGAGCAATGGAATATTCCCACCCACACTTTCCTTGCCATGGATCGGGAAGTGTCCATTTCTTTGGAGGAATTCGCGGAGGTATCCGGCCTACCGGTCATGGGGGAACACTATGAAGAGCTGCTCCCGACAGATGAGTACGTCTTCGGTGCTAAGCCGATGGTAAGGAGGATTACGCCGGAAAATGTCGTTCAACACCAATTCCCGAGCCTAATCAAGGTGTTGAACATCTACGAGTCCCTCTTCATCGAACACGGGAGCCGAGGAGTTAATTTTGAGGACTTCATTGCTCGCTTCCTCCGTCCGAGCGTCATTTCGCCAGGAGCCGTCAAATCTGCTATCCTGGATGATCCTTTTGGTCTAGGTTTGGATAACCTGCCGACGAAGGAGATAGACCAAAAGGCTTTCTTCCTCCCAGACTTCCCTACCATATCTTTCGCGGAAATTGCAGCCCCTAGGATGGACGAGGAGGCCTTTTTCTTAGGATTTCTCGGGCTGTGGCTGAGTTGGTTCGCGATCCCAATGCATTCTCATCGCATGCGGCCCTCTGTCTTTTATCCAGCCCACCGCATGGTCATCGGGGTAAAGGTGGCCGTGGGGATTGCCGGCCTGGCGCACCTATATCATGGCCTCAGCCGAGCAGCGGATGCCAACGAGCCCGGGGTACTGCACGTGGTCTTCCCGATGCACTACTTTGCATCGTGGCTCGAGCTACACACGGCGGGTGTCTTCGGTATGCATAAAAGGCCTTCATTCTTTGACAAGTGCGGTTTTCCTCGCATTTTACAGCTGATTGGCTCATCAATCGTGACCCCTTCACCACGGGACGCCAGGGGTTTACTGCTTCGCCCTCACACCGTTGGAGTCGGGATGTCCTTTATTGATAAGTGATTAACCATTGGGAAAGCGTCCACCACTGCGGTGCGACCATTACAGGACTCCTTCAAGGATAGAGCTTCAGTGTTAACGGCCCGGGAGATCCTCCATTTGTATTCTATTAGACCGGGTTTCCTAGTCTTTAGGTAGGGCGGTGCAGCAGTCTTTATGAGATATAACCCGCATCGTTTTGCCCAACAACTGGGTTACGATCAAGGAGTACCCTTGGAAGCTTTCTTACTGGAACCTGTTGTCAATGAAGAAGGGATGGAGAACGCGTTACATCACTTCATGCGCCTAAACACGGGTTCTCGTTTTTTTATCAGCACGCCGGCCTGCGCTCCACGACTCCTTAATGTATATAAAGAGTGGTACAATCATGCGACGGGGGCTGTTATAAAGGAAGAGAGGCGAGGGTTGATCGACCGTAAAGAAGTACTCCCCGGCACCAACCGTAACGCTCCCTTAGTGCCAAGGATCCCGGTGGCTCCTCCTCTAAAAGATGCCGGGGGCAGACCATCACGTGCACAAAGTCCTCCACGTGAGCTGCCGCTCCCTGATATCACAGATGCACCTCCCGCACCCAGTGCTCCAGTGGAGACAGTGGTTGTACCCTCACCGGAGTCTGGCGTGGGTGCGGACATCGGGACCCGTCGTCCCAAAGTGGCTGCTAAGCGGAAGTCGATCCCCCGTGAGCCTAGGGTCGGAGGGCAAAAGAAAAAGAAGTCGCTCTTCGCTGCGGACGTCGTGTTCGGTCAGGAACCCCATGCTCCTTATGCCGAGGGTCTGCTCGAATATGGGACTAACGCAGGATTAGTGATGCCGCCGCCGGACGATACAGACTTGGAGGCTGCTCTCAAAGCTTCAGCATGGTTGGCGAGGCGTGACGCGTGGTTAGCTAAGCTTGCGCAGTCAGGTAACTACTAATCGCCTTTCTTTATTGCAATATGTATTCTCCATTGCCTTTGACTAACGCTTTTCTTTCCTTTCTTTTAACAGGCATCACTGATGAAGAAGCCATTGCCGTTTCTCTGAAGACTTTCCAGGAGGAGGAACGTCTCAGAGCGTCTATGGGCCTTAGTAAGTTTTAATCCATCAAGTTTCCATCTTCCTCGTGTTAGGGTCGATCTAACCTTTCTCTTTTTATTGCAGAAACCTCAATGCCGTTCCCACCAAGCGACGCAGATGTTTTACCAGCTGCCGATGTTCCCGCTTCCTCTGGGCCACCGCAGGAGGTTCGTCTTGAAGAGTCGATGAAGGATGCCTTAAAGGCTCTTGAGGCATCCCTGAACGAGGATGACGACGCCTTGAAGGAGGCGTCACTAAGGTCCATCGCGACAGCCCGGGAAGAGAGGAAGCGGCAAAGGCGTGAGGTGAAGGCGCGCCGGGCTGCCTTGGCTGCGGGAGCGGGCCCCAGCACCGTCCCTCGCGCTGATACTCCATCCGAAGAGGCCCCTGTCGCCCTATCCACTGCCCGCAGAGAGGTGGCGCGCACAGTTCGGAGCGCAAACGGTAAATCCGCTATAGATAATATTTCTCTCAGAGTTTTTATTATAAGGGTTTTTAATGTCATTGGTCCTTATATCCCTCATCTTGCAGGGCCGAGTCCGATCGAGGGGGAGGCGGAAACCGTTGATCCCAAAGAAGCAGAGGAGGCGGTACCTGCCGAACTCGAGCTGATGGTGGGCAATGTCGCTGTGGCTTTGGAGCCTGAAGTGGAGGTCGAGGGGCCTACCGCCGAGAAGGTCATTGATGCTGAACCTGAAGTGGTGGCAGATGATATGATCATTATAACCGAACCGAGGCTGGTGGTGGATGAGGCGCTTGAGGCCGGCGACCTCGTGGTGATAGTGGATGAGCCGATGGAGACGGCGGAGCTCGAAGAAGTTGCGGGCGAGATGGGTATGACTCTTGGGGAAGAGTCAGCCGCTTCCTTCCAAGAATCCGGCAACGCTCCAATTATTGCGCTCCCTGCTTGCGATTTCCTGCCGTCTCCTGGTCGCGCTAGCACGACGACGGTTCCCATCGAGTCGGGTGATGAGGCTACGGGCGGTGGCCTTATGTCGATAGAGGAGGGAGTCGCTTCTGTTTCGGCCGGGAGCTCCTCAGGTAAACCTTAGGTTACTGTCTTTCTTATTTTACAATCCTTTCTGACAAGTTCACTTTTCTTGTAACGCAGGTGCAGCCAGCGCCGATGCCCCACTGCTCGAAGGAGCGCCTTCAACGACTGCCTTGGCGGTGGTTACCTCCCCACCCTCTCTCATACCGTCTAAGATGTTGGAAGGTATGGGTTTGCAACTTATTAGTCTTATCTTTCAGATGTATAGTGCATGTACTAAAGTCGTGCTGTTGTGTCTTTTCAGGAGTACTTTTTGATCATGTATATCAGATGTTGCTCCCACACTTTTCTTTCCCATCCGAGCTCGCTTCTTCGTCTGGTGGCGTTGGTGAGTATGATTTCCGTTGACATCCTTCTTCCTTTTTTTATTGATGGAATTACCTCTAATCTCTTTTTCTCATCTCAACTGCAGTGCTACAGATTGAAGGAGGGGATAAGAGATCAGCTGCGTTGCCGACTCTTCCGGCTCTGCCACCTGCCTCAGCTGGTACAGCGACTATCACATTGATAAAGTCTTCCTTTTTTATTTTCAGAACTGTTATCTGACCACATCCTGTTTCTCTTCAGCTGTCGTTCCGGTCTCGGCGCCCTTTGAATCTCGCATCATAATGCCAGCAGGTCCTTACCTGAGACGTCCATCTTCGAAAGGCGCCGCAAACAGCTTACGTATGCTGAGTGATTATATTGAGGAGCTTGACGTCGAGACCCCTACCCCTGCTGCGGATTTTACTATAGCGGTTAACCCGATGCTGGTGATACTCGTGAACTTTCACGACGAGGGTATCATCGCATCTTGGGTTAACCATTGCAGGGAGATCGAGGCCCGCCTGCATCGGTTGGAGTCGCTGCGTCCCGCTCCCGAGGCCTTGGCTGCCAGTAATCAAAGAACAGCGTGGATCGAGCAGAGTGCTCCTTACTTCCATCACCTCGAACAAGAAGTCATTTCAAGACGTAAGGAGCGAGGTGAGACTTCGAGCAGGTCTGCCCAACTGCATGCTCGGGTGGAGGCCAACGCCGCACGGCTGAAGGTTGTCTTTAAGGGCCTTCTGCAATATCTTTCTGAAGGGTTATCATTGAGGCAACACCTTGATGTTGTCGAGCGAGCTGCACCCAGCCAGGAAGCAGCCCAGAAGGCGGTGGAGGAGCAACTTTCATCTTTCTTGCAGCAGCGAGCCCGGGTGGAAGCGGAGGTGGCCGCGGCAGCCGCTCAGGAGGAGGCGCTGAAGGAAGTGCGAGAGCAACTTGTGGATTTACTAAAGACACTTCCTCCTCAGTAGCTATCCCCCTTTGTATCGTTTGTAATTGTAGATAAAAGAATGTATATATATACTTTTTCATTCCTTGACATAATGTATCCTGTACCCCATCAAGTTGATGAATAAAAGATACACTCCCCTTTTTTTTGTAATGAATCATTTTCTCCGTCTTTTCTTTCTTTCATTACCAGCATGACATCTTTAATGCAGCTTATTGGCAGATAACTTCATTTCTCCCAGAGATAACGATGGCCTAGACTGCAGGTTCAGATCTGCCGCCTAGGACTTTTCAACTCTATGAGCCGTGAGGGTCTCATAGAGACTTTTCTCCCTACGGGTCGAGAAGATCTCGTAGGTGGTTTTTCTCCTTAGGAATCATGAGAATTCCTAAGTGTGGTTTTCTCTTATAAGTCGTAAGGATCCTACAAGAGAATTTTTCCCTCTTACGAGTCGAGAGGACCCGTAAGCGGTTGTTTCCCTCCTTATCGAAACTCGACTTTGGAGAGTGAGACCCGTGTATAGTATGCAAGAGACCATTTTAGATCGACTTGTAGGGTCCCATCGTTCAGGAAGCAAGTTTTCCCACCTCTGCTGCCTGAGGCTTCATCTTGCAAATTAAGAAGCAAGTCCAATTTGTTGAAGAAATCCCCTTTTCTGAATGATTTGGCGGAATTTCCCCCACCGTCGGATTTTTGATCCAAGGGCTTGTGTTTTACAGAAGAAAATCTTCTTGTTTTAACAAGAACAGAAAAGATTTCTTCAGAACCTTAATTTTGTTTAGCGCAAATGCTCCAGGGTATGACACGTGTCGCACAGCGCACAGTGCAGCGCAACTGCGCTAGCGCATCTGCGCCAACACGTGTCACGCAGCGCGCGGCGCATACGCCGCTGAAGCGTTGCTTCCTTTAATTTTGCTTGAAATAGAGCTTTGCTCTGATTGGGTGCGCTGCTTTAGGCGTTGCGCTGATGCGTCTGCGTCAGACACGTGGCGTATTGCGCAGCGCAAATAATCTGAAGCGTCGCTTTATTAAATTAATTTTCAAGTCAGAGCACGGGGAAGACGAAGCGTTGCTTTATCTCCCGCCTCAGAATTTGAACAGAAGTTCGCTCCGATTAGGGTAAACTGCCGTGACAACTCTTGGAAGTCGAAGAGGCACTTGATGCCTATAAATAGGACCTTTCGTCCCCCCCAGATATTTATCATCTATCAGATTTCTATTTTCGAAGACCTCAGAGCTTTGTTCTTGCCTTCAAGAACTCCGGTGCCATGCTCCTCCTTTTTTTTAAAAAGTTTTTAGGAAAACTTTAGGTAAAATCGATTCTTAGATTAATCTTAACCAGCAGAGCTTTCATCCAGGGGACTTTATCCTTGAACATAGTTTTGCTCTCTAGGAATTTAGTCCTCTATGTATATTATTGCTTTTCTATTGCTGATCTTCCTGTAATATTTCCTCCAGGCATAATGGCGGCGGTGCATCTATACAGTTTGCACGAGTTTATTACCTACGACGATATCCGCGCTCAGGGTCGTCAACAAAACCAGGAGTTTACAGACGCTGAATGTGCAGAAGTCATGGGTCGCCTGAACGCAAGCGGTGGTTGGCTGTTGCCTCGTCGTTCGGCCCTTTTGAAAGTCGTGTTGGGAGCCATATGGAGAGCACTTCCGGGTCTTCATGAGGCCTTACCGCTCAACGCGCTGGATGATGCCGAAGACAAGGTGCATTCAGTGTACCTGACAGGGCTGATTTCAAAGAAACGACGGAACAGCCTTATTGACATCCTACACCAAGTCTTCCAGCAGACGACGATAGTTGCTGCTTATCAAAGGCCAGGAGGGCTCGCCGATGATCTCGATACAGAGGAGCGAGAAAGACTACGCATAAGAATAATTAGAAAGGCCAGAAGAACTCTGGATGGCCTTACTTTTGATTTCCTCAATCCGTGCCCCGGGTCTGAGGTTATACCGTTGTAATAATTTGAATAATGTTTCTTATGCTTGTAAAAGAAATTTTTTTTAGCAGTATGAATGGAAACCCTTCCCTTTTCTATTTCAGCTTGTCTTATTTCTCGTCCTGAGTCTTCTGCCCATGCATAAATGAATGCGTCACGCACGCCAGATCAAATGTAGACCGGATATTCTTTCTGTCATCTTCTCTTTTTTTTTTATTGTCAGCAGGCTGTCTTAATAACCATGGTTGATGGATGTCTAAAATGAGTATTCCGACTTCCTTAGGAAATAGCGATGGCTTAGGCCGCAGGTTCTGGTCTGCTGCCTAAGATTTTTCAACTCTATGAGCCGTGAGGGTCTCATAGAGGCTTTTCTCCCTACGGATCGAGAGGATCTCATAGGCGGATTTTCTCCTTAGGAATCGTGAGGATTCCTAAGTGTGGTTTTCTCTTATAAGTCGTAAGGATCCTATAAGAGAATTTTCCCTCTTACGAGCTGAGAGGATTCGTAAGCGATTGTTTCCCTCCTCGTCGAAATTCGACTTCGGAGAGTGAGACCCGTGAATAGTATGCAAGAGACCAGTTTGGATTGACTTGCAGGGCCCCATTGCTCAAGAAGCAAGCTTTTCAATCCTTGCTGTCTGAGACTTCTTCTTACAAATTGAGACGAATCGGGGATTTGCTTGCGGAGAGGGTGGTGGCTCTGCGAGTTGACATGAGTTAAGAAGCTCTCGTCACGGAGTGTTTGTATCCGTGAGTCGAGGAGTTTGCTAGGGATTATTTGTTTCCCAAGCGCCAAGGATTATTTGTTTCCTTGGGGTTTGAAACGAGTCGAGAATTCCCACGGGGGCACTGGTGGCTCTGCGGGTCAACGCGGATCAGGAGGCTCTCGTCAAGGAGTGTTTGTATCCGTGAGTCGAGGAATTTGCTAGGGATTATTTGTTTCCCAAGCGCCAAGGATTATTTATTTCCTTAGGGTTTGAAATGAGTCGAGAATTCCCACGGGGGCACTGGCGGCTCTGCGGGTCGATGCGGATCAGGAGGCTCTCATCAAGGAGTGTCTGTATCCGTGAGTCGAGGAGTTTGCTAGGGATTATTTGTTTCCCAAGCGCCAAGGATTATTTATTTCCTTGGGGTTTGAAACGAGTCGAGGATTTCCACGGAGGCGCTGGTGGCTCTGCGGATCGACGCGGATCAGGAGGCTCTCGTCAAGGAGTGTTTGTATCCGTGAGTCGAGGAATTTGCTAGGGATTATTTGTTTCCCAAGCGCCAAGGATTATTTGTTTCCTTGGGGTTTGAAACGGGTCGAGAATTTCCACGGAGGCGTTGATGGCTCTGCGGATCGACGCGGATCAGGAGGCTCTCGTCAAGGAGTGTTTGTATCCGTGAGTCGAGGAATTTGCTAGGGATTATTTGTTTCCTAAGCGCCAAGGATTATTTGTTTCCTTGGGGTTTGAAACGAGTCGAGAATTTCCACGGAGGCGTTGGTGGCTCTGCGGATCGACGCGGATCAGGAGGCTCTCGTCAAGGAGTGTTTGTATCCGTGAGTCGAGGAATTTGCTAGGGATTATTTGTTTCCCAAGCGCCAAGGATTATTTGTTTCCTTGGGGTTTGAAACGAGTCGAGAATTTCCACGGAGGCGTTGGTGGCTCTGCGGATCGACGCGGATCAGGAGGCTCTCGTCAAGGAGTGTTTGTATCCGTGAGTCGAGGAATTTGCTAGGGATTATTTGTTTCCCAAGCGCCAAGGATTATTTGTTTCCTTGGGGTTTGAAACGAGTCGAGAATTTCCACGGAGGCGTTGGTGGCTCTGCGGATCGACGCGGATCAGGAGGCTCTCGTCAAGGAGTGTTTGTATCCGTGAGTCGAGGAATTTGTTGGGAGGGTATGGTTCCCTCTTTGTTTATGCCCTTGGATTGTATACAGGGATCGATGTGATCTTAACTGTAGGGCAAAAAGTTTCATTCTTTCATTTTTTTATATTCTTTCCGCGATGCTCTATCATTTCAGCTTTTATATCGCGAAGGTCGCGATTGACAATCATTTCGGCTATTTTTCGTGGAGCCCAATCATTTCGGCTGTTTATTTTATTTTTACTCGCTGCTTTTTATTGCAAGTTGCCCAATCATTTCGGCTATTTTGCATGCATACATTTTACTTGCTGCTTTTTATTGCAAGTTGCCCTATCATTTCGGCTATTTCGTATGCATGTGCGGCTTACCGGCTTTTCGCCGTAAACCTGAACTTGGACACTGATTTTGGCATCAGCACCGCTACAACTGGGATGTTGCCAGGAGCGAATCATCATTTGCCTATGTCATTGTCGAACAAAGGAGGCTTAGCGACCAGGGTTAGGGTCCTGTCGACTAAGGCTTTTGACTTTATGAGCCGTAAGGGTCTCACAAAGCTATTTCTCCCTACAAGTCGTGAGGATCTTATAGGTGTATTTTCTCCTTAGGAATCGTGAGGGTTCCTAAGTGTTTTGTTCCTCTGTAAGTCGTAAGGATCCTACAGGAGGGTTTTCTCTTTGTAAATCGAGAGGATTTACAAGGGTTATGCGAACATATCCCCAGTCACGGATGGACCTTGGTTAGGGAAATGTTTATTCGCGCCCGTGGATTGTATACAAGGGTCAGTATTGAGCCACTTGTAGGGCAATATCGAAAGTTGTGGGGGTTGCTTAAGCACAGGTTTAGATCTCTGTAACTTAAGACTTTCAAATCTTACGAGCCGTGAGGGTCCCATAAGAGAATTCTCCTCACGAGTCATGGGGATCTCGCGAGTGTATTTTCTCCCTAGGAATCGTGGGGATCCCTAAGTGTGTTGCTCCTTTGTGAGTCGTAAGGATCTCACGCAGGTGGTCTCTCCTTACATGGTCGAGAGGACCCTGTAAGTGTCTTTTAACGAGGTTGCGCCCTTTCAGGTTTTCACAAACACTCGCCGGTAGTCCTGCTGTTTTTACTCACGGAGCCCTTTCGGGTTTTCATCCGTGCCCATTTTGCTTATGGACATACCGTTTTTTTTTATTCTTTTTATTTTCTTTTTTCTCTCTTTTTTTTACGAGGTCGCGCCCTTTCGGGTTTTCACGAATGCTCGCCGGTAGCCCTGCTGTTTTTACTCACGGAGCCCTTTCGGGTTTTCATCCGTGCCCATTTTGCTTATGGACATACCGTTTTTATTTATTATATTTTTCTTTATTTATTTAATTTTTTTTTATTCATCTCGTCAGCCTAAGGATGTTGCGGTATTAGTTTAAAGACGTTTCGGTCTGCTATTAGTTTAAGGACATTTCGGTCCGCTATTAGTTTAAGGACATTTCGGTCCACATTGAGAGGTTGGCTACTGCTTATCAAACTTGAGCTTAGGAAGATAGCGAGCGGACATGGTCGTCGTCATCTATCATTGACCTAGGCTGTGGCTCATTAAGCGTAGTATTTCCTCAGGAAGCGACCGTTTATCGGCCTGAAAGGCCTTTCACCGTGCATGTCCATGAGTAGATAGGCCCCACCCTGGTAAACTTTATCTATGATGTACGGGCCTTCATAGTTCGGCTCGAATTTTCCCCGCTTGGCGCGATTGGGAATCATAGGCCTTTTGACCACTAGCACGAGTTCGCCTTGGTGGAATGTCCTCGGTCGGGTCAATCTTTCGTATGAGCGCGTCATCTTTGCTTTATAAACTTCCAGATTTTGTTGCGCTATGAGCCTAGTTTCATCATGGGCGTCAAGCTCCTCAAGCCGAAGGTGAGCATTTTCTTCGTCCGTTAGCTCGTGGTGAACTACTACTTGTAGAGAGGGTAACTCTATCTCGAGAGGGAGTACTGCTTCCATACCGAACACCAACGCGTATGGCGTTGTGTTTGTGGCTGTCTTAAATATAGTTCGATATGCCCAAAGAGCTTCTTGCAGTTTTTCGTGCCAATCTTTCTTATTTCGTGACACTGTTTTCTTCATGATTTTCGTCAAGGTTTTTTTGAAGGCCTCAGCTAGACCGTTAGCTCGCGGATTATAAACTGAGGAATATCTCCAGTCTATATTATGCTGTTGCGCAAAGCGACTGATCTTGTGGCTTCTGTAGGCTGGCCCGTTATCGGAGATGATCCGTCGCGGAGTTCCAAACCGATATATGACATGCGTCTTGAAGAAGTGGAGGACATTCTCCGTCTTCACTTCTCTCAACGGTATTGCTTCTGCCCATTTGGAGAAGTAGTCAGTCGTCGCCAGGATGAAACGATGTCCTCTAGACGATGCTGGTTCGATGGGGCCGACTATGTCAGTTCCCCACATTTCGAATGGCCAGCTAGCCACTGTTGGATGTAATGGATTCGGATGCTGGTGGATGAAATCCCCATGAATTTGACATGAGTGGCATTGCTTCGCATATTCGATGCAATCCTGAATCATCGTGGGCCAGTAGTAGCCCATCCGTTTGATCTTCAACTTCATCTTTGGGCCCGCTTGGTGAGAACCGCAGAGTCCGTCGTGAACTTCCTGGACGACCCTTCTCGCTTCGTCAGGTCCTAGGCATCTCAGCCACAGAGAATCAAATGACCTCTTGTATAGAGTATCATTGACGAAGGCGAAAGATAGAGCTCGTTTCATGAGCTGATGTCTTATGGACGCTTCTTCGGGCATTCGGTGGGATTTAAAGTAGTCTATGAAGACTTCTCTCCAATCCTCAGTATTTTCCCAATCTTTTACTTGCAGGGTAGTCTGCTCGTTCGCTCCTTTTTCTTCGGATGATTTCGGGGATATTTCTGCTGGGGCAAGCACTTGACGGCTTTGTACTACGATTCTAACGTCATCGAGGTTCTCGTCAGCCAATTCTTTAGCAAGTTTGGCCAGTGCGTTCGCTTTGCTGTTTTCCGCGCGCGGTATGCTTTCCAAAGTATAGGAGGGAATTTGGGTCAACAGTTGTTGCACCTTTTCCCTGTACTTTACCAACTCCGGTTTGCACGTTTGGTAGTCGCCGTTTACTTGACTAACGACCAGTTGAGAATCCCCGTATATGAGGAGGTTTTCAATTCCCATGTCAATGGCGATCTCGAGGCCTGCTATCAGAGCTTCATATTCAGCTTCATTTTCGTTCTCGGCTCTGTTAAGGAGAATGCGAAGCGCATTATCCCTCCTTGTGGAGTTACAAAGATGAGGCCTACCCCCGATTTGATTATAGGGGTGCTTTGTCTGCGCTTCTTCATGGAAGATGCGCCATCGAAATAAAGCTCCCATCGAGTATCATCACCGTTGACGGTATCAAACGCATGTTCGTCTGGCAAATCGCACTTTAGGGGAGAATCGGCAGGTATCGGGTGCTCAGCAAGGAAGTCGGCGATGGCCTGGCCTTTCACTGCCTTGAGAGGTCGGTACGTTATCGAGAACTCCATTAAGAGCAGGGCCCATTTAGCGAGTCGTCCCGTCAATATGGCCTTTGACATTAGGTATTTAAGAGGGTCCACCTTCGAAATGAGGCGGACCTCATGCGCCAACGCATAGTGCCTGAGCTTCGTTATCGCGAAGATCAACGCTAAGCAATGTTTTTCAATGGGGGAGTAGTTGCTTTCTGCCCCCAGTAGAACTCGACTTAAGTAGTAGAGTGCTCTTTCTTTCCCTTGATCGTTCTCTTGTGCCCATAATGCGCCTAAAGAACCTTCGAGGGCGGCTGTATAAGGAATGAGAGGCTTTCCCTTAACCGGAGCGGCCAACACTGGAGGGTTTTGCAGGTACTGTTTGATCTCGTCTAGTGCGCTTTGGCACTTTTGATCCCAGATGAACGGGGTTCCCTTCTTCATTAGGTGGCTGTAAGGACGGCACTTTCCTGAGAGGTTGGCTATAAATCGCCGTATGTACGCGAGTTTCCCTTGGAGAGACCGCAGCTGTTTGAGAGTTCTCGGCGGAGGCATTTCCATGATTGCCTTGATCTTGGACGGATCTATTTCGATACCCCGGTGTCGAACAATGAATCCCAGGAATTTTCCTGAGGAAACTCCAAATGCACACTTGAGCGGATTCATCTTCAAGTTGTATTGCCGAAGACGTTGAAATACGGTCTTCAGATGCTCGAGATGTTCCTCGTATGATTTGCTTTTAACAACGAGGTCGTCGATATAGCATTCGATGATTTCGTGTATAAGGTCATCGAAGATCTTCGTCATGGCCCTTTGGTAGGTGGCACCGGCGTTCTTTAAACCGAAGGGCATCACCTTGTAACAGAATATTCCCAAAGGAGTCCGGAAAGCCGTATGTTTCTGGTCTTCAGGGTGCATTTTTATTTGATTATATCCTGATGAGCCGTCCATGAATGAGAAAATCTCATGCGTGGACGTATTGTCTATCATCAGTTCGGTCACTGGTACTGGGAAATCATCCTTCGGGCAGGCTTTGTTGAGATCCCGAAAGTCCACGCATATGCGTACCGCTCCATTTTTCTTCATCACTGGGACGATATTAGCAATCCATTCAGGGTATTGGACCTCTTGGATAAAGCCGGAGTCTATCAGCTTTTTGACTTCAGCGTTGATGCTCATCTCGAGCTCGAGCCGCATTCTTCTCGGCGCTTGTTTGACTGGCTTGACACCCGAGGATATCGCCAGTCTATGTACAGCAACTTCTGGATCTAGTCCCGGCATCTCGGAATAGTTCCATGCGAAGCAATCTTTATGCTGTACAAGGACGTCTTTTAACGCAGCCACCCTCTCTTCAGACAGCAGCTCGCTGACGAATGTCGGTCGCGGATCGTTTATCATCCCCAACTCAATTTTCTTGAGGTCATCTGCAGTGGTATGTATTTCGTCCTCCAGTTCTTTCAGAGCTGGGGGAAATTCTGAGATCACCTCATCATTGCTATTTTCGAGGCACCAGGGAAGGCTGTCCATGTTCTCGAATTCTTCTTGTAGTATTGTTATCATGTGACAGGTACCAATTCGCTTCCAATCCTAATGTGGAACTGGTTTTTCTTTCGCGGCCTTGGGCTCGTGCTTCTGTGGCGGCGCCACCCTCCAGTTGTCAGACAGAGTGAATTTGCCAAGCTGATACTGATCTTCGACCCAATTCTTGAAGGTGAAGCAATCTTCAAGCGGATGACCTACTACTCGATGGTAAGAGCAATAGTCCGGGTGTGAGGCTTCGCCTGCTTGTTCAGGGTGTTTAGACTCCGGCAATGTAAGCATCTGATGTTTCAGGGCGAGATCAAGTATTTTCTTCGTCTTGTCCCGAGGAAACGAGTATGCTCGTCCCATTTTCTTCATAAGGGATAGATCAATAACGCTCGACTCCCATTTGCGTGGTTTCTCAGCCCTGCTTTGTTGTTGTTGAGTGCCTTTTTGGCCTTTCGACTTATTTCTGCTTTTGAGCTGAGCCTTCTTTATAACGGGTTGACAAGGAGCGGCATTTTCATCCTTTACGGCCTGTTGGAGAAGGCGTTGCGTCTTGGCTTTCTCGTAGATGGCCGTCTCACGGTTGTGATCATCTCGGACCTTTTGACCAGCTTTTTTTATAAGTCTGTCCATTTGTTCCTCGAACGACGGACTGGGCTCTTTTGCATCTGGAACTTTCACTGGTTTAGGATTAGCGTCCTCCCATTGAGCATCTGCTTCTTCATCAAGGTCATATACGACGTAGCAGCCGGGTAGTAACTCTCGCTTCTTTGAACGGATGTATCCAAGCCCTCTTGTTTCCATTCTCCCGTTAGGCAGTTTGCGTTGGATCCCGGGAATGTTCCAGACCCTGTCATAGAATTTGGCCTCTCTAACGGTCTGTTTGAAGGATATCCCCTGGCGTTTCAGCAGCTTCTTCAAACCTTCTGTATAATATCTGGGAAGACGGATAGGCTGAAGCCTGTCGAGCGTGGGATCCGCGCCATGCCAGACTTCTTTTTCCACCTTGTTTTCTTCAGAACGGTAGAATAGGATTGCCTTCTCGTTTTCTCGCCTGGGAGGGATATAGAATGTCCGCAGCTCTTCTACACTGTAGATATTAAGTGCGTCCAGTTCTTTATGATGTTTAGGCGGCACCATGGCGACTTGCAGACTTTGCTTTTCGTCAGCGGAAGCTTGTATTGAAGGTCGAGCAGAGAATACGACATGGACCTCATCCTCCGAGTCACTACCAAAGACCAATGTAGGAGTGGACGGTCCTGGCTTGTTATGTTTGGGCGGACCCGAATAAACGATCTCCTCTTCCTCCTCGGTATCACTGCCGAAGACAGGGATGGTGGCGTTAGTTTTATTTTCCGGCTTGTGACACTTCTCCGTGTCTTCGAAATCCGGCAAGAAGTATTTGGCATCTTCGTATTTGCGGACCTCGTTCACAGAGAACGGGTTCAGTTCTCCCGTCACGGTATACTCGAAACCATCCTTAAAATACTTCATACACTGATATTGTGTAGAAGGGATGATGTTGTACTCGTGTAACCATGGTCGGCCGAGCAAAGCGTTGTAGCATGTCTTGGCGTCTATGACGTGGAACTTAATGTCCATGACGAGTAGCCCGAAGCGTAGCGTCAGTATCACAGATCCAAGAGTCTTTGACGATTGGGAGTCGAACCCGGAGATGGTGATCTTGTCCCGAGCAAGGTGCTGAACGCTCATGCAGATTTCCTTCAACACCCGCACGTTGAGTAGGTTAACAGAAGACCCGTTATCGATCAGGATTTTGCCTATCCTTATATCATGGCAGTATCCCGAGACATAGAGAGGGCGATTGTGTTCGCACGTCCCAAGTAGAAGGTCTTCATCACCAAAAGTAACATCAGCCGTGTGTACTTCCTCTAATTCATCCTTCATCTTTTCCTCGGCCAGGCATGCTTGGAATTGTTCCGG
Source organism: Agapanthus africanus (assembly GCA_030015575.1). Classification (NCBI taxonomy): domain Eukaryota; kingdom Viridiplantae; phylum Streptophyta; class Magnoliopsida; order Asparagales; family Amaryllidaceae; genus Agapanthus; species Agapanthus africanus. The sequence continues at coordinate 851,007,046 of CM057339.1, forward strand.
GTCTTGGAGCGCCTTAATCAACGAATCTCTCGCCTCTTTTGATAGCAAAAGGGCGTCAAGAATGCTGAGCTGTGAAGGCAGCTTCCTCAGATGCGCCAAAACGTTGTAGTCTACCTTATTTCTCTTCGGCAGGTTCTTGGCGTTTAACTCTTCCGCCGCTTGGTCATCTAAGATGATATCTTCAGAGACCTTTTCTTTCCCTTTATCTTTTCTGTTCAAGGGTCCGAGGTTCTTTTCAGGCAGCGTCCGATTCCGCAGCCGGATATTTTCGCAGACCTTCGGTTCTTCTTTTTTTCCTGAAGCGGACTTTTTAAAGAGAGGGGCAAGTTCTAGCTCTTCATCGGAATCACTCCCGAATGTAGGCACTTGTGATCCACCAGTGTTAACCATGCGACAATCGCCAGCAGTTCTTTTAAGCCCTTCGGTCGTATTTCTCTGCTCCCGACGAGTTTTACGTTTTTCCCGCTTAAAGCATTGTCGATGAGCAACGTATCCTTGCCACCATTTATCGAAAGCTTTGCACTCTTGAGTGGGGTGCGAAATCCTCTGATGATATAAGCAATACGAGGGGTGCGTTTCCACTTCACCGGCGATGTTTCCTTCAGAGGATGGTAGCTTCATGCCCATTGATATGGCTTTAGCGAACTTTTTCCTCATCCTGAGTTGGCTTTTGTCGGTAGCGGAGGCGTTTTGCTCCAGCGGGATTGTCTCAGCTCTTTCATCAAGTCGCTGGTGCTTGGCCCTTTCAAATATAGCCGCCTCGTGCTCCCGATCAGCTTTACTTTTCAACCGAGCTTCATTAAGGAGTGCGTCAATTACTTTATCTGATGGCCCCAGAACTTTTGGTTCAGGATCCGCCCCCAGCTTTTCGGTGCAAGGAGTCTTCTCATCGTTCGTGATCGAATGGGAAATCATATGACAGCTCGCCACATATTCCTCGGATTCATCCGATGAACTTTCTCCTTCATCTTCTTCTTGAAAGACATGATTGAGGAACTCTTGGAATGTAATGGGAGTCCGTGCCTTCTGGTTGTATTCCTCCAGCGCATCAATCTGTTTTTGCAGGTCCGTGCGCTTGTCACCAGGCTTCATGGGCTTCTTTGACTTCTTTTTCTTCTTTTTCGAAGATTTTGACGACTGGTTGCGAGTGCTTGAGCCACCACCATCGGTCTTTGGAGTTGGACGTGGTTTTAGCATTCCCTCCATAATTTGTGGCTCCAATGGGTTCTTCCACTTGACCGCTGGACATGTCTGAAGATCGTTTAGCATCCTCTTTGTCTTGGCTGATAATACGACCTCCCAAGGAGCTTCTTCGATGATGGAGCATGTTGCCCCTGACGTATTCGTCCCCTTAGAGGTGTGGGGGCTGTGGGGGATTCACCTTCCATTTGTCAGATAACGCGAACTTGCCCTGTCGGTATTGGTTTTCAAGCCAATTCTTGAAAACGTAGCAATCTTCGATCGGGTGGCCTAGTACTCGATGATAAGGACAGTAGTTGGGCTCGTTGACGTCACTTGGTTGCAACGGACGTTTTGGATCCGGCAGATTTATGAGTCTGTTGCGCAATGCCAGCTCGAATAACCTCCTCGTTTTATCGCGGGGGAAGGAATAAGGACGTCCCATCCTATCCTCAAGGGGTACGTACGGGCGCGTATTGTTTGGACGAGCAACCGGCTTCGAGTCGTTCGGTTGTTGTTGAGCATTAGCGACAACGATCGCTTTTCCCTTTCCTTTGTCATTTCGGGAATCTGGCTTTGGGAGAGGGGGTTTATGGCCCATCTGGTCCATCTGCGCTAGTTTGTCAATCAAAGCCTGGAAGGTAGTCGGCTTGAAGAACATCATAAACTGTGAGATGGTTGCTTGTGGATCAAGGGTTCCAACAAACATTCCCACCGCAGGGGATTCTTCTATGCGCTGCTCACACTTCGACCATAGATTACGCCACCGTATAGCGTACTGAACCCATGTCTCGCCGGGTTTTACCCTAGCGTTAATCAGTGCCGTCATCGGGGTACGTTCACTGGCACTTGCAAAGCGTTGGGTAAACAGCAGCTCCATTTCCGCGAAGGTTTTAATAGAATCATTAGGGAGTTCAGAGTACCACTCGAACGCCGTATCTGATAGACTTCCAACGAACTGGCGGAGCAAAAGCTTGTCATCGCCGCCGGTGTTACCGCAAAGCGCCTTGAACTGGGCAACATGCTGATGGGGATTGCCGGTCCCCTTGTAGACATGGAACTTGGGAATTGTGTAACCCGACGGGTACTTGATTTGGTCATACCAGCCTGGATATGGTCGCCCCGTTTTTACGACGTGGCCGGCTGCTTCGGCCGCATGATGACCCCTTATTTGCTGGGCTATGTATTCGTCCAGATCAGTTTTAGAGATTGTATCCTCTTTAGCCGTTGATAGAATGGGCTGAGGATTCGATGTCTCTCCCCTATCGTCTCTAAGGATGATCGGAGGTTCTTCATTCGGGGGATCTTGTTGTATCATCATCCCTATCATGTCCTGGAAGAGGAGGCCCATACGCTGTATGTTGGCCGCTTGTTCAGCAGCCTCTTTGTCCTTCTTTTCCAATATTCGGCGAAGGAACTCGGCGTCGGTCTCTTCATCTCGGCGCTCATCTAAGGACGCTTCAGGGTTTTCTTTTGGCTCTGTAAGCACGGCCATAGCATTCATCATCTCCTGGAGCTTTTGTTGCTGCTCCTGAGCCTTGGTCACTGATCGGGTGAGCGGTCGGTGACCCGTAGAAGTGCGGCTTTCCTCCTTTCCAGAAGCCATATAAACCGTATGAACTGTTATGCCCCCTGACTTGGGGCGTTTAGGTTCACCGCTTTTAGACTTTGCCATTGTCATGGGAGCTTTCTCTGGCCTCCTTCTTTTGTGGACCGTTGAAGTGGGCATCCTAGCAATTGTTGCCCCCTGTTGTTTAATGGGGCGGTTTTTGTCTTTTTCCACCTTTGCCTTTTTCTGGCGATGAAAGTGGTCCGGGTCAATCACGGAGTCTTGAACTCTATGCCAAACCTTGTATATTTTTGAGGACAGCCGTTGAGGGGGATGTTCTTGCTTTGTTTCTGGAGCTCTCTCCGCAGGTGGAGGAGATCTCTTCAATGTAGCGGTTGGAGAGTTCTTCCGTACCCTTCTCAGCAGCTCAAAGCTGTTCCCAGTTGGAACAGCAGCGTTGACTTCCACCACTGGAGCCGGTGGAGTTAGCCCTGAGGGGGAGTTGCCCCCTGCCTTTCTTACTCGTTGCCAATGGCGACGACGAACACGACGAGCCGCTGGGACTGGCTCGGAGATTGAGATAGCTTCTTTTTGCCCCCTGTTTGAATGTGGGGTGACTGCCAATGTCAGCCTATTGAAGACTGAGGTTGTTGTTTGCGGGGTAATATCCAATCTGTCAAAGACAGATCTTCGAGTAGGGACAGGAGCAGGAATCGTCAGTCTTGAAAAGACTGACGCTTTGACGGGGGAAGCCGCCTTGACGACTTCTGAAGCAGCGGTCATTGCCTTCCTTGGGACAGCCCGTTTAGAGTCCTGCTCTAGCCTGGTGAAAACAGAGGCTGTCGGTTTGGTAGCGGGCGACCCGTTGACAGGGGTCGTGGTAGTAGTGAGTCGGTCGAAGACCGACTTCTTGTTCGCCTCCGGTGCAGGTATCGGCATAGAGAAGCTTGTCGGTGGTATCATGGTCCCGAAGAATAAGCCAGTGGTGGCTTGGGTCACCTGGTCTACTGGCAGAGTGAGGAAAGAGGCCACTTGGGGCCCATATGCTACACCTCTAGGTGAGGTGGAGCGTCCGTTGCAGTGGTACTTCGCGCAGTTGGTGCAGTTAGAATCCATGGATGCTTGAGTTCTGCGCCAGACAAAAGACCAAATCTTAGCAACTTGAAATCCGAAGGCAACCGTTTAACAAACCGCAATTGGTTCGCGAGGACGACACACGAAGTGTGGAGTGGAAAGAGGAAAAGGTCCCACCGGGCATGCCAGAATCTGTTCCCCTCCGAACGGCGGCGCACAGGACCACTGGGTCCTGGCACTGAGATTCGGGGCAGATGCTATTTGGTTTTATCCGTCTATCTCTCCGAAGATGTCAAGTTGATTTATGGCACCGTGTATCGGAGGTATAGAAGGATGCGGCCGATGTAGCAGACTTCGTCAGATTCCCCCTCGATTGAGGGGTTTTTTGATTGTGGGGACGCTCTTCCCTGCAGGCGCAAGCCCCTGCAGTTAATTACGCTACCGCATCGCGGTAACAACTTTCTCCTTCTCCAGAATTTCACTTCGTGTCATGGGTGTTTGTTTTGTTTGTGGTTGCCCGTGGATTGTATACGGAGACTGAGTAATGCCGTCGCCCGTAGGACGTGAACTAGTCCAAATCCGTATTTACTTAGATTTGGGTTCGGTGTTTTTTAGTTTAAGGATACGTTAGTCGCGTTGCGGCTAAGATCAACTTAAACGTTCGTTAAGGATACGTTAATCCAGTTTGAGACTAAGATCAACTTAACGTGATAATCCATTTAATATCTGGCCATCGGGACTCGTCACCTCTCCAACGTCGTTGAAGGATTACAACGGCAGATGTCAGAGGAGTTCAGAGATGTACCCTTGAACCAAGGTTGATTTGGAGTTTTATAGTCCGTTTGAATGTCTAAGGATACGTTAGCCGTGTTTGGGGGGGCTAAGATCAACTTAAACGAGATCGTTTAGATCCGGCAAAAGAGCATTTGGAGGCTCTATTGTTCCAGTTTAGGGACGTAGTGGTCCATGCTCCAGTTTAGGGACGACGTGGTCCATATTCCAGTTTAGGGACGTGGTGGTCCAATATTCCAGTTTAGGGACGTGGTGGTCCATCATTAGTTTAGGGACGTTTCGGTCCGATATTAGTTTAAGGACGTCTCGGTCCGACATTAGTTTAAGGACGTCTCGGTCGGATATGTGGTCGTCGGGACCCGTCACCTCTCTGACGTTGTTGAAGGATTACAACGATAAGTGTCAGAGGAGCTCGGAGATGTACCCTCGAACCGGATATAAATTAATTTAAAAGAGCAGTCGTGCTCAGTCAATTTAATTTAAGGACTTATGGCCAAAATTGGGCTAAATCCAGCTTCAATATTTTTTTTTGTCTTCGGCCTGTTCTAGGGCTTTACCCCTTTTTAGTAATGCACTGCATTATTCTTGTTTTGATTGGGCTCTGCCCTTTATAAATGATGCAGAGCATCTATTTTGTTTGGGCTCTACCCTTTTTAAAATGCATAGCATATTTGATTGAGCCTGTTAGGCCTTTTAATTGAGCTCTGTCCCTTTTCTTTATGATGCAGCGCATCTGTTTTAGTTTGGGCTCTGCCCCCTTTTTTTTTTAAAGTAATGCATTACATTTTATTAGGCCCGTTAGGCCTTCTTTAATTGGGCTTGGCCCTTTTGTAAGCAATACAGTGCATTTGTTTGGCGCTTTGCGCTAAGTAATGAGCGCAAGCTCATATGATGATGACACGTGTCATGCTCTGGTGAGCGCAAGCGCAACAGCGCAGTGCGCTGCGCTAGTGCGCTGCGCTGTTGCGCTGCTGACACGTGGCGCGCTCTGGTGAGTTGCGCCAATTCCAGAGAGCAAAGCTCTATTTCAAGAGCGCAAGTTGTTTTACAACTGACACATGGCGCTCTCTCAAGAGCGCAACAGTGCAGTTTGGAAGTGCAAAGCACTAAGAATCTTTTAGATTCAAGAACAGGAGTGCAGAGCACTATTTAATTTCTTGATCTAATTTAGATCAAAGAAAATAAATTTTTCTTTTTTGTTTCAGGAACCAGAGGTTCATAAAAAAGTGCAAAGCACTATTATTACTTATTTTTCTTTTTATTTAAAAATTATTGATCTTGTTCTTAGATCCATAATTTGTCCATAAGAGAATTTTCTCTTTTTCCTAAAGGTTTTTTTTTTTTACCTTTTGTTGTTCTTGAGGAATTCTTCAAGAGTTCTCTTCTCCTTTTCTTTTAGCAAGATGTTCCTTCCCTTTTAATTGAGGCCTAGGGTCCTTTTTATAGTGCCCATAAATTAGTTAAATTTGTTAAAGAGATATTTCTCTGAGTGATTTGGGGAATTTTCGCCACCGTTGGATCTTTGATCCAAAGGCTTCTGCTTTGCAGAAGAAAATCTTCTTGTTTTAACAAGAACAGAGAAGATTTTTTGGAAATTTAATTCTGTTTGGCGCAGATGCCCCAGCGCGTGACACGTGTCGCGCAGCGCAACTGCGCTAGCGCATCTGCGCTGACACGTGTCGCGCAGCGCAGAGCGCAGCGCAACTGAAGCGTTGCTTCATAAAAATAGAGCTTTGCTCTGATTGGGCGCGCCTTCTTGGGCGCTGCGCTGACATATCAGCGCTTGACTTGTGGCGCGTTGCGCCCGAGATTTGAAGCGTTGCTTCAAAATTTTGAATTTTGAATTTCAACAGAGCTTTGCTCTGATTGGGCGAAACACACCCCTGTACCCGACCTACAAGCATAAAACTGGCTCACCTTAGGGCCCCCTGCAAATTGGCTTCCTCGGTTTCTCAGCTCGCCTCCGAGCTATCGCAGGACCAAGATACCTCGGCCCTCTCACTCGTTCCCGAGCTCTCCCGCCGAGACCATCTTCCTCGGTCCCTCCGACCGACCAACTCCACCACTCACAGGCGTAACCGCCGCTCCGCAAATCTCGTCATGCGCAGATTCTCCGCCAGCAACATCCCACGTTCCACACTATCACGATCCCCATTAATGGGCGATCCGCTCTTTACGCGGGTGTGACGTCAGGAGCGTAACTGCCGGCGAGATTCTCGCGCCTGCTGCTGCATGCCACTACCGCTATATAAACCCCCATCACAGAGGGGTCAAGTAAGCCCTTTTTACACTTTTATGTCGTTACTCTGCTCGGATCTCATCACTAACTTGAGCGTCGGAAGGTCCTTGGTGGTACCAAACCACCCCGGGACTTCTTTGCAGGTACTCGGCAACAACCTCCTCACCTCGCCTCCTCCTCTAAAAACCCATTGAGACCCACACGCAGCGAAGGATAATCAGCTAAGTTCACCGCAAAATCAACGGAAAACAACATCTGACGGCGGCCCGAAAAGGAGCCCCATCATTTGGCGCCGTCTGTGGGAAACGAAACTCCACAAAAAAACAAAGTTTACCTTCCGATCTCCATCCCCATGGCAAGCGATCACCCTGAAGATCCAGATACCAGCCGCTGCCGCCCCCCCTCACTGGAGGCGCGGGTGAACCTCCTCCGGCGACCGTCATCAACGCCCTCGCCGGCCGAATAGACCGACACCCCCTCCCTTGACGGGGGCGCGCAGAGGGGGGCCACGGCGGCTCGAAGGCCACCTCACCCAAGGATCTAAGCCCTCACTAAGAGGCAGCCCAGCAGCTACCCTGTTCGGCTATCCCTGGCGGGAAGCTTTCCTACCGCAACGCCAGGGATCAGAAAGTCCTCCCAGAGGCAGTCGAGCCCGAGGATCTCTCGCTCGGCTATCCCTGGCGGGTAGCTTCCCTACTGCAACGCCAGGGATCAGAAAGTCCTCCCAGAGGCAGTCGAGCCCGAGGATCCCTCACTCGGCTATCCTTGGCGGGTAGCTTCCATACTGCAACGCCAGGGATCAGAAAGTCCACCCAGAGGCAGTCGAGCCCGAGGATCCCTCGCTCGGCTATCCCAGGCGGGTAGCTTCCCTACCGCAACGCCAGGGATCAGAAAGCCCTCCCAGAGGCAGTCGAGCCCGAGGATCCCTCGCTCGGCTATCCTTCAGGACAAAAGCCCTCGCCAAGAGGCACCGGGAAGTAACCCTGCCCGGCCAAGGGTCCTTGGTAGGCTTCTTACAGCCTTATAGCTCTTCCCGCGCCAAGAACCAAAGTCCTCCCAGAGGCAGTCGGGTCCTTGCTCGGCTATCCCCGGCTGGTAGCTTCCTACCACAACCGACAGGGATCAAAGTCCTCGCCAAGAGGCACTGGGCAGTAACCCTGCTCGGTCCCCGTCCTGAAGGATCAAAAGTCTTCCCAGAGGCAGTCGAGCCAGAGGATCCCTCGCTCGGCTATCCCTGGCGGGTAGCATCCCTACCGCAACGCCAGGGATCAGAAAGTCCTCCCAGAGGCAGTCGAGCCCGAGGATCCCTCGCTCGGCTATCCCCGGCGGGTAGCTTTCCTACCGCAACGCCGGGGATCAGAAAGCCCTCGCCAAGAGGCACCGAGCAGCTACCCTGCTCGGCCATCCTTCGCAGGCCCCTCAGGACCCCTCCAGCGTCAAGGACCAATGCCCTCGCCAAGAGGCACCGAGCAGCTACCCTGCTCGGCCATCCTTTGCAGGCCTCTCAGGGACCCTCCAGCGTCAAGGATCAAAGCCCTCGCCAAGAGGCACCGAGCAGCTACCCTGCTCGGCCATCCTTCTCAGGCCTTTCACGGTCCCTCCAGCGTCAAGGACCAAAGCCCTCATCGTGAGGCCGCCGAGTTCCTTCTGCTCGGCGCATCCTCAGCGGGCATCCTCCTGCCCATCAGACACTGAGGATCTGAAGCCCTCATCGCGAGGCCGCCGAGTTCCTTCTGCTCGGCGCATCCCCAGCGGGCATCCTCCTGCCCACCAGATGCTGGGGATCTCAAGCCCTCGTCGTGAGGCCACCGAGTTCCTTCCTGCTCGGCGCATCCCAGCGGGCATCCTCCTGCCCATCAGACGCTGATGGTCTGAAGCCCTCATCGCGAGGCCACCGAGTTTCTTCCTGCTCGGTGTCCCCGGCAGGCGTCCTCCTTCCCATCAAACGCTGAGGGTCTGAAGCCCTCTTCGCGAGGCCACCGAGCCCCTTCCTACTCAGCGCATCCCGGCGGGTAGCTTCCTACCCAGCAAAGAAAAGGATCAAAGTCCTTCCAGACTCGACTACCCCTGGCCGGTAGCTTCTCTACTCGCAACGCCAGGGGTCAAGACCTTCTCCAAGATCAACCGAGCAGCTTCCCTACTCGGTCATCCCCAGCAGGCATCCTCCTGCCCAACAGACGCTGCAGGTTTGTAGCCCTCATAACGAGGCCACTGAGCCCAACACATGCAGCGGATCCGAATCCCTAACGAGAGACATCAGGTCTATCCAAGTCTGAGTAATCCCCCCCTCGACTTCGGGGCCATGGAGATGCCTCCTTCTCAGAAGCGCTCGGCACACTCGGCAAGTGATCGAAATCAACTCGATGACCGATCGCTCCACATGTCACGCCCATACTGGGATGCGCCCCATCAGTCCACAGGTCTGCACACGGCGCGTCGGCCAACCGACGCTTGACACGCAGACAGTCGCTTCAGTGACAGGATGCACAAACCGGTGCACTTTCCTTAAATGCAGAGATTTCACCCTGATTCGCTGACAGAAAAGGCAGCTGACAGCCCGGGGACGCGTCCTGACGAAATCTTAGGAGGGGACTCTCCCCGGGCGGCCCGGCAGTCCACTCTTGGCCCGACCCGCCAGCTGGTCGGGACAAGAGTGGGGGGTTAATGATGATGCTCTATATTGGCGACCTTCCAGATCAGGACACGTGGCAGATGACGTGTCCCAGAACTCAGAAGAGAGGGCCCACAGGGGCCGATCAGGCCACCCCTGTACCCGACCGACAAGCACAAAGCTGGCTCACCTCAGGGCCCCCTGCAAATTGGCCTCCTCGGTTTCTCATCTCGCCTCCGAGCTACCGCAGGACCAAGATACCTCGGCCCTCTCGCTCGTTCCCGAGCTCTCCCGCCGAGACCATCTTTCTCGGTCCCTCCGACCGACCAACTCCACCACTCACAGGCGTAACCGCCGCTCCGTAAATCTCGTCATGCGCAGATTCTCCGCCAGCAACATCCCACGTTCCACGCCATCACGATCCCCAATAATGGGTGATCCGCTCTTTACGCGGGCGTGACGTCGGGAGCGTAACTGCCGGCGAGATTCTCGTGCCTGCTGCTGCATGCCACCACCGCTATATAAACCCCCATCATAGAGGGGTCAAGTAAGCCCTTTTTTACACTTTTATGCCGTTACTCTACTCTGATCTTATCACTAACTTGAGCGTCGGAGGGTCCTTGGTGGTACCAAACCACCCTGGGACTTCTTTGCAGCTACTCGGCAACAACCTCCTCACCTCGCCTCCTCCTCTAAAAACCCATTGAGACCCACACGCAACGAAGGATAATCAGCTAAGTTCACCGCGAGATCAACGGAAGACAACATCTGACGGAGGCCCGAAAAGGAGCACGATCAGTTGGCGCCGTCTGTGGGAAATGAAACTCCACAAAAAAAAAACAAAGTTGGCCTTCCGATCTCCATCCCCATGGCAAGCGATCACCGTGGAGATCCAGATACCAGCCTCCGCCGCCCCCTCACCGGAGGCGCGGGTGAACCTCCTACGGCGACCGTCATCAACGCCCTCGCCGGCCGAATAGACCGACACCCCCTCCCTTGACGGGTCGCGCAGAGGGGGATCGCCACGGCGGCTCGAGGGCCACCTTGCCCAAGGATCTAAGCCCTCACTAAGAGGCAGCCCGGCAGCTACCTTGCTCGGCTACCCCTGGCGGGTAGCTTCCCTACCGCAACGCCAGGGATCAGAAAGTCCTTCCAGAGGCAGTCGAGCCCGAGGATCCCTCGCTCAGCTATCCCTGGCGGGTAGCTTCCCTACCGCAACGCCAGGGATCAGAAAGTCCTCCCAGAGGCAGTCGAGCCCGAGGATCCCTCGCTCGGCTATCCTTGGTGGGTAGCTTCCCTACTGCAACGCAAGGGATCAGAAAGTCCACCCAGAGGCAGTTGAGCCCGAGGATCCCTCGCTCGGCTATCCCTGACGGGTAGCTTCCCTACCGCAACGCCAAGGATCAGAAAGCCCTCTCAGAGGCAGTCGAGCCCGAGGATCCCTCGCTCGGCTATCCTTCAGGACAAAAGCCCTCGCCAAGAGGCACCGAGAAGTAACCCTGCCCGGCCAAGGGTCCTTGGTAGGCTTCTTACAGCCCTATAGCTCTTCCCGCGCCAAGAACCAAAGTCCTCCCAGAGGCAGTCGGGTCCTTGCTAGGCTATCCCCGGCTGGTAGCTTCCTCCCACAACCGACAGGGATCAAAGTCCTCGCCAAGAGGCACTGGGCAGTAACCCTGCTCGGTCCCCGTCCTGAAGGATCAAAAGTCCTCCCAGAGGCAGTCGAGCCCGAGGATCCCTCGCTCGGCTATCCCTGGCGGGTAGCATCCCTACCGCAACGCCAGGGATCAGAAAGTCCTCCCAGAGGCAGTCGAGCCCGAGGATCCCTCGCTCGGCTATCCCCGGCGGGTAGCTTCCCTACCGCAACGCCGGGGATCAGAAAGCCCTCGCCAAGAGGCACCGAGCAGCTACCCTGCTCGGCCATCCTTCGCAGGCCCCTCAGCTCCAGCGTCAAGGACCAATGCCCTCGCCAAGAGGCACCGAGCATCTACCCTGCTCGGCCGTCCTTCGCAGGCCTCTCAGGGACCCTCCAGCATCAAGGATCAAAGCCCTCGCCAAGAGGCACCGAGCAGCTACCCTGCTCGGCCATCCTTCGCAGGCCTCTCACGACCCCTCTAGCGTCAAGGACTAAAGCCCTCATCGTGAGGCCGCCGAGTTCCTTCCTGCTCGGCGCATCCCCAGCGGGCATCCTCCTGCCCATCAGACACTGAGGATCTGAAGCCCTCATCGTGAGGCCGCTGAGTTCCTTCTGCTCGGCGCATCCCTAGCGGGCATTGTTCATAACATAATATTGCATTTTGTATTCCCCATTCTTATGCATTTAAGAATAAAAACAGGTGCTTTTGACCCATGTCTGCTACATGTTACAGGTTACAGGTTCTTGGAGCAAAAACAGTGAAAAACACAAAAGACAACACAAAAGAAGGACTTTTGACCAACAATTAGGAGGATCTCAGTAAATCCCAAAAGAAGAACAGTTCACCATCAACAAAGCAACGCTAGGTCTAAGAATACCAAGGAAACGGTTAAAAGATCCATTGCAAAGTGTTCACTGAAAATCTGGTATCACTGTAGAAGCCCAAATGAAGAAAAGACTAAAGAAATAAAGAGCCCAAAGAAACCTAAAGAGAGCCCAGAAAAATTATCTTCTGATCACACCATTGGGCCGCGGAACCGCGGCCCAAGCACACCAATGCAGCTGTTCCGCGGCCGTTTGAAGGCTTCATGGAAAGAAAATTTTACCATAATTCTGAGGAGGCTATGGAAAGATTTTCTGGGGGTATATTTGTAATTGTAGACATGCGGAGCAATTGTAAACCTAGGGTTTCTATGTTCTATAAATAGAACCCAAAGCCTTGTATTTTCTCATGTCTCTATTCATGAATAAAATTCTGTTTTCTTGAAGTTACAGCGCATCAATCGTAAGTAGGTTATTTTCCTTGCCCTACTTATAGTTTTTCATATCTGCCCTAGGTAAATTATTTTCTTGCCTTAGTTTAATTTAGTTTAGTTTTTATTAACTTGCAATAAATGTTTTCTCTCTTTAACAAAATCATGTCTTTCTTTATCCCCTCAATGAGCGAGAAGTTTCCTCGCTTGTTAGGGTTAGGAATAGGGAAGGATTTGAGAGATAAAGATCTTTCATCTCTTTTCGTTGCCAATCTTTTATGAACATTAGAACTCCATGCATACCTTCTTATTCCGCTCCCTACGGCACCCTACCCTCGAGGTAACGGTGATTCCGTAGTCTAAAGGCCCGGATTTTAAGGTTTTCCATGGAGGTTAGGGTAAAGATTAAGAAAGGAAGGACAAGGATCTAGAGGGGGAATCAATCTTCCCAATCATCCTAATCCCCTTTGTTAAGATTTACCATAACACTAATATGATATATTTAATTTATGGCAATGGAAAGAGATGTAGATCTTTATTTACCAAATTTTCCCTAAACCTAATCCTAGCAAGTTTCTAATCCTAGTATCATACAACTTCAATTTTTAGGTTTAATTATAAGTCTAAACACCATTTGTAATTAACTCGTAAGAACTTAAAGGAGATTTACACATCCCTGTGGACCGACCCGTATTCACCAGCTAGCTTCATGCGACGCCGTTCTTGATTGCGGTAAATAATTTTTTGATCGACAAAACATCTCTAAATCAAATGGCGCCGTTGCCGGGGATGGCGTAAAATTTTCTTTTTGTAATTTCGGGTTAATATAAAATATAAAAAACCATAAAAATCAAAAAAAATCAAAAAAAAAAAATTTAAAAATTCTATCCTCTTTTATTGTTTGAAGGGTTTTCTTTGTGAATCTTTGCAGGTTTGACGAATCTGAAACAACACAGAAGGCAAATCAGAAAAGGTATATCAAAACAGGAGGAGATTGAAAGTACAGAGCAGCTGAAGAAATTTGGAGACCCAAAGCCCTCAAAGAGCCGTGTTTCCGCGGCAATTACCTGGTCAAAACCGCGGTTCCGCGGTCCTTTGTGCTGTTCTCTGCACGAAATTTGCATGGTTTGATTCTCCTTCTCCTCCTCTACAAATCCCTATATATCTTTTGCCAAATCTTCTGCAGGATTCTTTGCGCTAAAAATCTTCTTCCCCCTTTCAATAATTGATTTTCTGCAGGATTTTTTGCGCCGCGCTAAATAGCAAATTGATTGCAGGTGATTTACTGCTTTGCATACTTTAATCTGACTTTAAGGGGCTATTGACCAATTCAGATTGGGTGGGGATTTCATCACCCTTCCCAGGACCCCAGAAATCACTTAAAGCATTTGCATTGACCACTCTTAATTAAAAAATATTAGACTCAGCCCTAAGGACGTCGCGCTCAATAGGACAGAGGACTAGTATAGGCATCGGCCGTTTATCCTAACCTGACTTTGCGGTGCCCAGGCAAGTGTATCAAGGCTAGTGGTTTTTAATTAGGCCCACAGCGTGGTTCCTTCCCACTTACCTGGCACTTACCTGGCCGCAATTGGCGGTGAAGAGGCGGTTTGAGGTCCTATATCTAGCCCTTTGGAACAGTTAGGAGCGGTCTAGCTGACCTAGGTGACCCTAGATCTAGGCCTGATTGTGCATGTGTGGTTAATTGCATTTGTGTCACAAGTCTCTTTTATAAAAATCTTTTTGCAAAAGCACACATTAAAAAAGTAAAAGGATAAAAATCTTTTCAAAACTTGCAACTTGTCGCTAAAGAATCTTTGCACTCACTTACACCACTTCTTCTCATTGACGTTTTCTTACCTCCACATTCTGTCTTTCATCTTTCGACTACACTAACCCTTTTAGTGTATGTCCGGTTGGACTAGGGACCCTAGCGTCCGATTAGTCCGTGTTTCGTTGGTACCGACCGACGAACCTTTCGACTCCGAAGTCGAAATCCTGTCTACTTCTTCACTTTCACCATCACATTCTTCTTCCGAAGGTATGTCGGGATACGATCCTAACAACACCTTACCGACGGGAATGATTCCACCTCCGTTAGGTGCGAATAACCCGAATCATCCGCCTGTTGAAGCGCCCGCACGAGTCGCGCTCCAGGATCTCTTCTACCCTGTCCGCACTTCTTTACCTACCTGTCTTTCACCACCACCGGCAAATGGGGACAATTTTGAGATCAAACCCCACTTCATCAATATGCTGCCTAAGTTTCATGGTTTGGAATCCGAAAATGCATATATCTTTATCAATAAATTCCAAAACGTTTGCGCTATGATGAAAACGACCCAATTAAGTGATGACGCTATAAGGCTAAGGGTCATTCCTTTCACCTTATGTGACCTAGCCGAGAAGTGGCTATACAGCACCGCATCACATTCAATTAGAAATTGGGATGAGTTTGTGAAAGCTTTTCTTAAAAAGTTCTATCCTCATCACAAAACTGCTAGAATCCATAATGAGATTATACAATTTTCACAGCTTCCTTCCGAACCATTTTGGAAATGTTTTGAAAGATTCAAAGACCTACTCGTTCAATGCCCTCACCATGGGATCGAAAGTTGGCAACTTTGCCAAACATTATACGAGAGATTGAACCCGGCAACGAGGCAGTTGCTAGAAACCATTTGTCAATGTCACTTTCTATCCAAGTCTAGTGAGGAAGCGTGGCAGTTTCTTGAGGATCTTAGTGAACAAACAATTCAGTGGGAGAGCACCAAGACCACATTATCATCTTCTTCTATTGGTCAACCTAGGGCAGGCATACATCAAGTAGAGATGTCCATTGCTATGAAGGCCAAGATGGCCGCTCTTACGAAAAAGCTAGAAGCGCTTGAGACCAAAATCTCAGCCCCTTCTCCTGCACCTGTTGTGCTTCCACAAACTGTTTGTGCTTGTTGTTCGGATCCATCACATCTCACAAAAGAATGTCCGTATACTGCATCTACTCAAGGACAGGATCAAGTCAATGTTACCTTTCAGCAACGACAAAGAAACGATCCAAATTCTTCAACCTACAATCCGGGATGGAAGAGCCACCCAAATTTCGCTTGGAACCAAAATCAACAATTCCAAGGAAATAACAATTTTCAAAGGCCTCCTCCTCCACAACAACAAGCACCTCCACAAACTCAATTTCAACAACATTTCCAACAGCAACCTTACCATAATCAAGTGAACAATTTTGTGCCTAACACTTCTTACCCACCAAACAATTTTGTTCAACCTAATAATGGCAAGGTTAGCTCGTTCGAAAGAAGTCTAGAGGCTTTCCTAAAGCAATCTACACAATCTACAGCAAGATTAGAGACTTCTATTCAATCTTTGGTGCAAAACAGTGCCTCACACGATCAAAGCATCAAATCTATTGAGGCACAAATTGCACAACTCAATGCTGCGATGAAAGAGCGAGAGAAAGGAAAGCTTCCGTCTCAACCACTTCCAAATCCCGGTCACGCACATGTCGCATATGAACAGCAGAATCATAACGTAAATGCTGTGACCACGTTGAGATCCGGAAAAGTGTTGCAAAACAATGCGGGTATTAACCATGACACCCCTGCCGGTGGTCCTTCTTCATCTTCTACACCTTCTTCTTCTTCTTCTTTAGAGCCTATTCTCCACCCTTCACACGGCTCTACTCCTTCTAGCTCGAACGGACCCTCTTCTCACAACACGAACACATCTACACGGGGTTCCATTCCAACTCAACAATCTGATCCGCAAAAATTGGACTCAACGACTTTTCAAAATGTTCATTTTCCAAATCGGTTGAGATCTAATAAACCAACTCCGCAGATGGAGAAGATTGTAGAGTTGTTCAAACAGGTTAGCATAAATATCCCTCTTTTGGATGCAATCCAACAAGTTCCTTCATATGCAAAAATCTTAAAGGACCTATGCACCAAAAAGAGGAAGTCACAAGTACCAAAGAAAGTTTTCGTAGCTAGTGCTGTTAGTGATGCTCTTGTCAATTCTTTACCCCCAAAGCACAAGGACCCCGGTTGTCCTACTATTTCGATCACAATTAGGGACAAGAACATCAATAGAGCACTATTAGATCTTGGTGCTAGTGTCAATTTGCTACCTTATTCGGTGTACGAACAATTAGGCGTTGGAGAGCTTAAGCCCACTCATTGCACTCTCCAAATGGCCGACCGATCAATCACCCATCCTAGGGGAGAGTTGGAGGATGTGTTAATTAGAGTAGGGGATTTCATTTTCCCCGTTGACTTTATTGTTATGGATACACAACCTGTCGCTAACCCCCGGAGCCAAATTCCGGTGATACTTGGTCGACCATTCCTCGCGACTTCTAACGCGGTAATCAACTGTCGTAACAGTTCAATGAACCTATCTTTTGGTAATATGACAGTTGAGCTCAACATTTTCAAGTTAGAAAGTCAGCCTTGCGAGCCTAATTCTAGCGTACTTGATGTCTGCTCGATCAATGAGATCGCGGAGGAGGACCGTGAGTTCAAAAATTTTATGTTTGATCACAGCATCGTTGACGCCACTAGTGCGTTCCTCCTAGAATCCGACACAGCTTTCACGACGGACAAAGATTATGAGTGTTTCACCTTTGTTGACGATCTTGAAGACTCTCCACCCGAATTTGAGTCTTTTGCTTTTTCGGATGAGTTAGTTGAACCATCCGACTCGGTAGCGTACACTCGATTTGAACCTTTGATGGAATCCTTCGAGTTTGAAACAGTTACTCCATTGTTACCATCTATTGTTTCACCACCTAAACTCGAACTAAAGCTTTTGCCGTCGCACCTAAAATATGCTTATCTAGGTGAGAATGAGACCTTACCAGTTATCATATCGGCCTCTCTAGCTCTTGAGCAAGAGAAGGCTCTTTTAACGGTCTTACACAATAATCGGCAAGCTTTCGGCTGGTCTATGGCGGACATCAAGGGGATTAGTCCCCTCATAGTTGAACGTGGGATGTTGATACGGTAGAGATTTCGCCCTGATTCGCTGGCAGAAAAAGCAGCTGACAGCCCGGGGACGCGTCCTGACGAAATCTTAGGAGGGAGCTCTCTCCGGGCGGCCCGGCAGTCCACTCTTGGCCCGACCCGCCAGCTGGTCGGGACAAGAGTGGGGGGATAATGATGATGCTCTATATTGGCAACCTTCCAGATCAGGACACGTGGCAGATGACGTGTCCCAGAACTCAGAAGAGAGGGCCCACAGGGGCCGATCAGGCCACCCATGTACCCGACCTACAAGCACAAAGCTGGCTCACCTCAGGGCCCCCTGCAAATTGGCCTCCTCGGTTTCTCAGCTCGCCTCCGAGCTACCGCAGGACCAAGATACCTCGGCCCTCTCGCTCGTTCCCGAGCTCTCCCGCCGAAACCATCTTCCTCGGTCCCTCCGACCGACCAACTCCACCACTCACAGGCGTAACCACCGCTCCGCAAATCTCGTCATGCGCAGATTCTCCGCCAGCAACATCCCACGTTCCACGCCATCACGATCCCCATTAATGGACGATCCGCTCTTTACGCGAGCGTGACGTCGGGAGTGTAACTGCCGGCGAGATTCTCGCGCCTGCTGCTGCATGCCACCACCGCTATATAAACCCCCATCACAGAGGGGTCAAGTAAGCCCCTTTTTACACTTTTATGCCGTTACTCTGCTCGGATCTCATCACAAACTTGAGCGTCAGAGGGTCCTTGGTGGTACCAAACCACCCCGGGACTTCTTTGCAGGTACTCGGCAACAACCTCCTCACCTCACCTCCTCCTCTAAAAACCCATTGAGACCCACACGCAACGAAGGATGATCAGCTAAGTTTACCGCGAGATCAACGAAAGACAACATCTGACGGAGGCCCGAAAAGGAGCCCCTTCAGAGAAGAATGCGGCAGCTACGAGGATGGAAGCGGCGAGGATGGCGACGGCGAGGATGGTGGCGAGGCTTCGGGGGTTGAGGAGATAAGAAATAGAGAAGAGGGAGAGAGAGACATGTGTACTTGAGAGGGGGATATAATTGTATATATATTAAGTTGGAGAGAGAGAGAAAGAGATAGTTTAGGGATTTAATTGTATTTGGATAATTATGTGTGTGTGTGTGTGTGGATACTTTACCATATATTTTGTGGTTCAACAAACAACAGATAATGTTAAGCAAAATATTGTATGCGTAATGATTTGGATATAGAAAAATTAATACTTTTATTTATCCAACTGAATAATTATAATCCATGACACGTTATTAAACTCTAAACTAAATAAATAGTTTTATTAAATCATGAAAATATTCTGATAAATCTAAAAATATTGTATCCAAAACTAGGATATTACATCCTACCCACCTTACAAGAAATTTCGTTCTCGAAATTGGAAGAACAAACTATAAGATTAAGGAAACAGATGAGGGTATTTTCGACGGATTTCGTCCTCACACTCCCAAGTGGATTCTCCGCGTGAACGTCCGCCCCAAGATACAAGCACTAAAGGAATGATCTTGTTCCTTAACACTTTCTCTCTATGATCGACAATGGCTGTAGGTTGTTCTTCATACGAGAGGTCAGTGCTCAAATTTAATTTAGAATGATCAAGAACATGACTGTCATCGCAAACGTACCGACGTAACTGAGACACATGTAATACATCGTGTACACCAGCCAAAGAGGGTGGTAAAGCCAATCTGTATGCCACTACTCCAACATGCTCCATAATTTCGAATGGTCCGATAAATCGATGACTGGGTTTCTCATGACTACCGAATCCAATCACTCCTCGAGTCGGCAAAATTTTAAGGAAAACATGATCTCCTACACCGAATTCAAGCGGTCTTCGACTAGCATTTGTCCAACTCTTCTGGCGATCTTGTGCTGCCTTGATACGGTTTCTAATTTACTGGACTTTATTGACGGTTTGGGTTATGAGCTCCGACTCTAACAATTTTCGCTCCCCCACATCATCCCAGCAAAGTGGGGAACGACACTTGC
The DNA here is from genome assembly GCA_030015575.1 of Agapanthus africanus. Classification (NCBI taxonomy): domain Eukaryota; kingdom Viridiplantae; phylum Streptophyta; class Magnoliopsida; order Asparagales; family Amaryllidaceae; genus Agapanthus; species Agapanthus africanus. The sequence continues at coordinate 851,026,391 of CM057339.1, forward strand.
GTCCGTAAAGTGTCTCGAACGGGGCCATCTGAATACTCGCCCGATAGCTGTTATTATAAAAGAATTCCACCAAGTGTAGATGATCTTCCCACGATCCCTTGAAATCTAGTATGCAAGCCCTCAACATATTTTCTAATATTTGTATCGTACGCTCAGACCGTCCGTCCCTCTGAGAATGGTAAGTCGTACTGTAATTTAGACGAGTGCCCAAGCTCTCTTGCAAGCTTCTCCAAAAATATGACAAGAATCTTATGTCTCTGTCTGATACGATACTGATAGGCACCTCATGTAACCTTACGATCTCCTGCATATATTTCTCTGCCGATGTCTCCGTCGATTGTCCCACTCGAAAGGGTAGAAAATGAGTCGCCTTTGTAAAACGGTCGACGATGACCTAAATAGCGTTATTGCCCTTAGGACTCTGCGGTAAAACCGTCACGAAGTCCATAATGATGTGCTCCCACTTCCACTGAGGAATGAGTAGTGGTTGCAAAAGATCGGCTATTCGCTGATATTCGGCCTTCACCTGCTAACACACTAAGCATTTCGACACATAGCGGGCAATCTCCCTCTTCATACCATTCCAACAAAAGTGTAGTCTAACATCCCTATACATTTTGGTGTCACCCGGATGCACTGAATAAGCGGAACTGTGCGCTTCCTTCAATACTTCTTCTCGAACCTCGCCCTTTGGCACGCACAACTAACTGCCGAATCTTAAAGAACTATCTTCGTATATCAATAAATATGTTCTCAATACGGCCTCTACCAAACCCCAGAACTTCTGCAATTGCGGGTCCACAGCCTGTGCGGCTTTAAAACGATCTACTAACGAAGACTGCACTTGTAGCTGCCAATATTGTCCGTGTGTCCCCTGTTTTACCACCTCCAAATCAAGTCTCCGAAACTCATCAAGAATATCCTTCTGGCTAGTCAACAACATCGTTGTCGGTCTCCGGCCGAGAGCATCTAGTACCATATTTACCTTCTCGGGGTGATATTGCAAATCAAGATTATAATCAGCCATGAACTCCAACCACCTGTGTTGTCTCGTATTTAGCTCATTTTGCATGAATACATATTTCAGGCTCTTATGGTCCGTATAGATTTCCACTCGTTCTCCCAAGAGATAATGCCTCCAAATCTTCAGAGCAAATATCACTGCGGCCAACTCTAAATCGTGGGTTGGGTAATTCTTCTCGCACGTCCTCAATTGACGCGAGGCATAAGCTACAACACTTCCATACTGCATTAAGACACAGACTAGCCCCTTACCGGAAGCATCACTATGAATCACTAGTCCTCATGTCCATCAAGTACGGTTAATATGGGTGCAGTTGTAAGTTTCTTCTTCAATAACTCGAATGCACGGTTGCATTCTTCTGACCATAAGAACGGAACCCCTTTCCGAGTAAGTCTTGTCAACGGCTCAACCACTCGCGCAAAATCTTTAACAAATCTCCGGCAGTAGCCTGTGAGTTCTAAGAAACTTCTAATCTCTGCTACTGACTTTAGTGCTGACCAATCTTTCACTGCTTCAATCTTCGCCGGGTCTATTGAGATACCATCTCCATAAACGATGTGGCCCAAAAATTAAACTTGTTTAAGCCAAAACTCGCATTTACTAAGTTTGGCGTATAACTTCTCCTGTCTCAATATCTGCAATACGATCCTTAAATGCTCGGCATGCTCCTCCTTACTTTTGGAGTACACGAAAATATCGTCGATGAAAACTACGACAAACTGATCAAGGTATTGCGAGAAAACTCGGTTCATTAAATTCATGAACACGGCTGGGGTATTAGTAACACCGAATGACATCACTAAAAACTTATAATGACCGTATCGAGATCTGAAAGTTGTCTTGCATATATCTTCCTCCTTAACTCGAACTTGATGGTACCCTGATCGAAGATCCAACTAAAAGAACACACGAGCACCACATAACTGATCAAACAAGTCATCAATCCAGGATGTAGGATATTTGTTTTTAATCGTAACTCGGTTTAACTCCCAGTAGTCAATGCACATACATAATGAATCGTCCTTTTTCTTTACTAGTAAAACTGGAGCGCCCCATGGAGAAGTACTAAGGCGTATGAAACCCTTGCTAAGGAGGTTTTCTATGTGCCTTTTCAATTCTGCTAACTCAACTGGTGCTATCCTATAAGATGCCTTTGAAATCGGTATCATTCCTGGTATTAATTCTATCGTAAACCACAAAATACAAGGCGAGGGTAAGCCATGTAAATTCTCAGGAAAGATATCCAAGAATTCCCGAACTACGACTAGTGCCGAACTCTCATCAATCTCCAACAACGGTAGTATGCTGCTCGTCGACTTTGCTCTAAACTCTATGGGTCCCAGAGATTTGATGCCCTCAACAAACACGAACTCTGGATGGTTAGGAATGCGAGATTACGGTCTTGGCCCGACAATCAATATGTGCATGAAAAGTACCCAACCAATTTATTCCTAAGTCGATATCATTATTACCGGTCCCGATCAGCAAGAAAAAGACGAAAAGCTCCCTGCCGCAAATTACTGCTGGACAAATCTTGCACTCTAAGTTGATGGCAACTACTCTATTGCCAGTGTGAATGTCCCAATCCCGAATCAGTGTTTTGTGTGCAATAGAATGTGCTGTGGCAAAACCAAAGACATGAAACAATGTGAAGCCCCGGAATCGAAAAGTGCTCTAGCAGGAACAGAATAAACTAGAATAGTACCTGAAACGGCATCCTCTGATGCCTCTGCCTACTCGACCGACAAGGTAAAGGCTCGCCTCTAACCACGACATGTGTTGCCTTGTTTCTGGTCAAAAATTTGCTTCTGGGGGACAAGTCCTTTCTATTGTTGGTTGCGCTCTACTCTTCTAGGATAACTCTTAATCTGGTGGTCACTAGCACCATAGATCAGAGATAGACCCTTGGTCCGGTAGCAATTCCTCTTAATGTGTCCTGGAATCTGACAGTATCCACAAACCAAGAATTCTCATTGTGGTGGGGTTCTCATTGTGGTAGGGTTGTGGTACGCTTCATCTGAACTCATCCGTGTTGTTTAACTGGAATGCTTCCTGAAGTTTGATTCACCAAGCATTTAAATCCTCCACTCTGAAGTTTCTTTCTCTTATCCATAACCGCCTCAATCCTGCGAGCTGCATTTAATACCTCAGAATAAGTCCCCAAATCATATGAAGCCAATTTCTCCTGTATCTCCAGAGTGAGGCACGGTAAAAATCTTCTGGCCCTGTCCTTCTCCTAAGCTACCATTGAAAGAGCGAAATGACAGAGTCGGATAAACTCAACCGCTATCTCGTCCACTGTACAATCTCTCTGACGAAGACTGATAAACTGCTGCTCCAATTCGATTCTGACCGACTTAGGAAAGAATTTCTCAAGAAAAGCAGTCGAGAAATCAGCCCATGCAATCGATTTCTTCAACCTGTTCTCTTCTGCGAGCCACCAAATTCTAGTTACATCTTGCAGCAGCTAAATCTTGACTATATCCACTCTGTCCTCTTCTGGAACTCAGACAGCTGACAGCAAATTCTCCATGTCGACAATCCACTGCTCAGCATCTAGTAGACTGTCCGAACCAGTGAAGACTGCCGGCTATAGTCTCCTGAACTTAGCGACACTGCCAGGACGTCTACCCTCACGAACCTCAGCTACCTTATTCAAGGCTGCAGTCACGGTCTGCTGAGAAGCAAGTTGTAACATCTTAGAATGCAATTAGTGTTAATTAACGACAATACGGGTTTTTAGTAAAAAGTTAACTAAAATAGTTCACATATTTTATAAAAATTAATTAATATTTTATTATTATTTGTTTTGGCTTGCATACACTTGTGCATATTAACTTGGGGGTTACAGAGGTGTTAACTATATTTAAGTAGTCATGGCACCCTAAACCAATTTCAAGCCATGTGTCACGACCCAAAATTGGCACGCGACCGGCACTTAAACCACGTAACGTCTACAGGCGTAACGCAATTTAAGTAAGCCGAAACCCAGAAATCTAAACCATTAAAAGTAGTAAGTGATGAAAACATTTGTTAAAAACATTTGGAAATTCCAAGTAAAAATCTTTTAAGTTTAAATTATTTTCTTAAAAATTTCAGCAACACCTCCTTTGTAAAAACTAGCCCCGAAATGGGAACAAACATAAGATATAAGTAAAGCATCCCCAAACGGGAGCAAATCAAGCCCGAAAGCGGAAACAACCATCACAAGCATAATATACGACGCCGTAGCGAAGAAATAGACGGTAAAAGTGAAAAACAGCATAAAGAGATAAAACTGCATAATAAAAGCCGGCTCACACGAGTACGACACCCAAAGTCACAAATATACAATATCGTCCTCACAACTCGTCTCTAATTCAATACATGAAAGGGTAGATGTAGAGTACTAGATACAATGAAAGATATACAATAAATGTAAACAGATAACCGCAAACCCACATATAGCAAAACGGCTCACAACCAGCCGTAGCGGTATCCGCTACAAAAAGATACAATAAGAAGAAGCCCTGCCGCGACTACTCTGAGGGTAAGACCTGCAAAACACTGTAGCACAACGGGGATGGGTTGCCAACTCGTGAGTAGTAAGTAACATTATACAGGTAATCGCAGGTATGCACGTACTGCGATACTCTATCACATGCAATCTGATAGTATCAATATGCTAATATGGATATGCAACAATCATGAAAGGTACTCTATCAGATACTACAAATACATGAAGCTATGTATAACAATGAATGCTGAGTATGGGGTAAAACATGTCATCATCAATGAATCATTATCGTGGAAAAACCGGTGTCCATCAAATACGGCCAAAATCCCAATACCTCAGGCACCGTCACTCGGATCGTACCTTATATCCAGTAAATCTCATGGAAAATGAGTGCCCAATATCGGCACTCGAAAACATCATAAAATACTCGTGTCCAGCATCGACACGCAAATACTCATCTCTCAGGCGCCACATCCTAGATTGGCCCTCAATATATCTTATGTCATAACTCCTAAACGGTATCCTCCGGATATCCATCGGGTTCTATACTATCACCGGTAGGTAATGCTCCCCTGCTGGGCTCACCGCCTAACTATACGAGTCTTCTTGTCCCGGGGTATCTCACCGGGTCCACCATGTACCCGCAGACGGTGCCTACCGCTCCTCGAATCGGGTATACTCACACAAGCTCTCAGAACCGAGAAAACTCATGGTGGACGCACTGAAATATCATATCAAGAGAAACCGGGTTTTCAAAACAATGCATACTTTCTTGAAATAATACCACGATTCTCAAATCCAGAAATCACATGAAATCCATATCTCATGCATAAATTCATGCAATATGATATATGCAACATAAAACCGTAATATGAGCATATCCAGGGAAAACCGCTCTTTTAAATGAATCCAGTTTTTAAAACATATCATGCGGTTCCCAATTCTCCAAAATCAAATCCAACATCATCTAAGGATGCATGGTATCAGAGCCGGTTCCTCAATAGCAGGGACATCCGATAAAATTGGAACGATACAGAGAAGAGGTGGCCCCCACGGATTCAAGAGGTGGCCCCCGCCCACTTAACACGACACTTGGCGTGGCACTTTGTTCCGTGTGGCACTTTGCTCCGTGAGCAAGAACCGGGTCCCGACATTCTCCCCACCTTTGAACAATGGTTCGTCCTCGAACCACAGACCTACTATTGAGGAACCGGCTCTGATACCATTCTGTCACGCCCCACCTCCAATACAAAGAGTATTGTCCGCTCTGGCCGAAACCGCACGGTTTTGTCCTTCGGAGCGAACCGGACCCGATCAGGGGCCACTTCCCAGGAGGTCACCCATCCCAAGACTTCCCTGGCCCGAGCACGCTTAACTACGGAGTTCTCAAACTCCTGTAGTGCCGGTTCACTTAAAAGGCGCCTCTGTATTGAAGAATGGTATCAGAGTTGGTCCCTCAATAGTAGGTCTGTGGTTCGAGGACGAACCATTGTTCAAAGGTGGGGAGAATGTCGGGACCCGGTTCTTGCTCACGGAGCAAGTGCCACACGGAACAAAGTGCCACGCCAAGTGTCGTGTTAAGTGGGCGGGGGCCACCTCTTGAATCCGTGGGGGCCACCTCTTCTCTGTATCGTGGGACCCACTGTAGAACAATGGGGACTCTTCGGAATACATTCCGAAAGGGGGCAGATCTGTACTATAAATGGAATGATACCACTCTTCAATACAGAGGCGCCTTTTAAGTGAACCAGAACTACAGGAGCTTGAGAACTCCGTAGTTAAGCGTGCTCGGGCCAGGGAAGTCTTGGGATGGGTGACCTCCTGGGAAGTGTGGCCCCTGGTCGGGTCCGGTTCGCTCTAAAGGGAAAAACCGTGCGGTTTCGGCCAAAGCGGACAATACTCTCTGTATTGGGGGTGGGGCGTGACAATATAAGTATGTATGTACGCACGTATATATGTACACATATGTATGTACGCAAGTATGTACACGTATGTATGTACGCAAGTATGTATGTACATGTATATACGCAATATGTAATTCATATGCACAATAGAATAAAAATCATGTCTAATCATCAATGATAAGATAAGCTAAACAATATATTATCCATGGCAATTCTATAGTGTGAGTGTCATGGCAATTACTAACGGTGTGTCTGTGTGACATACAGTTAGTGCTCATGCAACATGAACCGTTAGTAACAGTGTTGTGTCTCATTAATACTATGTTCATATGCAACAGGAAATGGGGTATGCAACAATGGTACACATGCACAATCAATGAATATGGATATAAACATGCAACTACAATATCCTATCAAGCCCTGACGCATAACGCCATACGGGCGATTTCCCCGTAAATGTTAAATCTACTCACCGTGATCTCTAGCTAGGTATATCCAACCACCTGCTTTCCCTTCTTCACGGTGTCCGAAGTCCCCACCTGCGATCCTATTAACACAAAACACAATAACGCGTGGAATTAGCAAACTACGTAATACTAACAAACACAACGCCAACTTAACGAATCGGTTCCCTTAAGCAACAAAAGGGTTCGCTTAACGGCTAACGTGTGTGTTGACACTGTTGGGTTCCCTATGTCGGCAGCAAGGTTTCGGGAGGCATCGTCCATGCCGTTTTCAAATTTTTGTCGTTCTAAAGAACCCTAACCCTAGAATCTTAACTAGAGATTTAAACAAACAAGCAATGTTAATATCTTAACATCTAAGTGAATGAGAAATACAACCTTTGTAGACCGGTCCTTCACTTCTAATGCTCCGTGTAGTAGTCCCTTCGCTGCAAGTCATGAACACCCGAACTCTAGAAAGGGTTCTCCCGGAGAAATGAACAAGCTTGCTCGAAGTCTTCGAGGCCGAAGATGATCTACGTCGAGGAGACTCAAGCTCATGCTATCTCTTCACTAATTGTGAAATTAGTGAAGCAAACACCCTATACTAAATGGTAAGTAGTAGAGGATGATGAAGTAGGAAATGAGCTCACTTTAGTTTTATTTTTCTCACAATATTTTCTCATCTTGAGAAAAGATAGTGAGCTTTTCTCATGAGGAAGAAGAAAAACAAGAGAAGTATGAGAATGAACTCATGAGGTGAGAATAACAACCATGGGTGAGTTAGTGTCATACACTAACTCATGTAGAGAATAAATCATGGGTTATAATAATGGTTAGGTTAATAAATATCCACAAGTAAAACAAAACTAGTGGACTAAGTCAAAGATGCTACAAGCTTCTCCAAGCTTCCAAGCATGTGACTAATTTCCTACTAATTTTGATTAACTTTAAATAAATAAAACAATTCCATTATTATAACCATGGTGTAAGTCTCATACACCCATGTCACATGTGCCATCAAGCATGACACGAAATAATGTACATTAATATATATCACATATATACTAATGCACACTTGTGAGAAAAAGAAATGTTTAAGTGAGCTAATATTAGTTAATATAATTTAGTATATCAAATATACAATTATACATTAAATTATTAAATCAACACTTGATTTAATAATCCGGCTATATCACATATAACCGACTAATATCAAATGCAACAACCTATCGAATCAACACTTGATCTGATAACCCGGCTATATCTCATATAACCGACCGATGTCACAAATCGCGAGAATAGAATGCGGTATCACATACGCACATTAATCTCGGTCCCACACATATCACATATGTGCTCCTACTCCGTTTCGCATGCACCAAGAAAACTCTGTGTAGGACTCTAAAGACTCGTCAATACGCCAGCAGTAGGTGATAATCATATCAAACACCCACAAGCCGCAAGCTGTCTGCTAAACGTAACGGCCACCCGGGTATTGAGCGATCAGAAGATCAACAAGCATGTCTGCTCATACTCCTGCGAATCCAATCAGTAACACTACCGTACAGTCCGGTCTCTTCGTCTGATATGTCGCATATCTCGTTTGGGGGTGGTAAACGTCAGACCCCAATAACTCGATAAGTCATGCCGATGTGAGGCTCATAACGGGCCAAGAAACTACTGATAACACTTACCAGTAAATCTCAAAATCAGCCCTGGCCAGGGACTTCCTGTTATAGCCAATCGAGCACAGCGCAACATCAACCCCCAATACCGGGAGAGACGAATCCCCTCCTATCGCTCATTGCCTCCATGTGACTCGGGACTGTACCCAAAAACCACCTTTTTACACGATCTCTTGACCGTGGTATGGTGTAAATCAAAGCACAGCGGGAATCACATAAAACTCTATGACGATCTCGGGTTGACAGACAAACCTGTACTAATGTCACCAGAGAACTGCCATCTGACGTAAGGTATAATACCATCTGGGAGTTATCGGCGAGTCCGTCTAGTGTACCCAGTCTCCACTGAGCACCTATACATTATCTCTGATGTCAAACACCAATGGATATGGGATCATCCATTGCCCATCTGTATGGGTCGAGAAGTTATACGCTAGTCTACTCTGATATATCGATGCCCCGTCTCGATACACCCATGACTAGGGACATTAAAGGATGTACTTACCGACTACCTTTGTCCCACTAGTATGATCTGCATCATAATCCAGGTAGTCAAGTACACATCCTAAGAGCTTTACCAACATGTAACAGAGAGACAATCAGTGTGCATGTTAAGATAAAGTGCAACCAGATAGCATACTATCATGTTGAGCAAGAAAGTCCTCCCTATATATGTCCAAGCATCCACTACAATATACATCTCATGTACAGTAATAGCCTCTAGGGCATACATATAACCAACAATCTCCCACTTGCACTAGGGCCATCATATAGCAGTGGTTGTAGTATCTTATACTCAACCATCCCATAAATGTCTCTCTCTGGGAAAAGGCCTTTGTGAGTGGATCCGCCGTGTTGTCCTCCGAGTCTACTCTCCTAACCTCGATCTCCCTGGAGATCAACTATCTCCATGATCAGGTGATACTGCCTTAGAATATGTCTGAGTCACTGATGGGATGGGGGTTCCTAGGCCAAAGCCACAACTCCATTGTCATACAATGGTAGGAACGAAGTTCATCTCATGAACTTATATACACCCAGACTGCCTCTTTGGTAGCATCGTTGGTAGCGATGTATCGAGCCTTTATCGTCTAGTTTGCCACAGTATCTAGCTTGGAACTCTTCCAACATACCGTCCCTCTAATGAGGGCAAAGACAATACCTGTGACTGACATTCAGTCGACTTAACCATCCTGGAAGCTATCCAGTGATTCTCCCCAGGATCTATTGATACCATCTCAATACACCTAGTGAGAATCCTAACGTCCACTTAGATTTATCTCATAGATCTAAAACCCAGGATTTATGTGGTATCACCTTTATCCTACATGGAGAATCAATGTGATAAGAGGAGATTGACCGGGTGTAGCATAGGAAACTCCTTTCCTATCAAGAGTATGTTATCTACGTACAATACAAGGAAGACCACCTTACTCTCTACAACCCTTTTGTATATACAAGGTTCATCTACCATTTTGATGAAGTCAAACACTTTGACTACCCTATCAAAACAGATGTTCCAATTCCGCGATGACTGCTTTAACTCGTAAAGCAACTTGCACACGTTTCCACTGTTCCCACCGTCTACGAAGCCCTCTGGCTGTGTCTTATAGACGCTCTATTCTAAATCACTATTTAGAAAAGCAGTCATGACACCCAACCTCCAGATATCGTAGTCATGGTATGTAGCAATGACAAGTAGGATCCGGATGGACTTAAGTATAGCTACTTGAGAAAAGGTTTTATCAAAATCCATACCTGGTTGATGACGAGAACCTTTTAAAACAAGTCTAGCTTTGAAAGTCTCAACTTTTCCATCTACACCAAGTATTTTTCTCAAGATATACTTTCTCCTGATGGGGATTTAACCCTTCAGATATAGCAACCAAAGTCCATACTTTGTCGGTGTATATGGATTCCATCTCAGATCGCTTAGCATCCAACCATTCTTATAGAGTCCCCACTCTTTATGGCCTGTTCGAAACTAATTGGGTCATCATCTCATGATGCAATCCTCGTTCCCACTGTCATTGAGAAAACCAAAGTATCTCTAAGGAGGATGAGGGAACCTACCAGATGGGCGGAGAGGCTAAGGTTTGTCGGGAGCTATTGAATCCTCTGGTTCTACCAAATCATCAGCTGCAGTTTGTATAGCTGAAACTCCTTTCAGTTCTACCTCATGACCACTAATTTCTTCACAAGAAATTCCATTTCTAAAAAGGTGGCATGTGGAGAAACAAAACACCTTTTGTTCCTCAGTGCGGTAGAAGATATTCCCTTGCGAATACTTGGGATATCCAACAAACTTCCACAGAACTGACCTTGCCTCGAGCTTGTCCGGATTTTACTTTTAGACATAGGCCGGACAACCCCAAATCTTAACTTACTTAAGACATGGGCTCTTCCCATACCATATCTCATATGGAGTGGTAGGCACCTGATTTGGTTGAAACCCTATTCAATAGGTATGCAGCTTTACAAGTGCATAACCCCCAAAAGAAAATAGGCAACTCAGTAGTACTCATTATAGAGCGCACCATATCTAATAGGGTGCGATTGCTCCACCCCGATATTCCGATGTGCTGTGGTGTATACGGAGGAGTAATGCTGAGAGAGAATCTCATTCTCCTTTAGAATAGTTCAGGAATTTCGTGCTCAAGTATTCTCCTCCCTAATCACATCAAAGGACATAATACTTATACCCGTTTTAGTTCTCTACTTCGCACTTATATTCATTGAATTTCTCAAAAGCCTCAGATTTGTGTTTCAACAGGAACACGTGTGCGAATCTTGAGAGATCATCAGTGAATGTAATGAAGTAAAAAGAACCAGTCCTGACATGTGTAGACAAGGGACCTACATACATCATCATATATCAATCCCAAGAGTTCACTAACTATTTCTCTGTTTCCAATAAACGGAGCTATGGTCATCTTATCTTTGTGACATGACTGGCAAGTTTCAAAAGATATAAATTCAAACTGATTTAAATATGCATCTTAATGTAACTTAGCTAGTCGGGTCGCATTGATATGACCTAGTCTACAATGCCTCAAGAAGAATTCGTTCATTTCTGAACTCTCCCTCTTGTGTGTGTTCTGTACGTTGAGAACTGTAGTTTGATTTAGAACATATATGACTTTAGATAACGTGCCTGAACTGATCAACTCTTGATATAGGAAATGTTCAAAACATTATCCAACAATACAAAATTATATCCTTCTTTACTAAATAAAGAGACCGATATAATGTTGCATATCAGATTCGGTATCTAATAACATTCGTTCAAAATCAATGTATTTGGTAATACAGGGTGATAACTGCCAACATCTTGGCTGCAACAATTGCACCGTTTTCAAACTCTTAAAACTTTATCACCCAACATCTTGGCTGCAACAATTGCACCGTTCTCAACATATGTGGGATCCTGATCAGGTACCTTATACCGAGGACGTAGAGGGTACTGAGAAATAGTTCTCGGTAATGAACACACCCGAAAAAGATGCATAATCATGCACTTTCTTCGTTTGGGCGGCACGAGAATCCTGGTAATCCCATATTTCCTGCTCGGCCTTATAACAATTATAAGTTGGAGTGGGACCAACGTTCCCCAGTTCAGTATAACAAGTGGATTCGGTCAATATATCCATATTATTATCTTGATTAAGGCATGACTGGTCGCTACCTAGAGAGAGAGAGAAGAAAACACTCAGCGTATGCTCTTGCAATATCAGATTGGTTATTATTTTATCTAATTAGGATGGCTCCCACTGTTTTTATCAAATCTTTCTTCAAATCGTAAAAGGAAAGACTAGCCGGGATTAATTACACCCTATAAGTTCGCCAATCTTTCAGCCAGGCCAGTGCCGGTACTTTGAGGGAGGTTCGCCGTGCTTTTGCAATGACCTAATTAAAATAAACCTCGTTTTCCCAAGGCGTAACCCCGTTAACACCTTTCTCGACACCTACTTGAGCGGCTAATTGTAATGTGTAAAACTCTTCCAGGAGTAACTCTTACTCGCAGTGGGTATCGGGATCTAACTATCCCATAGAAGGTATGCAATCTCATTGCAAATTTCAACACTTGAAATTCCCGATAATATTTTGCCCCTAGCATGGCTATGACCTTGACGGAGGCCAAACTACCCATAGTCCGCTAGTCAAGTTCAACCCGTATATTTCTTGATTGAATTAAACTCACCCGCACGACCCTTGACCCAGGCCAAACAACGCCATATGAATATCCTAATCCAATCGCATCGTATGCTATAGATAAGCACTAGTTAGCTACCGCACACTACGTCTTGACGCAGGCTAAACTACCATAGCGTGAATACTAAGTAGTACTTATCTTAAATGACAGAGGGCTACGACAGGTTTTTAAGAAAACCTTTTGCGTAATGAACTTGATATCGTTGTAGAATCGAGTGATTTTTGAAAAGGAGTGCTTTTGAGGCTTTACTAGTTTCGCTAAAGAGGTCACTCCCGGTGAAGGGATCTCGGCTCTTTCCTTATCGAATAAGGTGCAGGATATTTCACAATACCGCTATGCAAAGCAAGAACTAGAAAAGCGATTAAAAGACGAAACCGAGGGATGTAGCATCTGCCAGTTATTGCTAAAGAGGTCACTCCTGATTAAGGGATCTCGGCTCTTTCCTTATCGAATAAGGTGCTGGATATTCTACAAGGAATACCGCTATGCAAAGCAAGAACTAGAGCTACCAGTTTTTAAAACAAGTTTCTAAAATATCTTTAGGTTTCTTTTCTTTTATTAATCTCATTAATGAATGTCTCATCATTTAAGTTACCTAAGTATCACAGATAAATACAACGTACACTTATGCCATCCGCATTCGCCTTGATGTTCCGTCATGCACCATTAGGTTAGGTAACTAACGGCAGAGCAGGACAGGGCCAGCGCGGGTGCAAAACATAAGCAACGTCTATAATATATCTCATATATTATATATAATATCTATCTCAACATATCAAGTGATCACATCACAGAATATCACAGCAGAAAACAACATATGAAATATTGGATATACTAGGATTTCCGGGTTTTATGTTAAGCCTGTATAAAACACGGATTCTAGGTCGTGATTGGTCCCCGCCGAAAGACGCGCGAAGACGCGGCGAACGTCTTGCCTGAATTTCGGGGCAGATGCTAATTCGTGCTATCCGTCCACCTCTCCGAAGATGCCAAGTTGGTTTATGTCACCGTGTATCGAAGGTTAAAACGGATGCGGCCGATATAGCAGACTTCGTCAGATTCCCCCTCGTTTGAGGGGTTTTTGATTGTGGGGACTCTCTTTCCTGCAGGCACAAGCCCGTGCAGTTAATTACGCTACCGCATCGCGGTAACATCATTCTCCTTCTCCAGATGGTCACTTCATGTCGTGGGTGTTTGTTTTGTTTTTGGTTGCCCGTGGATTGTATACGGAGACTAGTTTATGTTGTCGCCCGTAGGGCGTGGATTAGTCCAAATCCGTATCTTCTTAGATTTGGGTTTGGGGGTTAGGTTTAAGAATACGTTAGCCTCATTTGAGACTAAGATCAACTTAAACATTTGTTAAGGATACATTAGTCTAATTTTAGACTAAGATCAACTTAACGAGATCATTTAGATCCGACAAAAGAGCATTTGGACTCTATTGTTTAGTTTAGGGACATTGCGGTCGATTAGTTTAAGGACATTACGGTCCATTACCAGTTTAAGGACATGGTGGTCCAAGGTTAAGGACATCATAGTCCGTGAGTTTAAGGACCCCACAGTCCAAGGTTAAGGACATCATAGTCCATGGGCTTAAGGACCCCACAGTCCAGATTAAGGACATCGTAGTCCGTGAGTTTAAGGACCCTACAGTCCAAGGTTAAGCACATCATAGTCCATGGGCTTAAGGACCCCACAGTCTAGGTTAAGTACATCGTAGTTCGTGAGTTTAAGGACCCCATCGTCCGGTTTAAAGACGTCATAGTCTATGAAATGTATGGTTGTCGGGACCCGTCACCTCTCTGAAGACGTTGAAGGATTACAACGACAAATATCAGAGGAGTAAAGAGATGTACCCTCGAACCCGTGTGAGTTGGTTGAAAGATCTGTAGTCCAATTTTGGACTAAGATCTGTTAAATATTCGTTAGCGGATGGGCTCAATTAAATATAAGTTGAGGACTTATGGCCAATATTGGGCTGAGTCCAAATAATGTTTAACATTTCATTGTTCTGGGCTGTAGAGCCTTCATTTGGGCTTGGCCCTTTTAATCAATGCTGGGCATTAGATCTTGATATTTTTTTGTCTTGTATTGAATGCAGAGCATTCATCAGAACAATTTATGTTCTGTCAGTGCAACACGTGGCGCGCCAGGCGCTTTGCGCCAGTTAAAGAACGCAGTGTATTTCTGCCAAGTAGCGCACACGAGAAGGACACGTGTCGCGCTTGGCGCTAAGCGCCAGATGATGAGCGCATTGCGCCAGTTTATGAGCGCTAAGCGCTAGTCCATGAGCGCATTGCGCTATCAATTTAGTGGCGCACTCGTGAGTGACACGTGGCGCGCTTGGCGCTGAGCGCCAGCCCATGAGCGCCGTGTGCTATTTCAGAAGCGCAAAGCGCAGGTTGTTTAATTGGCGCATACGTGGTTGACACGTGGCGCATTTGGCGCTGAGCGCCGATCGAAGGAGCGCAGAAGCGCAGTTTTAAGAGCGCAAGGCGCATTTCAATAGCGCAAAGCGCATTTGATTATTTTTTATGATCTGTGAACAAATTTATGTTCTTTTAAAAGAGACTTTATCTCAAGATTCAAGAACAACAGTTCTTATTTTTGAAAGGGCTTGCCTTTTATAGATCGATGATCTTTAAGAAAATTTAATAATTTTCTCCCCCTTTATGATGAGATGTTCATGATCTCAGAAAAACAATTTTTCTTATAGATCTATTGTGAACGAAGTAAATACTTCTTTGTTTTTATGATGAGATCTTTTGATCTTTTTATAAAAGACCTTGGTCTTTGTAGATCTATGATCTTTTTTAAGAAGATAATTCTTCTTTTTAAAAGATGATTTCATCTCTGTGTTCATCATTCATCATCTTTACCTTGAAGAAATATCTTCTTGCAAGAGTTTGCTCTCTTTCTTTTGAGTTTCTCAAAGTTTACAGGGGGGTTTCTCTATATCAGATTTGAAGTCTTGGGGCCTTTATATAGGGCAAGTTGATTTGTTAAATCAGTTAAAGAGATGTTTCTCTAATTGATTTGGGGATGTTTCCCCACCATTGGATCTTTGATCCTAGGGCTTTTGTTTTACAGAAGGCAATTTTCTTGTTTTAAACAAGATTGAGAAATCTTTCCATAACAGAATTTTAATTCTGATTAATTAATGATTTATCATTATTATTAGATCTTTTGATCTAAGGGTAGGGAATTTTTAATTCCAGCGCTAGCGCACCCGTGCTTTGCACGTAGTGCGCTGCTCAGAGCGCAGCGCACTTTGCGCTAGCGCACCCGTGTTTGACACGTGGTGCGCTGCTCAGAGCGCAGCGCCCTTTGCGCTAGCGCACCCGTGTTTGACACGTGGCGCGCAGTGCACCTGGCGTGCAGCGCACCTGGCGCTAGCACACACATGGTGCACTGCCTAGGGGCATCCGTGTTTAACATGTGGCGTGCAGCGCGCCTAACGCTGGATCTGAAGCGTTGCTTCAATTTTTTTGAAATTCAAATTTCAAACAGAGCTTTGCTCTGATTGGGAGAAACAGTGATGAATAGCGAAACCCACATCCCTAGACCCCTACGAGAGCGGCAAGCAACCCTACCAATTCTAGAGTTAGGAAACCCGGACTCGACTCCTCCAGATGGTCTCCCACTGGACTCTAGAACTCGGTTACTTGTGCTCCCCTCCTCAGGTCTATCCTAATGTGGAATAGTAAATAATATACATCAACGGTGACATCTTCCTCAACCCGGAAGTGCCCCAATAAAAGAATATTAAATACAAGTTTTTACATGAATGAAAATGAAAAACTCTCATCTCACATAAAAAAAAACCGGCTATTCAAAACACGACGGTCCAATATAACATATCACAGCAACACATAACATCACATGTCATCAACGTAAGTAAATATGCGTATCCCAATTGTCGTTGACATATAGCAACAAAACCGGTGATACACCGCATATTACACTTACGATCGCAGAAAAGAAAGTGAAAAACTACAACAATTGGAATCCGCAATCACCTTGGACATCATAAATCCAATGTATCACATACTTTGAATTTCATGCCCAACCAAATGAATTCCTTAGACATCACATGCCTAACAATTATAAATCCCGCATTTCAGTCTCGATATCGAAAACACTTTTCAATATCAAATCGGGTAATTCAACAAGATTCCCGACATCCTGATCGAATGCTCGTCGGAAACTTTAGTAGACGGCCGCACCCTCGATACCGTCGACGAAGTGCACTAAGGCAGAACACAGCGGCCACGAGCACCCGAACGGATGCTTTTGGCGACGGGGTTCTTTTACAGTCACTTGGTCGGGGCTATGGGGCGTGGCTATCTAGTAAGGTTACCCGGCGAGTATCCGCGTACACTACGTAATTGCGACGGACTTTTGATCCACATCAAAATTCCGTGGCAACCGATCAAATGAGACTAAACTGCTAGATTTATAAATTCAAACTAGTTTCCTTATGGATTCCAAGTATTGTATCCCATCACATGATATCCGGATGACGTTAAACTTTTCGATCGATTCATCAAAATCCCACAATTTCCTGACAGCTCAACAATTGAGGATGGTTCACAAATACCTAGAACATGCCACAGTACCTATGGACCAGCCGTAGAAGGGCAAATCCAAGCCTCATTAATGGCACCGCGGAACTGCCATAAACCCTAAGGTTCGAAATCGGTTCCATGGTCATTATGTCGAGTTAGGGTTTCATTCTTCTAGAGGGTCCATAAAATTACTTGCATGATTTTCCGAATATCTTAAACTTAGAAAAATGGGTTTTGATATCCGTTTGAACTTTTTAACTCCGTCTAGATAACATGTGAAAACCCGAAACAAAGTTAGAATTACGAATACGAAACACTCCGAGTTGCCTTTGCAAAAGATAACATCACGTGCAAATTTAGCAAAAACAAACAACACCTGAAACACTAAAACCCAGAGACTAAAACACCATAAAAATTTGAAGCTAAAATTCCACAAAAAGAAAGGCGAGCTCGGATTTTTTGTGAATGTGGCCGGCCATTTTCCGGCCAAATTGCTTCAAATTTTGTTGGTGTTCATGTTATATCCCATACAACATTCTGTACTTGTTTAAAAATTTATAGAGGCCTTTAAAAAATCGACAGAAACCAGTTTCTAGTGTTTCAAGTTTCGGAGCAGTTTCAGTTTCGTAATCTAACAAACATCATTTAAGTCTCTGGCATAGCTCTAATACCACTGTTGGGTTCCCTAGATCGACAGCAAGGTTTCGGGAGGTATCGTCCATGCCGGTTTCAAATTTTTGCCATTCTAAAGAACCCTAATCTTAGAATCTTAATTAGAGATTTAAACAAACAAGCAATATTAATATCTTAACATCTAAGTGAATGATGAATACAACCTTTGTAGACCAGTCCTTCACTTCTAATACTCCGTAGAGTAGTCCCTTCACTGCAAGTCATGAACACCCGAACTCTAGAAAGGGTTCTTCCGGAGAAGTGAACAAACTTGCTCGAAGTTTTCGAGGCCGAAGATGATCTACGTCGAGAAGACTCAAGCTTATGCTACCTCTTCACTAATTATGAAATTAGTGAAGCAAACACCCTATACTAAATGGCAAGTAGTAGAGGATGGTGAAATTGGAAATGGGCTCACTTTAGTTTTATTTTTCTCACAATATTTTCTCACCTCATGAGGAAGAAGAAGAACAGGTGAAGTATGAGAATGAACTCATGAGGTGAGAATAGCAACCATGGGTGAGTTAGTGTTATACACTAACTCATGTAGAGAATAAACCATGGGTTACAATAATGGTTAGGTTAAAAATATCTACAAGTAAAACAAAACTAGTGGACTAAGTCAAATAAGCTATAAGCTTCTATAAGCTTCCAAGCATGTGACTAATTTCCTACTAATTTCGATTAACTTTAAATAAATAAAACCATTCCATTATTATAACCATGGTGTAAGTCTCATACACCCATGTCACATGTGCCATCAAGCATGACACGAAATAATGTACATTAATATATATCACATATATACTAATGCACACTTATGAGAAAAAGAAATGTTTAAGTGAGCTAATATTAGTTAATGTAATTTAGTATATCAAATATACAATTATACATTAAATTATTAAATCAACACTTGATTTAATAATCCGGCTATATCACATATAACCGACTAATATCAAATACAACAACCTATCGAATCAACACTTGATCCGATAACCCGGCTATATCTCATATAACCGACCGATGTCACAAATCACGAGAATAGAATGCGGTATCACATACGGGCATTAATCTCGGTCCCGTACATATCACATATGTGCTCATACTCTATTTCGCATGCATCAAGAAATCTCTGTGTAGGACTCTAAAGACTCGTCAATACGCCGGCAGTAGGTGATGATCATATTAAACACCCACAAACCGCAAGCGGTCTACTAAACGTAACGACCACCCGGGTATTGAGCGATCAGAATATCAACAAGCATGCCTGCTCATACTCCTGCGAGTCCAATCAGTAACACTACCATACAGTCCGGTCTCTTCGTCTGATATGTCGCATATCTCGTCTGGGGGTGGTAAACGTCAGACCCCAATAACTCGATAAGTCATGCCGATGTAAGACTCATAACGGGTCAAGAAACTACTGATAACACTTACCAGTAAATCTCAGAATCGGCCCTGGTCAGAGACTTCCTGTTATAGCCAATCGAGCACAGTGCAACATCAACCCCCAATACCGGGAGAGACGAATCTCCTCCTATCGCTCATTGCCTCCATGTGACTCGAGACTGTATCCAAAAACCATCTTTTTACACGATCTCTTGACCGTGGTATGATGGAAATCAAAGCACAGTGGGAATCACACAAGACTCTATGACGATCTCGGGTCGACAGACTAACATGTACCAGTGTCACCAGAGAACTGTCATCTGACGTAAGGTATAATATCATCTGGGAGTTCTCGACGAGTCCGTACAGTGTACCCAGTCTCCACTGAGCACCCGTACATCATCTCTGATGTCAAACACCAATGGATATGGGATCATCCATCACCCATCTGTATGGGTAGAGAACCTATACGCTAGTCTATTCTGGTATATCGATGCCCCTTCTCGATACACCCACGACTAGGGACATTAAATGATGTACTTACCGACTATCTTTGTCCTACTAGTATGATCTGCATCATAATCCAGGTAGTCAAGTACACATCCTAAGGGCTTTACCAATATGTAACAGAGAGACAACCAATGTGTATGTTAAGATAAAGTGCAACCAGATAATATACTATCATGTTGAGCAAGAAAGTCCTCCCTATATATGTCCAAGCATCCACTACAATATACATCTCATGTACAGTAATGGCCTCTAGGGCATACATATAACTAACATACACTACAAAAACAAACTCACGAGTAGAAGTCACGCGGGTCACAGAAACTGAGTCGGACACCGTATCGCGCGTCGACGTAACACTAAAAACTAGCTAAACGATCCCAGATTTTACCCACTGTCACAACTTAAAAATCTAGCAGTACCAAATACTCTAAAACCACTGCAGACACCTACCCACAAAATTACAACTTCCCAGGCCACCGTACAGCCGAGCTCACCGGAAAAGTCCTTCATGTCGCCGGCCAAAACCGGTGGGATGGAGTCGGGGTCTCAGGTAAATACTTAGGATCTCTGGCACTATGCTACTACACTGCTTGTTTTCACAGTGAACACTCGGGATCACAGCAGATTACAGATATCCTAAAACGATACTAAAACTACGATAAATGCACAAAACTATATCTTTATCGTTCTAACTGAAACTACCAAACAACACAACAAATAATAAACTCCTAATTAACAGTTTAGAGATTATACATATCCACACTTGCTCAAAATTCAAGCTTTCCAAGCTCCAAGTGATCTCTGGTGGCTTTGGATCAAGTTTGATGAAGGGTGTAGTGAGTTTTGTGAAGATTTGTGAGGGTTTATGAGGATTTGGGTTAGGGTTTGTGATAAAAAAAGGTGAGGGTTCAGTTTGGGGTATGTGAAGGAGATATGGGGTGAAGAAAGTGATGAGTGAATGAGAGAGTGAGGGATTATGTGAGTGTGTATGTGTGAGTGAGGGTAAGGGAAATGAGGGGTGAGTTTAACATAAGCCATGTCTCCCTCTCTCTTCATTAAATGCATAGCATACTTGCCCCCATGCCTCATGATGCCCCCCTCTCTCTCCTCAAGTCAACAATTCAAATCTATTACTATTTTTAAAACTAAATAATTATATACACTTAATTAAAATGGGGTTAAGGTGCCATGGCTACTTAAGCATGGTTATCACTAATTTAACCCTAAGTTAACATGCACATGTGTGTGCAATCCCAAAATAAATACTCATAAAATATTCATTAATTTTTATAAAATATTTGAAAATTATTTTGGTAAACTTTTTATTAAAAACTCGTATTATCGCTTAATTAACACTAATCGCAAATCTAAGGTGTTACACCATGTTAACCCATTCACTTAATATTTAGTAAAGGTTTATTCTTTTGACTTGAGAGAGAGAGAGAGAGAGAAAGTTGACAATGAAGAGTGATGAGAGATGGACAAGCATGGGAGTATTAATTAGGAGAGAGAAAAGGCATGACTCACTCCTAACCCCACACCATCATTTCCCTCATCCCTCATACACTCCCTCCTTCTCACCTCACTCTCTCATTCTCAATTATTCTCCTTCTCATTTCCCTTCCTTAAACTGAAACCTATCTTATTCTTCATTAAAACCAAGCCTAATCTTCACTAAACTTCATTAAAACCCTCACAAAGTCAAGTTAAGCCTCTAGAGATGACTTGGAGTATGGAAAGCTAGGGTTTTTGAGCAAGTTTTGTAAGGTAGTAATATCTAACTGTTAACTAGGCTTTTAAGATGTTGTGTTGCTTATTAGTTGCTGTTTATGACACTAAAGTTATAGTTTTTGTGCAAATATCGTATTTTGGTAAAGTGTTGTGTCTCGGGTGAATCTACTATCGAACCAGGTTTTTGTTTGAGAAGTTGCCATCACAGAGATCTAGTTTAGAGGCCTAGAACCCACCATAAAAACCTGAACCCGTTCCCTTTGAAATTGGTCGCAATTTGCGACCAGACTGGTGAGTCATGGTTCGTGTTTTGGTCGTTGGGTCTCTGGGGTTGTTTGTAGTCTCGTGGAAGTTGCAACTTTCATTAATTGTTTGAGTAGAAAAATCTGTGACCACTTAGCTTGTATTTAGTGTTTCGGCAAAATGCGATACGATTAATCCGACGTAGTTTAAGTGTTTCTGGTAGCTTGCAGTCGTGGATCTATTTTGGAGATGCCGCTGTACGCGTTTAGCCGCTAAGCGAACTCTTTATAGTTTGAGAGAACCGATTCGTTATTTGGCGTCGTGTTCGTATATTATTGGGTAGTTCGCTAATCCACGCGTTATTGTGTTGTGTGATAATAGAATCACAGGCGGGAACTTCAGACGATGCAAGGAGGGAAAAACAAGTGGTTGGATTTACCTAGCTCAAGATCGTCGGTGAGTAGATTTAACATTTATGGGGGAATCGCCCGTATGACGTTAAGCGTCGAGGGCTAGATTTAGTGTTGTAGCCACATGTTTATATGCATATACGTTGATTGTGCATGAGCATCATTTGTATACCATTACTTGTTGTACCTTAACTTAGTACCTATTGGACACTGCACCATTACTGACGGTTCATGTTGCACGAGCACTGAATTGTATGCCACACACACCGTTGGTAATTACCATAACACACACAACATATACATATATGTGGTTCTGCATTCATTATTGACATTGAGACTGTTGTTCTTGTACCACCTTAGTAAGAGAATATGTATTGTATCGCCTTCATTATTATCAATAGTTAGACGTTGATTCTTGTTCTATTGCGCATATGAATTGCATCATGCATACATATATACATGCATACATACATACCTTATTATAACTACATATACACATTTATATGATGTTGCATTTGAGTTCGAGGAATTTAGGAATCGCATGATATCTTTAAAAACTCGATTCATTTAAAAGAGCGGTTTTCTCTTGATATGCTCATATTACTGTTCTATGTTGCATACATTGTATTTCATGGATTTACGCATTGAGATACTGATTTCATATGATTTATGAATTTGAGAACCATAGTTATATTTCAAAGAGTGCATGCATTGTTTTGAAAACCCGATTTCTCTTGATATGATATTTCGATGCGTCCACCATGAGTCTTCTCGGTTCTGAGATTGGTTTTCGAAACCCGATTTGAGGAGATGGATGATCCATTTGCGGGTTCATGGTGGACCCGGTATGGTACCCCAGGGCAAAAAAGGTATGTTGTGCAGTAGACGATGAGCCTGGCAGAGGGACCACTACCTACCGGTGATAGTTTGGACTCGGCGGTTATCCGGAAGATACCGACCGGAGTCGTGAGATGGATATGGGCCGATCCGGATTTACGGAGCCCGTGGGCCGATCCGGACTGACGGAGCCCGAGTTATATGGATTTACGTGTCGATTTTGGATACGGGTTTTCATGATGTTTCGAGTGTCGATATTGGGCACTCAGGTTCCATAAGATTTACGGATATAAGGGCCGATCAGAGTGACGGCGCCTGAGGTATTGGGATTTGGGATGTCGTTGATGGACACCGATTTTTCCACGATGATGATTCATTGATGATGATTCATTGATGATGATTATGTTTTATCCCCTACTCAGGATTATTTGATATGCATTGTTTCATGTAGTTGTAGTACCTTGATGGTGTACCTTGATCATGATTAGTTGCATATCCATATTGCCATACTTAGGCTATCAGATTGCATGTGATAGATTATCGTTGTTCGTGCATACTTGCGTCTGTATAATGTTATTTACTATTCACGAGTTGGCAACTCACCCCCGTTGTGCCACAGTGTTTTGCAGGCTTGATCCTCAGAGTAGTCGCAACAAGGCTCCTTATTGTATCTATTTTTGCGGATACCGCTACGGTTGGCTGTGAAGCCTTTTTTGTGTAGGTGGGTTTGCGGTTATCTGAACACATCTATTGTATATCTCATTGTATCTAGTACTCTCCATCTACCACTTTCATGTATTGACTTAAAGACGAGTTTGTGAGGATCGATATTGTATATTATGTGACTCTGGGTGTCGTGCTCGTGTGAGCCGGTCTTTCTTATGCTGCTTTATCTCTTTTATGTTGTTTTCATTTTATTGTCCATTTCTTCGCTACGGCGTCGTATATATGCTTGTGGTGATTGTTTTCCGCTTTTGGACATGATTTGCTTCCGTTTGGGAATGCTTTATTTATATCCTGTGTTTGTACTTGTTTCGGGACTAGTTTTACAAAGGAAGTGCTGCCAAAATTTTTAAGAAAATAAACTTAAAGTTTATGATTTTTACTTGAGATTTCCAAATGTTTTAATAATGTTCTATCACTTACTTCTTTTTATAGTTTAGATTTCTGGGTTTTTGGCTTACTTAAATTGCGTTACGTCTGTTGACGTCACGTGGTTTAAGTGCCGGTCACATTCCTAAATTGGGTCGTGACACAAGTAGACCCTCCTGCAGTAACCTAGTCTGCTGTTGTTGGCTCTCTAATATGCCACGTATAATTCCAAGTAATGCAGCATTGTTGTCACGCCTTCCATATACCCGCAAATTTTCTTCCGCCATGATTCTGAAGTCAAAATGAACAATGAGGTTTAGTAACTAAAACAAGATTCAAGTTCCGAGTATTAAATAATTGGGCAAAAAGAAAAGCAGATAAAACAGTATAATCAAATCAGTGGATACGAATTAAGGGTAGAACCCTAAGTTACTCATACAGAATACTGTATTGTAACCATACCGCGGTATATGGGCACAATATCGTAACTCCATGTAAGTCGCTCGAATCCTACAATCAGAGCCAGAGATATGCAACATGACACACTGGGGAAAACCTAGACATGTGATTCTAGCCTAAAGGGTCGGTAGAACCAAGACTAACTTTGACGTCAGCCTGTCTCTGATGCCAACAAAACTTTGTCACATCCCGCTTTCTAAAATACGAAAATATGGAGAGTAATGAAGGCCAGCCGTGCTACCTACGGTAAAGAAAGATCTTTCCATAGTCACATAAAGGCTGTCTAGCTAAAGCTGTCAATATAATGTCCAAAACAAAATAGATACCACGCAAAAATCTAAGCTTGAAGGCTCGACTATAGAGTTTGGATCGTTAGGATGGCGACGAGGAGGCGATGGCGATGGTTACTGCAATGATGGGCTGCTGTAAGGGGTCGACTCGAGATGGCAGCGGCAATGGTGATGGCGACGATGGCTGGAGTTGGCTCGTCTGGTTGCTGGCCGGAGGCCGTGGGTTCTGGTGATGATGAGGTCGATTTAGTGGATGGAGGGAGTGGGTCGCCGGGTCAAGGCGACGATGAAGTGATGGTGGTGGTGCTCGGTGATGGTTGAGAGAGGCGCCGGTGATGAGTCGACGCTCGGGTATGGAGTCGAAGGTGGGTCGATGATGGTGGTGGGGGTCGGAGAAGGAGATGAAGGAGATGGTGCTTGGATGATGGGGTCGTCCAGAGGAATGAAATCGCCGGCGAGGAGAGATGGGAAGATGGTTGCGGTGGTGGTGATGGTGGTCAGGTGAGGCTCGAAGGTGCTCGGTTTGAAGGGAAAAAGGAGATGGTGGCGACGATGGTTAAAGGAGGAGGCAGCGGTGGCTACAAGGATGGAGGGCGAGGATGGTGGGGGTTGAGGAGATGAGAAATAGAGAAGAGAGAGACGTGTGTACTTGAGAGAGGGGGGAAAATATAATTGTATATATATTAAGTTAGAGCGAGAGAGAAAAAGATAGTTTAGGGATTTAATTGTATTTGGATAATTATATGTATATGTGTGTGTGTGTGTGTGTTTAAAGATTTGACAGGGATTTAATTATATTCTCATACCAAAAATACTCTTACCATATATTTTGTGATTCAACAAAACAGATAATGTTAAGCAAAACATTGTATGCGTAATGATTTGGATATAGCAAAATTAATGACTACCTTTTATTCATCCAACTGAATAATTGTAATCTACCATGACACGCTATTAAACTCTAAATTAAATAAATAATTTTATTAAATCACAAAAATATTCTGATATATCTAAAAATATTGTATCCAAAATTAGGATGTTACAATCATCATCTAGGATGTACCTTGCCCAACCTCAGAACCAAGTATCCTAGAAGAGTCACATCAAACCAAGCCTTTGTCTCTGTTTTTGGGGATGAAATTATACAGGCAAAGATCTAAAGCAAGTGTTTCAGTAAGAACCATTTTGTCACTCAGAAATAACCATACTGCCATTAAGTGATGCTTTACCATCCTCATAACCTAACCACAACCTAATTACAACCTAGTGTTGTTAGCAACTCTAATGAATGAGATAACACCACAAGAACCGTTAAACAAAGTTAAAAACCTGTCAAATGGTATGTAGCTCACCCAAGTGAGCCAACTCCATCAACATCCTCACCACAATGCATCTTCATCATACTTTCAAATATCTTTATCGCAAAGTTCATAAATGTTCCTGTCTATGCTGATGGTTTAAGCGAAAATCTCAATATTTTTTATTCCCTTTCTGACATTCTGTTGAACGTGATGCATCAATTGCATTGCATGCAAGATAAATCAGCAAGATAATACGTTGGGCTGGGTTAACCTACACTGAGAAGTTATTTTGGGGGAGGGGGGCATGTCAAACATTTTAAGGATTTTTTAAAGGAAATTAATGAATTATAATTAAACAATCATGAATAAAGTGATCTGCGGTAAGCAATATCTCATGCATTAAGACCTAAAAAGGTCAGATGAGAGTTAAGAAGGGGGGGGGGGGGGGAAGATTAGAGATAGTCAAAGTATTTTGACAGTCGTCCTAAATATTTATTTGACACAAGTTGACGATCCTTGAAACTCCATTATGAAAGCTTACAAAAAGCGTTTATAACCGGCACAAAAACTATTATTATTAAGGTTTCGATTTTTTTTTCTCAAGATCTCTTTGCAAAAAAACAAATGTAATACGTGAATCAAGTTGCTTTTCAAAGCTTCTAAGAAATCATCAAAACATTGTTTCAGTCAGAGTACAAACAGAATAAGAAAATCTTAACTTATGTGCGCAAATTCAAGCCTAAAGTAAGAGACGGTCCTAGCATCATAAGAAAAATTAGAAGATTCCAACTAGAAAGTGATGAGCGTATTAGGAGGTGTCGGTGTGGGTGTCATTCAGGTTCAAATTCTTGGATAAGAAAACAATTGACAAGAAAGGGGATTGACACAGTCCTAAGTGCCGGATCAGCAGCCTCCAACTTATTCTCGCTGGAAAAAAATCTAACAGGGAAAAGATGCCAAACTTTCCATAAAGAATTAGTCAATTTGAAGGCACGGATAAACCCAAAAGCAAAACATTGTTCCCATATATGTATGTAGTTTGTGTGTATGTGGGTCAGGTAGGATCAGGTTCACATGCAATCAACATTAGAAGGATCCTTTTCTTCGTCAGTCTTCGTGTTCGTCCTATATTTTTTTTGTAGCATGCAGATTAACAAGCATGTCTTCCAGCTCACCATCCTCTAGATATTCTTGATAAATTCTTTGGTATGTGGTTTCTTATACAGGGGTGTGAGAATCAACAAGGGGGGTGAGGAAGGGGGTAAATACAACACAAACAATCACTCTAACTTACAACATTATTAAGTATGGTAACATGAAAAGAGAATTGATTAAGTCAGGCCTTACTGAAGCAGAACATTTATGGTCAATAATTAAGACGACGAAAAGGTATCTCCTGGACGCGAGTCAAGGCTAATCCTTGGTGACTTGGTCTACTAACTTAAAGGGCATCCATAATCGTTTTCACCACTGGAATAACATCAGCAAGCTCAGATTCAAATACGCTACCAAAAAAATAACACACCAGCAATACCAAAAATTTAACAACAAAAAATTTTTACTTTATTTTTCCTTTCAAACAGGCCAACCTGTACAAATTTTCAAACAGACAGTAAGCATTCGTTAGCTTCGAAAAAAACCCGTCTTCACAATAATCTTCGAATTGAATTCCTACAAAGATCCCAAATAAAGAATATGTATACATGATTTCCAATTAATTTAAATTAAATTCTAAAGATAAAAAAATTTATCTATAGTTTTTCTGAATTTAAATTAAATGAAGATATTTCGGATAATATTTTTTTATCCGAAACATTACATTGAAAAATTCTAAAGATATCTATAGTTTTTCTAAATTTAAATTAAATGAGCGCGGATAGTGGTAATATTAGAATAAAGAAATTTATGAGTCATGCAAAATAATAAAGATATGAGGGTTTATGTATAAATTTAATGTTATATCTTTTTGGGTTTTGGAGCATGAAAGAGAATGTGCAGTGGACGTGTGTGTGTGTGAGATGATTATTAACTTTTCATTACTTGTTTTTGTCTTTTTTTGGTGGATGATTATCCACTTCTCAACTTTGGCTATAAAAATTTTATCATTTTTTCAATTTTTAATTTTGTTGATTAATGACATCAGTTAAGGAACCTTTGGTTATAATATTAAAGATTTTAACTTTTCTTTTTTGCCTTTTTCTTTTTTTAACAGAAAGGTTTTTATGTTTTAAAGGAATAAGAATTTTACTAGATGGTAGAAAAAATTACATCAGTATAGGAGGAGAGTTGCTCCTTGCTGTATATGAATAGGAAAACTGAAAATACATCAGAGATTTAAAAAGACATGCCAGGTTTTGGAAAGCAAGAGCTAAAAGCAACATGAAAAATGAATTACACAACCAAAACAAGAGTCGGCTCTGAAAAACGAGCATCGAGTTGAAGGGCAACAGGATTTAAAGCAGAGGTAATTTAAGATCTAGAATAGCAAGTCTCTTCAAAGCAAATGGAATGAAATCTTTAATGTAGGTGTTGTTGCATTGATCTTTTTGAGAATGTTTAGACATCGCAACAAAATTGTTTTTCCTTTATGTGTGAAGTTTGTTTGGCAAAATACTAATAGCTTTTATGATCTGGTGCATAAACTAAGGAATTTTGCAGTCACCATTTATAGCATCAACTAGTAACCTCCTGTCAATTTCTAGCTACTATGATTTTGCAGTCACCATACATAAACCCTCATAGCTTTTACA
Source organism: Agapanthus africanus (assembly GCA_030015575.1). Lineage (NCBI taxonomy): Eukaryota > Viridiplantae > Streptophyta > Magnoliopsida > Asparagales > Amaryllidaceae > Agapanthus > Agapanthus africanus. Next base: position 851,055,411 of record CM057339.1, read on the forward strand.
CTAGCATGTTATTCCTTACAAGGATGGCAAATAGTTCAACCCCAAAGCGCATAGTGAATGGCTACTTGATAGCTGGCCCAAACAAATACTAACCAAACATCAGCCCAACTTCTAGATTTTAGTCCCAAAGCATATTGGGCTTTAATCACAAGGTGCCACGTGGACTGATTGGCCGTCTCTGTCAAGATCGCTGGGCCGTCTCTGTCGAGTGGCAGAACGCCACTAGAATGCCATCAAAACAAGCAAGCCATGCGTCACTGCCAAGCATACCCATCTCACATATCCTCATCAATTTTACAAAAGCACCCCTCTTTCGCTCCCTTTTCACAAACTACAACCAATTACCTAGACGGCTGGAGAGGCTCCGCAAGTCGCGGTATTTTAAGCCGCATGCTACCGAGTTTTGGTTAGAGAGTAATTCGGTAACGTCATAAGTTAGATTAGTCATAAGGGTTCATATTCAAGCATCGCAAAGTTAACGATTGATGATTATATGAAATCGAATTTGATTGCTTGAAAATTTTCAAGCTTCTCACATTTTCGTGAAAGTACTATCAGAGCTGACCTTTATGCCGGAGTTCTGGATGGTTTTGATGGGATGTGAATTTCAATGGTTTTATTACCGTTGGTATGTAATGACCTCCATGCTCGTTTTATTTGTTGGACTTTAATTTTTTTTTTCCGCATCTACAACCTGTTAACCGCAACGTTGGGGGCAACAATGCAATAAAAAGTTTTTCCAAGTCCTCACAGGCCGAAAGACACCCACTTGCTTCTTCTTTTCGACTTCCATCGTGTAAAATTCCAACCACCGACGTCATCTCTCGAGCTCCATCAATGGCGATCCTCCAAACCCTAACCTTAATCCTCTCGCTCTTCATCTCAATCTCAATCGCCTCATCCTCGCACGTCTCAATCTCAGTCTCCCCTAAAGTCCTAACCAAATCCAACAACACGGTCCGGATCCAATGGTCCAACGTCGAGTCCCCCTCGGATCTCGACTGGCTCGGCATCTACTCGCCGCCGAGCTCCGGCGACAAGGAATTCATCGGCTACCTCTTCCTCAACGCCTCCCCCAATTCCCTTAGCGGATCCGGATCCATCTCCATCCCCCTCACCAACCTCCGATCCGATTACCAATTTCGCATCTTTCGCTGGACCCGCAACGAGGTCAACTATAGACACCACGACCACGATCAGAACCCTTTGCCTGTCACGAAGCACAAGCTGGCGGTTTCAGAGGAGGTCGGGTTCGGGTCCACGGCGGCGGGGCCGGATCAGGTCCATTTGGCGTTTACGGATCGTGTCGACGAGATGAGGGTCATGTTTTTGATGGGTGATGGGTCGGCGGGTCGGGTGAGGTTCGGGTTGGAGACGGGGAGGTTGGAGATGGAGGTTGAGACGGAGGCGAAGAGGTATGAGAGGAAAGATATGTGCGATTTTCCGGCGAATGCGAGCATTGGGTGGAGGGACCCGGGGTGGGTGCATGATGGATTGATGAAGGGGTTGGACAGTGGGAAGAAGTATTACTATCAGGTGAGGCTGAGCTGGTTTGTTTGTTTGTTGAATTACTAGCTGAAAATGTTTTCGGGTATATTTTGTTAGATTTCTGTAAATTTGGAAACTTTAGCAAGTACCTAAACTTTCAAGGAAACAATAGTGACCTTGTTTGGGAATCGGGTTTCTACTACCTGAATTTTGGTTCGTAGAGTTTAGAGGTCAAAGTTCTTAATCTAGTTCTGGGAGCCCCGAAAGTTAGTGAAACCGGGTTTGGAGTTAGGATATGGAGTTAGGATAGCGGCAATTTATTTTTAAGTGGAGGTAAGAGGTATGCAAACTGTCCCAAACTCCAAAAATGGAGTTGAGATAAGTTATCTCAACTTTAGAGCCGAGATACGGGTAAAAGTTAGCATTTTGGAGTTAAGTTTTGCTAACTTCATGAAACTCCAAATTAGAAAACTCAGGCCCTATTTGGGAATGGAGTTTTGTTTTCTAAACTGCGGTTTCATAAAGTTAGCAAACCTTAACTCCAAAATGCTAACTTTGCCTTGTTTGGCAACCATTTTGGAGTTGAGATAACTACAATTATCTCAGCCCAAAACTTGATATAACTGCAGTTATCTCAACTCCAATCTGACCACAGTTTTGTAAACTCCATTTTTGGAGTTTGGGGCTTGCAAACCACAGTTTGCTCCTCTCTACCTCCACTTAAAAATAAACCACAGTTTCCTAACTCCATATCCAAACAGGGACTTAACTCCATTCCCAAACAGGGTGGAAGAAAATCTAGTTCGGTCAGCGAAACTCCAATTTCCATTTGACTAAAATAAAACCGTGGTTTCAGAAACTATGTTGCCAAACTAGGCCAGGGAAGGCAGACTTCGTTTTGGTGCCTTCTATATTATATCTAACTATTCTACAACACAACTCAATTAAATTGTACATTCAATGAGTTGTACATTCAATTAAATTGTACATTCAATGCTTGAACTATCACGAGTTGAAGCATGTTTGAGCATTTCTATGTCTAACGCTTAGATTTAATTTATTTAAATCGATCATTTACATTTGTTGCCTACTTGATACTAACCGGTAATCATAGTTATAACCGTCGTACACAAGAAAGCTATTTAACTAAGTGCATTCTCTTGATATATTTCAACAGAAACTATACTATCAATTTGATTTTATTGAATTCTATTTGTTCATATTACACATTACATACATGCTTGTTGGATGTTTTGCAGAGTTATCAGCATACATTTACTGAGCACATTTTTCTATTAATATGGAATTTAAGTTTTTTAAGGTTTAAATGGTGCAAGAGCTTAAGTCCAGTTGGTAATATAGACACCCAATGGCGCTTCGTAGTCAGTTTATGGTGGCCTTCAATGTGCTTATACTCTAGTGTTATCAGTTCCCTGGGGACAGTCTTTAGTTTGTTCCCCTTGGTACCTCCCTTTTTCCCCTGCCTGTCGCCTTATTCTTTTCCTTTTTCTTTTTTCTTCATTGAGCTAACCCTTTTTCCAATGTTTTCACTAGAACCAGTGATATGGTGCACTCAATAACAGCTATGAAATCTAGTGGCATTTATACAGAAGGATTTAAGCCATTTAACACTTAGGGGAGAGACAAGGGTATATTACTGATAGTATGAAGCTATGACTTGTCCAAAACACCCCCAAGGTTTCAGATGCCTTCTAAACCCCCAACATTTTATGTATGCAGTTACTTTTCACTTCACGAAAGGCATAGAGCCCACACCCACAATGTTGTTCTGAATGTATTGAGCTTAACAAGTTTGGTGGTGCTATTTGGCTTATTCAAAGTTTAGGGATGTTTCGGGGGGAAAAAGCGAAAGCTCATGAGCGCTTTCTATAATTTACGGTATCATTTAAAATTTAAGGCCGATTTGAACTTAATGATTATTTGTGATTACTGGATGCAAAGCTTTCGAAAATTTGCTATCAATGCTATGGTTTCATCTGTGTAATGATTACATCTTATCTCCAAAATTTCATGATTTTATGTAGGTCCATTGAATATCATTTTCCTTTTCCTGTGACTAGATTTTTTAATTTTTAAAAAAAAAGTTTGTTGTTAGAATGTGTTTAAGGGGATGTTTGGTTTGCAACAAAAAAAATAGTTGCAATATTTGTTGCATGCAGCATTTGTTGCAAAAAAGGGCCCAAATCCATTGTTTGGTTATCAAGTTTTGTAATTAGATTTCCAAATCCAAACCATTTTTTGTTAGGTTAAATAAAAAATAAAGGAAATGCAACATTTGTTGCAAATTTGCATAGGTGGCATATATAAAGCTTATGTGGCATCTATAACTATTACTAGGGCGGGTAATCAAACGAGCTAGCTCGTGTTCGGCTCGCTAAGAGCTCGTTCAAGCTCGGCTCGTTTATTAATGAACCGAACATGAGCCAAAATCTTAGCTCGTTTATTTAACGAGCCGGACATGAGCCAACCCTGGCTCATTTGGTACCCAGCTCGAGTTCGGTAATAGCTCGAGTATATCTGCATATGCCCAAATACAATTGCATCCATGATTCATTAACCCAAAATCCATAATATAAGTCTAGTGAGTAGTGACTAGTAAGTAATTTAGTAGTTATTAGCTACCCATTAGACCCAATATCCATTACCCATTAATTTATAATATAATCTTATATAAAAAAGAAAGTGAAAAAAACCCTAGAGGCTAGAGTTCAGATCCACTCCAGACTCCAAAGACTTCTCTTCTATCTCAAATATCTCACGTCTCTCTCAGTTTTTTTCTCCCTATCTCTAAATTTTTTTAAAGTTTCGTTTTTTAAGCGAAAGGTCTCACTTTTGAAGCTCGGGATTCGATTGAGCAAGGTATTTTGAAGAACCCCTCTCATTTCTTCGTTTTAGGTGTTTTTTTTCGATTTTTGCATCGTTTGACGAAGATGATGAGAATTTGTAATATGTATTGATGATTTCTTGTTAAATTTGAGTATTTAATTGTTAGGTCTTGGTTAAATATTTCGAGATGTAAGTTAAGTGAAGCCTTTGAATTGTTTGAATTCTGGTCTGTTTTATCATTTGAATAAAGAAAAAGCTTTGATTCTAGAAAAGAAGTTTTTTAAAATAAATTTGATTAATTGAGCAGGACTTGAGCCGAACACGAGCTGGGCATGTTTAATCAAGCCGGACTTGAGCTGAGCATCTCTAGCTCGATTCGGACCCGAGCCGGACTTTGGCCGACTAAAAAAACCCCGAGCCGAACTCGAGTTGAGCTCGGCTCGTTTAGACCCCTAACTATTACTATGCTCACCATTCCCAAAGTTGCAACTCTTGTTGCAACCAAAATGAGTGCTACAAATGTTGCAAAAATTTGATGGTTTTTGTTGCAAAAATTTGATGGTTTTTGCATCTCCATTTCCAACTGAAATTGTTGCTAACCAAATATAGGAAATGGAGATTTCTTGCAAACAGCCCCTAAATATGGTATAGCATGCAAAAGAGTTCCGAAACATACTAATTTCTTGAATGATAATGCTAGATTTACTTGTATTTGAACTGGAGATGGTGGAGGGAGAAGTTAAACTGTGACATGTTAATGCTAAGGATGCATACATTTAGGGAACACGGACATCTCTCGTTAATTGTGGGCGGATCATATTTTTTGTGGCGCTATGTTTCTCGTCGATTTGACATCCAACAAACTTTACTTTTGGATTGCTGTTTTGTGCATATTCCAACTTTTATTTCTGTGAAAGGTTAATTGGAAACTGAAACGTATTTGATTGTTGAGCGGTGGCTCTAACATTACTCTTGATTTGGCTACAGCAAAGTTTACCATGGTGGAATTTTGTTGGATTTAGTTTTCCATTTCCCCCCCCCCTCTAACGAGGTCTCTTTCCCTTGAAACTTTTGTATTCTGCTCATGCACCGAGCACAAAATTAGAATAACTTCTAGTTGATGTTAATCCTTGAACATTCTGGTCTTTGCTTGGTTTGAGATGTCTTCCTAGGCTGAAGATCTCTATGCTGTTTTTGTTTTATTTTTTTTTTGTTTAACAAAGATTTCCGCGGCAATGGTTCTTATTAATATTTTAAAAGAATTCTCTTTTTGAACAATATATATATGTTGACAGGTTGGCAGTGATGCTAGAGGTTGGAGTCCTATCTATAGCTTTATTTCTCGTGACAATGACGCGAATGAAACAATCGCATTTTTGTTTGGGGACATGGGAACTGAGGTTCCATATGCAACTTTTTATCGCACACAAGATGAGAGCAGATCAACTGTGAAGTGGCTCCTCCGTGATATCGAGAGTCTTGGTGATAAGCCTGCATTTGTTTCTCATATAGGGGATATCAGTTATGCTAGAGGCTTCTCATGGATATGGGACGAATTCTTCAATCAGATAGAACCAATAGCATCCCAGGTCCCATACCATGTTTGCATTGGCAATCATGAGTATGATTGGCCATTGCAGCCTTGGAAACCGTCATGGGCTTATGGCGTTTATGGAACAGATGGCGGAGGCGAGTGTGGGATTCCATACAGCTTAAAATTCAAAATGCCGGGTAACTCTTCTATACCCACAGGAACGGGAGCTCCAGATACGCGGAACCTTTACTATTCGTTTGATGTGGGGGTTGTCCATTTCCTGTACATATCGACGGAAACTAACTTTCTTAAAGGAAGCAATCAGTACACCTTCATTAAAGCTGATCTGGAGAGTGTAAATAGAAATAAAACACCCTTCGTTGTTGTCCAAGGCCACCGCCCCATGTACACCACAAGCAATGAATTAAGGGATACTCCAATGAGAGAGAAAATGCTAGAGCATTTGGAACCACTTTTGGTGGAGAACAATGTGACCCTTGCATTGTGGGGCCATGTCCACAGATACGAGAGGTTCTGCCCTATGAGAAACTACAACTGTGTGGATGTATCCTCCAACTTTACATATTATGGAGGTTCACCCGTGCATGTGGTGATTGGCATGGCAGGACAAGATTGGCAAGCGAGTTGGGAACCAAGATCTGACCATAAAGATGTTCCAATCTTCCCTCAACCAATACGGTCAATGTATCGTGGGGGTGAATTTGGATATACAAGACTTTTTGCTACGAGGGAGAAATTGACACTTACCTATATTGGGAATCATGATGGTGAAATGCATGACATAGTGGAGATATCATCAGGCCTTACTCCTAACATAGTGGATATATCACCAGGCCTTGCTCCTAACATAGTGGATATATCACCAGGTGTTAATAGAAACATTGTTGGTGCTGAGGTGGTGGTTGAGAAGATTCCAAAATATGTGATTGGAGCAAGTATGTTGATTCTTGGCGCCCTAGTTGGCTATTTTCTTGGGTTTGTAACCCGCTGCAGAAGAGATGCTGCACCAAGAAATACATGGACACCTGTGAAGAGCGAGGAAACATAAAGAATTGTTCATTATTGCCTCATTATACCAGTTGCCATCCAACTCCATACTGGATTTCACTGTGTTCCCCCGGTTTTTGTATATTGTCAAAATGCAAGATTTTCAGAGTCATCCTTCATTCTCTGTCTGTGAAGTCTGTAGAGTCAGATTTGTATTCTCATTCCGAAAACTGCGAAGATCTGTACCACACTAAATATGATGTAAGATATCTGCATTCTCTGCAAATACTTGTGGTTTCTATGTGAATACAATCTAAATTTTGTAATAACAGCGATTGTGATTACTTCATAGGCCTCACACTATCCGTAAATACCTGTGTTGCGGTCCATTATACTGAATTTACTTCCTCTGTACAAATTCTTATGATACTAGATATGTGGGGTTTATATGTTGTCAATTCTCTCTTTTGGTCGGGGGAATGGCACCTGTTATATGTACGTTGTAAAATGTTCCAGTGACCTTGTGAAGTTGCGATTTATTATAAAGTCAAGTCAAGTTAATTTCATTGTATTAGTTGTCTTGTTGGCCTTTAATCTACGTCGTTTGGTATGACCTGCTTCTTTGATGGTAAATATCTGTTCTTGGCTTTTGGTTGCGTTAATTATGCATCAGTTTTTCATCCTACCACAGCCTTGGGAGAGTCATTGCATGGTTTGTACCAGGCTTGCTGAAGGAGTTAGCAAGAGGCTGTATTTAAGTTACCATGAATTACCTTCTTGAGGTGATGCTGTCTGTAGTTACTCATGTTACTGGAAGCAAGTTACTAACTTACTGACATGTTTGATTTGCAGAAGGGTTGTAAAAGCTAAAGAGGATTTGTCAGTGGAAGAACCTTTATCATGCTCTTCCAAGGCCGTCTTCTCTTTGGTGCAGATCTCTTAAAATAGACTGTTTGCTACTATTTTATTTTAAGTTCATTACAAGCCAATAAATCTAGGTTTAGGTAATGTTTTCTACTTGCTGATTAAAATTTTTCCTTAGTGGAATTTAATGGCTAGGCTTTTATTTTTCCTATCAAGACAGAAAACGACTTCTTTCTCTATCATGATGCATTTTTTATTTTATTTTATTTATTTACATTTGAATTGTCTATTCAAGCTGTCATTGATTCAGATGGGACCAGGTATTGGCTGATCATGTTAGACATTAGCTGTGTGTTTGACATTGACCCTGACTTAGCTTTAATAGTTGTCCTGCCAAAGCACTATCTTTGCATAAACGAGCTCATTTCCCTGACAAACTTGAAGCAGAAGAGGTGAAATGGCAGTGGTGTTAGATAGCTTCATCTCTATGTTCAGTGATCAGCTGATTCAGCTAGTTGAGGAAAAGGTGAGCATGCTCTTCGGCGTTGATGATGAGATCCAGAAGCTCCAAAGCATGCTCGAAATGATCAGCAATTTTGTCGAGGATGCGGAGAGGAGGAAGATCAGCGACGAATCTGTTGACCGATGTCTCAAAAACTCGGATGCCATTTATGATGCCGATGACATCCTTGATCTCTGCAGAATTGATGCTGAGAAATATTATCGAGGGAGCAAACCAGTGGTAAACGTTGGTTGATGCTGTGATTGTGTATTTAATATTCTCTTGTTTCTGCATAATTGATGGTCCTGTGATTTTGTGTATGCAGAGAACTGCTCAATTATCTTGTTTACCTTTACCTACATGTTTCCGTAATCCTTTGTTCGCTAATGACATTGGTAAAAGAATTAGAAGTCTCAACGTCATCTAGAGGAGTTATCTAAAGATACATATGGATTCCTCAATCTGAGTCGCAGTTTGCCTGATGATGAGGGGAGGGTGAGTGAAATAAGCGAGAGGACTTCTTCTATAGTTGAGTTGGATCTCGTAGGAACCAACATCAGAGGGGATACAAAGAAATTGGTTAGGCTAATCACTCAGCGAGACCCGAGGGAAAACGTTCTTGTGTTTGCCATTGTGGGGATGGGTGGGATTGGCAAGACCGCCCTCGCTCAACTCGTATTCAATGATGACATGGTTAAAGGCCACTTCCCACTTAGACTTTGGGTTTCAGTGTCGAAAAGTTTCGATGAGAATGATCTATTGAGGACTTTGATCACCAGTGCCAATGGTGATCTTAGTGGGGCTATTAGTAGGAATCAGCTTGAGACCATGTTGATGTACACTGTCAAGGGAAATAAGTTTTTGCTCGTGAACGATGATGTTTGGGACGAGCATGTATGGGATAGGTTACTAAGAAACCCTTTACGCAGTGGAGCAGCAGGCAGTAGTGTCATTGTGACCAGCAGAACTGAATGGGTTGCAAGGCAAATGAAAGCAGTGTATTGCCACAGAGATGGCTGGTCGCTGCTTTGCAAGAAACTGGTGTTGAATGGAAGAGAGAAGGAGATCGCACACCTAAGAGACATTGGATTGAAAATTGTTGAAAAATGTGTGGGGCTTCCTCTGGCCATAAAGGCCATGTAAGCAATCTTATGCACAAAGTCTAGGAGAGATTGGGAATCTGTGCTTAGGAGCACTGCATGGTCTGTGTCTGGCTTACCCGAGCAAGTTAATAAAGCATTATACTTGAGTTGCTTACTCTTGCCATCCGATCTTAAGCAATGCTTTATGTACTGCTCTTTGTTACCAATGGGCTATGAAATTCATAGGGAAGAGATCGCTCAACTATGGATAGCCGAAGGCTTTATTAAAGACCAAGGGGAGCTATCTATATCTATGGAAGAGACCAGAGAACGATTCTTTAGAGAGTTGGTTTGGAGGAACCTTCTACAGCACAATCATGGATACTTCCCCTTTTATAGTTACAAGATGCACGACCTTCTACGATCTCTTGCTGGGTTCCTAGCACAAGAGGAGAGTTTACATATCGAAGCACACAAGGGGTTGAGCAATAAGAACAACAGAGCGATGAAGCTTCACCGCCTTTCAATAGTTAGGGGGAGAGATACAGCTTGATGTGTTCAGATAAAAAAGTGTCTTTGAGGAGTCTTATTCTATTTCATAATCGATTGGAACATCTGATTGGTGTTTTAGATCACCTTCCTTTTCTCCGGGTGTTAAAACTCAATGGCTCCAATATTGAGGAGATGCCTGACTCCTTAACTTCCTTACTACACCTAAGATACATGGGCCTTCAGCAAACTCATATAAGATCATTACCAGTAAACATAGGAAAGCTGAAAAACCTACAGATTCTGAACCTGTTTGAGTGTAAAAAACTGGATCGTCTTCCATATAGTATTGCAGATTTAATAAATCTACAAAGTCTTAACATTATTTTAACAGGAATTAAAGGCATACCTGCAGGAATATGAAGTCTGCGCCATCTTAGTGACCTACATGGTTATATCTTGAGTTCCTTAGAAGAATGGGAAGGGGAATGTAGCACCTTAGAAGATCTGGGGCCTCTTTTAAATCTTAGGCAGCTGGCCATTATGAATTTGGAGAGGACATCCCATTGTTCCGTGTTGAAAGTGGTTGCGCTGGCAGAAAAGTCTCAACTTAATTTTCTCAATCTTCGTTGCACACCCGGGTGGCTAGATGAGGCAACTGAAACTGATATCAGGACAGTGGAGGTCTTTGAGGTGCTCCAACTTCCATCTGCAGTGGAATGTCTTCGAATTCTTGGTTTTCCTGGCAAAAGGTTTCCCAATAGGATGATGACACCCATGTTTTCCAATTTGGGCAGCTTGATCCTCTTTGGCTGCAAATACTTGAATATTTTCCGACCTTTTGGACAGCTTCCCAAGCTATTTTCGCTTAGGATTTATGATTTGCCGTCGATCAATAGCATCGGACCTGAATTCATAGGTGCAGGTGGTGGGCAACATTCTTCAACATATATTCCATTTCCTGAATTGCGGGAATTGATTTTTAACTTCATGCCTAGCTGGGAGCGATGGCTGTGGGAGAAGGAATTACAAGCAATGCCAAGTCTGCAGAAGTTAAAGCTCTCGAATTGCCCTAAATTGATTGCTCTCCCAGTTGGTCTTGCACAACATGCAACTACCTTAACAGAAATAATGATACGAAATCCTGACAGCTTGGAAACAGTGGGAAATTTCGGTTCCCTTCAAGAATTAGACATTGCTTACTGTTCCAGCCTGGAGAGAGTTTTTGGCCTCCCTGCACTCGAAAAGCTTTTCGTCATAGAGTGCCCATCCTTGAACATGGTGGGGAACCTAGATTCTATTAAATTCATTGGGTTAGGTGATTACAAAATGGACTCTCCCAGAATGGTTATGTGAAACTGAGAAATCGCCAAAGCCTGAGAAGCTGATCATCTTTTGCAACCGCCAACTGTTTGAAACGATATGCCAGATGGGGGAAGAAGAGTGACCCAATATTGAGCACAAACTATGTGGAAATCATCTGCAATAATGGTGAGGCATGTGCATTCTACAGCAAAGAGCCCTTCAGCTTCACTGCAGCTCCCCCTGCATGAACCAGTGGTCCACTGGTCTGATTCTTTCCTCCCACCTCTCACTATTTTCAGCCATATCTGTAGGTATATATTTTTCGTATAAAAAATATTTTGTCTTCAATTATTTGTATTCATCTTTCTTTTCACCCAGCGGGGATAAAAAAAAATAATGGTGGGAAGCATGCAACCTGTCATTCTTTTCCTGGCAAGAGGAGAAATTTTTTTGTCTGCAGCAAGATGATAGAACTTTAATGCAAGTAAAATCTAAGCTTTCTGTTTATCTAAAGTTGTTGATTATGCAATCTTCACGATGGGGATCAGCCTGGACTTATGTCAAAAAGGAGATGGAGATCAGGTCTATGCCACAGTCAGTCAGGGTAGTTATTTGCTATCTTATGTAGTCACTGAGTTATTTATCTATTTCATCAGTTATTGAGCTTATTTGCTTGTTTGTGGTTTTTGAGTAAATTTTGGAAAGTTCATGAATATAATTTCAAAGTTGGTTTTCCTTAGTTGCGTATTTGTACTCGAGATCCACATATATATGAAAGGGTAATTTCCCATGCCATGCTTGCGAATAAAACTTTGACAGATGATGTATAAAAATTGTCCTATGTGAATCTATGAAGTGTTGGGAATGAATTCTTAAGCAAGGAGCTGACTTCCTTGCTTTTCAATCATTTTATATTATTCTCTAAAACCTAATCAGACGAAGCCTCGAAAGATTAGCCAGAAAAGAGAAGTGTAGCAGACCCCACATTTTATGGGGTTGCCAACTGAACTTGGCCAAATCTCACCTCGCTCGAGATCAGCACATCCGGGGATATGGACATAAACAAAGCTAGAACCGCTGTTTATTTTTGGTACACAAGCCCTGTTCCATCTCTTTACATTACAGAGATGGATAGGCTCTCTTAGTCGTCTGTGCAATGACTGAGGTCCTGCAGTGCTGCTAACATCCTGTGAATTAGTTGCAATGCTGTTCGGACTTTGGCCAACCAGCAAATACCTCGCCTGAGCGTGTTTCAGTGTATCTAGTTTGCAGCGACGATGAAACGGTAAGTGGATTTGGTGTTAATGTTCATTATTCTCTTGAATTCTATATCTTATGCTGTGCACTGGGTTTCCTGGATATTTATAATATCTGATCTTCATGATGATATTTTGGTTGATTTATAGAGATTATCGATTATCACATCAGATTAATTACTTGAATTCCTCAATGAAATCATGCCTGTGCTGTATACTGTTATTGTCAAATATTGATGTTAATGCTCATGATTGCTTGAGCAATATGGATTAGTATTTGCATCTTGATATATCTTTGCATAAGTCTATTCCATGTTTGCATAATCTGTTTCATGTTAGCATTTCAACTTTGTAGGATATTTTACTAGGATTTCATATCTTCAGCAGATTATGATTAGCTAGTTTTCATCTCTCATTGATCAGACGCATTGATCAGATGCGTTCTATTCAGGAGACTTAAAATGCAAAACATAGGCTCTTCTTGCCTTTTCCTAGTTCCATCCATAAAGGCATAGCCAGAATTTGTTCCTAGTGTTGTTTTTGCTTGCTCCTTATTTCTTGACTATGTTCTTGACTTCGTGTAAATCTTACTAAAATCTGTTTACACATTATGTCATATGCAAATGCATTATGCAAAATATGTTCAGGAAGTCTGCATGGGTTGTAAGTTGACAATCTTGCTATTCACATGCATGCTTTCTGTTGTGGTTATTTGCTAATTGCTCCTACAGGAATCCAAAGATGGTACCCATATTCTGCATACCAGTTCTATATTGTGTATTATATTAGCTTTCTCGATAGTGTGGACACTTGATGCTTGATGTAATAATGTTCGGAACAAAAAATAGCATATTTATGGCCTTAGAATTATGTAGTGATAGGGCTCTAAGAAGTCCTTAATAGCCAAAGACTTGCTAATGGGTTTTATTTCTTGTAGGTTTCTCTGTTATAATTTGTCGTGCTGCAATTTAAATAAGGGGCTACCACCAAGGATCAGACGAACCATTTACTCATAAGGGTGGAAGCAGTCCGGGATTGGGCCGTTTTCTGGAAGAGTTGGTAGAATTGTGCTATGATGCATTGTTTCAAATATTAGCTGATATGAATAATATGTTGGCCCATATATCACTTTTATAGTCTCGTCAATGTGATGTGAGATGTTTTTCCACTTCGTAGTTTTGAGGATGTATCATCTGATATCTTATAAATTGGTTGATTTACCATCCGACTTGTCCATGTAGTAGCCAATGTTAATCATATTAGGTGTTTATAATGATTCAGTGGTGACACGAGATTATATGAAAAACTTTTTGGGGATTTATAATGGTGTAGTGACAAAAAATAATGGTAGAAATGAACAATTTGCTTGGTACTTGGTAGTTAGTATATAACAAATCTGTTTACTGTTTTTATTGAGATCCAATTTCACGCAACAACTAAAAAGTATAAATTATTATGCAATATTATCACATGTTTATCCGTTATTTTTCTAATTTATTTGTTGACTTTGCTTGTATTTCATAATTTTTTTTATATTATGAAGCACATCTAGACTTACAAATACCCTTCGATGTTGTATGTATGCATAAAATTTTAGGATCTTTGATATGAACATCAGATATTGGCACATATCCACGATAGGTCTTCCAATATACGCTTTCTGGATATGGTTGAACCAGATATTCAATACTTAAATTTCATGTATATGATAGAACTGGATATTTAAAAACCTCTATGTGACATGCCTCAATATTGGATAATCAAAACCTTGCTTAGATGCCTTATACAAGGAAATATGTTGGAACCTTGATCATTGTCCCATGCATGGCGATGCCTCTTCCGGCATGAATCCTTCTCTGGACCCTTTAATCATTTTGTATGCATGAAATACTGTAGGATCTTCAATATGAACATCCAGTTTTGACACTTCATCATATCATAATAGGTCTTCCAATATACACTATCTGATATAGAAAGCATCTAACTGGTAGAACCCAAAATCCAATATCTAAAACCTTGTTATGATATCTTGTACAGGGAAAAGATGCTTGAACCTTAATTATTCGCCCATGCATAGCGATGTCTCCTCCAACGTGTCTTCTGCTCAGTGCAGCTGACTGAAAACAGTTCGATGATATATATGAAATAAATGGCCTCCTTGAGTAGTTATCGGAGCGAGTTCCTTCAGCTTCAGTGCAACTCTTAGGATTAGTACTATTACCATCAATTTCTCATTATCGACAAGCAGTGGGGGCATCTATTTAATAACCTGATCAGAGTAGTACGTGATGTTAATGCAATAATTTAATTGTATCAAAGACCAAGGTGTCCCATTTTAACGATGTGCCCGTGGCCGACCCCATGTACTCTGTCCCATTATGCATGATATTTATTTCAGGGGGGGAAACCCCAGTCAGATTCTATTTAAAGTCAGGTAAGTAAAATTTAATTCTTCCTTTGATGTTCTTGCTAGATTTCCCTCTCCCTCTTCGCCAAACTAAGAACAACTGTAATTTTTATTAGTTTTCATGCAGGTCTACTTCACAGTTCGGTTTCAAGCCCATACTTCGCATTACATTGGCCAAGTCATCAAGTGGCTACAACATAATCAAATGGGATGGTAAGACGAGTTATCTATTACTAAAGAGAACCATTTGGAAATATAACGTAAGATGTTCATACCCTAAGTAAATTGATATTAGGACACCATGGTCAAATGTCTCATGGGGGTTTGCAAGTGTTCTTAGTTTCTAGTTTACTAAAAGGCGATCTGAATTCGTCGCCCTTTCTATACATAAGAACTTCATGACTACTTGTTCTGCAGAAAATTCACCGCTTTTTTAAGAAATCCTGTGAACGGTCTTTTTACTATAGGTTTTTTTCTTTCTTTTTGGATGAGACCCTCTTCGAGAATTGAACCGGCGACCTCTTACTTTGGAGAGGAAATTATACCAACCGGCTTTTTACTATAGGTTGAATTACTTTGTTTTGAGTTAAAAACTATATTACATGAGTGCATAAACAGATTGATGCAGATCCCATCACATGAAATATAAATATCTAATGTTTGTAATTGTGACTGAGTATCCCTTTTTTCTACATGCTGATTGACACCATTTCCCCCATTTTGGCGTGTTTGGTTTCTTTAGTGTTGCTTCTGCTAGATGACAATCCTAGAAGAAAAGCCTTTTCACAAATATTCAAAATGCCCTTCCTTGCAATTGTTTAGACAATTGTTGCCTTCGAAATGTAAATCCCCACTTTCACTTGTTTGGATGCAAGGAAATGCATCCTTAATAAAGTCCCTAACAATGATGCTGGCTGAAGTTTCACTCTGCTTTCACATAAGATGTTAGTTTGTTGCTGATTTTTTATTCAAGCAATCAAATCTGGTTCCTAATTGCTCTGTTTTGACTTTTGAATTTCCTAATAAATGTTAGCAAAATTGCAGAAAAGCTCCCTCACTTCTTCTTAGATAGCACAATATCTGCATTTTGTTTAGTAATTTTTTTAAAAAACGTTCTGATAGTATCCATGTGCAATAATGTCCATTGAAAGCCTAATCTGTACCAAGGTACTGAAAATCCAGGATACAATCACATTCTTTCTTCAATCAGAAGCCTAGCATTTCTCACTACCTGCCGGAGGGATCTACGATAATTATCCAAGGGCGGAAAGTGAGCTCTTTCCTCAATTCTCTCGTCGATCTAAATTTTCACCATGTCCAAGCGGCAGTAGCAAGGCCAAGCATTCCTATTATACTACTCACCTCCAAGAAGTTCGAGGGCAGTTGTCAGTTCCTCGAAGGATCTGCTATCCAGTTTAATCCCCAATTCGGTTGAGAGTATGACTAGAAATTCTCTCCAACCTTGGCAATCTCCAAACAGATGCTACACGGATTCTATATCATTATTGAACACGAATAACATATTGGCGAGAGCGGAACACCTCTAGTAATGAGCCATGTAGCCATTGGTAGTTTGTGGTTCAGAAGTCTCCATAAGAACCATTCAATTCTACGTGCAAAAGCTGCAATTTTCCTGGAATCAGCGCTTGAGTATTTACATAATCCATAGTTTGATCCATTCTCCTCATATGTTCACCTCACGCTGTAAAAGGACCGATTGCGAAGGAGTGAGATAGAAGGAATGCTGAAGCTGTCTTGTCCGATGCTGACCATTTATTTTAGTGAGTTTTGTGCATTTTTTATGCTGACCGTATCCCTCGGTAAAAGTATTAAATTAAATAGGGATTGTTGGTTATTAAATTATAGATACAAAGAAAATGCTTGATAAATGGAAGACAAGTATCTCGATATCTATTTATAAGAATAAAAGAGACGTACAAAATTGTTCAAACTATCATGGAATTAAGCTTATGAAGTTATGAGACATGCAATAAAACTATGGGAGAGAGTAATCGAATATATATTAATGAGAGAAACATTTATATCCAAAAATCACTTTGGTTTTATGCCAGGAAAGCCTACCATGGAAGTAATTATTTATTAAGATGATTGATAAAAAAATATATAGAGAGGAAGAGAGATTTACATATGGATTTTATTGATTTAGAAAAAGCTTATGATACGGTCGGTACAAAGATAATGTGGTGGACTTTAGAAAAGAAATTAGCGCCACATAAGTATATTGATCTGATTAAAAATATGTAGATAGAGATATTTCTAGAGTGAGGATAATTGAAGGAGAGGCAGAGCCATTTCTTATCACCATATATTTACACTAAGAGTTGACATTAAGTCCTCAACACTTTGCATTAGTTATGGATGAACTTATTAGATATATTCAGAATGATGTGCCATGGTATATGTTGTTTGTTGGTAATATTGTTTTACTAAATGAATCTAACAAACAGATAATTTCTAAAATGGAAAAAATGAAAAGAGGAACATCTATAGGATTTAGAATTAGCAAAACAAAAATTGAATATATGACATGTAATTTTAGCAAAACAGTGCGAAAAGGGGATGACAAAATGGGCGTACTATGCAATTTGATGGTCAAGAAATATCTAGGAATATTCATTTTCATAACTTAGGATGTGTAATTAATCAGCTTATAGAATCAAAACAGGATGGTTGAAATGGAGAAGTATTTCAAGAGTGCTATGTGATCGTAGGAATGCCTTTGAAACTTGAAGGAAAATTTTATTAGACAGTCATAAAGACCAACATTTCAATATAGGTGAGCAATTCAGAAACATGTCCAGCAAATTAGTGTGGTTAAAATTAAGATATTAGAATGGATGAGTGTTAATAAGCTAAAAGATATGATAAGAAATGACGGTATTCATAACAAGTTGGAGGTTCCTTCGGCATAGGATAAGATGAGAGAGAATATATCACTGAAATGGTTTGGCCATGTGTAATGGGGACCAATCAATGCCCAGTTAGAAGAAATAATAAAATTGTAGTTAATGGCATACCTAAGGATAGAAATAGACCTAAACGAACATGGTTAGAGATAATTACGAACAATGTGTCAATTGTTAATTTAATCGAGTGGACTGTCCTTAAACAAAGTAAATTGGAAAAGGATGATTCCTATAGCCGACATCAAAAATTTGGGATAAAGGCTTCTTGTTGTTTGTTTGTTAGTTAGTTAGATAAAAAGAAAGTGGTACAATAATGGAAGAAAATAGGAGTTTTCTCATTTCTAGGAATAAAAAAGTTGCAAGAACAGAAACATTAAACAGCTACTAAAGTAGGTATCAGTGGTGCTGTTCTTGAAGGAGAGTGGTAACATCATGCTATGCTGGCAAAAGAGAGGTTTGTGCAAATATCCTGAACCTCAATTTTTTTCCTTGCTACCCAATACTAACTCGGTTGATATGAAGATTTGAATGATAGCAGTGTTAGCGACATATTGATTGCCTCGTCGCTCCATTCCTTGGAAGACAGCCTCATTCCTTGCTTTCCACCATTGCCATAGGGAGAATGTGCAAGGATAGTGTGAATGAATTGAAGATCTCCATCAAATCTCCTTCGGCGTCTCATCTCAACCACCCGTCAATCTAGAAGATGTTCAATCTAGAAGATGGGAAACAGGTTTCTGCTGATCAAAGGCCCATTCCGCTATGTAACGTCAATAAGATTTGAACCCGCTACAAAAAACTCGTGCATTCTCTCTAAGGATATAAGGTGCATGAAGGCCCATCCACCTCACCAACACGTCGTGCCTCCACCTCTGCTCTAATTATTTGGGGAAGCTCCAAAAAATCCGTCAACATAAGCATACTCTCTACCGATCGAAAGTCAATGCAATTTACGTCGCACTCCAAAGGATAACAAACTAGGGGTTTTTGTCGTAACCAACAATCAAACCAAAACCCTGCACTGGCCCCGTTGCCAATTTTCCATGTCGTAGCCGCCCTCATTGCCGGTAGGACCTTGACCATCGCCCTCCACGTTGCCGAGTAGCCAGCATAAGATAAACCCCTAGCGTGCCCATATTTTGCATTGACTAGAGCTGCCCATTTATTATTTGCTTCAAAAATTACCTTGCAGGCTTGTTTAGCAAGGAGCGGATTGTACATGGTTTGGCTATCTCTAATTCCCAAGCCCCCCCTCAGAGATAGGGGAACAGGCTAATCTCCAATTAATCAAAGCTGATTTTTCGATGTCCCCAGATGAAATTCCTAATTATGCTGTCAATTCTGTTGAAAAGACCTTGAGGAATGAACATCGATCGAAATATGTAATTTGGGATTGCACCCAACACCGACATGGCCAAAGTAAGTCTCCCAGGAAATGATATATTCCTTGCCTTCCATTTTGAGCCTCTTGCATTTTGTCAATTACCTCCGATAAATGTTTCAACTTAGGTGTCCTGGAGCATATAGGCACCCCAAGATAAGAGTAGTCATCATTGGAGACATTTTGGTGTAAACTTGATTTAATGTACATGCCCATAGAGATGGGTGTTTTATCCAAGTTCATCTTCAATTCTGATTTAGAGAAGTTAACACGTTGCCCCTTTGCATTTTGAAACAAGGTGAGAATACGACCCCATTCGAGAATTTCATCACAGTCGGTTCTACCGAAGATGACAGCATCATCCACAAAAAGACTCTGCATGAATTTCAAATCCAACCATCTTTGTATGAACCCCTGAAGTGTTCCCGCTCTCTTCCTAACCTCGACGAGGCATGAAAACACATTTGCAAGTGTCATAAAAATTGGCGGGGAAACCTTGACGAATACCGTTGGATGGAGTAAAGCAATTACATTTAGATCCGTTTATGAGCAATTCACATGAAGTGGTAGAGTTGCACATTCGAATCCAATTCACCCATTTCTCGCTGTATCCCATTTTGAGCATCACCCGGCATAGGAAATCCCAATTAACTCGATCATAAGCCTTCTCTAGATCAATTTTAGCCAAAAATTTTCCTTTAACTGGTCCACTCGTCTTGGAAATGGAATGCCAAATCTCTTGGACTATCGTGATGCCATCCACAATATCCCGGTTCGGGACGAATCCTACCTGTTCATCTGAAATTGTATCTCCAATAATACGTCTCCATCTGTTAACCAAGATTCGTGCTAGGATCTTGTAATTGGTGTTGCAAAGGCTGATCGGCCGAAAGTCATTGGTCTTCATCAGTATTCTGCACTTCGGAATAAGGGTAATTATCGTGTCGTTCCATCCCATTGGCATCGTGCCACTCAATAAAATGTCATCAATGGCTAGAAAATGTGCCCCCTTAATTTCATTGATCATTTCTGAGTAAAATTCAGCCCCGAACCCATCCGGACCTGGTACTTTTGTCTTTTGGTAGACAAGCAATAGCTTCCACCACTTCCTCCATTGTTAATCTCTTAGTCAATGCCTCGTTCATACATGTATTCACTTTCATTCGAATAACATCCAGACAGATATCTTGCGCTTGTTCATCAAAGTTCCAATCCGAAATCATCCAAATGTTTTGCATCTCTTCCCCAAATACACGCCGGATTTCTGCTTCATCAGCAAACACATTTCCATCTCTCACCCTCACAAATTTGATCCGCTGTCTTTGCCTTTTGGCTTTGACGGAGTCATGAAAGAACCTTGTGTTAGCAACCCCGAACTTGAGCCATCGCCATCTGTTGACTGATTTCCAGTAGTCCTCCCTGTTTTTCAGGGTGTTTTGCAGTCGAGCATTTAATCGCATCAGCCTGGACCACTCTGCGGTATTTTGAGCTTCTGAGTCGCCTCATTTCCTCTTAATCTGTCAATTTCACATTGTATTTGCCTGAAATATTACATGAGTGCATTGTATTTGCCTGAAGGGTTTGTAAAACCCCAAGGGCAATTATCTTTAGAAGAGACGGGAGAAGAGTACTGCACAGATTTGATCTGGAGGAACCTTCTACAGCCCCGCCCCGAATACTCAGATATGAACGTTTTCAAGGACGCATAAACTCGTGCATTCTCT
Organism: Agapanthus africanus; assembly: GCA_030015575.1. Taxonomy (NCBI): domain Eukaryota; kingdom Viridiplantae; phylum Streptophyta; class Magnoliopsida; order Asparagales; family Amaryllidaceae; genus Agapanthus; species Agapanthus africanus. The sequence goes on from CM057339.1 coordinate 851,076,225, forward strand.
TGCCCGATCACTAGCACAAGATAAGAGCCTGTTTCTTGATGCTCAGGAGGGCGGGAGGAGCAGCAACAACAACAGAAGTCCGAAGAAGCTTTGTCGTTTTTCTTCGGCAGGGCAAGCGATGGAGCCTGATATCTTGGAAAGCAAGAAGACATTTGGGACTCTTTTACTGTTTAATAACCAATCCAGACGTTTGAAAAATGTTTTTGGTAATTTTCCAATCCTCCGGGTTTTAGGACTTGGTGGATCTAGTATACAGGAGTTGCCAGATTCACTGACCAGCCTACCACATCTAAGATATCTGGATCTCAATGGAACTCGCATATATACTGCCAGAATCGATAGGAAATCTAAAAAATCTACTGTTTCTCAATCTTAAGAAGCGTGATGATCAATCTTAAGAAGGGTGATAATCTGAATTGCCTTCCAAATGCTATCGTGTCTTCAAACAATTTGAGGAGTCTAGACGGTTGTGAGACGGAGCTGGATGGAATGCCTCGAGGAGTAGGAAATATGCTGCAGCTTAACAGCCTAGTTGGTTTCAGGCTGCATGCAGTGGAAGGCAGAGGGCGCACCTTGGAAGAACTGGGCCCTCTATTGCAGCTTAGGAAGCTAACGATAGTGAAATTGGAGAGGGCATCCTGTAATCCTCAGGCAACGGCGGAGGCTGCCCTTGTAGATAAGTCTCGCCTTGCAAGTGTCACCCTCGGTTGCACATCGGGATGGATGGCTAAAGCAACAGAGGATGATATCAAGAGAATCGAGGAGTTTTTCGATGCTTTCCGGCTTAACGCAATTGAGCCTCGTTGGGTGGGAACGATGTAATAATCTTCCGCTTTTAGGGCACCTCGCAATCTCATGTACCTTTGCATCTCTCACTGGCCATCAGTTACCAGCATTGGGCCTGAACTGATGGCATCACAATTGTCAGCATCTATTTCATTCCCTAGATTGCAAAGCTTGTCATTCAGTGATATGCCCAAGCGATGCCCAGTCTACAGAAGTTAGAGCTTTCGAATTGCCCTAAACTGATTTCTCTCCCGAAGGATCTCTCGCATCATGCACCTGGCCTGACATGTTTGTACATTGGCGATGCTTACAGGTTGGAATCGGTCGGAAGTATGGTCTCCCTCGAAAACTTGAAAATCTTCAACAGTTCGAAGCTGGTCATAATTTTTGACCTCCCTGAGCTCGAAGTACTCAAGGTCAGAAATTGCCCATCCTTAAACATGGCGGGGAACCCTAATTCCTAGCAGAAAATAAAAATGTCCTCTCTCCGGGAGTGGTAAACAGAAGACGAGCAATCGATCAAATCTGAGAGCTTGGAGATCCATTGCAATATGCAACTTTTCAAAAAGATGCACGAAATGGGAGGAGTATAGCCTAAGATTCAACACATGAGCCATGTGAAATCTACTTTGAGGACGACTGGGCGTATACATCCTACACCGAATGCCCCTTCCGTTTTACGACAACTTTCTTGGGATCAACCAGCTTTCCTACCGATAAATGATCTTTCCTGCCCTTCTCTGCTTCAGCGATCTGCTGGTACAATCTGTAGCCCGCCGGAGTTTTATCTTTAGTGTATATCTATCATTCTTCTTTCGACCAATGAGTTCAAAAGACAGGCAATTTACATGTAAATTTCTTTATTCCATTTTGAAAGATATAATATTTATTCTTTATTAATAATAGTTATAACAACAGCTAAACCATTAACGGGCTGGCAAAAAAGATCACATTCTTATTTTGAAATGATTGTAAGAAGCTAAAGTTTGTCTGCAAATTTCCAAACATGTGTTCGGTTATGTAGTGTGCCTTCAGTTTCCATATAAAACAGTAGCTCATACGTGCTAAATTGTTGAGAAATGAATTGATCCAGAGAGTCCACCAACTTTATCTATTTATTTGATGGTTTAGTAGCCGGCCACTTTGTTGTGTCGGCATGCCATTCAAATAAAATAAAATAATAATATTCACTTACTTTCAAATCTTTCAGGCTCTGGATTGATGCACGAAGACTACTTGGGGAGGAGATGTGCTCGCGGACGGGCAATGACAAACAAAGGAGAGACCATTTCTTTAAAAACCAATTTCTAACACGAAAATGAAATATTTGTTGTAGTAGGCAAGTTTAAATCGTGAAGATTGATGGTCCTGTTAAAACAACTCTCCATTATGATGCTGTTATTAGAACTGAGATCTAAAGCCTTTACTCGGAACTTCCTTTTTTTTTTTTTTTGCGGCCTCAAGGGGCACATCGATGAACAAGCTTGAATTTGATGTATTGATTTTTCAATTTACGGTTTTAGATTGTTGAGGCTTCTGAGAATGCTTGAACACCAAAGCTGCTTGCTTTTCAATCCTTAATCACCAATTTCTTTGGAAGCATCAAATATTTCTTTTTCTATGAGTACCTGGACTGTTTTTGATACCTAGAGTTCTCTCAAATTAGTGAATATTCCGTTAGACGCATTTCTAAAATTTTTTGCTTGCATATCGAAGTTGTCAGTAACAATGCAGGGCATCTGATACCAATGGGAAATTGACATCACTAGGATTGTCATTTCATCTGGAGATGATTCTACTGGTTAAACCCCCAGGTAAATTGATAAATGAAAAATTGCTGCATTGCTTCTTTGAATTGTAGCAACTACTAACAATCATTTTGATATGTGAGCAACATCTGTAGGATTTTCATGAACATGTACAAATTTTCTTTTCTTTTGGTTGTGTCGGCATTCGATTTCATAGCAGCAGAATGCCAACCATCTGAGGCAGGACGCATCGGTAGATAAAATAGCAAGCCCCATTGCTTCAAGACTTGCTAGAATGCAGTCAAAATTGCAGAAGATGGCTATTATATGTACTGTAGGCATAAAATTGCAGAAGATGGCTATTATATGTACTGTAGGCATAAAATATTAAAAGCAAAACATCCAAAAAGGAAATGTTCATATCGGCAGCAAAGCTTGTTTCATTTCTTGTAATTAAGAGGTAACAACATAACGAGTATGAAGACACATTTGCTGCAAGAAAACAATACAACACCACAGCAGATATCCCTCATGTTCAGTGCAATGTATTTTGAATTTCAGGTGAAATGTTGTGTAAAAATGATATAAAACTTGAAGTACATGACCAAATCGAGGTTGAAACAAGTACGTATAGTGTTAATTGATTACTTTTTCCCAAGCAAACGACGGCCACGAATGTTTGCTCCTCTCACTCTATCATTCAATACAACTACATCATCGTCCAAGTGATCCAGAGCCTTGTTCTGCCTGCAATTACCAAAGATAACAACATATAAACTTCTCCCCCCTTTACCTTTTACTCTTTTTTTTTAAAAAAAAAGAGAGAGGACATTCATATAATGTTCTCTCGATCCCATATTTGGAAAAAAACGATTGGTATAAACTGGAATGTGATGATTCAGCATGATCCTGGGGGAACAAATTACACAGTAATACACACTTGACTTGGTAGTGTAAGCAAAAGCCGCTAATAAAAAAAATCACACAGTATACACGTGACATGTAGAGATCTAAATATACACTTGACTAGTTTGTGCAAGTTAAAGCCGCTAATAAGGTAAAGAGCAACATATCCTTCATTCAAGCACCCATGCATAAACTTGACTCGTTAATGTAAGCTTTGGGTAAAGCAATTGCGAAAATATTCTATCTGAGCTTTCTAACAGTAGTATAACGATTATCCTTTCAATTCATATATTACTCTATGCCATTACCGATTAATTTATTTTAAAGGAATGCTTCATGATAGAAGAAGCCGAGGATAGCATTTTAAAGTTGAATAGAAAAGTATAACGGCTGCTATGTGGACACTACAAAAAACGAAAACTGACCTCTCAATCTCAGAGCCCATATCAACCGCCATGCTCTTCAATTCGCCCAACAGATTGCTCAGATCTGAGAGGGCATCATCTTGCTTTGCCTTTTCTACCTGTAATCAAATTTGAAATGGCAATAAAGAAACAAGTCTTGGCTATAAATATTTTTGCAAGAATGAATCAATGACCATCCTCTTGTACTTATTCAAAGTTGCATATATCTACCTGAACTTTATCCAGAGGAGATGCAGTTTCAGAAGAATATTGCCGAGGATTTGATCTAATCTTTGGAGGACTTGAAGATAAACCTAATTTTTGTCTCTGTTCTGTGTGGATACTCCTCCTTATATAAGAATCATCTGTGCATATATATAGCCCAATCAGAGAAATACAATACTAATAAATAAATAAAAGACAATTTATACGTAATCGCTTAAAATATACCTCTAGTTAAAATTGGCCCTTTTATCTCTCGAGTTTTCTTTGGTTTCCATGTCTTTGAAAAGAGTCCCCCAAGACTTCCCAAAAGCTTCTCCCCCTGAAGAACACATGTACGGATCAAGAAAGATGGTTTTAACTACAGTTCTTATCATGATGCCTAGTTTTATTTAATTTGGAAACTTCTTGCATTCTAGGTTCTATCAGAGTAAACGCAAGTATGGGTAAAAAAGCAAAACCTATTCTAATTAAAGAAATTGAGTTTTTATCATAAATTTGTTTTATAGTAGAGCTACGAATAGCCAGCCATTGACAAGGGATTAAATATTGTTTTTGTTGGGGGGGATGCTCGATTTTATATGCACATTAAGGCTGATTGACAAGCATAATGTTCTATGAAGCACCGACACCGACACATGTGCGGACACGGGCACGCATACGTGACACGGTAAATTTGTAAAAAGGACATGGGGACAAGGCTACATTATTTTATATATTTAAATTGATATATATATATATATATATATATATATATATATAAAACAAAATATGATTAAACTATGAAAAGAAACATAAGAAAAATAATTCAAGGCTATATTGTTCATTATAACAATAAGTTTTCTTAAGCACATACAATTACATTTATAAAACTTAAGATAAAACACATAAGAATAAAATAATTATCGTCAAAACAAATAAAATATTAACCCTTTTTAATTAGAACTAAACTTGCATAGAACCAACTTTATCACTTGCATCAATTTGAATCTTTACTTCTAGATCTAGTCTGACAAGGAAAATATTGAAAAAATTTATGTTCTTGTATCCAATGTATCAAAATTGTCCACACACACTTTCTTATTTTTCAACTCTTTACATTATGTAGAAATGTCGTACACGTCTAATTTGGATGGGACACGGTCGGACACGGCATCCAACGAAGTGTCCGAGTGTCCAATACGTATCGTACACGGACACAGAGAGCAAATAGAAGTGTCCGTTCTTCCTAAATAATGTTAAAAACTGAAAGACGTCAGAGAGAACTCTAGGCATCAAGCATTTACATTGATTTGGCGCAATCAGATTGAGAATGTGACAATATATATCTTGCCTTGTATGCTAAATAAATATTCAGAGGATGTCATCCAGATTTCAAAGTAATGTCTTGTTCTCTTATAAGAAAAATAAATATAATTTTAACAGATCAACAAAATGATGAATAGATTAGTCAAAACTAACTATTCGAGTTTTTTAAAATTTGAAACTTATTATTCTTTAGTTGCAAACCTTTGTACAGCTTTACACAACCATTTATTGGTACCGGTATGCTCCCTGTCCAGTTTATTGCAGGTTGCCAGGTCAAATAATACAGTGAAAAATAAGTCAATTCTGTTTTGGGGTGCAAGTAGAATTTATTTTATTATTAGTATTATTTGGGGGGGGGGGATGTGGGTGGGTGGGTGTTGGTGTGCGTGTGGGTGGGTGTGATGCTAGGTTGCACGGACACGGATACAGGGACACGATACGGCGACACAGCAAAATCCCAAAATATAGGATACGGGGACTCGGCTATATATATAATCTTATAAAGATAAATAAGATATCAAATTATTATGACAATATTAAACAAGGAAAAGTTAACAAGTCTAACGTGCTATACGCTATTAACATACTAAAAAATATATTTATACGTATATGATATGCATAGAACACATACTAAATGTATATGGCATGCACACACCGCATCCAATACGTATCGTGCAACTGTCTTGCAAGTGTCGGTGTGCGATACGTGTTGGACACAGATACGACAACCCGCTAGAAGTGTTCGTGCAACCTAAGTGCAATGTGTGTGTGTTGGGGGCTTTTTTTGTTTTGTTTTGGGGTGGGGTGTGTGTGTGATTTTTTTTGGGGGGGGGAGGGTGTTGGGGGGTTGGTAGGCCTTAAGACATAAAATCGTTAAAAACGTAACATTACTACAAGTTACAACAATTTTATGTCTTTTTATATAAGCTACATTTCACTAAAATCTCTAAGCTTTACAAATTGCAAATAAATACCATCAACTTAGTCAGTTGCAAATAAATGCCATAAACGCTCAATCTTTTCACTTGTGATTTATGGTTTTAACTTTAGAACTAAACTAAAATATAATGTAGGGCATCAAATTGAAAAACACTAAAAGTGTATGGAATCTAAATGCAATTTACAATGTTTATGGAATTCAGGCGTGCTTCTATGATGTATCTATAATCACGAGAAAAGAAACGAGGCCAAATTAAAAGATGCTTACCCTGCTCAAGTCATGCTCAATGTTAGCAGCGGTTATATGTGTCCGTGTAATTTGTTCGCCCTGCTGATGAAGGCTGACAAGGGTTCTAGAAGCATCCTCTCTAATCTCTTCAGCAATCTTCAGGCAACCATTTACCTTTTGCGTGGTCTCCTCTGCTTTGTATGCTGCATATCCTTCTAATTCTTGCACAGACTGATTCTCCAAACCCCCAGAGTCACGGAAGTCGTTCTTGTATCCATTTCTATTAGCCCCAAAACCAGAATAGGACGACGAAGAAGAAGCCCCTCTTACTTCATTCTCACTGTAACTAGGCTGAGAGGTCTTATTATTCCCCTTGCTCGTCACAGGGACAGAGGAAGCCCTTGCAGGTTTAGAGCTTAGCTGCTCAGAATCCGAATCTGAATCAAATGGGTTGGAAACTTGCTTATAAACCTTAGATGGAGGTGTCCTTCTGGTATTCATTCTGGACATATCGGTAAAATCAAGGGACTAAGAATGCTGGTTCAGATACACAACTCTTGGCAGTACCTAATAACAGAAGCACGAATTGATAAAATCAAGAGACTAAGAATGCTGATTCAGATACACAACTCTTGGCAGTACCTAATAACAGAAGCAGGAATCGATATATATATGATGTTTAAGATTCACAGAAAATGACACTGACTAATGCAAGAAAAGCAACCAATGCAAGAGGATCTAAATGGGAGATATTGAAGGATTCATGATCAAAATGCTACATAATCATAGATCAGTTGCGAATGTTTTCCAAGTAAAATTTAAGTTTATTAAGCAAATATTATAATGAAAATTGGTTGAAACAGATTTAGGGGAGAGAAAAAGCTAAAAATAAAATAAAATAAAGTTAGCTGATTGATCGGAAATCTTGGGTTGGGTTGGGTTGGGGGGGGGTTATTGTCTTCCAAAGTTAAACAAAGGCAGTGCAATCCACACGACGCAAGCATCTAAGCCATCATCTAAAAAATAAAAGAAATTCAAAAGAAATTGCTTATAAACCTTATATGGAAGGATCCTAAATCCCTAGCATGTGAATCAAAGAATGAAATAAACTTATGACAAACAAAAGGTAACATCAGCAACAATGGAGGCAGAATCTAAAAGGTCCCACAAAATAGGAACCCTAGCATAAAAAGATGAATATCCTTCCTGCACCACAACCTTTCCCAAAAAACCCGTGATCCAAATGCTAAAGAATCCAAGCAGAAACTAGAAATAAAACCTTATTATGCATCCCAAAAAAAAAAAAAATTAGCAGCCAAATCACCAAAATTAACTTCCAAGAACCAGAAGAAAAACAAGCCCTAACTCATAAGTCACCTACTGCTACTGCAAGAAAAGCCTAATCCCAAGTACAAACCCCCCCAACTGCCTTCTTCATTTCTACAACACAAAGCAAGCAAGGAAAGACCCGCATAAACAAAACGCATCAAGATCCAATTTTGAACAACAAAATCAAACAAGGGCCAGAAATTACCAGATGGGCACCACTCCAAGAACCGAAACAGTTGAGCAAACAAAAACCTCGCCAAATCGCCCGAACAAGAGCAAATGAGATTACAAAACCCTAGCCCTAAAACGAGTAGATAACGGAAGTACCTGAGGAGCCCAAATGGGTTGGGGATGGATTGATCGATTGAATGATTCAAAGAGAAGACCTTTCGCTTCTCTTCTACACGCGGAGATGACAACGTTGAAGAGGCAAATGGAAAGAACGTGGTGAGAAAATGAAAGAGGAGACCATTTTTTTCCTTCCTTTTTTCTTTTTCTATTTCTATTTTAATTCATTGCAGAGAGCGATGAATATTTTAATCGATAATAAATGATGCTAGTTTTGAAAAAAAATCTAAACGAGTAGAGAGAGGCAGAAGAGATAAAAGAAGCGGCAGAGGAGAAAATTAGACCGTTGGGGATTTTATTATTGTTTGCTAGTATTTTGCACTGCGAAGAACATTTTGAACATATGATATTCCTAGGCATGTGTAGAAAATTTTTACCCTTCACATGTGAAAATTTATAAAAATAACAATACTTTTTTAAATTTAAATTAAATGAATATAGTTTGTGATAATATTATAACTGAGAAATGTATAAGTCATCCAAAATAACAAAGATACAAGAGTAAGTCGTATTTATTTTTGGTCTTTTGAGCATGAGAAAAAATGTGTAATGAATAAGAGAGAGAAGGGCTGTTGATTTTTCATTTCTTTATTTTTGTCTGGTGGATTGTTCATCACAGAAAACTGCATTTTAACACCACTCATTCATTATCTATTTTTGCTGTTTATCGGTACTATTAATCAGTGTCTGCTCAGTAAATACAGATTACAGGTATTCGTGATAAAATAATGGAAACACATTCAAAATTATGAATATAACATTTAGGAGCCGATAATGTAATCAGAACAGAAAACCGACCGATATTCAAAGAGTTCTTTTGCAAATAATCATGTGTACACAATTTTGGTCCAACACAATATAGGTATGCACAAGCTCTTTGGTGACTTGGTCCATGATGGGGGCTGCCTATGGCACAAGTGGGCATAACACTCATGACTTGTGCAAGCGGTGGGCCCAAGTGGGGTGTAATAATTGCATGAAAGATGTAATGTGATATAAAATTAGATTTCCCTCCAAAATCTACTGAGTATAACCAAGCTGATATAAAGAAATCAAACAAAATCAGTGGGATTGTGGAGAACACTCAAGAGCACCAAACAAACTCGAGCCACAACAACCTAAAACCGACCGGTGACATCATTACTTTTCTTGGCACCGCCGGCCCCACCAAGTCCAAATCACTTCATATTTCACATGGTCACTCAATGCTGTCTCATCATCCTGGTTTTATTATCTGTTTATTTTGATTTTGAGCCTATAAATACCAGATCAGTGAGCAAGCTAGGATATACTTTTGGTGAGAGAAAACTTTGTATACATTGTAACTGGTTGATCATGTAACTCTTAGTGTGAGTTCTTTGCCTTCCTCTGGTCTTGCAACCTATTTCTTGAGCTTGCAAGATTAGATTTTGGTATTTGAATTCATTTGTTTGTACTTGGAACCATTGCAATCAAAGCTTCATTTATCTCAAGTTGATTCTTGTATCTTTTCTCTTTTGCATCTTATTTTATATGTATTTAGTTGTGATTTCTTTTTATGATGTGTGAGTAGTTTTGTGCTTGGGCTATGGTGAGGTAGGTTGTGGAATGACTTGCCTTCCAACCCCTCCTTCTTGATTCTTACATTTTACACTTCTTTTCTTAATTTATGCAATTTTATTATATTTTGCTTGATAGGGTATATTGTTTTGAATGGTTGCAAATCAACCTATAATATATATCATATTCCTTCTTTACATTTTATCGTTGTTATATTATGAATCGAAGTTGAAAGGAATATGAAATTAAGTTAAGTGTCGGAAATTAGCTAGATAGAATATATAGCATACAAGCATATGTTCTATACTTGCTAACTTCACTTAACTAATTCCATACTCATTTCACTCTAAGCCCTTAAATTTTTAGTTTCTGTTTAACCTAACCTTAATATCGTATTCTAAATCGACACTTGTTTCGGATAGATGCGATATGCTTTCTTAAGTCAATTAGAAACTAAAAATGGACCTTGAATCAAGTTTGAGAGTTAGGAGTAAAAGCCGTAATTCAACTTTACTAAAACTTAGCCTAAGTTTTCCCTAAACACACCTTATCCTTTCTTTATTTCATTTTCATAAAAACGTGACAATTCCAACTCCAACCATTACTTTATAACTCAAAATGATGTCGTGATATCCACTCCCTGTGAATCGACCTGTACTTGCTGGCTTGCATCAACGCACCGTTCACTTGCGGTATTTTTAGAACTCGAGACTCACGTCGTGCACTATTTTCATCAAGAAACCGACATATCCTCATTTGACAAAACCCTTTTTAAAGGCACGCCACTTTGAGTTTCCATCAAGTTTTTGGCGCCGTTGCCGGGGAATGGTAACATCACTAAGATATTTTGAGTTTTCTTTGTGTATAATTTCAGAAAACCAAAACAAAAATTTAACTTTTTGAATTTTTTAGATGTTTTGCTCTCTGTTGTTTAAACCTGTTAACACCACGAAACTATTTAGAAAAATCAAATAATATAATTGAGGAAATACTATAACAAGGAGACCACAGAAGGAGATTGGAGCCCCATTTCATTTGTTCGACCGACGACATCAGTAAAATCACCGGCGCCGCCGGGCTCACCTTATCATCTGCCTCTAAAAATTTTCTCTTGTGCTCTATTGTTCAATTATTATCTCAATTTTATTGTTTGATTTTTATAATTTTTAGTGTGCAGGGGTTTGGCCACATATATCACTTTTTACTAAAATAACCGTTTTTGAGACATTTTCAGATTCGAGAGAATTGCAAATTGTGATTGTGTGAAGCAAAGGATACACTCAAAGCCAAGGTGATAACGAAGTACAGTGCCAAAGATCCGGGTAGATTGACCCGCGCAAGCGAACTCTTCAAGCCAATCGGATTCAAGTCAACGGGGGTTTCTTAACTCAAAAATCCATCGGTACGTATTCCTTAACATCTTCTTCTCAAATCCGACGCATCCACTACTCTATCTTTGCAGGATTTTTTGCAAGTGCATTGCCAAACGCTAAAGGAACTAACCTGTATTTATTGCAGTGCTGCGCTTAAATATAATTTTTTTTGATTGTTTGATGTCTTGAACAAATTTTTCATTGAATTTCGTAGTGCATGAATTTAATACGGAATTAAGGGCAAAAGAACCCCAATAAGATACGGTAAGGGATTTTATCACCCTTCTCCGTGGCCCACAAACCATAAAGAACGAGCATTTGTTACACTCTCATTAACATTAAAAGAAATTAGACTTTCAGCCTCTAAGGACTTCGCGCTCAATTGGGAAAGTTAAGTGTATTTCAAACACCGTCCATCGTTATATTGTTCAAGAAGTGTCTAGTAAAGTGTGAAAGGCACAACCGCTGAAAGAGAGAAGGTTATTCTAATTAAGGAACCTCGCAAAAGCGAGTGAAAATCTCTCTTCCTCTCTGCACTTACCTGGCTTCTCGATCAGTTTATCTTGGGCCTGTATCGCGATATACTTTTACTTCACAAATCTAGTTTTTTGAGCATGTCTAGTTGACCTAGGCAACCCCTAGATTTTTTAGGTGTGTGCAGTGCGTCGTGGTTGTGTTCTTATTGTGCCTTTTTGTGTGATATTTGTCGTTTGTAAATACATAAAAAAAAAAAAAAAAAATTAGCATTTGTAAGCAACACTTTTTCCTCCATTTCCTTAGTCTTCCCCTACTACTTCCGGATAGTGCATGTCAGTTTGGACTAGAGATTCACAATCTCGATTAGTCCGATTCGTGACTGTATCTTCCGACTCTTCTATACTTTCTGATTCCTCGGAACCGTCTGAGACCCTCTTACCTTCTGCTTTATCGGAGCCGTCCGATTCTACACTTCGTTCACCTTCACTTTCTTCTCCCACATCACCGACGATGACGGAACAAACAATCATAGGGCAGCAGGTGTAACACCCGAGCCCAATACTACTATTTTCTGTTACTGGTTGAGCATTAGATATTACTCATTTCATTTAGCTTGCCTGTTTGACACTTACCGTGAAATTTTATCTGGCTAAGTCATTTCTACATATAACAAATTTTAGCACCTAAAATAAAATTAAAAATATCCATATTGGCCTACTTGACGCCCCTAGCCACGTGGTAGCGTCCGTGCATCGAGTTCTCATCCCGTTCAGTGAAACGGGCGAGTTTGGACGGCTACGCGCGCGTACATGTGTCCGTTTTGGGGGTATGCTTTTTAATCATAAAACACTTAATTTTAAAATTTGGATCCCGCTTAAAATCCTATTATTTTAATTTCAAATTTTTGGACCCGACCCGGGCGCGATTTGGAAATGTTTTATTTGGCGCCAAAATCCCAAATTTTTATAATTTAAAACCTTAGTATATATTTCTCTAACTATTGTAATCTTACTGTTATATATTAAATCCTTTGAATTTTTTTAAACCTCTAAAATCTTTGTCCAGCCAATCGCAAGGCTGTCTGCCTCCCGTGGGCCCCTCTCCATTCCCATTCTCTCTCTCTCTCTATTTCTCTTTCTCTCTCTAACCTCACGTCCCTCAAATCTCTCTCTCTCTCTCCCATATATTTTAAAAACTCTTTCCCTCCCCATATTTCTTCCTTACGTGAACCCATCGGCACCGAACCCTAATCTCCGGCTCCCTTACCACCGCAGCACCAAAGCCGACGCAAACATCACCACCGGCCTCGCCTCCTCGCCCTCGTCGCAGCCGCTACACCATTCCTTCCTCCTCTCCCTTCTCCCTGTGCACCATGCACCAGCCGTGGCCGCGCACCCCCCTACACACGCGTTGCATCGCCGTGGGTCGCCGCCGGTGACCCCCGTCCTCTTCTCTACGGCCTCGCGAGCACCCCTCGGTAAGATCACCTTCTTCCTCTCTCCCTTTCTTTTCTCCTTCTCTGTTAACGTAATTCTTGATCGGCAGATCTTCTCCACGATCACTGCTCACCGCCGGAGCCCGATCGACGCCGTCGACCGTCGCGACCCCCTTCAACCCACAGTGAGTATCCTTCCCTTCGCCACCTTCCTTCCTTCCTTCTTTAACTTTCCTTTCTTTCTCGTCGCAAACTTGATCATTCACTGTTCACTGTTTGGCCGGAATCCGGCGATGCCGACGACGTGATCCGACCTTCCAGCAGGGTACCCCGGTCCGCGTGGTCCCATTGTTCGTTGTTTGGGTTCAATCCGTGAACCGTGCGTCCGTCGCGTGTTTTCCCGCCGACGTTACGTTCCGTTTTCGTGTTCGTCGTTCCGTCGAGGCAAGTATCACTTGCTACATGCTATACTATACAATTATGTATGTTTTGACTCATTAAACCTGCAAAACGTAACTCAGTATAGTATTCTTTCTCTTTTGGTTGCAATATGACATATATCATATCACAGTTAACCTAAAATTACAGTTTGCCACTTTAACCCTAATAACGAAGTTTACCCGTTAACCACATTTTACTGTTTAAAGGATGATAGCCTTTACACCGGTAGTTCTATTACAGTCAGATATTGAAGTAACGGTATTGCACCATCATTTGATCTATTGCACCGCGAAGGGTGCTCCAAACCTGTTAATATGATAAAACGGCTGCACTATGTTAATGCACTATTGTGATTAAATGAACTGCTTATTGTTGTTTAATTTATTGCTTATTTCCTGCTGTTAATCCATGTTCGATTATACATCTGTTGTGAGCACACCCACGATATTGTTACATCTTGACCTTGCTACACATGATATATATATACCGATGCACCTGACATGGTACCCTTTACTATCGACTTGACCTGATGTACCATGACCTGACCTGTTACCTGATCTCATGCCTAATGCCAACAAACCTGACATGGAGTCCTCATGGACCAAGCTTGTTGTCTATCCAGACAAACCTACTGTTACCTGAACTTGTGTTGGCATTAGTTCTTGACCACTGAATACCTGACCTGACACATATAACCTGGGGGTATGGGGAAATCAAAAGGGTAATCTAAAGTGTAACTTAAAAGGGTATTACTTGATTCGTGGTCCCGGGGGGTAACGGGACAGAGCCATTCGTGACTCTTACATTTTCCTGATCCGTGGTCCCGGGGGGCAACGGGACAGAACCACTATTGGTTCCCATCTTCCTGATCCGTGGTCCCGGGGGGTAACGGGACATATCCTTTGAGTTACATGGAGGATTACTCGAATTGATTTCAAGGACTTTAGAATAGAAAACCCGATAAAACAGTTTAGTTACCCACTGCACACTACCCTGCACTGCTTGTTTCATACTATTGCTTCATTCATGTTTATTTCTGCATTGCCTATTACACTGTTCATATTATATTATTGGTTGACATGACGCGCTGACGTCTGGGTTTTGCATGGCCCAGATTCTTTACCACTGTCACTATCCGAGCAGGAGTACTTCAGCCAGCAGGCTGAGTTGTGAGTTCTGTAGTGGTTAGTTTTTATTTCCTGCATTTTTATTTCCAGATGTGAGCCCGCATTATGGGACATACTTTTCTATTATTGTATTGGATCATTTGCTTCCGCATTTATTTATCATTGACTCTTGTTATTCTGGATTGTGGACATGTGTTAGATAATTTTATCTTGTTCTTGATATCTCTACAGCCGTAATGTGACTGTGGATGGATGCTTCCTACCCACAGGTAGCATGGTTAGCTATGTCACATGCCCAATCTTGCGTACTCTGGGAAGCGGGGCGTGACATGGTTCTTTTGGTATCAGAGCCGTAGGTTAGTTGGGTTGATTCTTTTGTAGTTGGGTATTGTACCCAATACACGAATCAGAATACCCGTGTTTAGGAAACATGTCCTGCCACTTTGCCATTTACCATTCTTGAATCACATTCTTCCTGATTATATCTTTTACGACGTGCAAACTTACTTTGCATGTCGACTCGAAAACCTGATTTCTTGTTATCCCTAGGACTTAGGCGACTCGGGTGGAGTTAAGTAATTGTGGCTATGATACCGCGGCATAGTTACAATGCGGTACTCTATTCAAGTATCTTGGAGTTCTAGTCTTGATCTATATTCAAAATCTATCATCATGCTAATGTTGGGTATTTTGAGTTTAGGATTATGGCCGGTAAGAAATTGAAGACATACCAGAGGCGTGTGGACGAAGCCGCCATGCTTGGAGTAATAAGAGGAATGCTGGAAAATCAGAAGAGGCATACTGAGCTGATCCAGCAGCAAGCAGATTCGTTTCAGGAAGGTTTGCAGATCGTTCGGCAGTCTGTAAACAACGCTGGAGCTAAACCAGTTGACCGAGTAGGGACCGTGGCAGATTTCAGATGTTTGGGTCCGACTACATTCACTGGTTTGGAGGAGCCGTTGCTAGCCGAGCAGTGGCTGGTCGACACGGAGAATTTGCTGATTGCGGCATAGATTTCAGAGGACAAAAGAGTTGATGTGGTGCGCATTCAGCTAGTGGATTACGCCCGAGAGTGGTGGCTTGTGGAAGAGACCCGCTTGCCCAAGCCAATCAGTTGGGCGGAGTTTTCTAAGAGTTTCCTGGAGAAGTTCTTCCCGCGGACTGCACGGGAGGAAATGGAAGAGAAATTTATTGGGCTGAGGCAGAATGGAGCACCCGTGGACGTGCATGCAGCAGAGTGGACGAGACTCAGCAGTTTCGCTGGACCTTTAGTCGCCAACGATGCAGACAGGGCACGAAGGTCCATGCGCAGCTTGGATGTGGGCATCCAAAGGCAGACCGTCTCCCTGGGTTTGACCACTTTCTCACAAGTTCTTACGGCAGCTCGGGAACAGCAGAGCATATCGGGAAAATTGGGAGTTCACAGCAGACAGCAGTTGCAATAAGGAAGCAGTTCTGTTGGGCAGGTCGAGTTTAGGGCTAGGCCGACAAACAATATTCTTGCATCAATGGAAGTGATGAAAGTAAAGAGCCGGCTGTTGTTCGTGATTCTATGGACGTGTTTGAAGATATATCGGGTTTACCGCTGAGGGGAGACGTGGAGTTCGCAATTGACTTTATTCCTGGTGCAGCGCCAGTATCTAAAGCGTATTATCCAATGGCGCCAGTGGAATTGGAGGAAGTTAAGAAACAGGTTGCTGAATTGCTTGAAAAGGGTTGGATTCGAAGCAGTAACTCGCCTTGGGGAGCTCCAGTTCTTCTATTAAAGAAGAAGGATGGCACAAGAATGATGTGCATCGACTATCGAGAATTAAACCGGGTGGCTATTAAGAACAAGTACCTGATCCCTCGCATTGGAGAACTTTTTGAGCAGCTTAGTGGCGCGAGGGTATTCTCGAAACTGGATTTGCGATCCGGATATCATCAAGTCCGAGTGAAAGCAGAAGATATTTGCAAGACGGCGTTTCAAACTCGGTATGGACATTACGAGTACCTAGTGATGCCCTTCGGAGTAACGAATGCGCCGGCAATATTTATGGACTTGATGAACCGAATCTTTTCACCGTTCTTGGACCAGTTTATTGTGGTATTCATTGACGATATTCTGGTTTACTCAAAGAGTTTTGAGGAGCATGCTGAGCATTTGAAGATCGCACTGCAGACATTGAGACAGGAGAAACTGTATGCGAAAATGAGTAAGTGCGAATTTTGGCTGGAAGAAGTGAAGTTTCTGGGGCATGCTGTGTCGGGCAATGGTATCGCCGTCGATCCCGAAAAGATTGCAGCAGTTCGAGATTGGCCGATTCCAAAGAATGTAGTTGAGATAAGTTTCCTTGGATTAGCCGGATACTACAGGAGATTTGTGGAGAAATTCGCTCGTCTGGCAGAACCGTTGACCAAGCTTACGCGCAAGGAGGTACCCTTTGTATGGACGGATAAGTGTGCGTTAGCTTTCGGGACGTTGAAGCAGAAGTTGATAACCGCCCCAATTCTGACCGTACCAGACAATTCCGGAGGATTGGTAATTCATAGCGACGCATCTGGGAAAGGATTGAGATATGTTTTGATGCAACATGGGAAGGTCGTAACATACGCATCAAGACAACTGAAGACCCATGAGAAGAATTACCCAACTCATGACTTGGAGCTTGCGGCTGTAATTTTCGCTTTGAAGATTTGGAGACACTACCTTTTGGGCGAAAGAGTCAAAGTTTTTACAGATCATAAGAGCTTGAAGTATGTGTTCACACAGAAGGAGCTTAACATGAGGCAGCATAGATGGTTGGAGCTGATGGCTGACTACGATCTTGATCTTAAGTGCCATCCGGGGAAGGTTAATGTTGGGCCGGATGCGCTTAGTCGGTTACCAGTAATTCAGGTGTTAACTACGCAGAAGGAGATCGTCGCAGATTTTCGAAGATTTGACTTGGAGGTTGTGCTACCACATTATACAGGACAGTTGTTGCAGCTGCAAGTACATTCGTCATTGATCGAGAATATTAAAGCAGCTCAATCGCAGGATCCTAGACTGCAAAAGTTTCGAGAGCAGGTTGAAGCCGGGCTACGAACAGATTTATTGATCCACGAAGATGGTTCGTTGAGGTATGGTAGCCGTTTGTGTGTGCCAAAGGGTGATGTTCGTGAAGAGCTTATGAAGGAGGCACACGGTTCAGCTTATTCTATACATCCAGGAGGTACAAAGATGTACCGAGATATTCAACAGCATTCTGGTGGGAAGGCATGAAACGGGAGATTGCTCACTTCGTGGCTAAGTGCTTGGTGTGTCAGCAAGTTAAGGCTGAACATCAAAGGGTTGCTGGTTTATTGCAACCACTTCCGATTCCTCAGTGGAAGTGGGAACATATAACCATGGATTTCGTGACGGCTTTACCGCGGAGTCCAAAAGGCAACAATGCAGTATGGGTAATTGTTGACCGATTGACCAAGGCAGCTCACTTTAT
This sequence comes from Agapanthus africanus, assembly GCA_030015575.1. Lineage (NCBI taxonomy): Eukaryota > Viridiplantae > Streptophyta > Magnoliopsida > Asparagales > Amaryllidaceae > Agapanthus > Agapanthus africanus. Next base: position 851,094,297 of record CM057339.1, read on the forward strand.
TCCTTTTTGGGTTGGTCAATCAACAGAGACTTTGGCAGAGCGGTACATGCAGGAGATCGTAAGATTGCATGGAGTACCGGTGAGCATCGTGTCCGATCGGGACACTCAGTTCTTATCACACTTCTGGAGGAGTTTACAGGAAAGTTTGGGGACTCGATTGAAGTTTAGCACAGCTTATCATCCTCAAACTGATGGTCAGTCGGAGAGAACGATCCAAACTCTTGAGGATACGTTGAGAACAAGCAGGTTGGACTTCAAGGGGTCTTGGGAGGATCATCTACTTTTGGTGGAGCTGTCTTACAACAACAGTTTTCAGGCAACTATTCAGATGGATCCATTTGAAGCTTTGTATGGTCGTAAATGTCGTTCACCTGTTTGTTGGTACGAGGTCGGTGAACGAAGATTATTGGGACCAGATTTGGTTGTGCAGACAGTTGAGAAGGTTAACCCTATCAGAAATCATATGAAGGCAGCACAGGACCGACAGAAGAGTTGGGCAGATACGTCAAGAAGACCTCTGGAGTTCACCGTGGGTGATTTGGTATTCTTGAAAATATCACCGACTAGAGGGGTGATTCGTTTTGGGAGTCGAGGGAAGCTTAGTCCTCGATTCGTTGGACCCTTGAGATCGTGGAGCGTGTTGGTGAGGTAGCGTATTGTTTGGCGTTACCGCAGTCCTTGGTAAATGTGCACGATGTGTTTCACGTATCTCAACTCCGTAAGTATGTTCGAGATGAAACACACGTTTTGGATCATTCGGAGCTAACAGTACGAGAAGACCTGACTTTTGAGGAGCGACCGGTTGAAATCATGGATCGAAAGGAAAAGGTTCTTAAGAACAAGGTTATCCCCCTTGTGCTCGTTTCTTGGGGTAATCAATCGCATGGAGAGTCCACTTGGGAGCGAGAAGATGAGATCCGACAGAAGTTTCCTCACCTTTTCCTGTAGTTTTCTATCTTTGTATTCTTGGAATTTCGATAGCGAAATTCTTTTTGTAGTTGGGTATAATGTAACATCCGAGCCCAATACTACTATTTTCTGTTACTGGTTGAGCATTAGATATTACTCATTTCATTTAGCTTGCCTGTTTGACACTTACCGTGAAATTTTATCTGGCTAAGTCATTTCTGCATATAACAAATTTTAGCACCTAAAATAAAATTAAAAATATCCACCTTGGCCTACTTGACGCCCCTAGCCGCGTGGTAGCGTCCGTGCATCGAGTTCTCGTCCCGATCAGTGAAACGGGCGAGTTTGGACGGCTACGCGCGCGTACATGTGTCCGTTTTGGGGGTATACTTTTTAATCATAAAACACTTAATTTTAAAATTTGGATCCCGCTTAAAATCCTATTATTTTAATTTCAAATTTTTGGACCCGACCCGGGCGCGATTTGGAAATGTTTTATTTGACGCCAAAATCCCAAATTTTTATAATTTAAAACCTTAGTATATATTTCTCTAACTATTGTAATCTTACTGTTATATATTAAATCCTTTGAATTTTTTTAAACCTCTAAAATCTTTGTCCAGCCAATCGCAAGGCTGTCTGCCTCCCGTGGGCCCCTCTCCATTCCCATTCTCTCTCTCTCTCTCTCTATTTCTCTTTCTCTCTCTAACCTCACGTCCCTCAAATCTCTCTCTCGCTCCCCCATATATTTTAAAAACTCTTTCCCTCCCTATATTTCTTCCTTACGTGAACCCATCGGCACCGAATCCTAATCTCCGGCTCCCTCACCACCGCAGCACCAAAGCCGACGCAAACATCACCACCGGCCTCGCCTCCTCGCCCTCGTCGCAGCCGCTACACCATTCCTTCCTCCTCTCCCTTCTCCCCGTGCACCCTGCACCAGCCGTGGCCGCGCACCCCTCTGCACACGCGTTGCATCGCCGTGGGTCGCCGCCGGTGACCCCCGTCCTCTTCTCCACGGCCTCGCGAGCACCCCTCGGTAAGATCACCTTCTTCCTCTCTCCCTTTCTTTTCTCCTTCTCTGTTAACGTAATTCTTGATCGGCAGATCTTCTCCACGATCACTGCTCACCGCCGGAGCCCGATCGACGCCGTCGACCGTCGCGACCCCCTTCAACCCACAGTGAGTATCCTTCCCTTCGCCACCTTCCTTCCTTCCTTCTTTAACTTTCCTTTCTTTCTCGTCGCAAACTTGATCATTCACTGTTCACTGTTTGGCCGGAATCCGGCGATGCCGACGACGTGATCCGACCTTCCAGCAGGGTACCCCGGTCCGCGTGGTCCCATTGTTCGTTGTTTGGGTTCAATCCGTGAACCGTGCGTCCGTCGCGTGTTTTCCCGCCGACGTTACGTTCCGTTTTCGTGTTCGTCGTTCCGTCGAGGCAAGTATCACTTGCTACATGCTATACTATACAATTATGTATGTTTTGACTCATTAAACCTGCAAAACGTAACTCGGTATAGTATTCTTTCTCTTTTGGTTGCAATATGACATATATCATATCACAGTTAACCTAAAATTACAGTTTGCCACTTTAACCCTAATAACGAAGTTTACCCGTTAACCACATTTTACTGTTTAAAGGATGATAGCCTTTACACCGGTAGTTCTATTACAGTCAGATATTGAAGTAACGGTATTGCACCATCATTTGATCTATTGCACCGCGAAGGGTGCTCCAAACCTGTTAATATGATAAAACGGCTGCACTATGTTAATGCACTATTGTGATTAAATGAACTGCTTATTGTTGTTTAATTTATTGCTTATTTCCTGATGTTAATCCATGTTCGATTATACATCTGTTGTGAGCACACCCACGATATTGTTACATCTTGACCTTGCTACACATGATATATATATACCGATGCACCTGACATGGTACCCTTTACTATCGACTTGACCTGATGTACCATGACCTGACCTGTTACCTGATCTCATGCCTAATGCCAACAAACCTGACATGGAGTCCTCATGGACCAAGCTTGTTGTCTATCCAGACAAACCTACTGTTACCTGAACTTGTGTTGGCATTAGTTCTTGACCACTGAATACCTGACCTGACATATATAACCTGGGGGTATGGGGAAATCAAAAGGGTAATCTAAAGTGTAATTTAAAAGGGTATTACTTGATCCGTGGTCCCGGGGGGTAACGGGACAGAGCCATTCGTGACTCTTACATTTTCCTGATCCGTGGTCCCGGGGGGCAACGGGACAGAACCACTATTGGTTCCCATCTTCCTGATCCGTGGTCCGGGGGGGTAACGGGACATATCCTTTGAGTTACATGGAGGATTACTCGAATTGATTTCAAGGACTTTAGAATAGAAAACCCGATAAAACAGTTTAGTTACCCACTGCACACTACCCTGCACTGCTTGTTTCATACTATTGCTTCATTCATGTTTATTTCTGCATTGCCTATTACACTGTTCATATTATATTATTGGTTGATATGACGCGCTGACGTCTGGGTTTTGCATGGCCTAGATTCTTTACCACTGTCACTATCCGAGCAGGAGTACTTCAGCCAGCAGGCTGAGTTGTGAGTTCTGTAGTGGTTAGTTTTTATTTCCTGCATTTTTATTTCCAGATGTGAGCCCGCATTATGGGACATACTTTTCTATTATTGTATTGGATCATTTGCTTCCGCATTTATTTATCATTGACTCTTGTTATTCTGGATTGTGGACATGTGTTAGATAATTTTATCTTGTTCTTGATATCTCTACAGCCGTAATGTGACTGTGGATGGATGCTTCCTACCCACAGGTAGCATGGTTGGCTATGTCACGTGCCCAATCTTGCGTACTCTGGGAAGCGGGGCGTGACAGCAGGAGGCAGCGTTGTAAGACAGATGCTACCCACACCGTTCATCTTTACCTTCATGCATAGTATTGCCCACCATTGTAGCAAACAACTATGAAATCAAACCGCAATTCATACCACTAATCCCAAAATTCTACGAACTCGAGTTCGAGAATGCTTACCTTTTAATCAGTGAATTTGAGAGAGTATGTGCTATGATGAAAATTCACGGAGTGGGTGAGGATGTCGTTAAGCTCAAATTCATTCCTTTTACGCTTAAAGACAATGCGAAAAGTTGGTTAAAGTTTGTCAACTCGATCGATCACGACATGGGACGACTTTGTAAAAGTATTTCTAAAGAAATTTTACCCTATTCACAAACCGTGCGAATTCAGAATGAAATCCACAATTTTAAACAAAAGGAAGGTGAAATTTTTTGGAAGTGCTTAGAAAGATTCAAAGACATCTTAATCAAATTTCCCCATCACGGGTTAGAACAGTGGAAGTTGTGTCAGATTGTCTACGAGGGTTTAGACTCCAGTTCGCGCATGATGTTAGAGTCCATATGTCAGTGCAAATTTCTGAGTTATGGTGCTAAGGACGCATGGAACTTCTTAGAAGAACTGGCTGACAAAACCATTCAGTGGGAGAGTGTGAGTGAAAAACCATCATCTGTGACTAGGAGCGGTGCACATATAGTCGACACCTCTATAGCAGCCGAAGCAAAAATTGCCGCTCTTGTACGGCGAATGGAAACTTTAGATGGCAAAAATTCACCGCTACCGGTCAACCAAGTTTCTCAAACCGTATGTGCTAACTGTCAGCATCCTAGCCACATAGCGGAGGAGTGTCCGTTTCTCATCGGGTCCCAGGGATATGAAAACGTTAGCACGCTGTATCAAAACCAGTGTCCCAGGAACGACCCTTTCTCACAGACGTACAATCCTGGTTGGAAGAACCATCCCAATTTCACTTGGAATCAGGCACCTTTTCAAAACAACAATTCAAACCCGTCTTTCCAACAATTTCAAAATTCAAATTTTCAAAACCAGAAAATGAGATACTCCAACAACCAACCCCAACTGCCGAATCAGCCCAACCCAACCTTTACACCCCTGGGGTTCGTCCAAGACGACAAGAGGGTGTCATCCATTGAAAAAGGGTTGGAAGGTTTGATTAAAACCTCTGCGCAGACTACGTCTAGTCTGGCCGCTTTTATGCAAACGTCTGGTCAGTTGCATAGCACTAACACACAAGCGATAGCCAGACTGGAAATCCAAATCAGTCAACTAGCTGCTGTAGTAAATAAACGTGAAAAGGGAACATTCCCTTCTCAACCGGTGACAAATCCTAGAGAGCAAATAAACAACAACGCTCATGTTGTTCAACAGAACAACATTGAGAATGTGAATGTCATCACCGTCCTCAGATCAGGATGCACGATTGATAACAAGGTTGTCAAACCCAACGACTCATCCCAACTTGCAGTTATCAGTTCACGTGTCTCATCATCCGTTCCTTCTTCCGGTCCGTCTCCTTCTTCATTATCTTCTTCCTCTTCACCCTCTTCTTCTTCTTCTTCTTCTTCGTCGTCGTCGTCGTCAGCTGCACATCCTTCTAAGCAACCTGAGCTATCGCCGCAAATCCGTCCCGTTGTTCCAGCTAAAACACTCACGCCTTCCACACCTGTTCCATCTGCAACTTTTTCGAACCAAATGCTTGAGCCTAAGGTTTCCTATCCCAATAGGTTGAAATCAAAGAAGCCCTCTGTAAGTATGGAAAAAGTGTTAGAAGCCTTCAAACACTGTGAAGTCAATATTTCGTTGTTGGACGTGGTCCAACAAGTCCCGGCGTATGCAAAATTCCTGAAGGATTTGTGCACGCAAAAACGACGCACGAATGTGCCCAAAACAGTCTTCTTGGCCGCCACTCTGAGCGATGTCTTGTCTAAATCCATTTCGGTAAAATATAAGCACCCTGGTTGTCCTACTATTTCTTGCACTATCGGGGACAAGCAAATCAACCGTGCCTTGTTAAATTTAGGGGCAAGCGTGAACCTTCTCCCGTACTCGGTTTACAAACAACTCGGATTAAGAGAACTCAAGCCGACTAAAGTGACTCTGCAACTAGAAGATCGATTAACGAAGGTACCGAGGGGAGAAATCGATGATGTTTTAATCAAGGTCGGGGAATTCATATTCCCTGTAGATTTCATTGTATTGGAGACTGAACCCGTCGCCAATCCCAGCGGTCAGATTCCAGTCATACTGGGGCGGCCTTTCCTAGCCACATCCAACGCATTGATCAATTGTCGTAACAGATCCATGAAACTCTCATTTGAAAACATGACGATTGACCTCAACATCATCACGCTAGGAAACCAAGCGAGCGAGAGACACGATGACACATTTGAAGTCAACACTGTACATGATATGTCTGAGGAGGGGACATTTGACTTCAAAAATGAGTGTCTTGATGAAACGTTTGAAGAACTGTTTTCTGAGGAGCTTCTTTTTCTTGAGAAGCTAAGTCCTGAACAGGCTTCCTACGCACATTAAGGGCCCCAATTTGAACCACTTCATAACGAACCGACCCCTGAAGTGCGACTATCTGTGGAGGAGCCACCCAGACTTGACCTAAAAGTTCTTCCTGACCATCTCAAGTATGCTTACTTGGGCAATAACGAAATGCTTCCGGTTATAATCGCAACCGACCTTACTCCTGAGCAAGAGTTGGCCCTCATGGACATTCTAAGAACGAACATGGAAGCAATTGGGTGGTCAATGGCTGATATCAAAAGAATCAACCCTGCTATATGTCAGCACAGAATCCACATGACTGATGATTCCAAACCCTTCAAAGATCCTCAACGCCGGCTTAACCCGGTGATAAAAGAAGCGGTGCGGAATGAAATGATGAAGTGTCTTGACAATGGGATCATTTATCCCATCTCTGATAGCAAATGGGTAAGCCCTATTCACGTTGTACCAAAAAAATCGGGTATCGCTGTAATCACAAATGAAGCAAACGAGCTAGTCCCAACCCGCACACAAATGGGATGGAGAGTCTGTATTGATTACAGAAAGCTCAACGCAGTCACTCGCAAAGATCATTTTCCACCGCCCTTCATTGATCAAATACTTGAACGCCTAGCCGGACATGCCTACTATTGTTTTCTAGATGGATATTTCGGCTACAACCAAATCCCGATCGATCCAAAGGATCGGGACAAAACAACCTTCACCTGTCCTTTTGATACATTCGCCTACCGTCGCATGCCCTTTGGGCTGTGCAATGCACCTACAACATTTCAGCGGTGCATTATGAGCAACTTTTCTGACATGGTAGAGCGATTCTTAGAAGTTTTCATAGATGATTTCTCTATCTTTGGAGATTCATTTTCTGAGTGTTTGAAGTATCTTGAACTGGTGATGATCCGATGCAAGGAAAAACACCTCACACTCAATTAGGAGAAGTGTCTTTTCATGATCAAATACGGCATTGTGTTAGGCCATATCATTTCCGAAAATGGCATCGAAGTCGATAAAGCAAAAATCGACGTCATTTCAAGCCTCCCACCTCCACGGACTGTCCGTGACATCAGGGCATTCTTAGGCCACGCCGGTTTTTACAGGCATTTCATCAAGGATTTTAGCAAACTGGCTACATCCTTGACTTCTTTACTGGCTAAGGATATTCCCATTGATTTCAATTCTGAGTGCCTTACTGCATTCAAGGTTCTGAAATCGGAGCTCACTTCCGCTCCGATCTTAAGTGCACCAGACTGGAATGAACCTTTCGAGCTAATGTGTGATACTTCTGACTTTGCGATAGGTGCCATCTTAGGACAACGATTTGAAAAGAAGCCGGACGTTGAATGACGCACAACTGAATTACACCACCACTGAAAAAGAATTCTTAGTCGTTGTGTACGCGCTTGAAAAATTCCATCCTTACTTGATCGGAACCCAAGGCATGATTTACACTGATCATTCTGCACTTAGGCACCTCTTTACAAAAAAGGATGCCAAAGCCAGATTGATACGTTGGATTCTCCTTCTGCAAGAATTTGACCTGGCCATCAAGGATAAGAAGGGAACCGACAATGTTGTTGCCGATCATTTGTCTCGCTTACCAAATACGCCAATTGAGGAAATTCCAATCAACGAGCAATTCCCAGACGAACAACTTCTCTCCGTATCAGTTGAACTCTGGTTCGCTGATATCGTGAACTTTCTTGTCACCGGAGAAACACCTTCTTTTTGGTCGAATCAGGACAAGTCTAAATTTCTCACCCAAATCAAATTCTTTTATTGGGATGAACCATACCTGTTCAAGTACTGTCCTGATCAGATTATTAGACAGTGCATCTCTAATTCTGAAATAAGAAGTGTTCTGTTTTTCTGTCATGATCAAGCTTGTGGGGGCCATTTTGGACCCAGAAAGACGGCTGAAAAGGTTTTGCAAAGCGGCTTCTACTGGCCGACGCTTTTTAAGAATGCTTTCGAATATTGAAAAACTTGTAGCCTATGCCAACACATGGGAAAGATTGGAAAACGAAATTAGATGCCCCTACAGTCCATTCTGATTGTAAAGATTTTCGACGTCTAAGGTATCGATTTCATGGGGCCATTCCCAAACTCTTTTGGGAATTTGTACATTTTTCTGGCTATGGACAATGTGTCCAAATGGGTGGAGGTTGTCCCATGTCGAACCAACGATAACAAGGTTGTCGTAAAATTCTTAAAAGAGAACATCTTTTCTCGATTCGGTACACCTCGCACCATCATCAGTGATAATAGAACGCATTTTTGCAACTGATCTTTTGAATCACTGATGAAGAAATACTTCATTAGCCACAAACTGTCAACACTCTGCCATTCTCAAACTTGCGGTCAGTTCGAAGTCTCCAATAGACAGATCAAACAGATTCTGGAAAAGACTGTCAGCCAAAAGCGCAAGGATTGGTCGTTGAAGTTGAATGATGCACTTTGGGCATTTCGCACCGCCTTCAAAACAAATCTAGGTATGTCTCCATACCGACTCATCTTCGGAAAAGCGTGTCATCTACTTGTTGAATTGGAACACCGCGCATTCTGAGCAATCAAACAGCTCAATGTCGACCTAGAAAAGGCCGGTGAGGCTCAAAAATTTCAATTGAATGAGCTCGACGAGTTACGCAATGACGCGTATGAGAACGCCAAACTGTACAAAGAAAAAACGAAAGTTTTTCACGACAAAGCGATTCTCCGAAAAACATTTACTGTGGGACAAAAGGTTCTGCTTTATGACTCCAGACTTCATCTGTTCCGTGGGAAATTGAAGTCACGTTGGACAGGTCCGTTTCTTGTGCGCACCGTCTTTTCGCACGGCGCAGTCAATATTGAAAATCAGCACTCTGGCAATACTTTCAAGGTCAATGACCAACGTTAGAAGCTATTCTTAGAATTGCCTGCGGAAACAGGGGAGCTCATGTTTTTACATGAGCCACGTTATCTTGATTAAATCACTTCCCCTAATCTTGTATATACATTTTGGTTTTTTTTTCTGTTTGTAATTATTGTTTATTATTTTGACCCCTCAACAATTTTGACTCTCGTTGTATAGCATGACAGTGAGGACACTATCAAGTTTAAGTTTGGGGGTATGCTCGATAAACATTTTTATCTTGAGCATTCATTTGTATATTCCGCATTTACACAAAACATATAAAAAATAAAATAAATAAATAAATAAATAAACCATAAAAATTTGAAAATTCTTCAAAACATAAAAAACTTTTTCGTCATGATTAGCTAGCGGGGGAACTTAGACTCGAAGTCTGACGGTTCGGTTGATAAGATAGAAAAAACTAAGTCCTTTTCGAGAGATTGGCAATCCGAAAGATAACCCTCCTTTGAGTTTAACCGTAGCTGATATACGTCTTTTATAACACTTTACACGTGTCATATGTTTTTGAGAATTAGATGAAAATCTGACATGTCTTTAAAACTTTTGAAAATTGATAAACATTTTTAGGATCAAACAGATTTGTTCTAAATTAAATAATATCAAGAATAGTTCTTGAAGTGAAGTGAATATGAAGGATATTATTGAGTTTTTAATGGAAGCTAAAAGTCTGAAAAATAACCCATCTGGAACCTTGTTGGAATGATCACACACCTTATCCACATGAACACGTCTTCGGGATTTAAAAATAAAAGCTGGCAATATCTCCATTTTCAGAATACTTTAAACGCAAACAAAATGAGTCTTTTATTTTGTGGGCTTGGTAACTTGGGCAATTAAGTCCTCGGGGGTGTCTCCACACCTAATACCCTAAAACCATCTGGTTTGGGAGTCATTGACCCAAAGCTCGCTAAGTTTCCAATCGCCAAATAAAACAAGCCAAGCAAGTGTTCTCTCCAAGTTAAATGTCCTCACGGTTCTTTGTGGGAGAATAATCTTGGCGGAGACGAGTTTTCTAGCTGGAGATATGAAGGTTTATATTTATAAAGACGTTTACACAATAACGAAATGTGTGTATGAACAAAAACAGGTGAAAGACAGGAGTGAAGAATAAGAGTTAGGCTCTCTGTTAAAAATGATATAAGTTCTGACTTGAAATCTTACTGGAGAACGAAACTTGAGAAATCTTAAATCTTTTCAAACTCGTGTGATTCTTTAGAAGTCTATCCTGGTCCGTATTTATGACATAATGACCCTAATCAAGTTCTTAAAATCTTGTCGACACTATTCGCACAATAACGAAAAGACGTGTATAAGCTTATATTAAATAAATTGTGAGGAGTGAAAAATAGGGTTTAACGTTTCTAACTAGGATGATAGAGCTTCTAGCTTTGATCATTAAAATCAAGATTATAATCAACAGTTTTCGCATGACACTAACTTGACAGAATTTTGAGGGTGCATGTCACGCCCCGCTTCCCAGTGTACGGCGAAGGGGACGCGACGAGGTCCGCTACATATATACTCAGAAGTACATACGCTAAGCGTATCTAAGCAATATAAAATAAATACACAAGAGACAAGAGATAATAAAAACAGCAACTTTTATTTATTAACATTCTTTTGTACAATGCATGAAAAGGAAATACAACTGAAATAAAGAGATGCCTAAACAGTGGCATAACAGGAAATTAAAAGTACAGAAAAGAAAAGTGTACAATGAAACTAAAGTGCGGGGTCTTCGGCAAACTGCTCTAAGTCTTCTACAGATGGCTCGATCTCTGCCGGGTCCAAATCACCTGACGACATTCAAAGAAGAAAGAAATAGAATGTCGTCAGCGAACAGGTCGCTCGGTAAGTCCCAAAGGTAAGAGGAAACTAGAATAGACAGAATAAGAAGATATCTTTTAAACTTGTATACTATTGTTGTAATGTTGTGTTAACGCTGTTGTTTGTAGCTTGGTACAGAAGGATGCCAGTGTATACGAGGGGGGTCTCTATATGCTAGAGACCAGGGCAAACGGAATGTACAAGGAACCGTTAAGCCACGGTACAACAGCAACGGAATATAGGTTAGGTGTCTTAATCTGACCGCCTCGTGCCACCTTTAACACCTTCCGTACCAATCTACCCCTTAAACCCCGCGATATCTTGTTTGTATTGTTATCTTGTAAATTGTATTGATTGTAAGATTGATTGACTGACTGACCGAAACCATGATATCAGAAAACGGTTGTAACCGTAGGGCCATGTAAATAGAATAACTGAGAATCATGTAAAAGGAATATGTATATCCATGATTCGGTTCAGTCAAATTGTATAAATTGATAATTGAATTCATGAATTCATGTGTTCATAATGAATTGGAATCTTGTAGATTATAGATTGAATTGAATCATATTAAAGTCAGATTAATCAGACTCAAGCCCGAGTCAGACAATCAGGAATGTAAATCGAAGTCTTATAATTTCTAGGGTCCTTAGGGTAATTTATAAAACTTGAGGGGGTTTTATGTAAAAACACTTTTATATACTTTTCAAAATACACCTCAAGTATTTGTTACTCATCTTTAGAGTTGTAATGAGGGTGGATTTTATATTGTGACATTTCTAGTGAAAATATCCTAGTTTTATAAATAAGGGTATTTATCGGTAATATTGGTTTATTTGAAGTTCATGGTATTTTAGTGTAAAATTTATTCTTGTGATTTTTAGAAAAATGTGGAATATTTATATTATAATAAAATAGATATTTAAATGATAAATATACATATATTTATACAAAAATAATTTTAATAAATATTTTATATTCCAAAAATCTCATTTTCTTAAGATGTCGTATTTTAAACCTTTTGAGACCGAATGCTCCTTGCGGAGGTCTGAATCTCGCACTACTAAGCCCGAGGATGTGCGATAATCCACACCATCCCGAACGGGTTCCCCAAAAATGGGTTGTAGCGACGCTTTGCAAAGATTGTAAATACTAATCCTTAGAAAACGGTTTTATAAAGTAAAAGGTATTTATTTGTAAAAATGTCAATTTTTCGTATTTTAGATTCTAGGGTTTCCTAAGTCAACTAGCCTATTTCTAAATAGTCTAAACGACAAGTCGTTAGATGCCTCAAATCGTCTCTTCACCGCCAATTGTGGCCAGGTAAGTACAAATGAGGAAAGGAGGGATCCGCTCACGAATCACCGTGAGACGGGCCTTTTAAAGTTACCTTTCTCACTTGCCTAGCCTAGCCACCACAAAATCAGGTTTAGATAAACGATCGATGTCCACAACTTATCGTGTTTTCCTAATAAAAGGTATTTATTTAAAAGTGTATCAAATCTAAAACTTTTAGGAATGGTTTTATTAAGAATATGGTATTTAAATGAAAGTGTTGTTTTATCGTATTCCAAGTTTTGATGATATCGTTTTAGGTTGTATATGCGTGTGTGTGGAGGTAGGTCATTACCTCGTGCTCTATTTTAAATGTATAGCAAAGTTAAGGGGATTAAATGTGAAATTGAAACATTGTGGTTTTTAAGTGAAAAATACGATAATTTGATAACGCTATCATTTCATGTGATGAAACTTGTTCAAATTGTTTGTTAAATATTTAATAGTCAACATAAAGATGTTTAAACATGAATGTATTGGTGAGAAATGAAATTTTATAGAAAACCGAATCGGAAATCGGATTTGTTCCGATTCCGTCGGGTTTTGTAATTTCGTATTTTAGAGAATAAGAAAGAGGGATAGAATGAGTCTTACGGGTTTCGATTAAGCAAAGGAGTGAGGGGGGACTAAAGTGGTTGTCGAGGCGTTGCTTCGTCGCCGGTTGTTCCTCAAAACGTCGCCGGAATTTCAGCCGGAATTTCGTCGGAGCTTCGCCGCAAACTTGTTTTCAAAGTACAAAACTCTTGAGAAGATTTTGAGAGAGTGGGCTCAGGATTTTGGGATGAGAGGGTAGGGGGTGTATTTATAGGGTAGGCTAGAGGTAGGGTAGGTGAAGAGTTTTTAAATAAAAAAAAAATTGAAAAAGGTGTGAAAAATCATTAAAATGGTTTAAATGGGGTATAATTTATTCTCTGGAACCGATCCATTTATTTGGAGTGTGCAGGGGAGTTTAGAATACGAAAAGACAGGTTTTTCATGTTGACACCTCGCCGGAATCGGCAACTCCGGCCGGCGGCGGCGGGCCGAGTTCGTTGGTCGGAGGGTGGGGGTCTCGTGGGGTAGGCACTGGTGCTTTTAGTTTTTCAGGTGAAGTTCAAGTTTTGGAAGTTATGGTGTGTCGACTGTTGGGCTTCCTAAGAAATTAAAATAAAAACAATATAAAAATAATGTGGGGCAGGGGATTTGAACTCTGGTGGCTTGGTTCAGCAGTGTAAGGTATTACCAATAAGCTACAAGCTCCTTTTATAATTATTGTGGGAAAATAAATACTTAAAGTGGTAACAACAACATTAAATACCCCAAGTATACTTCAAATTTAAATCAATTTTATGTATACAAAAATTGGAGTTGTTGCAATCTACCCTCCTTACAAAAATTTCGTCCTCGAAATTTACAACCTTTATTTGAGGACTAGTTTACAAAGAGGTGAGGATATCTTGCACGCATTTCATCTTCCCTTTCCCAAGTGGATTCTCCTGGAGTGTCTTTCCTCCATATTATCCGGACCAAGTTAACTTCCTTGTTCCGAAGTGTCTTCACTTTCCTGTCCAGGATCTCCGCAGGCTATTGCTCACAAGACAAGTCAGGCTGTATAGTGAGCTCGGAATGATCAAGAACATGGCTGGGGTCACTCACATACTTTCTGAGTTGGGATATGTGGAACACGTTATGCACTCCTTCCAATGAGGGTGGAAGTGCTAAGCGGTATGCCACTTCACCGACTCGTTCGAGTATGTCGAACGGTCCAATGTATCTCGGACTTAATCTAACCCGTCTTCCAAATCGGATCACTCTGTGGTTCGGAGATATCATCAAGAATACATAGTCTCCTGGATGGAACTCCAAGTGTCGTCTCTTTGCATCAGCCCAATGCTTCTGTCTATTTTGGGCTATGCGCATCCGTTCCTTGATAGTACGAACCACATCAACGGTCGCTACTATCATCTCTGGTCCAAGAAGTTCCCTATCTCCGATGTCATCCCAACTTAATGGTGATCAACACTTCCTTCCATACAATACTGCAAAAGGTGCCATTTTTAAGTCGACGATGTACACCCCACGAGTTGCGGGGAGGCGGAAATATGAAAAACGATCTTTATAGTTAAACTAACATCGACTAACCGAACGGATCTTTGCTAAACTATAACTAACACTATCATATGAGTAGTTAGCTACTATGAAAGAAGATTATACCTAATGAACCAAGTCCTTCTTCTTCTCGTTAACCACCTCCTCGTCGGCCTACTCTTTGTAATAGACGATCCACCCGAAAGCTACTACTCCAAGCTTTGCCTCTAACTTGAGGAAACTAGGTTACTCAAATTGCTAATCAAAGTCACCTAGGTAATATAGAGTGTGATTAAGGATTAACAACCCTTGATCTCAACACATGAGAGGTTAGGGTTAGGATTTGAAGAGAGAGAGCTTGAGGAGAGAGAAGGTGAGAGTGAGAATGAAATGAAATAATGATATCATTTGAATATATGAAGCATAAAGATTTATTAAATGAATAATCAAATGATTTATCAACCATGCTTCATTTATTCATTATGAGTGATTCATCTAATGAGTCATTAGTCATTAAATGCACCATTAACTACATGAATGAATTACAAAAATGAGTCACTAAATCAATAAATGCAAATGCCACTTTAGCCCTCAAGTCATCATCCTTCTAGAATCTTCTCAAGAATTTACTAGAACGCCCCTCCTATCCGTGAAAACATGGAAAAACTTTAGACTGTATAAATCCAATAATCCGATACTAGAATCTGGCTTAAACCAAAGCCGGCTAGTAAAAACTGTCCGAACATCGTACGTGCGTAAAAACACGTATGTGTCCGAACCCTTGTCGTAAAACAATACGACCTCTATATCATTTCGCCCGGAGCAGGGAAACTCTCTGTGTGGGACTCTAAAGACTCGACTACTACGCTGGTAGTGGGTTTAACCACAGACCACAAGCGGCACTAGCTGTACGTAACGGTCCCCAGGTAGATGTCGATAAGAAGGCCGATGAGGAAACCCATCCGAACTCCTACCGAACCTGATGTGACAATCTCCGTACAGTCTGGTCTGTTCGTCTAGGACTATCGCATATCGGGCCTAGGGGGCAGCAAGCGTCAGTCCCCTAAAAGCGGTATAAGTCGTGTCGGAGCGTAGCCCATTACACCTTGAGAAACTACTGGAAAACATACCAGTAAATCTCGCTTGCCCTGGCCAGGGACTTTGCGTTATGGCTCTCCAGACACAGCGCGATATCAACTCCCAATACCGGGAGAGACGAATCCTGTCTAACCGCCACTGCCTCCAAGTGCTCGGGACTGCACCCAACTGCTACATGTTGCATGACTCTTTTGAGCCGTGGTAGGGTAGCAATCTAAGAACAGTGGGACACACTCGAGGCGAAGCAGCAGTGTCAAGTCTGCGGACTATGCTGTACTCATGTCACCTGGGAACTGTTAACTGACGACGGATATAGTACCAACCAACAGTTCCCCGCGAGTCCTGTCCGGTGTACCCGTAATCCAACGAGCACCTGTATACTATCTCCAGTACGACGTACTGATGGATGTGGGACAGACCATCTCTCCAACTGGGATGAGAAGTGTACACACTAGTCTACTCCGGAGTATCGATGCCCTGTCTCGATAATCCTATGACTAGGGACCTGAAAAAGGATGTGCTTATAGACTACAGTTCATATCAGATTTTTGCATTTTTATACCGCCCAATTTTTATCACATTGCTTATCGGTAGGTACTCTTGAGCCGTGTTTGCTAGTTAATTGCAGGATACAGGTTCTCAGCTCTAAACAATGAAATTCATGGAAAAGCACGACAAATTCCGGATTACTGCCAACCACAGATAAAACACGGGTCTCCGCTCTCTATCCGTATGTTGCCGCACACCGGTTTAAGGGACAAAATGGCAAATCGATGTCATTTTCATGCACAAAGCTCAATGTCAACACAAGATCCAACATATCTACGCGGCGCTCGAGGAAATCATGACAAAAGATCCACATCACATCACCTTTTGTTCTGCTGAAATTCTGGAAAAATTGTGAAGAGTTTCTGAGAAAAAACATATACCACACTGCATACAACAACAAACAGGAGAAAACCACCAAGTTTCATGGCCTAACTCCAGTAAAGGGCCGCGGTTCCGCGGCATAAGCATGCTTAGGCCGCGGAACCGCGGCCGTACGGGCTCCTCAGTGGACGATATTTCAGGGGTATTTTGGTCATTCTATATGGAGGCAGTTTGTTGCCCTAGGTTTCCATTTCCCTGCCTATAAATAGTCCAGAACTTGCCAAAGCCAAGGGTGCTTATTCTTGTATTTAGATTTTAGAATACATGTGTTGTTCTTCTTCCTCCTCTCATCTCTTCTCCATTGAAAACTTGTAGTGAGCTTTTGTGAGTGAAGAATGAATAAAGGAGTTCTTGTTCTTACCATGCTTATCTTGTTGTAATTGTTAATTATAATTGCTTGTATTTTCATTTGCTAATCTAGTTGTTGTTATTTGTTGTTTGTTTCTTTATTGTTCTCTTTTTCTTTATCCTTAAACAACAATGATGCTTAAGCTTGATCCTTGCCAAAGTGAGGTCTCAAATAGCTAGTTGTAATCTTCTAACCTCTTTCTTTCTATCTTCCTCCTTTTGTTTTATTTTCTTTTTTCTATAATGGGTGAGTAGTTTTCATACTTGTTAGGGTAGGATAAGGAAAGTTTGAGAGAAGGAAATCTCTCTCACTCTTTTCTTGTCCAACATCTTGATTCGGGCTCCCGTTAATTGAACCACAATCCGCTCCCTACGGCACCCTATCCTACATGATAGCGGTGATTCCTTAGTGAGACCGGTTGTGGTTGAATTAACCGGAGGTTAAGGCTAAGAGCCAAGAACGGACGGACAAGCACCAAAAGGAAGAACTTATGCGTTGGAAAGCCTAGCTTATACTCGCAAGTTCCTTCCTAGTCGTGCTAATCCTCGTTGTTGCCGATTACCGTAACACCGATATTAAGAGTGGCAACGGAAGAAGTGAGCGACTCCTAACTCAAACTAGCCTAATCCTAACCCTAACAAGCTCTCTTTATATATCATTTTAGCACATAAGTAATCCAAAAACAAACCTGGACATTTGGACTTAACTCGTTAAAACACATAGAAAAAGACTCACATCTCCTTGCGGACGACCCGTACTCAACCGGCTAGCTACAAGCGAAACCGTCTTGATTGCGGTAATAAACTTAGCACGCAAAAAATTCTATCAATCAAATGGCGCCGTTGCCGGGAAGACGGTAGTTTATTTCTTTGTGTAATTTCGGGTTAATTTGTGAATATAAATATAACCGAAAAACAAAACAAAAAAATATACATTGTAAAAAAAATATCTTGTTATTTTTGATTAGTTTTTGTGCAAGTGTGCAGGATAAAAAGACGGTCAAGTTCAGCGCCAAAGACGTGGGAAGTTAGACCCATATCTCACGGCTACACCGCGACGGATCAAGATGAAGCCAACGGTCTACTGTAAAATTCTGGAGCAGATCGAGTAAGCAAATCAAGATTTAGGAGCTTTAGAAAAGAAAAGGACACCCAGAACAGAACAGAACAGGAATTTGAAGGCCCATCTCCTTTTTCCTACCGCGGAACTGCGGCATAAGGAGTCTATTGCCGTGGAACCGCGGCCGCTTGGAGCCAACAAAAACCAAAAATCCTTGTGAGTGTTCCTTACTCCTTCCCCTTTCCTCTGAACTCCACTGAACTGTGTTTTCTGCAGCATTCTTTGCGCAAACTCTCTTCCCCCTTCCAATAAATTGTTTTTGTGCAGGATTCTTTGCGCCGCGCTAAAAAAATAAAAAATGTTTGCAGTTGATTGTTACTGCTTTGCATATATTAATACGGACTTTAAGGGGCTTGAAACCAATTCAGATTGGGTGGGGATTTCATCACCCTTCTCAGGACCCCAGAAATCACAAAAAGCATATGCATTGACCATTGATTAATTAAAAAATACTAGACTCAGCCCTAAGGACTTCGCGCTCAATAGGACAGAGGACTAGTTACAATTATCGGCCGTTTATCCTATCCTGACTTTTGCGGTGTCTAGGCAAGCGTGTCCAAGGCAAGTGGTTACTTAATTAGGACCACTACTTACGTAGTGGGGAGCCTCCCACTTACCTGGCACTTACCTGGCCACAATTGTTGGAGAAGAGGCGGTTTGAGGTCCTATTTCTAGCCCTTTGGAACAGTTAGGAGCTGTCTAGCTGACCTAGGTGATCCTAGATCTAGGTGTGATTGTGCATATCTTGTTTGTGATTGCTTGAAGCCGTAAGCCCGTACATATTTCTGTAAAGCTCTTTCTAAAAAAAAGGAAAAAAAACCACAAAACCAAAAACTTTTATAAAAACTTGCCCTTTGTCGCCAGAATCCATTTTTTACCTACCTCCTATCATATTTCTCCATTGATGTTTTCTTACCTTCACCTTCTTCGTTTTGACTATACTAAACTCGTTTTGTGTATGTCCGCTTGGACTCGGGACACTAGCGCCCGCCTAGTCCGCGTTACGTTAGTCGCTACCGACTACGCGATCGACTCAGACGTCGAAACTCCGTCCACGCCTCTTTCACCCTTACCTTTGTCGGCCAACTTCGACGTTGACCAGAATTCTGTTCATACATCTTCACCTTCACAATCACCAACCTCTTCTTCCGCGATGTCAGGATTTAATCCAAACATCTCTTTGACTCCCCCGGGATTGACTCCACCTCCTATGGAGACAAATAACCCACCACCACCGCCTGTTGTAGCGCCGCAACGAATCGCGCTCCAGGATCGTTTCTATCCCACCCGTTCTGCACTTCCCACCTGTCTTTCCCTTCCACCGGCCAATGGGGATAATTTTGAAATTAAGCCCCACTTCATTAACATGCTTCCGAAATTTCATGGGTTTGAATCTGAAGATGCCTATATCTTCATCAACAAGTTCCAAAATGTTTGTGCCATGATGAAAACTACCCAGCTGTCGGACGATGCTATACGGCTACGGGTCATTCCGTTCACTTTATGCGATCTTGCTGAAAAATGGCTGTATAGCACCGCTTCCCACTCCATAACCAGTTGGGACGAGTTTGTGAAAGCGTTTCTCAAGAAATTCTATTCGAATCATAAAACCGCAAGGATCCGTAACGAAATCAACCAATTCTCTCAGCTTCCTACTGAACCCTTCTGGAAGTGCTTTGACCGGTATAAAGACCTTCTTGTTCAGTGCCCTCACCATGGTATCGAGAAATGGCAACTTTTCTAAACCTTATATGAGGGCCTGAACCCAGCAACCAAGCAGTTGTTGGAAACCATTTGTCAGGGCCACTTCCTATCGAAATCTGACGAGGAAGCGTGGCAATTCTTCGACGACCTTGCGGAACAAACGCTTCAATGGGAGAGCACTAGACCTACTACTTCTTCTTCTTCCTCCACTTCTACCGGTCAGTCTAGGGTAGGAATTCACCAACTCGATGTCTCTATTGCGATGAAAGCTGAAATGGCCGCAATAACGAGAAAACTTGAAGCAATAGAGAGCAAATTTTCATCTCCTGCTCTTTCCCCTGTTCTCCCCCTTCGTACCATTTGTGCTTGTTGTTCCGATTCTTCTCACTTAACCGAAGAGTGTCCGTACAATCCACCATCCCAAGGACAGGATCAGGTTAATGCTGCATTTCAGCAAAGACCGAGAAATGATCCATACTCTTCCACTTACAATCCCGGTTGGAGGAACCACCCCAATTTCGCCTGGAATCAGAATCAACAACAATTCCAAGGCAACAATTTCCAGAGGCCTCCTCCTCCGCAACAACAAGCGCAACAACAAACTCAACAACAATTTCAGCAGCCCTTCCAACCCCAACCTTTTCAAAATCAGACGAACAACTTTGCACCCAACAATTCTTTTCCACAAAACAACTTTGTTCCGTCAAACAACGATAAGGTTTCCTCACTAGAACGAAATCTGGAGGCGTTCGTTAAACAATCGACACAATCCACTGCCAACATCCAGTCGTCTATTCAGTCTTTGGTGCAACACACTGCTGCACACGGGCAAAGCATCAAGACCATCGAAGCCCAGATTGCACAGCTGAATGCGGCGTTAAGCGAGCGAGAAAAGGGGAAGCTTCCATCTCAACCACTCCCAAATTCCGGTCACCCACATAATGTACATGTTGCTCTTGAACAACAGAACCATAATGTGAGTGCCGTGACTACATTGAGATCAGGAAGGATGCTGCACAACAACATCGGCACAGCAATTGAGGATAATGACACCCCGGACGCTTCTTCTTCTTCTTCTTCGTCTTCTGAGCCTATTCTCCATTCTTCAAAAGGCTCTTCTTCTTCTTCTTCTGCTCTGAACGGACCCACTTCTCACTCCACGAAAGCACCAGCTCTGGGATCCGTTCCAGCTCCACAATCTCCTCCACAAGCATTAGACTTAACTAATTTTAAAAACGTTCCATTTCCAAACCGGTTGAGGTCCAATAAACAAAATCCATAAATGGAGAAGATTCTGGAGTTGTTTAAGCAGGTTAACATCAACATTCCCCTTTTAGATGCTGTCCAACAAGTCCCGTCCTACGCGAAAATCTTAAAGGACTTGTGCACGAAAAAGAGGAAGTCTCAGGTACCCAAGAAAGTTTTCTTGGCTAGTGCTGTGAGTGATGCTCTTACCCAATCTTTACCGCAAAAACGGAAGGACCCTGGCTGTCCTACGATTTCTATTACCATTGGGGATAAGAACATCAACCACGCACTATTAGATCTTGGTGCCAGTGTTAACCTGCTTCCGTACTCGGTATATGAGCAATTAGGTGTAGGAGAGCTGAAACCCATATACTGTACTCTCCAAATGGCCGACCGATCAATCACCCATCCTAGGGGTGAGCTAGAGGATGTGTTAATCAAGGTTGGGGACTTCATATTCCCTGTTGACTTCATTGTATTAGACACACAGCCTGTAGCTAACCCCCGGAATCAAATTCCGGTGATACTCGGTCGCCCATTTCTTTCAACCTCAAATGCTGTGATCAATTGTCGCAATGGTTCGATGAACCTATCTTTTGGAAACATGACAATTGAACTCAACATTTTTAGGTTGGGGAATCAGCCCTCCGAACCTAATGCTCATATACTAAACGTTTGCTCAATCCAGGAGATCACCCCAGAAGAGTGTGAATTCGAGGAGTTTTTGTTCGATCACGATAACCTTAACGCCACTAGTGCGTTCCTCTTCGAACCTGCTGCTGTTTCTGCGCCTGATAATGAATACGAGTGTTTCACTTTCTCGAACGATCATAGCCCCTCACCACCCGAGTTTGAATCCTTCGAATTTCCGGATGAGTTACCTGAACCATCCAACTCGGTCGCTTACACTCGTTTTGAACCTTTGCTGGAATCCTTTGAGTTCGAGACCTTCTCACCATTCTTGCCTTCAATCGTTTCACCTCCAACGCTCGAACTCAAGCCTTTGCCGTCTCACCTTAAGTACGCTTACTTGGGTGAGAACGAGACCCACCCTGTTATCATCTCGGCTTCTCTAGCTCCAGAGCAAGAGAAAGCCCTTCTTGCGGTCTTGCACAGCAACAGGCAAGCTTTTGGCTGGTCCATGGCGGACATCAAGGGGATTAGTCCCCTGATCGTTGAACATCACATTCATCTGATGGATGGTGCCAAACCAGCCAGGGATCCACAAAGACGACTCAACCCAGTCATGAAAGAGGCTGTGAAAAAGGAAATCGTGAAGTGTCTGGATAGTGGTATCATTTACCCTATCTCTGATAGCCAGTGGGTTAACCCCATTCACGTTGTCCCCAAGAAATCAGGTATAACGGTCATCACTAACGAGGCGAACGAGTTAATCCCTACTCGCACCCAAACTGGGTGGCGAGTATGCATCGATTACAGAAAACTCAACGCCGCAACGCGGAAGGACCACTTTCCGCTACCTTTCATTGACCAAATGCTTGAACGATTGGCCGGACACGAGTACTACTGCTTTCTTGATGGCTACTCCGGCTATAATCAGATTCCCATCGCCGAAAAAGACCAGGACAAGACCACATTCACTTGTCCTTTCGGCACATTTGCATATCGACGCATGCCCTTTGGGTTATGCAATGCGCCCGCTACCTTCCAGCAGTGTATGATGGGAATCTTCTCAGGCATGGTGGAGAAATTTTTGGAGATCTTCATGGACGATTTCTCCATCTTCGGCGATTCCTTTAACGAGTGTTTGCTGCATCTTGACGCTGTCCTTACCCGATGTAAGGACAAGAACCTCACTTTGAATTGGGAGAAGTGCCACTTCATGGTGCGCGAAGGTATTGTCTTAGGACATATCATTTCGCAAAATGGCATAGAGGTTGACAAAGCGAAGATTGAGGTCATTTCCAATCTCCCTCCTCCCAGATGCGTCCGAGACATCCGAGCCTTCCTTGTCCATCTCAGTTTCTATCGACGGTTCATCAAGGACTTTAGCAAGATTGCTAGGCCCTTGACTCTTCTACTGGCCAAGGACACGCCATTCGACTTCAAATCGAGCTGTGTGACTGCGTTCGAGTCATTAAAAAGCTCACTCACTTCTGCTCCTGTTCTTTCTTCACCTGACTAGACGCACCCATTTCAGATTATGTGCGATGCATCCGACTTTGCCATTGGTGCTGTCCTTGGACAACACATCAACAAGATGCCGCACGTAATCTATTATGCTAGCCGAACCCTGAACGACGCCCAACTTAATTATACAACAACTGAGAAGGAATTCTTGGCTGTTGTATTTGCTTTGGAAAAGTTCAGGCCTTACCTCATCGGCCCTCCAGTCATTGTCTACACAGACCATTCTGCTCTGCGCCATCTTTTTGCGAAGAAAGATGCAAAATCTCGGCTAATACGTTAGATCCTCTTGCTTCAAGAGTTTGACCTTGTCATCAAGGACAAAAGAGGATGTGAAAACGTAGTCGCCGACCATCTCTCACGACTTCCTTTTTCGCCGTCGCCTCAACTTCCGATCAACGACGTTTTTCCGGATGAACAGCTCTTGACAGTATCTCGCGAACCCTGGTTCGCAAATATTGTGAACTATTTGGCCACAGGGCTACTACCGACTGAATGGTCAAGTCAGGACAGATTTCGATTCTTATCCCAAGTAAAACACTTTTACTGGGACGAACCCTATCTGTTCAAGTACTGTCCCGACCAGATTATTCGTCGGTGTGTCCCTGACGATGAATTCAAGAGTGTGCTGTCATTTTGCCACGATCAAGCATGTGGTGGGCATTTTGGCCCCAGAAAGACAGCTGAGAAGATCTTGCAATGTGGTTTCTACTGGCCACAACTCTTCAAAGACGCTCATGACTATTGCAAGACTTGCTCCCGGTGCCAACACTTGGGCCGGATATCCCGGAGGAACGAGATGCCGCTCCAACCAATCTTGGTTGTGGAGATTTTCGACGTTTGGGGGATAGATTTCATGGGGCCGTTTCCCAGCTCTTTCGGGAACTTGTACATCCTTCTCGCTGTTGATTACGTCTCTAAGTGGGTTGAGGCTGTGCCCAGCCGGACTAATGACAACAAGGTTGTCGTTAGGTTTCTTATAGAAAAAAATTTCTCCCGTTTTGGGCACCCCCGAGCGATCATTAGCGACAATGGAACTCATTTCTGCAATAAGACTTTCGAGGCCTTGATGCGGAAATATTCCATTAATCATAAGCTATCTACGCCCTACCACCCCCAAACCTGTGGGCAAGCCGAAATTTCAAATCGGCAAATCAAGCAGATACTAGAGAAGACGGTTTCCAAGAACCGTAAGGATTGGTCGCTGAAACTCACTGATGCCCTTTGGGCATTTCGAACCGCTTATAAGACCGATCTTGGCATGTCTCCCTATCGGCTTGTGTACGGAAAGGCTTGCCACCTCCCTGTCGAAATAGAGCATCGCGCATTTTGGGCGATAAAAGAGCTGAATCTGTCTCTCGAAGATGCGGGCAGCCATCGGAAGCTGCAGTTGAACGAATTGAGCGAGCTTAGGGATGAGGCTTACGATAACGCGGTTGTCATTAAGAACCGAATGAAGGTGTTTCACGATAAACACCTTTTGCGCAAAACTTTCGTACCTGGTCAGCAGGTACTGCTTTACGACACCCGGCTACACTTCCATCCAGGAAAGCTCAGATCTCGCTGGAAAGGGCCGTATTTTGTGCGGAATGTGTATCCGCATGGCGCGGTGGATTTGGAGAATCCAAAGGACGGTTCATTTTTCAAAGTAAATGGACACCGACTTAAACCATACCTTAGCGCCGAACCAACAGAGGAGCTCCTGGTCTTACACGAGCCGGTTTACCCTGCATAATCTTCCTCTGCCTACCACCAAACTTAGGTTATCCAGCCAAGAACAGTGGACACTGTTCCAAATAAGTTTGGGGGTATGTATATACCATTTTGTATATATTTGTAGATATTCTTTTCCATTTTTACTATTTTTCTTTTTCTTTGGAAAAAAAACACAATTTTTTTTTTGTATCTAACCGACAATTTTGACCCTTCAATGATCTCTTCATGCAATGACAGTGAGGACACTGTCCAGTTTAAGTTTGGGGGTATGCTCGGTACGCATTTCTAACCTTCGCATTCATATGTATATTTTGCATCTGCATACTAAAATCCATAAAATCCATAAAAATCTGAAAATTTTCTAAAAACATAAAAACTTTTCTGTCAAGTTAGCTAGTGGGAGGACTCTGATTCAACATTTCGACGGTTTTGTTTGATAAGATAAGAATAACTATATCTTATTTTTAGATTTTGAAAACCTGAAAGATAACTCTCCTTTGAAGTTAACTATAGCTGATATACGTCTTTACATCATACTACACGTGTCGTGAGTTTTGGAAATTAGATGACAAGTCTTTTATGTCTAAAAACTTTTAAATGGATAAATGATTTTCTGAGGATCAAATAGGTTTGTTCTGAAATAAGTAATATCAAGAATAGTTTATGAAGTGAAGTGAATATGAAGGAATGTTATTGATGCCTTAATTGGAACTAATTCTGAAAAACAACCCATCTGAAACTTGATTGGAATGATGACACACCTAACCCACTAAACACGTCTTTTATCCAAAAAATAACTGAACTGCCGGTTATATCTCCGTTCGCATTGAATCATCATGATTTTCACGCTAAATTGTCTTTTGTTTTTGGGCCTAGGTAACTTGAGTAATTAAGTCTGCTGGGGTGTCTCTACACCTAATACCCTAAAGCTAACTGGTTTGGGTGCATTGACTCAAAGCTCGTTAAGAAGCCTAGAAAGTCCAGATAAAAACAAAGTCAAGCAAGTGTTCTCTCCGAGTTAAAATTCCTAACGGTTATTTGTGTGAGAATAATCTTGACAAAAGACAGGTTTTTATAAAAAAAATATTTCTAGCGGAGATATGAAGGTTTTATTCTATGATAAAGACTATTGCACGTTCACAGAGGTGTGTATGAAATGAAAACAAGAAAAAGGTGGAGTGAAAAATAAGACCTAGTTTCCTATTGAGGAAGATAGAAATTCTGAAATTGAAACCTTACTGGAAAACGAAACTTGAAAAATACTTAATTCTTTATAAAACTTATGTGATCCTTTTAAAAATTTTATCTGGGCTTTTATTGTGTGACATAATAACTTTAATCGATCCTTCTGGAACCTAACGACACTATTTGCACTGCACGTAAAGACATATAAAATCTTAAGTTAAATAAAAAGTGAGGTGTGAAAAATAAAGGTTCGATAGTCTAGACTCAGGATAATAGAATTGTTATTTTCTGAAACAAAACTTTAGGGGTTTTGAATCGTAGTTATTTTGCAAAACTAGTTTGACCGGATTTTGTGGGTAGTATCCGCTGAAAACCCTCGGGAGACAACACTCCTCCTACTAGGGACACCTAGAGGTTTAACGGCTTGTTGCACATGCTCAGTGCAATCACGTTCCTTGTGAAAGTGAGATTAGGAATTTTTTTGAATAAATTGGCTTTGCTCGGGATGAGCAAATGATAAGTTTGGGGGTATTTGCTCATATCAGATTTTTGCATTTTTATACCGCCCAATTTTTATCACATTGCTTATCGGTAGGTACTCTTGAGCCGTGTTTGCTAGTTAATTGCAGGATACAGGTTCTCAGCTCTAAACAATAAAATTCATGGAAAAGCACGAAAAATTCCGGATTACTGCCAACCACAGATAAAACACGGGTCTCCGCTCTCTATCCGTATGTTGCCGCACACCAGTTTAAGGGACAAAATGGCAAATCGATATCATTTTCATGCACAAAGCTCAATGTCAACACAAGATCCAACATATCTATGCGGTGCTCGAGGAAATCATGGCAAAAGATCCACATCACATCACCTTTTGTTCTGCTGAAATTCTGGAAAAATTGTGAAGAGTTTCTGAGAAAAAACATATACCACACTGCATACAACAACAAACAGGAGAAAACCACCAAGTTTCATGGCCTAACTCCACTAAAGGGCCGCGGTTCCGCGGCATAAGCATTCTTAGGCCGCGGAACCGCGGCCGTACGGGCTCCTCAGTGGACGATATTTCAGGGGTATTTTGGTCATTCTATATGGAGGCAGTTTGTTGCCCTAGGTTTCCATTTCCCTGTCTATAAATAGTCCAGAACTTGCCAAAGCCAAGGGTGCTTATTCTTGTATTTAGATTTTAGAATACATGTGTTGTTCTTCTTCCTCCTCTCATCTCTTCTCCATTGAAAACTTGTAGTGAGCTTTTGTGAGTGAAGAATGAATAAAGGAGTTCTTGTTCTTACCATGCTTATCTTGTTGTAATTGTTAATTATAATTGCTTGTATTTTCATTTGCTAATCTAGTTGTTGTTATTTTTTGTTTGTTTCTTTCTTGTTCTCTTTTTCTTTATCCTTAAACAACAATGATGCTTAAGCTTGATCCTTGCCAAAGTGAGGTCTCAAATAGCTAGTTGTAATCTTCTAATCTCTTTCTTTCTATCTTCCTCCTTTTGTTTTATTTTCTTTTTCCTATAATGGGTGAGTAGTTTTCATACTTGTTAGGGTAGGATAAGGAAAGTTTGAGAGAAGGAAATCTCTCTCACTCTTTTCTTGCCCAACATCTTGATTTGGACTCCCGTTAATTGAACCACAATCCGCTCCCTACGGCACCCTATCCTACATGATAGCGGTGATTCCTTAGTGAGACCGGTTGTGGTTGAATTAACCGGAGGTTAAGGCTAAGAGCCAAGAACGGACGGACAAGCACCAAAAGGAAGAACTTATGCGTTGGAAAGCCTAGCCTATACTCGCAAGTTCCTTTCTAGTTGTGCTAATCCTCGATGTTGCCGATTATCGTAACACCGATATTAAGAGTGGCAACGAAAAAAGTGAGCGACTCCTAACTCAAACTAACCTAATGCTAACCCTAACAAGCTCTCTTTATATATCATTTTAGCACATAAGTAATCCAAAAACAAACCTGGACATTTGGACTTAACTCGTTAAAGTACATGGAAAAAGATTCCCATCTCCCTGCAGACGACCCATACTCAACCGGCTAGCTACAAGCGAAACCGTCTTGATTGCGGTAATAAACTTAGCACACAAAAACTCTATCAATCAACTACCCATCCCCCACTAGTGTGAATGCCATCACAACGCTGGTAGTCAAGCAAGATCCTAAGGGCTCTATCAATACGTACACACATATTAAGATAGATATAACCAAGTAGCATACTACCATGTTTAGCAAGACTGTTAATATAACTGTGAATATCCCAAGCTTCCATTAAGTAATATACAAGCTAGTATGATACAATAATGGCCCCTAGGGCATATACACTAACAATCTCCCACTTGCACTAGGGCCATGTACTGGCATATCGAAGACCGATCATCTCGAGTAGCCTCTCGAACTGAATCTGAGGTAAGGCCTTTGTGAATGGATCGGCAGTGTTCTCCTCTGTAGCAACTCTCCGGACCTCGATCTCCCGGCGATTTATGATCTCCCTGATCAGGTGATACCGCCTTAAGATGTGTCTGGACTTCTGATAGGACCTGGGTTCCTTCGCTAAAGCTATAGCTCCGTTGTTGTCGCAATACAGCGGTATTGGATCAACAATGGTAGGAACCACCTGAAGTTCTGTTAGGAACTTCTTCATCCAGACCGTTTCTTTTGCGGCATCGCAAGCAGCAATATACTCCGCTTCCATCGTTGAGTCAGCAACGGTGTCCTGCTTGCAACTCTTCCAGCACACCGCCCCTCCATTGAGGGTAAAGACATAACCTGGCATGGACTTGGAGTCATCCTTATCACTTTGGAAGCCGGAATCAGCAAAGGCCTCAATCTTGAGGTCTTTTCCGCCGTAAACCAAGAACACCTCCTTAGTCCTTCTCAGGTACTTGAGAATATTCTTCACTACTATCCAGTGCTTCTCCCCTGGGTCTGACTGATACCTGCTTACCACGCTCAGTGCGTAAGCTACATCTGGTCTGGTGCACAACATCGCATACATTATAGAGCCTACCGCAGAAGCGTAGGGTAAAATAGACATGCGATCCCTTTCCAAATCAGTCTTGGGAGACATCTCTTTGGATAGGGTGATTCTGTGACAAGCCGGTAGATTACCGCGCTTAGAATCTTCCATACTGAATCTTTTCAGTATAGTGTTGATATAACTGGACTGCGAAAGTCCCAACATCCTCTTGCATCTATCACGATAGATCCGGATCCCCAGAATGTAAGAGGCATCACCCAGGTCTTTCATGGAGAACCTGTGTGACAAGAATCCTTTGACAGATTGTAGCATAGGAATATCATTTCCTATTAATAGAATGTCATCCACGCACAAGACGAGGAATACGACAGTTCGTGCTACAATTTTACTATATATACACGGTTCATCTGGATTTTTGATAAAGTCATATTCTTTGACCGTTTCATCAAAACAGATGTTCCAACTCTGCGATGCCTGCTTTAATCCATAAATGGACTTAAGCAATTTGCACACTTTCCCGCTGCTCCCACTCTGATTGAAGCCTTCTGGCTGATCCATATAGATGCACTCTTCTAAATTACCATTTAGAAAAGTTGTCTTTACGTCCATCTGCCAGATTTCATAATCATGGAAGGTGGCAATAGCAAGAAGGACCCGAATGGATTTGAGCATAGCCACTGGAGAAAAAGTTTCGTCATAGTCCAAACCAGGTCTTTGACGAAAACCCTTTGCAACAAGTCTAGCCTTATAGGTTTCCACCTGTCCATCTACACCAATCTTTTTCTTGAAGATCCATTTGCATCCTATGGGTTTTACCCCATCTGGAGCAAAGTCCAAAGTCCATACTTTGTTGGTGTATATGGACTCCATCTCGGTCCGCATTGCATCTAGCCATCGTACCGAGTCGCCGCTCTGGATGGCCTGCTGGAAGCTAGTAGGTTCATCATCATCAATGACACAATCCTCTCCATCTCCATCTATGAGAAAACCGCAGTATCTCTCAGGCGGATGAGACGGCCTACTACTCCTGCGGAGGGGTGCGGGAATGTCATGTTCTTCTTGAACTACTGGTTCTACCAAACTTTCAGTAGTAGTTTGTGGTTCTGGAATTTCTTCCAGTTCTATTGCGCTCCTACTTGTTTCCTTTTCTAAAAACTGATATTCTAGAAAATGGACATTACGAGAAACAAAAACCTTTTGTTCCTCTGCGTAATAGAAGGAATACCCCCTGGAGTTCTTTGGATATCCCACAAACTTACACAGTACTGATCGTGCCTCGAGTTTGTCTGCATGCTGCTTTTTAACAAAAGCTGGACATCCCCATATCTTTAGATACTGAAGATAGGATTTCTTCCCACTCCACATCTGATATGGAGTGGTAGGCACAGTCTTGGTAGGAGCTCTGTTCAAAAGATATGCCACTGATTCTAGCGCATAACCCCAGAAAGATCGCGGTAACTCAGCATTACTCATCATGGAACGTACCATATCCAATAGGGTTCGATTCCGTCTCTCCGATACACTGTTATGCTGTAGAGTGTATGGAGGAGTAAGCTGAGAGAGAGTTCCTTTCTCTTTTAGGTAACCTAGGAACTCGGCACTTAAGTATTCACCACCTCGATCAGATCTCAGTGTCTTGATACTTTTGCCGGTTTGGTTTTCTACTTCATTCTTATACTCTTGGAATTTCTCAAAAGCCTCGGATTTATGTTTCATCAAGAAAATGAATCCGTACCTAGAGTAATCATCCGTAAAAGTAATGAAATAGGAAAAACCACCTCTTGCATGTGTAGACATTGGATCACATACATCGCTGTGTATGAGTCCTAAGAGCTCGTTCGCTCTTACTCCATGTCCAGTGAATGGAGTCTTTGTCATCTTTCCTTTGAGACATGATTGACAAGTGGCATAAGTTTGATATTCGAACGAATCCAAATATCCTTCTTTATGTAACTTAGTTAAGCTTGTCTCATTGATGTGACCCAGTCTACAATGCCATAAGAAAGCCTTATTTAAATATGGAGACTTTCTTTTTAGTGTGTTCTGGACATTGAAAATTTGTAATTGGTTTAAGACATATATACTGTTATCTAGTGTACCGGACCCAATCAAACCATGATTAAGGTGGATGTTTATAACATCGCTTACAAACGTGAAATTATAACCTTCTTTTGATAACAACGAAACCGATATGATATTATACGTTAAACTGGGTGTTCCCCTCCGAACGGCGGCCGAGACGTTAGGACTGTCTATGCCAGAGGTTCGGGGCAGATGCTAATAGGTGCTATCCGTCCACCTCTCCGAAGATGCCAAGTTGATTTATGGCACCGTGTATCGGAGGTTTGGACAGATGCGTCCGATGTAGCAGACTTCGTCAGATTCCCCCTCGCTTGAGGGGTTTTTGATTGTGGGGACGCTCTTCCCTGCAGGCGCAAGCCCCTGCAGTTAATTACGCTACCGCATCGCGGTAACAACTTTCTCCTTCTCCAGCTGGTCACTTCGTGTCGTGGGTGTTTGTTTTGTTTGTGGTTTCCCGTGGATTGTATACGGAGACCAATTTATGTCGTCGCCCGTAGGACG
The DNA here is from genome assembly GCA_030015575.1 of Agapanthus africanus. Lineage (NCBI taxonomy): Eukaryota > Viridiplantae > Streptophyta > Magnoliopsida > Asparagales > Amaryllidaceae > Agapanthus > Agapanthus africanus. The sequence continues at coordinate 851,125,822 of CM057339.1, forward strand.
TGGATTAGTCCAAATCCGTATTTTCTTAGATTTGGTTTTGGGGTTTTGGTTTGAGGATACGTTAGCCATATTTGAGGCTAAGATCAACTCAAACGTTTGTTAAGGATACGTTAGTCTAGTTTGAGACTAAGATCAACTTAACGGGATCGTTTAGATCCGACAAAAGAGCAATTGGCTCTATTGTTCCAGTTTAGGGACATAGTGGTCCTTTACATGTATGGCCGTCGGGACCCGTCACCTCTCTAACGACGTTGAAAGATTACAACGACAGATGTCAGAGGAGTTCAGAGATGTACCCTTGAACCAAAGTTGATTTGGGGATTTATAGTCCAATTTGGGACTAAAGTCTGTTTGAAGGTTTAAGGATACGTTAGCCATATTTGAGGCTAAGATCAACTTAAACGGTTGTTAAGGATACGTTAGTCCAGTTTGGGACTAAGATCGACTTAACGGGATCGTTTAGATCCGACAAAAGAGCAATTGGCTCTATTGTTCCAGTTTAGGGACATGGGGGTCCAATACCAGTTTAAGGACATAGTGGTCCAATGCCAGTTTAGGGACATGGTGGTCCAATGGTAGTTTAAGGACGCATAAGTCCATGGGTTTAAGGACCCCACAGTCCATATGGGTGTGTTTAAGGACGCATTAGTCCGTTAGTTTAAGGACGCATAAGTCCGCGGGTTTAAGGACCCCACAGTCCGTATCTTGGTTTAAGGACGCATAAGTCCATGAGTTTAAGGACCCCACAGTCCGTGTTGATGTGTGGTTGTCGGGACCCGTCACCTCTCTGAAGACGTTGAAGGATTACAACGACAAATATCAGAGGAGTTCAGAGATGTACCCTAAACCAATGAGTTGGTTGAAAGAGCAGGTGTGCTCAGTTCAAGATGATTTGAGGACTTATGGCCAATTTGGGCTAAGTCCAATTGTGTTTGAAATATTGGCTCTCTACTGGTCCATTGAAGGAGAGGCTTTGTCTCTAGAAACTTAGCCAATTGGGCTAAAGCTAGTGTTAAACACTAAAGACCAACAGTGTTGAACACTGCGAATAAGATTAGCAAGTTAGTGTTAAACACTAAAAGATAATCAGTGTTAAACACTGGGAACAGAGTTTTCAGATTAGTGTTAAACACTGAGCAAATCAGTGTTAAACACTGCCAATAGAGTTTTCCAAATTAGTGTTAAACACTAAGAAAATCAGTGTTAAACACTGAGGACAAAGTCTTCAGATTAGTGTTAAACACTAAGGAGAGAGGGGTCACGTGTGGACACGTGAGAGCGCCCTGATTCCCTTTATTTTATTCTGCAGATCAGTGTTTAACACTTTTAATTTCCTGGCCATCACGTGTGGGCACGTGATGGAGGCCCCCGCTCTGGTCTGTTAGAATGCTTATTAGGGGTCACGTGGTGACACGTGAGGGCGCCCTAAATGCGGAGCCACATCTCCTTTGTTTTATCCTCAAATCTGTGAATAAGTGTTAAACACTTTTATTTTTATTTTAGAGCATCACGTGTTGGCACGTGATGGGGATCTGTGCGCCAATTGTTAAAGCATTTGCTGAGGGGTCACGTGATAACACGTGAGAGCGCCCAAAGCTTTCATTTCCTTTGCCTTTTCTTTCTGCGTTTTGGGAGTCACGTGGGAGCACGTGATGGCATCAAAAAGTGGGGCCAGATCCACTTTATTTTGTTCTGCAAACAAGTGTTTAACACTTTTAATTTTCATAGCCATCACGTGTGGGCACGTGATGTATACTCATGCCCCGATTTACTAGAACATTTATTAGGGGTCACGTGGTGTCACGTGAGAGCGCCCAGAATTGTTTCTGCCTTTGCTTTTGTTCCATATATAATGAAGGTCACGTGGGAGCACGTGAGGCATTGCCTCAAAGCTTTCCTCTTCTCATTTTTGGGGGATCTGTTCAGGGGTCACGTGGGGCACGTGACCCTAGTTCTTTTCATGAACAGAGATGTTTTAAGAATTGAATTCTTTGTAGGGTTAAACCCTAATTATGATTTTGGAGGAATTAAATTCCTATCGTGAAAGAATTAAATTCTTATTTAGGATAAAACCCTGATTTCTTTTTAAAGGAATTAAATTCCCATATCTGTAAAAGAATTAAATTCTTGATTAGGGTTAAACCCTAGTTTTGTTTTAGGAGGAATTAAATTCCTGAAAGTTTGGGAGAATTAAATTCTCAAAACTCAATTCCTCCTCTGTGTTTTAGATCTGCATGGCAGGACCTCAACCCAATGAGAATTAAATTCTCAGTTCATGGGGAGATGTGCACTTTGCAGATCCTCAACCAGAGAAAGAACTAAGTTCTTTTCTTTATGTAAGAGTTAAACTCTTTTGAGAATTAAATTCTCTTTTGAAGCCTCTCTTTTCTTACCTAGGGTTTTTCTTTTGCATAGAATTAAATTCTCCTCTCTCTGTTTTTTCTCTCCAAAAAAGTAGATCCCTATGTTTTTCTCTCAAAAAAGTAGATCCCTTCTCTTCTCTACTTGGCTCCTATTTATAGGAGAAGGAAAAGAGTTAATTTGTTTAGGAAATCTCTCATTGGAAGATTTGATTTGATTGTTGAGAGATTTGATTTATATTTATCATTAATCTGGGCCTTTAGATCATTCAGTGAATTTTATTCACCGTGGATTTTAAATCCAAAAGATATTCTATTTGTTATCCTGGTGAGATCTTCAGGGAAATCTTTCCTTGTCCAAGGTTTTTTCTATAAATTGGTGATTTTTAATCACCCTTGGATTTTTAATCCAACGTTTCCCCATGACCCTTTTCCATTTGGAAAGATTCAGAAACTTTTAGAATTTAATTCTATTAAATTATAATGCTTTTAAAGCCAGTCACGTGCTGGCACGTGACCTTTGGTCACGTGTGAGCACGTGACCCCCAATTGGGTTCCTTTCTCAGCCACTTATTTATGTTTCAGTTTTAACCATCACGTGTCAACACGTGACCATTGGTCACGTGTAAGCACGTGATACCTCGTTGAGGTATTTTCTGACTTTTAGAATTAAATTCTATTCATTATTTTAGAGGCTTTAAAAGCCCATCACGTGTCTGCACGTGACCCATGGTCACGTGTGAGCGCGTGATGCCCCATTGGGGTCTTTTCTGAGTTTTTATTGTATCTTTTAACTCCTCCAGCGGGTTCTTAAAAGCCCATCACGTGTGGACACGTAATTCCTCATAACTTTTGATCCCGGATGAATTACGAGGCCCATAATATATCAAATTGAAGGGTTTTTCGAGCCGCTTTCGATACCATCAGAATTTATCTGTTTCTCATTCGGGAGTTTGTCAAAAAACAGCCCGGAAGATACTGGTTCCCATTTTCTTAAGCGTATCGCCGCCATTTGATACCTTGGGCTCTTTTGCGCAGAAATTTTTGGCGGAAACACTGGGTACACAAAAACAGTTATGCAAAACCAAAATATGTCCACTCGTCAATCCAAGGTGATAATCCCCTACGGACACAGCTCCCACGCTAGCTCCGTTAGCAACCTGGAGGGTCATATCACCAACCATCAGCACTCTACGGTTTCTCAGTGCCTGCAATGAATTGCATATATGAGATCCTGATCCGGTATCCAATACCCAGGAAGTAGAGTTGATTGACAGATAATTCTCAATTACAAACACACCTGAAGTCGAAGCCACAGCTTGCTTCGGTTCCTGGTTCTTGGCATTCCAAGCCTTGCAATCTTTCTTCCAGTGCCCTTTCCTATGACAGTGGAAGCACTCATCCTTTGCCACTACTGGCACCGCAATCTTTTTCTTTCCCTTCATTCCCACCTTACTAACACCTCCTCTAGGTTTGGTGGCGGCCTTATTCTTCCTACCTTTGGCCCTAGCCTTGGATCCGGAAGAAGAAGCACCGCGAACAAACATAGCGGGTGTATCCCTTGCCTTTTGCAAGGTGCCCTCTGCACTCCTCAACATGTTAAGGAGTTCTGGAAGTTCAACTTCTTTTCTTTGAATGTTGAAATTCAGAATAAACTGGGCGTAGGTGGAAGGAAGGGACTGGAGAATCAAGTCTGTATAGAGCTCGTTCTCCAAAGTCGTCCCAAGGTCTGCGAGCTCTTCTATATAGCCAATCATCTTTAGGACATGTTCTCATACCGATGATCCAACGGCCAACCTCGTCTGAAACAAGTTCTTTGAGGTCTCGTATCTTGCTATACGAGATTGCTCTCCATAAAGTTCCTTTGTATGGAGAAATATGGCATCAAGATCCATATCCCCGTGCCTCCTCTGATGTTCATTATTCATCGAGGCAAGCACGATGCACTTGGCCCTCGCGCAATCTAACTCCCAGGTTTTGCGGATTTCCTTATCCGCATTACTGGATTTAGGACAGGGACAGCAGGTGCCTTAGCGGTAAGGACATACCCCAATTTGTCATAGGTCAAAGCCATCTTGACATTCCGCAGCCAATCTTTATAATTTGGCCCTGTCAATATATTTTTCTCTAATAGTAACTTCAGGCCAGTCATGTTTTGGGTCGCTGCAATAAGAGAGAGAGGGAACACTTTAGCATGATACTCTTGCAAGTTTAGAGTGGTTTTTAGTTTATCTAAACTGGATGACTCCCACTGTTTCTCGAATCCCTCCTCAAACCAAAAAGGAAGAACTAGCCAGGACTATTCTCACTGTACAATACTTGCTTAACCGTTCAGCCAGGCCGGTGTCGGTACTTCGAGGGAGGTTTTCCAACGCTTTCGCGAAGTTCCTTAATTAAATAACCTCTTTTCTCTGGGGCGTAACCCCGCTGACACCTTTCTCGGCACCTACTTGGTTTATAGCATTGATCGTTAAGTGACGAATCTCCTGATGAGTAGCATATACTCACAGTAGGATCGGGATCCAAATATCATCGTGTGATAATGCTGAAGGAATCCTACCAACATTCATCACACTCTAAATGGTATGCATCTCTTTGCAAATTTCAGTTTCTTTAGAAATTCCCAATATAAATTTTTGCCCCATGCTCTTATGACCTTGGCGTTAGGTCAAAATGTCATAAGTCACATGTCAAGTTCTACCCATCATTATCTTGTTAATTTGAACCCATCCGTACATACCCCTGACGTAGGCCAAATGATAATACGACTGTCCCAAACTAACTCATCTATCTATGCAACAAATGAATACCCAGCAGCTACCAAACACTATGCCTTGGCGTTAGGTCAAAATACATAGCTTGAATACTACTGAATACCCAAATGAAATGACGGAGGGCTACGAATGGTTTTGGCGAAACCGTGAACGTAGTGAACTTGATATGATCGAAGGAACCTGATAGCTTTTAAAAGGAGTGGTTAAAGCTCCGCAATTAAAAAATATCCTCTATTTTAAAATAACCGAGTGGTTTCTTTTTAACTGTTCCAACGATTCAACTTTGGTTTATTTTCTTTGCATTAATATAATGCGTCCCATCAATTAACCTATCATTGCAGAAAACAACGAAAATACAACGTCCTCTTATGCCATCTGCATTCGCCACTGGGTCCCGTCATCACCCGTTAGGTTACTTAACTAACGACAGAGCGGGGGCTGGGCTAGCGCGGGTGTAAAACATAAGTGGCGTCTAAATAGCTATCATATATAGATATTGTACATTCGTCAGACACAATAATAGGCATTTCAGATCACAGATGAACATTATTGGATATACAAGCAATCCGCGTTTCCTTTGAGCCTGCAGCGAAAGACGGATTACACAGTTGTGATGAATAGCCATTACCCCACCCTAGACCCCTACGGGTATGGCAAACTATCCGCCAAGTACCCGAAGTGAAGCGGTCTCCCTCAACAACATGAGTAGGCCACTAAACACTTCAAACTACCCGGTAGTTTGTGCACCCCTCCTTGGGTCTATCCTAGGAGCAAAAATCAGTAAATGAAATAATACAACAGTGGCTACAACCGCAACCTGGATGTGCCCCGCAAAAGAATATTACATCATATTACAATTTACATCGAATGAATGAATATAAAAAAAAACCATCTCAAACCCCGGCTAATCATCACAACGATCCAATCAAGTTCATAAACACAAACAGTAAAATCATTACAGAAATGTGCAACCCCCTGCCAACCGACATACTAGCAGTTAGGGGAGGTTTACGAACACATTATACAAATCACAGATATAATCAAATTAGCCAAACATCGTAGAATTTCGATCGAGCAAACACAATTGATTCTATTCCAAAATCTTCTCTGTTCACCTGAGACTTGAGCAGAAACAAAACATTCCAGAAAGAACAAAATTATCACAGAAGAGTTCTGGGGAATTTTGGGCTGACTCGGCCCCAACTCGGCAGCGGATCCACGGCCGATCGCTTGGATCGGCCGCGGTTCCGCGGCGCTTTGGCCGATTCAGGAACCCAAATTTCTCCAGTATTCTTAAGTTTCCCTGCTTGTAATTTTAAGGGTCCCTGAAAAAATTTTAGACCCTGTTTTAAAATCGACAGAAACTTGATAAAAATGATGTTTTTTCCGGTTCGTTTTGCGATCGAATTTCTAACGACTTTGCCAACAAGTTAGTTATGGTTTAGCGAGGCTCTGATACCACTGTAAGTCGACGTTGTACACCCCACGAGTTGCGGGAAGGCGGAAATATGAAAAACAATCTTTATAGTTAAACTAACATCGACTAACCGAACGGATCTTTGCTAAACTATAACTAACACTATCATATGAGTAGTTAGCTACTATGAAAGAAGATTATACCTAATGAACCAAGTCCTTCTTCTTCTTGTTAACCACCTCCTCGTCGGCCTCCTCTTTGTAATAGACGATCCACCCGAAAGCTACTACTCCAGGCTTTGCCTCTAACTTGAGGAAACTAGGTTACTCAAATTGCTAATCAAAGTCACCTAGGTAATATAGAGTGTGATTAAGGATTAACAAGTCTTACTAACCCTTGATCTCAACATATGAGAGGTTAGGGTTAGGGTTTGAAGAGAGAGAGAGCTTGAGGAGAGAGAAGGTGAGAGTGAGAATGAAATGAAATAATGATATCATTTGAATATATGAAGCATAAAGATTTATTAAATGAATAATCAAATGATTTATCAACCTTGCTTCATTTATTCATTATGAGTGATTCATCTCATGAGTCATTAGTCATTAAATGCACCATTAACTACATGAATGAATCACACAAATGAGTCACTAAATCAATAAATGCAAATGCCACCTTAGCTCTCAAGTCATAATCCTTCTAGAAGCTTCTCGAGAATTTACGAGAACGCCCCTCCTATCCGTGAAAACACGGAAAAACTTTAGACTGTATAAATCCAATAATCTGATACTAGAATCTGGCTTAAACCAAAGCCGGCTAGTAAAAACTGTCCGAATATCGTACGTGCGTAAAAACACGTATGCGTCCGAACCCTTGTCGTAAAACCATACGACCTCTATATCGTTTCGCCCGGAGCAAGGAAACTCTCTGTGTGGGACTCTAAAGACTCGACTCCTACGCTGGCAGTGAGTTTAACCACAGACCGCAAGCGGAACTAGCTGTACGTAACGGTCCCCAGGTAGATGTCGATAAGAAGGCCGATGAGGAAACCCATCCGAACTCCTACTGAGCCTGATGTGACAATCTCCGTACAGTCCGGTCTGTTCGTCTAGGACTATCGCATATCGGGCCTAGGGGCGGCAAGCGTCAGCCCCCTAAAAGCGGTATAAGTCGTGTCGGAGCGTAGCCTATTACACCTTGAGAAACTACTGGAAAACCTACCAGTAAATCTCGCTTGCCCTGGCCAGGGACTTTGCGTAATGGCTCTCCAGACACAGCGCGATATCAACTCCCAATACCGGGAGAGACGAATCCTGTCTAACCGCCACTGCCTCCAAGTGCTCGGGACTGCACCCAACTGCTACCTGTTTACACGACTCCTTTGAGCCGTGGTAGGGTAGCAATCTAAGAACAGTAGGACACACTCGAGACGAAGCAGCAGTGTCAAGTCTGCGGACTATGCTGTACTCATGTCACCTGGGAACTGTTAACTGACGACGGGTATAATACCAACCAACAGTTCCCCGCGAGTCCTGTCCGGTGTACCCGTAACCCAACGAGCACCTATATACTATCTCCAGTACGACATACTGATGGCTGTGGGACAGACCATCTCCCCAACTGGGATGAGAAGCGTACACACTAGTCTACTCCGGAGTATCGATGCCCTGTCTTGATAATCCTACGACTAGGGATCTGAAAAAGGATGTACTTGTAGACTACCCAGCCCCCACTAGTGTGACTGCCATCACAACGCTGGTAGTCAAGCAAGATCCTAAGGGCTCTATCAATACGTATACACATATTAAGATAGATATAACCAAGTAGCATACTACCATGTTTAGCAAGACTGTTAATATAACTGTGAATATCCCAAGCTTCCATTAAGTAATATACAAGCTAGTATGATACAATAATGGCCCCTAGCGCATATACACTAACACCATTCCTATGCTTGCTTGGTAGTTGTTATTGTACGCGAACTCCACAAGATGCAGGTGATCTTCCCGCGATCCTTTGAAGTCTAGCATACACGCTCTGAGCATATCCTCCAAGATCTGAATAGTTCGTTCCGACTGACCATCTGTTTGTGGATGATAAGCCGTGCTAAAATTCAGACTTGTTCCCAAGCTTGCTTGCAGACTCTTCCAAAATTGCGATCGAAACCTGGTGTCACGATCGGAGACAATGCAGACCGGTACTCCTTGAAGTCTCATAATTTCCTGTATGAGTTCATGGGTATCAGAGATAGTATATTATGAAGAGTTTAAATCTTAAATAGATTATTACCTCCATGTACTTCTTTGCTAGTGTCTCAGTTGATTGGCCAACTCGGAATGGGATGAAGTGAGCCGAATTTATGAGTCGATCCACAATGACCCATATGGCATCGTTACCCTTTGTGCTGCGAGGACCATTTAGAAATAGGCTAGTTGACTTAGGAAACCCTAGAATCTAAAATACGGAAAATTGACATTTTTACAAATAAATACCTTTTACTTTATAAAACCGTTTTCTAAGGATTAGTATTTACAATCTTTGCAAAGCGCCGCTACAACCCATTTTTGGGGTACCCGTTCGGGATGGTGCGGATTATCGCACATTCTCAGGCTTAATAGTGCGAGATTCAGACCTCCGCAAGGAGCATTCGGTCTCGAAAGGTTTAAAATACGATAACTTGAGAACGCTATCATTTCATGTGATGAAACTTGTTCAAATTGTTTGTTAAATGTTTAATAGTCAACATAAAGATATTTAAACATGAATGTATTGGTGAGAAGTGGAAATTTATAGAAAACCGAATCGGAAATCGGATTTGTTCCAATTCCGTCGGGTTTTGTAATTTCGTATTTTAGAGAATAAGAAAGAGGGATAGAATGGGACTTACGGGTTTCGATTAAGCAAAGGAGTGAGGGGGGACTTAAGGGGTTGCCGAGGCGTTGCTTCGTCGCCGGTTGTTCCTCAAAACGTCGCCGGAATTTCCGTCGGAATTTCGTCGGAGTTTCGCCGCGAACTTATTTTCAAAGTACACAACTCTTGAGAAGATTTTGACAGAGTGGGCTCAGAATTTTGGGATGAGAGGGTAAAGGGTAGTGGGTGTATTTATAGGGTAGGCTAGGAGTGGGGTAGGTGAAGGGTTTTTAAATAAAAAAATATTGAAAAAGGTGTGAAAAATCATTAAAAATGGTTTAAATGGGGTATAATTTATTCTCTAGAACCGATCCATTTATTTTGAGTGTGCAGGGGAGTTTAGAATACGAAAAGACAGGTTTTTCATGTTGACACCTCGCCGGAATCGGCAACTCCGGCCGGCGGCGGCGGGCTGAGTCAGCTGGTCCGCCGGCCGAGTTGGCCGATCCGGGCCGAGTTCGTCGGTCGGTGGGTGGGGGGTCTCATGGGGTAGGCACCGGTGCTTTTAGTTTTTCAGGTGAAGTTCAAGTTTTGGAAGTTATGGTGTGTGGACTGTTGGGCTTCCTAAGAAATTAAAACAAAAACAATATAAAAATAATGTGGGACAGGGGATTTGAACTCTGGTGGCTTGGTTCAACAGTGCAAGGTATTACCAATGAGCTACAAGCTCCTTCTTGTAATTATTGTGGGAAAATAAATACTTAAAGTGGTAACAACAATATTAAATACCCCAAGTATACTTCAAATTTAAATCAATTTTATGTATACAAAAATTGGAGTTGTTAAAGTGCAATCCACTGAAAACCCTCAGGAGACAACAATCCTCCTACTAGGGACACCTAGAGGTTTAATGGCTTGTTGCACATGCTCAGTGCAATCGCGTTACCTGCGAAAGTGTGGCTATGGTTTTTGTTTTGCTCGGGATGAGCAAAAGATAAGTTTGGGAGTATTTGTTCATCATATAAAACTGCATTTTAAAACCACTCATTCATTATCTATTTTTGCTATTTATCGGTACTTATCACGCCCCGCTTCCCAGAGTGCGCTAAGATCGGCACGTGACAGAGCCAACCATGCTATCTGTGGCTAGGAAACATCCCTCCACACATTACGGCTGTCTAGAGATATCAAGAACAGTAGAAATAAAATAAACTATCTAGTACATGTCCATATGCTAGAATAAACGAGTCAAGAAATAATATGCGGAAGCAATAAATCCAATAAACAATAACATTTGGAAAGTACGTCCCAAAATACGGGCTCACATCAGGAAAAAATGCTGAAAAGAAACTAAACTAGAATACTAACAGGTCCTCACTGCTCGGCCTGTCGACTGAAATACTCCTGCTCGGCCTGCGACAAGGGTAGTGGATCTGGGCCATGCAAAATCCAGACGTCAGCGCATCACAATATCAACAGTAATATAAACAGGAGGTAACAAGATATGCAGACATGAATTATAAAATGGTAACATGATTGTAATAAGTGAGCAGGGATAGAGAACAGTGAAGTGTAACAGTATATGTGTAGTGCAGCGATAAAACTAAACTGTGCTACTGGGTTAACTACTCTCAAGTTTGTGAAATCAATTTAATGAATCGTCGATATAACTCAATAGTATCCCGTGTGTGCCCGAGAATCGGGACCACGGTCCAGATTCTCGGGCTGAATCCAAGACATGCCGCTAGGCATTAAACAGGAACATGTACAGATGAATGATGTCAGCAGCATCATCCCGGGGCTGGCCTAGCCCGTAAAACTGATCAGTATAAGTGTCGAACTGTTGAGTTACAAGTCAGGTTTCATCATTGATTTCCCCTTACCCCCAAGTTATGTGTTCAAGTAAGGTATTGATAAATCTGGAGCTAATGCCAACACGGGATCAAGCAGATACAGATTTGTCTATACAGACAACATGATATGTCCATCGGGACAACATATCAGGATTGTCGGCATTAGAAACAGGATCAGGTAACATGTCAGGTAGTGGTGTATCAGGTCATGTCAAGTAGTGCACAGTGTATCAAATGGGTGCCCAACAGTAAAATGTAGCAAGTATTGGATCAGGGCAAAAGTACGGATGTACGATAAAAGCATGGATGTACAATTATCTATCAGGGCTTACATCATGACTATGTAGGATGCATATTATCAAGTAAGGGGTACTAATGTAACAACAATATGAATCAATATAATATGACATGCAACTAGATATGCAGAATTAATGGTATGGATACACAATAAACATGGATGCATAAATAACTATCAGGGGTTACAACTACAATTCCATGGCTAAGTGGGATGCACATTATTAAGTGTGGGGTGTTAATATAGCAGTAATATGAAATAACGTGACCTGGCATGCAACTAGATATAATTAATGGTATGGATACACAAATATCGACCAGGGGTTACATTTACAGCTCCAAAACTAAGTGGGATGCACATTATTAAGCATGGGGTGTTACAACAACAATAACATGAATTAATATGATCTGTAGATGCAACTATATATATTTTAAATGATATGGATGCATACGGGTATCCGAAAACAGTAAAACTTTAATATAGATGTATAATGCAATCAACAAGTAATATTTGTATTCATATGGATGCAAGATAAGTATTATAGCATATAGCAAGATAAACTTGCTTGAACGGATCTCACGACGGGTGCGTACGGCACGTCCGACGTCGGGTAAACGTCGCAATATCCACACGCGCGCACGGACAAGACCAGGCAAAGCAAGAACACGACTACACTGGCTGGGGTTGTTCACTGGATTACTCGGATCGTCGGGGACAAGCACGGCTCCGGCGGGTGATCACCGGAAAGAGACAAGATCAAGAAAAGAGAGAAGAAAGAAGAAGAAGAAGAAAAGGAGAAGAAGATAGGTTCTCTCTTGGGTTTCATGCTCTGGGGTCAGAGGAGGTAGCAAGGTGGCGACGACGGCGAGTCGTGGGTTTTCCGGCGAGGTCTACGACCAAAGGCAGTGGCCGCGGGGAGTTGCAGGGTTTCCTACAAGGGAAAGCTCGGGTGTAGGGTGGTTTGGAGTGCAGGGAGGAGGACGAGGAGGTGGAGACGAGGCCGACGAGATGATCGGCGGCGAGGTCGGGTTGTGCAGTCGAGGACGTGGGTTCTCGTGGCCGCGGGTTTGCAGGGGAGGTGACGGAGGTAGTGTCAGGAGAGAGATGAGAGGAGACGAGGTCGAGGATGACGTCGGTGAAGGGGATGCAGGTGAGGGTGTCGACGAGAGGTCGGCGACGAGGGTGAAAGCGATGGGTTCTTGGGTTGACGTAAAAGATGGGTTGTCGTGGGTTCTCGTGCGGGGAGAGGAGAGAAAGGGAAGTGATCGAAGGAGATGAGGAGGCAAAGGAGAAGAGACGGGGTCGAGGGTGGAGGCGGCGACGGCGAGGCGCGGGCCAAGGGCATGGGTTCGAGCTTGAAGGCAGGGTGAAAAATATGAAAGAAGAAGAAAATAGGTAAATGAGGGAGGTGATTGTAGGGAGAAGGAGGGTGACTGGATTCGTGGTGAATAGGAAACGCGAGAGGTGAGAGAAAAAGGGGGAGAGAGGGAGGGAGGAGGAGAGAGAGAGAGAGATGCAGTTATAATAAGATTCTTAAAATTTAAAAGCTTAATTTAGTTAGAGATTTTGTTAGCGGTGAATATTAGAATTAACTGTTTGAACTATATAGAAATATAATATTAATAAAATATTCAATATTTGGCTAATACAAAAATAGTCCTAAACACGTCCGGGTCGGGTCTAAAAATCTAGTTTTAAAATACGAAAAATATACGTGTCAACCAAAACTAAAATAGGATATCCGGGTCACGAAAAAGTATACCCTCAAGAACGGATGTACGCACGTACACGTAGCCATCCAAACGAGTCTGTTTCACTGAACGGGACGAGAACAAGATGCGCGGATACTACTACAGGGTCAGGGGTATCATGCAAGCCATGTAAGATATTTTAAAAATATTTTTCTTGACTTTAAATGTTATATTTAAAAATGCAGATGCCAGATATAATGCCAATATGCAGTACATAAAGAAAATGAGAGTGCACGGATCCACATAACAAACCGGGATAAATCATAAACAGGAATCAAGACGGATTTCCAGCAAGCAGGTCGGGTCGGATGCAAATACAGATGTCAAAACACTATTCACACCCAAAACACAATAAATCAAGAAAAGACCATAAATAGAGAAATACTCAAAAAAGAAGTGATATAAATGAACTAGGGTGTTACAGTACTATTAACCAGTATCTTCTCAGTAAATACAGATTACAGGTATTCATGATAAAATACTGGAAATACACTCAAAATCACGGATATAATGTTTGGGAGCCGACAATGCAATCAGAACAGAAAACCGACCGATATTCAAAGAGCTCTTTTGCAAATAATCATGTGTACACAATTTTGGTTTAACACAATACAAGTGTGCACAAGCTCTTTGATGACTTGGACTATGGTGGGGGCTGCCTATGGCACAAGTGGGCATAACACTCATGACTTGTGCAAGTGGTGGGCCTAAGTGGGGTGTAATAATTGCATGAAAGATGTAATGTGATATAAAATTAGATTTCCCTCCAGAATCTAATTGCATGAAAGATGTAATGTGATATAAAATTAGACTTGTGCAAGTGGTGGGCCTAAGGTCCAAATCACTTCATATTTCACATGGTCACTCAATGTTGTCTCATCATCTTGGTTTTATTATTTGTTTATTTTGATTTTGAGCCTATAAATACCAGATCAGTGAGCAAGCTAGGATATACTTTTGGTGAGAGAAAACTTTGTATACATTGTAACTAGTTGATCTTGTAACTCTTTGTGTGAGTTCTTTGCCTTCCTCTGGTCTTGCAACCTCTTTCTTGAGCTTGCAAAATTAGATTTTAGTATTTGAATTCATTTGTTTGTACTTGGAACCATTGCAATCAAACCTTCATTTATCTCAAGTTTATTCTTGTATCTTTTCTCTTTTGCATCTTATTTTATATGTATTTAGTTGTGATTTCCTTTTATGATGTGTGAGTAGTTTTGTGCTTGGGCTATGGTGAGGTGGGTTGTGGAATGACTTGCCTTCCAACCCTTCCTTTTTGATTCTTGAATTTTACACTTTTTTTCTTAATTTATGCAATTTTATTATGTTTTGCTTGATATGGTATATTGTTTTGAATGGTTGCAAATCAACTTTTAACATATATCATATTTCTTCTTAACATTTTATCATTGTTATATTATGAATCGAAGTTGAAAGGAATATGAAATTAAGTCAAGTGTTGGAAATTAGCTAGATAGAATATATAGCATACAAGTATATGTTCTATACTTGCTAACTTCACTTAACTAATTTCATACCCATTTCACTCTAAACCCTTAAATTTTTAGTTTCTTTTTAACTTAACCATAATATCGTATTCTAAACCGACACTTGTTTCGGATAGATGCGACATGTTTTCTTAAGTCAATTAGAAACTAAAAATGGACCTTGAATCAAGTTTGAAAGTTGGAAGTAAAAACCGTAATTTAACTTTACTAAAGCTTAGCCTAAGTTTTCCCTAAACACACCTTATCCTTTCTTTATTTCATTTTCATAAAAACATGACAATTCCAACTCCAACCATTACTTTATAACTCAAAATGATGTCGTGATATCCATTCCCTGTGGATCGACCCGTACTTGCCGGCTTGCATCAACGCACCATGCACTTGCGGTATTTTTAGAACTCGAGACTCACGTCGTACACTATTTTCATTAAGAAACCGACATTTCCTCATTTGACAAAACCCTTTATAAAGACGCGACACTCAGAGTTTCCATCATGGATGGAGTGGACATATCCAATGCTCAACTTTGGCTATCGAAATTTTGTCATTTTTTATATTTTTTATTTTGTTGATTAATGATATTATCTAAGGATTTCTAGTTATAATAATAAAGATTTTTTTGGCTTGTTTGTAACCCATCATCAATGAAATGTTTCGCCTAAAATGATATATCGGTGGTATACCGGCTGGTATATATCAGTATTGATCAGGTAACAGCCAATACTAACCAATATAACAAATTTTGATATTATATTAATATCAATATTGATACCACAAAAATTATATATTAGTGAAAATAAATTGGATTCACATCGAATCATCGAAAAATTGGTGGTGCTTTGACTTTTTTGAACGCCATAGTAGGAGACTCCTTCACGTGACACCTGAGATTCCGTTTTCTCCTAACGTTATAGATTATATTACAAATGTATATTTTATAGGTTGGTATACCTTTATTTATATGTTATATTTTAAATGGTTTACTATACTGGTTATACGGTTCGGTGTACCAGTAAATATCGGCATCGGCATTTCAAGCATTTGGACAGCACGTGTGTAAATGACTTTTTTTAAATTAAAATAAAGGATTTTTTTCCAAAATAGGGTAATTAAAGATTAAAATTAAAAAAATAGAGCAGTTTAAATTTTAATTAGCAGAATAGGACGGTTTGAGACGGCGTGGCCCCAAACCCCTCATCAAAGGAAGGCGGGTTCCTAGAACCGCCCTTCCCACTAAAAAGTGGAGGGCAGGTTCTGAGACCCGGCCCCTTATATTAAGGCAAGACGGGTCCCCCCTTCCCCCGTAGGGGTAGGAAAAAAAATAATAATTCCCTATTTTTTTAAAATTAAAAAAACCCTGTTTTAAAATAAAAAACCAGTGAAAAAAATACTTTTTTTTTGGATGGATGGGTCTGCCCAATAACATAGGAGCCGGAAGACCTAAGTTGCGTCCGGATCGAATAACAATGAAGACTGATCCTCAGTAAAAGCATAAATAAATATTGCTTATGCAAACAACCAGGTCATTATAGAACCAGATACCCAGGACAGTCATTAGAACTGGGACTTTCGAGGTCGTGAAGAAGCAACGGAAGGAAAATCAATGATTATTTATAAGAAGACTTGTACAATTTTAATTTTAGTATGATTTTTTTGCATTATTCGTTGGAGGCTAATTTATTGTAAACTACCGTTAAAATTGCAATATGTAAATTGGGTAGCGAAGAATAACACTTGAATTTGCTAGTTTTCAACTGAAATAGCTTTTGCGGCATACTGATTTTCTAGTACAGTGTTACAAATTTATGCTACGCCATATACATCAATTAAATGTTATACAATAACATTGAAGAAGTAGATGCTACACAGTTCATGATGTTGGATTGAATGCAGTTCTGAGGGGTAAAAGAGTGTATTCCTATATGGGCATGTTTCCTCCCTCTAGCTTCCGCGGCATACCATAATACCCTCTTCAACGAGTGTCGTGGGTTTAGACTAGCAATGGAGTAGACTTCAAGTATTAAGAAATTACGTTGGTAACCGTTTAGAAACTTTGAGTCATTCCACCATCATATCTTTCACCTTTTAGTAACCACTTAGAAACTTTATTGCAAGTGTAGATACATTCTTTGTATCTTTTCTAATTCTTCCATGGGTAAACAGAACAAAATTTAGACTCTTTTCTCTTGCTTTCTTCACTTATAATATGTTGTCACTGAAGTGTTCTTTATGGATATTTATAATATGATCCAAGTATTGGATTCCTTCTCTAGAAACAGTAACAACCCTTATATGTTAATCTTATCTAATGTTTGCACGTCAGTATATTGATAAGAATTGACATAATGCCAGGATACTTAAAGTGTTGATGAGTTTTGACATAAGGTTTCACATGTGCAATTTGATAGTAAATTTTTTTTGAGTAAAATAATCTTTATATGAGATTTTTGTGCATATCGAATTTCTGGGTTAATATGAAATTTCCAATTTTTTCCCTGCATCTTTTAAAGAAAAAAATTGGGACAAACTTATTTTTTTATTTTTGCACCTTAACAGAAGACGGGTTCTTGGAACTCGCCCTCTCCGGTATATAGGGAAGAACCCGCCTTTACTCAACACAATTTAGATCTTCCAGGTCTTATGTTATTGGGCAGGCTCATCCATCCAAAAAGAAAGTATTTTTTTCATTGATTTTTTTTAAATAGGGTTTTTTTAATTTTTAAAAAATAAGGGTTTTAATTTTTTTTTCCTACCCCTGTAAGGGAGGGCACGTTTTGGGAACCCGATCTCCCCTATACAGGATAGGGCGGATTCCCAGAACCTGCTTTGCCCTCCCCTATATATGGGGCCGGGTTTCCAAAACCCGCCGTCCTTTGATGAGGGTCTTGGAGACACGCCTAAATGGCCTCTAGCACCCGCCCTCCTTTGATGAGAGGCTTAGGGCCACGTCTACGTGACCCCAAACTGTCATATTCTGCTAATTAAAATCTAAACTACCATATTTTCTTAATTTTAATCTTTAATTATCCTATTCTGAAAAGAAAAAAAAACTTTCTTAGTTTTTGCATGGTAAAAAAATTCCCTAACCACTTAGCTGTCCTAATTTCTTAAGTTAATGTTTTCTTCTTTGTTTTCGCCAATTTTCCATTCTAAACACCCCTGTAGAAATCATTAAACATACAATATTTGGTATATAAGAATTGAAGATGACAAAGTTGGACAATAAGTTAGGAATAAGGACATGTGATTGAAGTAGGAGTAATACTTTTACTGCTTCTGCGGTGGAATCCATATAAATTATATGGATTCCCATTGGATAAAAGATGGGGTATAGATTCCAAGTATCTAGTAGATAATGAATAACATGGAGCATCTTGTATCCAATAGGAATTTATATAGCCTACATGGATTCCACCGCAACTGAAAAGTATTACACTTGAAGTAGGAGCCCAAAATGTGTTTTCTTATTACAATAGGCAAAAGTAACGAAGGTTTGCTAAAAATTTAGATATTCTTTGTTGATATTTAAACAAGAAATCCGAGTAGGTTAAGATGGAAAAACCAATGAGAAAATTTGATGATTATCAATGGAAAATTATATATTATATCACATTTATCGAGTCATGAGAACTATAAATCTATATACAAATTGACAGATGGTGTTTAGATGCATTGTACTTCAAATAAACGGTAAATTCTCATTTCTAATTAACTTAAGGTTTTTCCTATGAATCATCCTCAAAACTTGATATATCCATACATCACCACCAAAACCTATGAGTTATTCAAAATCATTTCCTTGGTTTTATAAACCAAGAAAATCATAAAAATACTTGGCAACAATTGCATTGTAATTGTTCAAATTGGATGGGATAATCAATAAGCTATAAGGGGCTTGCATGTACACTACATGCCCATAAATGCAATGTCTATACTGCAGGCATCGTGGAGTTCAGGGTTATGTGTAAAAAAAACCTCTGGAGTCTAGACACTGTAATTATGGCCTTGCGGTGTCCTTGCAGCCCCCGTTTGCCCAATCAAATGAACAATTTTTCTTTCCGACGGTCAAAATTTAGCAATTTATAACTTACTCGGAAAACAAAGAGCAGTATAATCACTATGGGTCTTGGATTTGGAACTTGGAAGGTAAGGTTTGGAACAAGAAAATAAAGTTAGACAAATAACATTTAACCGATAACATGTGGTTATTTGAATAAAGGTAAGGTTTATGGGTGATACACGGAAATACCAAGTTACAGGGATTTGATATATAAGAAACAAATCCTTGTTTTTATTGAATGTAATGCCTTGAACCCGGTCATCTCTTTTACCAATTATTTTGGATTTGTTTTCTTGTTTGATAGATGATTAATTGAAAGAAAATATTTTCTTTCATTGTTAGGGTTTGGAAAGACTAATTTGGATTATGTATATAATTGTACTTCCCATATTAGGTTTAGACTTTGTGATGGTGATGTAATCGGAGTTCTAGAAGACCTTTTTTTTCCAAGTGAAGGATATTTGGGGTCTTGAAGATTTGGAAATTGAAAGAAACATTCCTTTCCTCCATCTGAAATTTGGAGACAAAATAAAATTTAACAGTGAAGATATAAAAAAAAAATAGCTGAAAGTAGCCTGGATCTGAACAAGCCATCTTTACGCTATTCATTTTACTTCTCCTCTTATGTTGCAATCCCTCATAGAACAGACCATACCATTAACCGATAACCTACTTTTATTTTATTTTTCGAAAATTTAATATTTGGTAAATGGGAAAAATTCCCAAATGAATTCTCTCATTTCATGTTATCCATTTCATGTTATCCATGCATCGACTTTTGGAAACTTGGAATCTTCCCCTTGCACACACTCTCTCTAAACTGTCCACGCTATCATTCTTATCATCAAAGATTTGAAACTAGCTTTTTAATCTAAAAATAGACAAACTTGCCAGGGGAAGAAAAAGAAATTTGTAGTTACGGTGAAAATTGTAAAAATTTCATCCATATCTGCACGATTTGCCAGCAACATATAAAAAATACATCAACCACCATTTCACTTCAATATCAAACTTCAAAATGATTCCTAAAACAAGTGCCGCATAGACCAAACATTAAACACGGCTACTACGTAGCGAAGGCAACAACAGAACGAATACAATCATCAAGCGAGCACAATATTGATACACTCGACTCCGAACAGAAAGCTAAGAACAATATGTGATTCTTGCAGTAACACAAAACAGACAGTACATAAAGAAGATCCCAAGAGTAATAAGCATCTGGCCAGCTTGGAAGAAATTCTCCATGCTTCGATACAACCTGCTGAATGGTAAGTTTCGTATGGTTAACAAAATGCTACACGGAATAGTTCTTGGATGATAAACTGTAATTCCTGCAACAGCAAGGAGTTGTTTGGTAGATAAACAATAAAGGTTCCTTACAACCTAGCAATAACAGTCCCTATCGACGAAAGCTAAAGACTTAACGATCACCAACGACTACAAAATGAAAAAATCGGCGAGCCAAGGAGAACTGGGCAAGGGAGAACATAAAATAACCATCTGTAATGCAGCAGTATATCAGCAATGTGGCTTTTTTTTATCTCATAATGCGGCTTATCATTTAGTGATCTCAGCTGCACACTTCTCAACCTAATGCAGATCTCTGTTAGGATCCTATATGCTGCCAAAAACGCTCACAAGATAAGTTCATGGCATAAGAAAAAGGGTAAATTTTACTAAACCCCCACAAACTTTTGCTGGTTTTAAGTTAAATTCATCTAACTTTATAAATTACAGATAACACCATCAAACAAATAAAACTGTTGTACTACCACGGTACCACTTTCCTTTCACATAAATGTAAGAACCCCTGCTATGCTGGATTTATAAAGTTCAATGGTTTTATAGCTGGAAAAACAGTAAAAGCCCATAGTGATTTAATACAATTCACTCCCTAAGGAAATTTACTGCAGCAGGAATGATCTTCGCTTACCTAACTTTCACCTAACCAACAGGTTTGGCCTCCTGCTGCTTATTCATCATCGCAATATGCCTTTTCCCCACAATATGAGAATTGTACACCTCCTGGCTATTGCAAACAACATTACACTGCACGCACACTCGAACTGCATCAGCTGCAGCTCCTCCACTCAAAATCTTCAGCTTCTTGCTCTCGAGAGTTTCCTCCTTTTTTGCTGGCGCGGCATTTTGCTTAGTTTGCTCACTAGCACTGGGATTAGCTAGCGGGATCGAGTTGTTACTAGTTGGAGCAGTTGCTGGTTTTGGCTTGAGCAACTCTTGGAGTTTCTCCAAGTTTTTTACATGTTTCTTTCCCTTTCTATGGTTGGTGAGAATTTCCTGAGTGCTACAGTGTATCTTGCAAACATCACAGTATGATGATTGAACAAATGTGATAACACCCTTAGGCTTAGAAGACTTTTTGGCAAAGGGTTTGGAGGTTGGATGTGTAGCCATAGGCTTCTTGAATAAGTGCAGGGCTTTTGTATGTGCAGGAACCGTTGGCGTCGGTTTTGGCCCAATGGATGGTATTCCTAGGGCCTGCATGATGAAAATATTATGACAAACTGAACGCAAGGCCATAATAGAGCAGTTCCTTTAGTTATCATGTGAAACAGAGCAATTACATGGAACTGAGACTGCACCCATGAATGTCCACACATGCACTTAGAGATGTGAGCACGTGGATATATGAACTATGTATCATACATTAGCACATTATCATGTTACATATCAAGTTATGGCTACTGGAGAACATTATCCTTCAATATCTTAATATTATCAATTTTTATATAATTAAAACATGATATTTCTACAAATCATCATAGCCATTATTCCGTAATACTTAAGTTAATGCAAGCCACAATAATGTTCTAAAAGAAAGTAACCTAAAAACGCTGGTGCATGCATATGATCATAAAATTTATTTACCTTCAATTTGTGTTTTTCTCCAGCAAGATGGAAGGCAAACACCTTATCGCTATTGCACACGACATTGCATATCGAGCATATTCTCACTGAATCAGCTGGTGCTCCACCCTGAAGAACCTTTAGTTTCTTTATCTCCAATTCAGCAGTTGTGTTCCCAATTCCAACCTTCCAATGAAAAATTGAAGGGTCAAAAGGTACACATCAATGCACGAATGTTAAACAATTGTAGATCCATGTGCAAATCTAAATACATCATTGAGAATTCCAGGTTTCAAGCATGATAGTACTTATTCAGTATAAAAATGGTTGAAGGTGAAGCAATGCAACATGACTATAATAGATTAAGATCTTCCATTTAAGACAAGGAATTGGTATAGATAGATCAAATAAATCAGTATAATAAGTATTATTGGTAATATTGGTAGAGGCAGCAGCAGGTGATTCTCTAAGATCCACATGGAAAAATCCATTGTTCTCTTGTAGTACAAATTACTAGTCTTAGACACAAGAACCACACTCAAAATCAGTGATTTTAAGGAGGCTTGCCTTAGCATCTCAGGCTCCTTCCACGCAAATTTTTTTCCATGCTTGCGGAATATCTTAAGCAAGATTCTCCATAGAAAATACGATTCGTTCAAACCTAAGTACAAAATAGTTGACTTGATACAAATGTGATGATGTACTGCTTGTCCTTCGACGCAAAGTTTTGGTTCCAGTCTAGGAAGCATGGATACTTCTCTTTGCTCGTCATGTTCATGTCCATGTCCAACGCGTATCTGACATTCGGACACTTCGACACTTCGCTCGACACCGTGTCCGACACGGTTGGGCCAGGTTGGCCCAAATCAAACATGTCGAACACATCTACATGGCTCGGGGGGTTTAGAAATGATAATATAGAATATACGTGTGGACAACTTTGATACATTTGAGGATAAATAATATTATATAATTCAAAATCTCGTGACGAACTAGAGCTAGAAGGTGTTTAAGCTCGAAATTGATGCAAATGATGAATCAGGTTAATGAAAGCCATAATTAATATCTTGTTTGTTTTAACTCCTATGGATTGCATTGTTATGTGTTTTACTTCAAGTTTTATATATGTATATATTTGTGCTCCGGAAATTTTATGATTATGGATAAATGTTATAACCTTGATTTTAATTTAGTATGCTTTAAACGTCAACTTAGTACCGTTTCTTCTCATAATTGATTGTATTTATTTATTTAATACACGCACTATAGTTGTCTCCTCGTGTCCATCTTTTTATAAATTTGATATGTCCCGTGTCCGTGTTTATGTTTTATATATCCCACAACTACTTACACAGCTAAACACTGCGGTTAACTCAAGTGACAACCTTTCCTCATGTGTTCAAGCTAGAGGTGTCAATGATGGCATGCTACCCATTTAGTCCGCGGGTCGAGCCGTAAAACATATGTACTGGGTCAAAGTTTTCCCACCCGTTAAATATTACCCATACCCAGTTCGCCGGTCTTCAGGTATCACTGGGTCGACCCGACCCGCGTGTTCATGGGTTTTACCCGGCCCCTCACCGGGTAGACTCGCGGGTTCGTGGGTTTTACCTGACCCGTATTGAACAAAATTAAAGATTTTTCATTAATTTTCCTAAATATAAAAATAAATATTTTACATTTAAAATATTTATAATGAATACTATTAAAATTTTTTGTGGGAATGTATAATTGAATGTATATATTACGTTTAATTAAGATTGTTAATGAATGTGAACTCTGTCAAGAACCAGTCAATCCAAAAGCTTAAACTGCTAGGTCGTGGGTTAGCAATGTATATCAAGACAACATGATACTTTAATACTCTCCCTCACGTGGGCCTTTGAATTTCGGGCCACGTGGAAAGAAAGACCTCTAGCTGAAATTCTCGCCAGTATAGCCAGATAAATGGGAGTAAATAAATATAATTTAAATTGAGAATAATGAGGTTTGAACCCAGGACCTCTTGAACCTGGTGTGCTCTGATACCATGTCAAGAACCAGTCAACCCAAAAGCTTAAACTGTTAGGTTGTGGGTTAACAATACATATCAAGACAACATGAAACTTTAATAAACTTCATAAATCTATACACGTAATACCTTTTCCTTTAAATTGCGAAAAATGTTTCAAGACATTCTAGTTACCCGTTAACCCGTAGATGGATGACCCGTTTATCTATTCGCGGATTACCCGCACACCCGTCCGTCTGTAGTGGGTCGGGTCATGGGCATGAAATTTAACACCCGTTTAAATACTGGCATTCTACATGTGGCCGTTTTACCCGCTAGTGCTACCTACAATGACCCGTCCGCGGGTGACCCGTTTGACACCTCTAGTTCAAGCTCTAGGCTCATGCTCTTAAGACAATGTGCCCAAGCTCTCGATTGATAATATAATAGATTGAGCATTGTTCAGCCCTCTTATATTGTCATATCTCATTTTTGTGTTTCATGGCTACACAAAAAAGGTTAAAGAATAACAAGCCCTCGTAGGGCAATTAAGAGTCATGATCAACAATTGTTTCCCTCCCTCTCCGTCTCACAATGTCACACCTTCCGCTATACTCTCTCTGACTAACACTCAACCATAAGGCAGGTGAAGATAGTTGAATCTATTACTAAGAAACTAAATACTTCTATTACCTTATGGCTAGTCATAACACGATAGATAAAAAATAAAAGGTTAATGGGGTTGTGAACGTTAACAGTAGTTGTAAACAATGTTCAAGTTGTAAGGGGACATAAGGGGCTTGTGTCTGTCATTCGCAGCCAGATTGGGTGTGCACGATCACATCCCCATTTTTCCTAAAAAATAAATAAAGTTAACTCACGCTTTATTATCCACCATAAATTGGACTTCAAGTAAAAAGAAGAATCAGCACCTTCTATAATGGAAGTAAACACTTAGCATGCAACATAAAACTCAAGGCAACATCAAGACAAAAATCCACATAAACATCAAGGCAAAATGTGTCAACAAGGCCAACATCTACATTATACGCAAATAACTGCATCAAAAAATCAATTACTAAGAACTTAATCTTACATAACAATCTTAAGGTCGCTCATCGTAGTCTTCGTTCATTGATGATTCATCTCTAGGTAAAAGAGACTTTGATAGCAGAGGGCCTAGCATCGCTGGACGTCAAAAGGATAACAGGAGGTTAGGGCTTGAGCCTTGAGGTTAGGGTTTGGGCACATGAAGTTGAGAGGGAGAAAGCGGAGGATGTGGTGTCATTTATAATGTAGATTAGGGTTCAAGCTAGCGGGAGAAATATACGAGAGAGATCGAGATATTAGGGCTTTGGAGTAGTCATGACCTCAATAGTCGATACTGCAGTTAATATTAGAAACGTGTAAATGAGCTAAGCGGGTCAAAGTTCGGGTGTTTTTAAACAAGTCAAATTTTATTCCTATTTAGCCGATAAAGGGTATATTGACAGGTTATATCAGAATTATCGGCCGACAAATGATATGCCCTTCAAATCCCAAAAAAACCTCATCTTTTAACCACCTTAAACCGATACATCTATCAGTCCATAGTTAATTCACTGTTTGTTCATGAAACCTCAAAATACTGGTGCCCCAGATATTTTTTCATGCCTTACATATTTGTTTTTCATTTTCTACATTACAAACTTAAAAGGAACATGTATCATGGCAGCAAAGTCAGATGACCGGTATGTATTAGCAGCTCCTCTAATAATTTGCTGTATTGCACTACAATAATATCTTGATTCTCACTTCTTTTACTGCTTCCTCATTTGCCTTCTTTATCAAATCTTCTCTCTTAACTTCCTTTGCTTTTCCTCTTTCCTCCTTAAACATAGAATCCGTTTAATGTTGATGTATTTCCTATCGAATTGGGGAGGAAACCTTAAACATAGGTACTAAGTACCTAGTATTTCCAAGTATAGTCAACACACTAACTTCTATCTCAACCCATCTCAATTAAATGGTTCATAAAGTTTTCAAGTTCTACATCTAAATTTTCACCCAAAAATAAAAATCAAGGGAGACAATTCTTATTCTTTTCCGTGAGCTTAAAATTTTATCAATTTAAGACCCACGACAAAATCAATCAATACCGATAATGCAAGTAAATAGAGCACCCACCACATCCAACCCAAACTCATAGCAAGGGCATCAATTTATCGTCAGGATCCAAACAAACCCTAAAAAAAATCGAAATTTTATGAAAAAGTTCAGGGAAAAGATTGCTCACAGCTCCATAAGTCAAAGAATTGGCGTACTGCTGAGCCTGATAATAATAATCTGGGTAAGATTGCGACGGAGCTGCGTAAGATTGCGACGCCACTGAATGCGAGGCGTCGTATCCCAAATGAGCAGGGTAGGACTCTGCCCCAGGCGGCCGAAGAGCGTCGGAAGCGGCGGAGCCGGAGGGAAAAGGGAGGGGGTTGTCATAGCCATGGATGGGATTAGGGTTAGGGTTAGGGTTAGGGTTAGGGTTTGGGAAGTAGGAGAACGAAGAAGGAGGAGGATAGGGCTGAGAGAGGAGCGGCGGCATCGGTTGCTGGTTTTGGTGATGGTCGATGTGATGTGAGTTCGCCGCCGGTGATTGGGAGAGGTGGTGGTGGTGGTAGCCGCTGGGATCTCCGAACTCCATCGTCGAGATCGAGAGACGACGAAAGATGGGCCTTTCCTCTCTATTTAAGCTGTTACCCATCTTTTATTAGGCAACATAGCAACAAAAAGGACTATATCCTCATGAATAATAACTTTACCGAAGTTTAAAAATAACGATAACAAAAAACATAGCATTTTATTCTTGAGTAGTGAGATGCGCTGAAAAGGTTGCGGAAAATGTAAGCTGCACGTATTATTAATTAATTAATTTTAATAATTATATTTATTCAACGAATATAAGGAAATCCGTTTTCAAAATAAAAAGAATAATACAAATCTCACCCGCAATTAACATAACAAATTCTTAATTTTTAATATTACAAGTTTATATTCATACTTCACAATGGTATCATACCCGATGGAAAGCAATTAAACAGCAAAGTGATTAAGAAAACAAAATAGCAAATACCAAAATCGATAATAGGCGGTTAACATAAAAAATGATAAAAAAGGAACAAGATTTTTGTGTACTCCACTAGCTGTTTCAAATTGGGGCATAGAAATTCATATTGTAATAGAACAGTCCAAAAGGATCAGCCTTCTATTAATAATGTGCATCATGTACAGAAAGTTCATAAAAATCCTAGTGATTCCAAGAATATTAATATTTCAATAAATGAAGGAAACAAGGTCCCGCGCTCAAATAAAAATCAGGTGTCTCAATGGCAGCCTGTCAGAAAGAAAGTCGACATTACGTCTGTCAAAAAAAAATTCAGGTCCAATTGATATCACACTCTCCCACATAGAGCTTGTGCTTTCCATTAAAGCACGGGTATCTCAAGCTTTCTTTCAAGATACTGCTGATTGTGCACAGCATTCCCGTCATGTTCAAACCAATTTTGCACATGAAATTGCTCCATGACATGATCTTACGCTTCCACCTTCCTCTAGTCCAACCGAATATGCGACTATAATAGATACATCGGTTTTGTATATAATAAATATGCTTCTAATCATGTATCTGCTCCTGCTTTCTTATGTGAAATTCAATTAATTGAAAACTCAGATAAGGAGAAAAATAATAATATTGTGATTCCAAATGCGGCGTCTGAACCCGTCAGCTCAGATAATTCAGTAGTGCAAAGTTCCAATTCTATCAAGTTGGATTCGGAAGGGGAATCCTTTGATCCCTCCTGAATTTAAACCATCTTGTTCCAAGAAGATAACCCATAAGAGAAAATTGTATACTGCTACAGCTATTTCTAAAGATCATTTTCTGTCGCAAGGATTTACATCTTTGTTAAAAAATTTCTAAGCGGATACAAAACACTCTGTTAAAGCTCCCTCTACCAAATCTCTTGATGAATGTGATGATAATGCTATTATGAATATTGCTAATTCTTTAAGAAAGGAAATACTATTGAAAGTATTCCGTTTTTGGATAAAAACAGAAGTAAATAAGGATCTTAATCCTTGATATTTTGGTGAACACTCTTTTCGAGAATATTGACCGGAGCTTTTCAAGATGGATACATATGTCGACTTCAAAGAAAAGTTTGTAATGCATTCAATCTAGCAGTTGCCGATGTTTAAATAAGCAGCTGCAGCATTTTTTATTGTATTTTTATATGATGCATAGAAAATTTTAATTGCAAGGACTAAAGCATATATCTTATAGTTACATTTATATGAAGGATAACGAAGATTGTACGTTTTCTTTTCACATATAAAATTGTGAGATATTAACTCTAGCACTAATTATTTATCTCGATGCATAAATGTTTGTGATGTAAATATTTTATTTATTTAGTTTATTTTATTGTGGAGGATCTCTTGTCCTGAGATGCATGCCAAATCAACATGTTATTGAAAACAATCGAAGGAATAGATTGCTTGATTTGAAAGTTTCAAAATGATGAATTAAAAAGGATGAAAGCATCAAAATAAAGAAGAAGAAGAAAATTTAATCCATAATCCTTTAATCTACCAACGGTTGGACCGAAGTTGATCCCATCGAAACAAAAAATGAAAAGATTAAAAATTGTAAAAATAATTCAAATAATACAATTTTTAATTGATTATTGCATTAACCAGCTGCTATATTAGGTTGTTATTTAATTTTATGTGATAGAGAACCTGGTATATATGATATTTTGATAATTGTCGTCGGTAAAATTAAAAAACCAGAAAAATATTGCTAACTGATTCAAATGATTTTGTATTAATATTTTGGGGGAAATGGTTCCGACTCTCTAGGCTTGAAAAGCAATAGGAAAAACTCCGTAGGTAAAAAGATCTAGTGGAAAACTCCAAAAATCCAAAAAGTTATAGGTTTAAATCTCTATAGTGAAATCAACCGCTTTTTACTTTTTAATATTTTCATATTACCCTTATCAACTTCTGCTATATGATTGCTACAATTAGCAGATAAACTATTATATTTAGCAGCACACTGCTACATTTGATAAATATAGCAGTTATCTACTAAGTGTAGCGGTTATATAAACCGCTACATCTGATAAATGTAGCAATTACTGATAAATGTAGAAGTTATATCTGATAAATATTGCAGTTATCTGCTAAGTGTAGCGGTTTACCTGCTAAAAGTTAGGGAAGTAAACGAACCCGGATAATCTGATCCGGATCCGTTTTCGAATCCAACAACTTACAGATATGGATACTAAAATTCCATATCCGAACGAATTTTGTTAGTATCCGGATTCGATTTCGATACAAATTTTCTATCCGAATCTGGATCCGAATATCCGAACTAATGGTACCCACTATCCAATTACTAATTATTATTGGTTATAGCTAGATTTATGGAGGCATTATTATTGGTTATAGCTAGATTTATGGATGTATGTAGACTTGATGTTATATAAAAAATCCTTAGTTTGAAACTATTAAGACATGCGGATTTGATGTAAGTGTTTAGATCTTAAAATTTTGGTTCGCCTATTTAAATTTTTTATTAGTTGCAGTTAGAAATCATAACTTTTTATATTTATTCGACTTGTATTCGTATTTGATTTTAACGGATATAATTTTTACAATATTCGATCCGTACCCGTATTCGATTTGTAGTGGATACGGATAGTAAATTATTGTTGCCGACAGCTATCCGTATCTCGATTCACATCCGTAAATAGGTGCCGGATACGGATATGGTAATGCCTATAACCGAGCCATATTCGATCCGTTTACATCCCTACTAAATGTAGCATCTATCTGCCATAAGTCAATAAGGGTAATATAAGAATATTAAAATGTAAAAAGTGGTTGGTTGTAATATAGAGAGTTAAATCTATAACCTTTTGGATTTAGAGAGTTTTTCACTGGATCTTTTTGTCTAGGGCGTTTTTCCTATTTCTTTTCAGGCCAAGGCATCAAGACCCATTTTCCCCTAATATTTTTGGGTCTTCGCTCACCCAGGTGCGCGTGCACACACACATTAATATAAAACTAAAAAAACATGTTTAGAAATTAATTTTTCTTGTAGTTAATATTAGATGCAAACATGGTTTAAGGTTTTATTTGTCATTATCCAAAATGGTCAATTTTGATCAAAATGATCAATTTTGATATCAAATTAATTTCCAAGTGGCGAGATTTTAAACCTTAATATTGAAAGACAAAATGATCCTCCGAATAATGCTATCAATGGTTTGGACCAATGTACGATTTGGTTTGCCGGTATATAAATTCTTATATGAAAAATCTACTATGGATATCCTACTTTAATGAATGTTTAAAAAAATTATGGTTATTTTTACTTCGTTAGCTTAACTACAACATGTCATATATCAAATCGTGAAGAAAAGCTAAATTGAATTTAGTTTTAAAATTAATTACCAATAATTTTCATATTTTTCATCTATAAAATCTGCTTCTTGTATAAATCAAAGAAAAGAGCCAAACAAAAATATTGAGTAATTTGGAAAAAAAAATGAAAAAGGATACTGAATTTTTTTTATTGAATCTAAAGGTAATTTATAGCCTTTATGATATTTAAATGTGTGTAGAAGAAAATGCCATGTCTCGCTTCCCAAAATATGGAATACGAAGGGTGATTAGGCCAGCCATGCGTTTACAGTCAAGAATAATCCCGCCGTAATCACACTTCGATTTCTAGTATTACATGGTAATCGGTAAAGAAAAAACTAAAACAAAGGAAATTACAGCTCATAACTTTATTATATTAAAACAACAGAGTTCATGATACATTTATTTGGATGAAAGAAATAACTAACTAAAGAAATAACAAAGTTTTTATAGCAAGAAGAAGGCGATAGCGCTGATGTCGCGGTCTAAATTTCTGCGATCTCGAATGATAGGTCCTGCTCCTGAGCTGGGTCCACTTCGTCCTCTAAGCATGCACACTCAGGTCATCAGGGCGACACATATAGCAGTATATATAGTGTGTGTATTATGATATTAAATATGAAATGAACGGCAGAATACAGTAACATGAGAATAAAGAATATCAAGTGTAAATGAATGGTGCGGTATATATATCATGTCAGCAATCCATGCAATATGTATGCCATTACCTATCAGTCACTAAGACAAATGAAATCAATCGGTGGAAAGGATACTTGTGTTTAACAAGGGTCTCGTGCATACTGATTGGTAGAGGTTCTGCGTGTTCAAGTTTTAGTTAAATACCGCAATCAAGACGGTTTCGCTTGTAGCTAGCCGGTTGAGTACGGGTCGTCCGCAGGGAGATGGGAGTCTTTTTCTATGTGTTTTAACGAGTTAAGTCCGAGAGTTCAGATTTGTTTGTGATTATCTAAGTGTTAAGTTGATGTTTTAAAGAGAGCTTGTTAGGGTTAGGATTAGATTAGTTTGAGTTAGGAGTCTCCACATCTTTCGTTGCCCCTCTTAATATCGGTGTTACGGTAATCGGCAACAACGGGGATTAGCACGACTAGGAAGGAACTTGCGAGTATAAGCTAGGCTTTCCAACGCATAAGTCCTTCCTTTTGGTGCTTGTCCGTCCGTTCTTGGCTCTTAGCCATAACATCCGGTTAATTCAACCACAACCGGTCTCACTACGGAATCACCGCTATCATGTAGGATAGGGTGCCGTAAGGAGTGGATTGTGGTTCAATTAACGGGAGTCGATTTAAGCTGTTGGGCAAGGAAAGAGTGAGAGAGATTTCCTTCTCTCAAACTTCCCTTATCCTACCCTAACAAGTATGAACTACTCACACATCATGATACGGAAAAATAAAACAAAACAAAAGAGGAAGATAGAAAGAAGGAGATTAGAAGAATACGACTAGCTATTTGCGACCTCACCTTGGCGAGGATCGAGCGTAAGCATCATTGTCGTATTAAGGATAAAGAAAAAGAGAGAAGAAAGAAACAACAAGAGAATAACAACAACTACTTAACGAATTAAAATTACAACAATTATAAAAAAGGCAAGACAAGCATGATAATAAAATGGTCTTCTTTATTCATCACTCTTCACTCACAAGCTCACTACAAGTTTAATGGAGAAGAGATGAGAAGAGGAAGAAGAAAAACACTAAACCTAGGCAAAATGAAAATACAAGAATGGACCCTTTCCTTCACAAAGTTCTGGGCTATTTATAGGCCAAAAAATGAAAACCTAGGGCAACCACCAGAACACACACGAAAAGACAATTCTACCCCCAAAAGCCCATGCCCTGACTCCTCAGTATGGCCGCGGATCCGCCGCCTATACCCCCTATTGGCCGCGGATCCGCGGCCCTATGGTGGAGTCAGGGTATGGTGCTTCTTGTACTGCCCTGATCTGCTTTCCCCTGTTGTCTGGTACATGTATTTTCTGAAAATACTTCCACATTTCTTCCAGAATTTCTGTTGAGGGAAAGGTGGACTTTTGTCAAGATTTTCTTGAGCTCCGCGTAGATTTCTTGGAACTTGTTGTTGCCATTGAGCCTTGTGCATGAAGGTGACAATCGATTTGCCATTTTGTCTTCCTAAACTGGTATCTGGCAACATACGGATGAAGAGCGGAGACCGTGTTTTATCTGTGGTTGGCAGGAACCCGGATTTTGTCGTGTTTTCCATGAATTTCACCGTTTTAGAACCGAGAACCCGTATCCTGCAATTGACTAGCAAACACGGCTCAAGAGTATCTACGGATATGCAATGTGATAAAAATTGGGCGGTATGAAAATGCAAAAATCTGATATGAACAAATACCCCCAAACTTATCATTTGCTCGTCCCGAGCAAAGCCAATTTATTCTCAAAAAAATTTCCTAACCTCACTTTCGCAGGGAACGCGATTGCACTGAGCATGTGCAACAAGCCGTTAAACCTCTAGGTGTCCCTAGTAGGAGGAGTGTTGTCTCCTGAGGGTTTTCAGCGGATACTACCCACAAAATCCGGTCAAGTTGGTTTCATAAAATAACTAAGATTCAAACCCTAAAGTTTTGTTTTAGAAAATAATAATTCTATAATCCTAAGTCTAGACCATCGAACCTTTATTTTTCACACCTCGCTTCTTATTTAACTACAGATTTTATATGTCTTTACGTGCAGTGCAAATAGTGTCGTTAAGTTCCCGAAAGATCGAATAAAGTCATCATGTCGCACAATAAAGCCCAGATAACAATTTTAAAAGGATCACATAAGTTTTTATAAAGAGTTAAGCATTTTTCAAGTTTCGTTTTCCAGTAAGGTTTCAACTTCAGAATTTCTATCTTCCTTAACAGGAAACTAAGTCGTATTCTTCACTCCACTTTTTCTTGTTTTCATTTCATACACACCTCTGTGAACGTGCAATAGTCTTTATCACAGAATAAAACCTTCATATCTCCGTTAAATTTTTTTTTATAAAAGCCTGTCTTTTATCAAGATTATTCTCACACAAAGAACCGTTAGGAATTTTAACTCGGAGAGAACACTTTCTTGACTTTGTTTTAAAACTGGACTTTCTAGGCTTCTTAGCGAGCTTTGGGCCAATGCACCCAAACCAGCTGGTTTTAGGGCATTAGGTGTAGAAACACCCCAGCGGACTTAATTACTCAAGTTACCTAGGTCCAAAAACAAAAGACAGTTTGGCGTGAAAATCAGATGATTTAATACGAACGGAGATACAACCGGCTGTTCAATTAATTTTTTTTTTGGATAAAAGACGTGTTTAGTGGGTTCGGTGTGTAATCATTCCAATCAAGTTTCAGATGGGTTATTTTTCAGACTTAGCTCCAATTACGGCATCAATAACATTCCTTCATATTCGCTTTACCTCATAAACTATTCTTGACATTACTTATTTCAGAACAAACCTATTTGATCCTCAGAAAATCATTTATCTGTTTAAAAGTTTTCCAACATAAAAGACTTGTCATCTAATTCCCAAAAACTCACGACACGTGTAGTGTGATGTAAAGACGTATATCAGCTATAGTTAACTTTAAAGGAGAGTTATCTTTCAGGTTTTCAAAATCCAAACATAAGATTTAGTCATTCCTATTTTTTTCAAACAAAAACCGTCGAAATGTTGAATCAGAGTTCTTCCACAAGCTAACTTGACAAAAAAAGTTTTTATAATTTTTAGAAAATTTTCAGTTTTTTATGGATTTTATGGATTTAAATATGCAGATGCAAAATATACATATGAATGCGAAGGTAAGAAATGCGTACCGAGCGTACCCCCAAACTTAAACTGGACAGTGTCCTCACTGTTGGTGCATGAAGAGATCATTTGAAGGGTCAAAATTGTCGGTTATCGATACACAAATTTTTAAGTGTTTTTTTTTGTTTTTAAAGAAAAGAAAAAGAATATACACAAATATATACAAAATGGTTTGTACATACCCCCAAACTTATTTGGAACAGTGTCCACTGTTCTTGGCTGGATAACCGAAGTTTGGAGGTAGGCAGAAGAAGATCATTCAGGGTAAACCGGCTCCTGTAAGAACAGGAGCTCCTCTGTTGGTTCGGCGCTAAGGTACGGTTTGCATCGGTGTCCATTTACTTTGAAAAATGAACCGTCCTTTGGATTCTCCAAATCCACAGCGTCCTGCGGATACACATTCCGCACAAAATACGGCCCTTTCCAGCGAGATCGGAGCTTTCCTGGATGGAAATGAAGTCGGGTGTCGTAAAGCAGTACCTGCTGACCAGGTACGAAGGTTTTGCGCAAAAGGTGTTTATCGTGAAACACCTTCGTTCGATTCTTAACGACAACCGCGTTATCGTAAGCTTCATCCCTAAGCTCATTCAGTTCGTTCAACTGCAGCTTCCGATGGCTGCCCGCATCTTCGAGAGACAGATTCAGCTCCTTTATCGCCCAAAATGCGCGATGCTCTATTTCGACAGGTAGGTTGCAGGCTTTTCCATACACAAGCCGATAGGGAGACATGCCAAGGTCGGTCTTATAAGCGGTTCGAAATGCCCAAAGGGCATCAGTGAGTTTCAGCGACCAATCCTTACGGTTCTTGGAAACCGTCTTCTCCAGTATCTGCTTGATTTGCCGATTTGAAACTTCGGCCTGCCCGCAGGTTTGGGGGTGGTAGGGCGTAGAAAGCTTATGATTAATGGAGTATTTCCGCATCAAGGCCTCGAAAGTCCTATTGCAGAAATGACTTCCATTGTCGCTAATGATCGCTCAGGGGTGCCCAAACCGGGAGAAAATGTTTTCTTTAAGGAACCTAACGTCGTTAGTCTGGCTGGGCACAGCTTCGACCCATTTAGAGACGTAATCAACAGCTAGAAGGATGTACAAGTTCCCGAAAGAGTTGGGAAACGGCCCCATGAAATCTATCCCCCAAACATCGAAAATCTCCACAACCAAGATCGGTTGGAGCGGCATCTCGTTCCTCCGGGATATCCGGCCCATGTGTTGGCACCGGGAGCAAGTCTTGCAATAGTCATGAGCGTCTTTGAAAAGTTGTGGCCAGTAGAAACCACATTGCAAGATCTTCTCAGCTGTCTTTCTGGGCCCAAAATGCCCGCCACACGCTTGATCGTGGCAAAATGACAGCACACTCTTGAATTCCTCATCAGGGACACACCGACGAATAATTTGGTCGGGACAGTACTTGAACAAGTAGGGTTCGTCCCAGTAAAAATGCTTTACTTGGGATAAGAAGCGAAGTCTGTCCTGACTTGACCATTCAGTCGGTAGTAATCCCGTGGCCAAATAGTTCACAATATCTGCGAACCAGAGTTCGCAAGATACTGTCAAGAGCTGTTCATCCGGGAAAACGTCGTTGATTGGAATTGGAAGCGAAGGCGAAGAAGGAAGTCGTGAGAGATGGTCGGCAACCACGTTTTCACATCCTCGTTTGTCCTTAATGACAAGGTCAAACTCTTGAAGCAAGAGGATCCAACGGATTAACTGAGATTTTGCATCTTTCTTCGCAAAAAGATGGCGCAGAGCAGAATGGTCTGTGTAGACAATGACTGGAGAGCCGATGAGGTAGGGCCTGAACTATTCTAAAGCAAATACAACAGCTAAGAATTCCTTCTCAGTTGTTGTATAGTTGAGTTGGGCGTCGTTCAGGGTTCGGCTCGCGTAATAGATTACGTGCGGCATCTTGTTGATGTGTTGTCCAAGGACAGCACCAATGGCAAAGTCGGATGCATCGCACATAATCTCGAATGGGTGCGTCCAGTCAGGTGAAGAAAGAACGGGAGCAGAAGTGAGTGAGCGTTTCAGTGACTCGAAGGCAGTCACACAGCTTGAGTTGAAGTCGAAAGGTGTGTCCTTGGCCAGCAAAAGAGTCAAGGGCCTAGCAATCTTGCTAAAGTCCTTGATGAACCGTCTATAGAAACCGGCATGGCCAAGGAAGGCTCGGATATCTCTGACGCATCGGGGAGGAGGCAGATTGGAAATGACCTCAATCTTTGCTTTGTCAACCTCTATGCCATTTTGCGAGATGATATGTCCTAAGACAATACCTTCGCGCACCATGAAGTGGCATTTCTCCCAGTTCAAAGTGAGATTCTTGTCCTTACATCGGGTAAGGACAGCGTCAAGATGCAGCAAACACTCGTTGAAGGAATCGCCGAAGATGGAGAAGTCATCCATGAAAATCTCCAGAAAATTTTCCACCATGTCAGAGAAAATTCCCATCATACACCGCTGGAAGGTAGCGGGCGCATTGCATAACCCAAAGGGCATGCGTCGATATGCAAACGTGCCGAAAGGACAAGTGAAAGTGGTCTTGTCCTGGTCTTTTTCGGCGATGGGGATTTGATTATAGCCGGAGTAGCCATCAAGAAAGCAGTAGTACTCATGCCCGGCCAATCGTTCAAGCATCTGGTCAATGAAAGGTAGCGGAAAGTGGTCTTTCCGCGTTGCGGCGTTGAGTTTTCTGTAATCAATGCAAACTCGCCACCCAGTTTGGGTGCGAGTAGGGATTAACTCGTTCGCCTCGTTGGTTATGACCGTGATGCCCGACTTCTTGGGGACAACATGAATGGGGCTAACCCACTGGCTATCAGAGATAGGGTAAATGATACCACTATCTAGACATTTGACGATCTCCTTCTTCACAGCCTCCTTCATGACTGGATTAAGACGTCTTTGTGGATCCCGGGCTGGTTTGGCATCATCCATCAGATGAATGTGATGCTCAACGATCAGGGGACTAATCCCCTTGATGTCCGCCATGGACCAGCCAAAAGCTTGCCTGTTGCTGTGCAAGACCGCGAGAAGGGCTTTCTCTTGCTCGGGAGCTAGAGAAGCCGAGATGATGACAGGGAGGGTCTCGTTTTCACCTAAGTAAGCGTACTTAAGGTGAGACGGCAAAGGCTTGAGTTCGAGCGTTGGAGGTGAAACGATGGAAGGCAAGATTGGTGCAAAGGTCTCGAACTCAAAGGACTCCAGCAAAGGTTCAAAGCGAGTGTAGGCAACCGAGTTGGATGGTTCAGGTAACTCATCCGGAAAGTCGAAGGATTCAAACTCGGGTTGTGCGCGGCTAAGATCGTTCGAGAACGTGAAACACTCGTAGTCGTTGTCGGGCGCAGAAACAGCAGCAGGTTCGAAGAGAAACGCACTAGTGGCGTCAAGATTATCGTGATCAAACAGAAACTCCTCGAATTCACACTCTTCTGGGGTGATCTCCTGGATCGAGCAGACGTCCAGTATATGAGCATTAGGTTCGGCGGGCTGATTCCCCAACATAAAAATGTTGAGTTCAATCGTCATATTTCCAAAAGAGAGGTTCATCGAACCGTTGCGACAATTGATCACAGCATTTGAGGTTGCGAGAAATGGGCGACCGAGTATCACCGGAATTTGATTCCGGGGGTTAGCTACAGGCTGTGTATCTAATACAATGAAGTCAAAGGGGAATATGAAGTCCCCGACTTTTATTAACACATCCTCTAGCTCAC
This sequence comes from Agapanthus africanus, assembly GCA_030015575.1. NCBI lineage: Eukaryota > Viridiplantae > Streptophyta > Magnoliopsida > Asparagales > Amaryllidaceae > Agapanthus > Agapanthus africanus. The sequence continues at coordinate 851,163,530 of CM057339.1, forward strand.
CCCTAGGATGAGTGATTGATCGGTCGGCCATTTGGAGAGTGCAGTGCGTGGGTTTCAGCTCTCCGACGCCTAATTGCTCGTATACTGAATATGGAAGCAGGTTAACACTGGCACCAAGATCTAATAGTGCGCGGTTGATGTTCTTATCCCCAATGGTAATTGAAATCGTAGGACAGCCAGGGTCCTTCCGTTTTTGTGGTAAAGATTGGGTAAGGGCATCACTCACAGCACTAGCCAAGAAAACTTTCTTGGGTACCTGAGACTTCCTCTTTTTTGTGTGTTCATATCAGATTTTTGCATTTTCATACCGCCCAATTTTTATCACATTGCATATCGGTAGATACTCTTGAGCCGTGTTTGCTAGTCAATTGCAGGATACAGGTTCTCGGTTCTAAAACGGTGAAATTCATGAAAAACACGACAAAATCCGGGTTCCTGCCAACCACAGATAAAACACGGTCTCCGCTCTTCATCCGTATGTTGCCAGATACCAGTTTAGGAAGACAAAATGTCAAATCAATGTCACCTTCATGCACAAGGCTCAATGGCAACAACAAGTTCCAAGAAATCTACGCGGAGCTCGAGGCAATCATGCCAAATCTTGACAAAAGTCCACCTTTCCCTCAACAGAAATTCTGGAAGAAATGTGGAAGTATTTTCAGAAAATACATGTACCAGACAACAGGGGACAGCAGATCAGGGCAGTACAAGAAGCACCATACCCTGACTCCACCATAGGGCCGCGGATCCGCGGCCAATAGGGGGTATAGGCGGCGGATCCGCGGCCATACAGTGGAGTCAGGGCATGGGCTTTGGGGGGTATTTGGGTCTTTTCATGTGTATTCTGATGGTTGCCCTAGATTTCCATTCTCCAGCCTATAAATAGCCCAGAACTTTGTGAAGGAAAGGGTCCATTCTTGTATTTTCATTTTGCTAAGATTAGTTGTGTTTCTTCTTCCTCTTCTCACCTCTTCTCCATTGAAACTTGTAGTGAGCTTGTGAGTGAAGAGTGATGAATAAAGAAGAACCATTTATTATCATGCTTGTCTCTTTATCTTGTTAATTGTTGTAATTTTTATTTGTTAAGTAGTTGTTGTTATTTTCTTGTTGTTTCTTTCTTCTCTCTTTTTCTTTATCCTTAAATACGACAATGATGCTTACGCTCGATCCACGCCAAGGTGAGGTCGCAAATAGCTAGTCGTATTCTTCTAATCTCTTTCTTTCTATCTCCCTCTTGTGTTTTGTTTTATTTTTCCGTATCATGATGTGTGAGTAGTTCATACTTGTTAGGGTAGGATAAGGGAAGTTTGAGAGAAGGAAATCTCTCTCACTCTTTCCTTGCCCAACAGCTTAAATCGACTCCCGTTAATTGAACCACAATCCGCTCCCTACGGCACCCTATCCTACATGATAGCGGTGATCCCGTAGTGAGACCGGTTGTGGTTGAATTAACCGGAGGTTATGGCTAAGAGCCAAGAACGGACGGACAAGCACCAAAAGGAAGGACTTATGCGTTGGAAATCCTAGCTTATACTCGCAAGTTCCTTCCTAGTCATGCTAATCCCCGTTGTTGCCGATTACCGTAACACCGATATTAAGAGGGGCAACGAAAGATGTGGAGACTCCTAACTCAAACTAACCTAATCCTAACCCTAACAAGCTCTCTTTAAAACATCAACTTAACACTTAGATAATCACAAACAAATCTGAACTCTCGGACTTAACTCGTTAAAGCACATAGAAAAAGACTCCCATCTCCCTGCGGACGACCCGTACTCAACCGGCTAGCTACAAGCGAAACCGTCTTGATTGCGGTATTTAAACTAAAACTTGAACACGCAGAACCTCTCACAATCAAATGGCGCCGTTGCCGGGGAGACGGCAGTTTATTTCCTTGTGTAATTTCGGGTTAATTTGTAAGTATAAATATAACAAAAAATATATATATACTTTGTAAAAAACCATCTTGTTGTTTTTGATTAGCTTTTGTGCAAGTGTGCAGGAAAATACGAAGTTCAAGATCGGCGCCAAAAGACGTCGGATAAGACGGAGTTCAAGTACAGTGCCAAAGACGTGGGAAGATAGACCCACATCTCGCGGCTACACCGCGACGGATTGAAATGAAGCAAAAGGTGTACTGTAAAAATCTGGAGTAGATACAGTGAGCAAATCAAGATTCAGCAAATCCAGACAAGCAGGGGACAACCACAGCAGCACACCCAGAAAATTTGGCAGCCCAATCCCTCCACATAGCCGCAGAACCGCGGCATTAGCACGTGTTTGGACGCGGATCCGCGGCCACTTGGTGGCTTCAGAGCCCCAAAATCTCTCTGTAAGTCCCAGTTCTCCTCCTCTCTCTTCCACTCCTCTGGACTCCAATAAATTGTGTTTTCTGCAGATTTCTTTGCGCAAATTCTTCTCCCCCTTTCAATAAACTGTTCTTGTGCAGGATTCTTTGCGCCGCAAATAAAAATTGTTTGCAGTTGATTTGTTACCTCTTTGCATTCTTTAATACGGACTTAAGGGGCTTGAAACCAATCCAGATTGGGTGGGGATTTCATCACCCTTCCCAGGACCCCAAAAATCACAAAAGTATATGCATTGTCCATTGTAAATTAAAAAATACTAGACTTCAGCCCTAAGGACTTCGCGCTCATTAGGAGAAGATAAACCGTGTTTAGAACATCGCTTAACGGTATATTGTTTACGGGGTGTCTAGGAAAGTGTTAAAGGCGCAACCGCCGAAAGAGAAAGGGTTATTTAATTAAGGAACTTCGCGAAAGCGTTGGACAACCTCCCCTTATCTCTGCACTTATCTGGCCTCGTGATCAGTGTATTTTTAAGCCCGTTTCTCGGCACTGTTTAACTTCGACAATCAAGTTCAGGAGCAGGTCTAGTAGATCTAGGTTACCCCAGATCTAGGTGTGATTGTGCATATCTTGTTTGTGATTGCTTAAGCCGTATTTCCGTACATATTTCTGTAAATCTCTTTCTAAAAACAAAAGAAAAAAAAGAAAAAAAAATTCAAAAACTTTTATAAAAACTTGCCCTTTGTCGCCAAATCCATTTTTCACCCACCACCCATCGCCTTTCTCCATTGACGTTTTCTTACCCTCACCTTCTCCGCTTTGACTATACTAAACTTGTTTAGTGTATGTCCGCTTGGACTCGGGACACTAGCGCCCGTCTAGTCCGCGTTACGTTAGTCGCGATCGACTCCGAAGTCGATACTCCGTCCACTCCTCTTTCACCCCTTCCTTTGCCGGCCAACTCCGACGTTGACCGGAATTCTGTTTATACATCTTCACCTTCACCTTCACCAACCTCTTCTTCCGCGATGTCGGGATTTAATCCGAACATCTCTTTGACCATCCCTGGATTGGCTCCACCTCCTACGGAGACCAATCTCCCACCACCTCCGCCTATTGTAGCGCCGCAGCGAATTGCGCTCCAGGATCGTTTCTATCCCACCCGTTCTGCACTTCCCACCTGCCTTTCTCTTCCTCCGGCCAATGGGGACAACTTTGAAATTAAGCCCCATTTCATCAACATGCTTCCACGTTTTCATGGGCTTGAATCTGAAGATGCCTATATCTTCATCAATAAATTTCAAAACGTCTGTGCCATGATGAAAACCACCCAGCTGTCGGACGATGCTATACGTCTACGGGTCATTCCGTTCACTTTATGCGATCTCGCTGAAAAATGGCTGTATAGCACCGCTTCCCACTCAATCACCAGCTGGGACGAGTTTGTTAAAGCGTTTCTAAAAAAATTCTATCCGAATCATAAGACCGCAAGGATTCGAAATGAAATCAACCAATTCTCCCAGCTTCCTTCTGAACCCTTCTGGAAGTGCTTTGACCGATACAAAGACCTTCTTGTTCAGTGTCCTCACCACGGTATAGAGAAATGGCAACTCTGCCAAACCTTATACGAGGGACTGAACCCAGCAACGAAGTAGTTGTTGGAAACCATCTGTCAGGGCCACTTCCTATCGAAATCTGACGAGGAAGCGTGGCAGTTCTTTGACGACCTTGCGGAGCAAACGCTACAGTGGGAGAGCACCAGACCGACTTCTTCTTCTTCTACCTCCACTTCTACCGGTCAGTCTAGGGTAGGAATCCACCAACTTGATGTCTCTATTGCGATGAAAGCTGAAATGGCTGCAATAACAAGAAAGCTTGAAGCGATAGAGAGCAAATTTTCTGCTCCTGCTCCTGCCCCTGTTCTCCCCCTTCGTACCATCTGCGCTTGTTGTTCCGATCCCTCTCACTTAACCGAAGAGTGTCCTTACAATCCACCATCTCAGGGACAGGATCAGGTTAATGCTGCATTTCAGCAAAGACCGAGGAATGATCCATACTCTTCCACGTACAATCCCGGCTGGAGGAACCATCCCAATTTCGCCTGGAATCAGAATCAGAATCAATTCCAGGGCAACAATTTCCAGAGGCCCCCTCCGCCGCAGCAACAAGCGCAACAACAAACTCAACATCAATTTCAACAGCCCTTCCAACCCCAACCTTTCCAAAATCAGACGAACAACTTTGCACCCAACAATTCTTTTCCACCAAACAATTTTGTTCCGTCAAACAACGATAAGGTTTCCTCGCTCGAACGAAGTCTGGAGGCGTTTGTTAAACAATCGACTCAATCCACCGCCAACATCCAGTCTTCCATTCAATCTTTAGTGCAACACACTGCCGCACACGGGCAAAGCATCAAGACCATCGAGGCCCAGATTGCACAGCTGAACGCGGCCTTAAGCGAGCGAGAAAAGGGGAAGCTCCCGTCCCAGCCACTTCCAAATCCCGGTCACCCACATAATGCACATGTTGCTCTTGAACAACAAAACCATAATGTGAGTGCCGTGACCACACTGAGATCGGGGAGGATGCTGCAGAACAACATTGGAAAACGGATCAACAATGACACCCCGGCCGCTGCTTCTTCTTCTTCTTCTTCTTCTTAGTCTTCTGAGCCTATTCTCCGTTCTTCACAAGGCTCCCCTCCCTCTTCTTCTACTCTGAACGGACCCACTTCTCACTCCACGAAGGCACCTATTCTGGGATCCGTTCCAACTCCACAATCTCCTCCTCCAGCATTAGACTCAACCAATTTTCAAAATGTTCCATTTCCAAACCGGTTGAGGTCTAATAAACAAAATCCTCAAATGGAGAAGATTCTGGAGTTATTTAAGCAGGTTAACATTAACATTCCTCTTTTAGATGCTGTCCAACAAGTCCCGTCTTACGCGAAAATCTTAAAGGACTTGTGCACGAAAAAGAGGAAGTCTCAGGTACCCAAGAAAGTTTTCTTGGCTAGTGCTGTGAGTGATGCCCTTACCCAATCTTTACCACAAAAACGGAAGGACCCTGGCTGTCCTACGATTTCAATTACCATTGGGGATAAGAACATCAACCGCGCACTATTAGATCTTGGTGCCAGTGTTAACCTGCTTCCGTATTCAGTATACGAGCAATTAGGCGTCGGAGAGCTGAAACCCACGCACTGCACTCTCCAAATGGCCGACCGATCGATCACTCATCTTAGGGGTGAGCTAGAGGATGTGTTAATAAAAGTCGGGGACTTCATATTCCCCTTTGACTTCATTGTATTAGATACACAGCCTGTAGCTAACCCCCGGAATCAAATTCCGGTGATACTCGGTCGCCCATTTCTCGCAACCTCAAATGCTGTGATCAATTGTCGCAACGGTTCGATGAACCTCTCTTTTGGAAATATGACGATTGAACTCAACATTTTTAGGTTGGGGAATCAGCCCGCCGAACCTAATGCTCATATACTGGACGTCTGCTCGATCCAGGAGATCACCCCAGAAGAGTGTGAATTCGAGGAGTTTCTGTTTGATCACGATAATCTTGACGCCACTAGTGCGTTTCTCTTCGAACCTGCTGCTGTTTCTGCGCCCGACAACGACTACGAGTGTTTCACGTTCTCGAACGATCTTAGCCGCGCACAACCCGAGTTTGAATCCTTCGACTTTCCGGATGAGTTACCTGAACCATCCAACTCGGTTGCCTACACTCGCTTTGAACCTTTGCTGGAGTCCTTTGAGTTCGAGACCTTTGCACCAATCTTGCCTTCCATCGTTTCACCTCCAACGCTCGAACTCAAGCCTTTGCCGTCTCACCTTAAGTACGCTTACTTAGGTGAAAACGAGACCCTCCCTGTCATCATCTCGGCTTCTCTAGCTCCCGAGCAAGAGAAAGCCCTTCTCGCGGTCTTGCACAGCAACAGGCAAGCTTTTGGCTGGTCCATGGCGGACATCAAGGGGATTAGTCCCCTGATCGTTGAGCATCACATTCATCTGATGGATGATGCCAAACCAGCCCGGGATCCACAAAGACGTCTTAATCCAGTCATGAAGGAGGCTGTGAAGAAGGAGATCGTCAAATGTCTAGATAGTGGTATCATTTACCCTATCTCTGATAGCCAGTGGGTTAGCCCCATTCATGTTGTCCCCAAGAAGTCGGGCATCACGGTCATAACCAACGAGGCGAACGAGTTAATCCCTACTCGCACCCAAACTGGGTGGCGAGTTTGCATTGATTACAGAAAACTCAACGCCGCAACGTGGAAAGACCACTTTCCGCTACCTTTCATTGACCAGATGCTTGAACGATTGGCCGGGCATGAGTACTACTGCTTTCTTGATGGCTACTCCGGCTATAATCAAATCCCCATCGCCGAAAAAGACCAGGACAAGACCACTTTCACTTGTCCTTTCGGCACGTTTGCATATCAACGCATGCCCTTTGGGTTATGCAATGCGCCCGCTACCTTCCAGCGGTGTATGATGGGAATTTTCTCTGACATGGTGGAAAAATTTCTGGAGATTTTCATGGATGACTTCTCCATCTTCGGCGATTCCTTCAACGAGTGTTTGCTGCATCTTGACACTGTCCTTACCCGATGTAAGGACAAGAATCTCACTTTGAACTGGGAGAAATGCCACTTCATGGTGCGCGAAGGTATTGTCTTAGGACATATCATCTCGCAAAATGGCATAGAGGTTGACAAAGCAAAGATTGAGGTCATTTCCAATCTGCCTCCTCCCCGATGCGTCAGAGATATCCGAGCCTTCCTTGGCCATGCCGGTTTCTATAGACGGTTCATCAAGGACTTTAGCAAGATTGCTAGGCCCTTGACTCTTTTGCTGGCCAAGGACACACCTTTCGACTTCAACTCAAGCTGTGTGACTGCCTTCGAGTCACTGAAACGCTCACTCACTTCTGCTCCCGTTCTTTCTTCACCTGACTGGACGCACCCATTCGAGATTATGTGCGATGCATCCGACTTTGCCATTGGTGCTGTCCTTGGACAACACATCAACAAGATGCCGCACGTAATCTATTACGCGAGCCGAACCCTGAACGACGCGCAACTCAACTATACAACAACTGAGAAGGAATTCTTAGCTGTTGTATTTGCTTTAGAAAAGTTCAGGCCCTACCTCATCGGCTCTCCAGTCATTGTCTACACTGACCATTCTGCTCTGCGCCATCTTTTTGCGAAGAAAGATGCTAAATCTCGGTTAATACGTTGGATCCTCTTGCTTCAAGAGTTTGACCTTGTCATTAAGGACAAACGAGGATGTGAAAACGTAGTTGCCGACCATCTCTCATGAATTCCTTCTTCGCCTTCGCTTCCAATTCCGATCAACGACGTTTTTCCGGATGAACAGCTCTTGACAGTATCGTGCGAACCCTGGTTCGCAGATATTGTGAACTATTTGGCCACAGGATTACTTCCGACTGAATGGTCGAGTCAGGACAGACTTCGCTTCTTATCCCAAGTAAAACACTTTTACTGGGACGAACCCTACTTGTTCAAGTACTGTCCCGACCAGATTATTCGTCGGTGTGTCCCTGATGAGGAATTCAAGAGTGTGCTGTCATTTTGCCACGATCAAGCGTGTGGCGGGCATTTTGGGCCCAGAAAAACAGCTGAGAAGATCTTGCAATGTGGTTTCTACTGGCCACAACTCTTCAAAGACGCTCATGACTATTGCAAGACTTGCTCCCGGTGCCAACACATGGGCCGGATATCCCGGAGGAACGAGATGCCGCTCCAACCGATCTTGGTTGTGGAGATTTTCGATGTTTGGGGGATAGATTTCATGGGGCCGTTTTCCAGCTCTTTCGGGAACTTGTACATCCTTCTAACGGTTGATTACGTCTCTAAATGGGTCGAGGCTATGCCCAGCCGGACTAACGACAACAAGGTTGTCGTTAGGTTCCTTAAAGAAAACATTTTCTCACGGTTTGGGCACCCCCGAGCGATCATTAGCGACAATGGAAGTCATTTCTGCAATAAAACTTTCGAAGCCTTGATGCGGAAATACTCCATAAATCATAAGCTCTCTACGCCCTACCACCCCCAAACCTGCGGGCAGGCCGAAGTTTCAAATCGGCAAATCAAGCAGATACTGGAGAAGACGGTTTCCAAGAACCGTAAGGATTGGTCGCTGAAACTCACCGATGCCCTTTGGGCATTTCGAACCGCTTATAAGACCGACCTTGGCATGTCTCCCTATCGGCTTGTGTACGGAAAAGCCTGCCACCTTCCTGTCGAAATAGAGCATCGCGCGTTTTGGGCGATAAAGGAGCTGGATCTGTCTCTCGAGGATGCGGGCAGCCATCGGAAGCTGCAGTTGAACGAACTAAGCGAGCTTAGGGATGAAGCTTACGATAACGCGGTTGTTGTTAAGAACCGAACGAAGGTGTTTCACGATAAACACCTTTTGCGCAAAACCTTCGTACCTGGTCAGCAGGTACTGCTTTACGACACCCGACTTCACTTCCATCCTGGAAAGCTCAGATCTCGCTGGAAAGGGCCGTATTTTGTGCGGAATGTGTATCCGCTGGGCGCTGTGGATTTGGAAAATCCTAAGGACGGTTCACTTTTCAAAGTAAACGGACACCGATGCAAACCGTACCTTAGCGCCGAACCAACAGAGGAGCTCCTGTTCTTACAGGAGCCGGTTTACCCTGAATGATCTTCCTCTGCCTACCTCCAAACTTCGGTTATCCAGCCAAGAACAGTGGACACTGTTCCAAATAAGTTTGGGGGTGTGTACAAACCATTTTGTATATATGTGTGTATATTCTTTTTCTTTTCTTTAAAAACAAAAACCAAAAAAAAAAAAAAAATTGTATCGCTAACCGACAATTTTGACCCTTCAAACGATCTCTTCATGCAATGACAGTGAGGACACTGTCCAGTTTAAGTTTGGGGGTACGCTCGGTACGCATTTCTTACCTTCGCATTCATATGTATATTTTGCATCTGCATATTAAAATCCATAAAATCCATAAAAATCTGAAAATTTTCTAAAAATATAAAAACTTTTCTGTCAAGTTAGCTAGTGGAAGAACTCTGATTCAACATTTCGACGGTTTTGTTTGAAAAAATAAGAATAACTAAATCTTATGTTTAGATTTTGAAAACCTGAAAGATAACTCTCCTTTGAAGTTAACTATAGCTGATATACGTCTTTACATCACACTACCCGTGTCGTGAGTTTTTGGGAATTAGATGACAAGTCCTTTATGTTGAAAAACTTTTAAACAGATAAATGATTTTCTGAGGATCAAATAGGTTTGTTCTGAAATAAGTAATGTCAAGAAAAGTTTATGAAGTAAAGCGAATATGAAGGAATATTATTGATGCCGTAATTGGAGCTAAGTCTGAAAAATAACCCATCTGAAACTTGATTGGAATGATTACACACCGAACCCACTAAACACGTCTTTTATCCAAAAAAATAATTGAACTGCCGGTTATATCTCCGTTCGTATTAAATCATCTGATTTTCACGCCAAACTGTCTTTTGTTTTTGGACCTAGGTAACTTGAGTAATTAAGTCCGCTGGGGTGTTTCTACACCTAATGCCCTAAAACCAACTGGTTTGGGTGCATTGGCCCAAAGCTCGCTAAGAAGCCTAGAAAGTCCAGTTTAAAACAAAGTCAAGCAAGTGTTCTCTCCGAGTTAAAATTCCTAACGGTTCTTTGTGTGAGAATAATCTTGATAAAAGACAGGCTTTTATAAAAAAATTTAGCGGAGATATGAAGGTTTTATTCTGTGATAAAGACTATTGCACGTTCACAGAGGTGTGTATGAAATGAAAACAAGAAAAAGGTGGAGTGAAGAATACGACTTAGTTTCCTGTTAAGGAAGATAGAAATTCTGAAGTTGAAACCTTACTGGAAAACGAAACTTGAAAAATGCTTTAACTCTTTATAAAACTTATGTGATCCTTTTAAAATTGTTATCTGGGCTTTATTGTGCGACATGATGACTTTATTCGATCTTTCGGGAACTTAACGACACTATTTGCACTGCACGTAAAGACATATAAAATCTGTAGTTAAATAAGAAGAGAGGTGTGAAAAATAAAGGTTCGATAGTCTAGACTTAGGATTATAGAATTGTTATTTTCTGAAACAAAACTTTAGGGTTTGAATCTTAGTTATTTTACAAAACCAACTTGACCGGATTTTATGGGTAGTATCCGCTGAAAACCCTCAGGAGACAACACTCCTCCTACTAGGGACACCTAGAGGTTTAACGGCTTGTTGCACATGCTCAGTGCAATCGCGTTCCCTGTGAAAGTGAGGTTAGGAAATTTTTTTTGAATAAATGGGCTTTGCTCGGGACGAGCAAATGATAAGTTTGGGGGTATTTGTTCATATCAGATTTTTGCATTTTCATACCGCCCAATTTTTATCACATTGCATATCGGTAGATACTCTTGAGCCGTGTTTGCTAGTCAATTGCAGGATACAGGTTCTCGGTTCTAAAACGATGAAATTCATGAAAAATACGACAAAATCCGGGTTCCTGCCAACGAAAGATAAAACACGGTCTCCGCTCTTCATCCGTATGTTGCCAGATACCAGTTTAGGAAGACAAAATGTCAAATCAATGTCACCTTCATGCACAAGGCTCAATGGCAACAACAAGTTCCAAGAAATCTACGCGGAGCTCGAGGCAATCATGCCAAATCTTGACAAAAGTCCACCTTTCCCTCAACAGAAATTCTGGAAGAAATGTGGAAGTATTTTCAGAAAATACATGTACCAGACAACAGGGGACAGCAGATCAGGGCAGTACAAGAAGCACCATACCCTGACTCCATCATAGGGCCGCGGATCCGCGGCCAATAGGGGGTATAGGCGGCGGATCCGCGGCCATACAGTGGAGTCAGGGCATGGGCTTTGGGGGGTATTTGGGTCTTTTCATGTGTATTCTGATGGTTGCCCTAGATTTCCATTCTCCAGCCTATAAATAGCCCAGAACTTTGTGAAGGAAAGGGTCCATTCTTGTATTTTCATTTTGCTAGGATTAGTTGTGTTTCTTCTTCCTCTTCTCACCTCTTCTCCATTGAAACTTGTAGTGAGCTTGTGAGTGAAGAGTGATGAATAAAGAAGAACCATTTATTATCATGCTTGTCTCTTTATCTTGTTAATTGTTGTAATTTTTATTTGTTAAGTAGTTGTTGTTATTTTCTTGTTGTTTCTTTCTTCTCTCTTTTTCTTTATCCTTAAATACGACAATGATGCTTACGCTCGATCCTCGCCAAGGTGAGGTCGCAAATAGCTAGTCGTATTCTTCTAATCTCTTTCTTTCTATCTCCCTCTTGTGTTTTATTTTATTTTTCCGTATCATGATGTGTGAATAGTTCATACTTGTTAGGGTAGGATAAGGGAAGTTTGAGAGAAGGAAATCTCTCTCACTCTTTCCTTGCCCAACAGCTTAAATCGACTCCCGTTAATTGAACCACAATCCGCTCCCTACGGCACCCTATCCTACATGATAGCGGTGATCCCGTAGTGAGACCGGTTGTGGTTGAATTAACCGGAGGTTATGGCTAAGAGCCAAGAACGGACGGACAAGCACCAAAAGGAAGGACTTATGCGTTAGAAAGCCTAGCTTATACTCGCAAGTTCCTTCCTAGTCGTGCTAATCCCCGTTGTTGCCGATTACTGTAACACCGATATTAAGAGGGGCAACGAAAAATGTGGAGACTCCTAACTCAACCTAACCTAATCCTAACCCTAACAAGCTCTCTTTAAAACATCAACTTAACACTTAGATAATCACAAACAAATCTGAACTCTCAGACTTAACTCGTTAAAGCACATAGAAAAAGACTCCCATCTCCCTGCGGACGACCCGTATTCAACCGGCTAGCTACAAGCGAAACCGTCTTGATTGAGGTATTTAAACTAAAACTTGAACACGCAGAACCTCTCACAATCATCGTGCACAAGTCCTTTAAGATTTTCGCGTAAGACGGGACTTGTTGGACAGCATCTAAAAGAGGAATGTTAATGTTAACCTGCTTGAATAACTCCAAAATCTTCTCCATTTGTGGATTTTGTTTGTTAGACCTCGACCGGTTTGGAAATGGAACATTTTGAAAATTGGTTGAGTCTAATGCTGGAGGAGGAGATTTTGGAGTTGGAACGGATCCCAGAATAGGTGTTTTCGTGGAGTGAGAAGTGGGTCCGTTCAGAGCAGAAGAAGAGGAAGGAGAGCCTTGTGAAGAACGGAGAATAGACTCAGAAGACGAAGAAGAAGAAGAAGAAGAAGAAGAAGCAGCGGCCGGGGTGTCATCGTTGATTCGTTTGCCAATGTTGTTCTGCAGCATCCTTCCCGATCTCAGTGTGGTCACGGCACTCACATTATGGTTCTGTTGTTCAAGAGCAACATGTGCATTATGTGGGTGACCGGGATTTGGGAGTGGCTGGGACGGGAGCTTCCCCTTCTCTCGCTCGCTTAAAGCCGCGTTTAGCTGTGCAATCTGGGCCTCAATGGTCTTGATGCTTTGCCCGTGTGCGGCAGTGTGTTGCACTAAGGATTGAATGGAAGACTGGATGTTGGCGGTGGATTGAGTCGATTGTTTAACAAACGCCTCCAGACTTCGTTCGAGCGAGGAAACCTTATCGTTGTTTGACGGAACAAAGTTGTTTGGTGGAAAAGAATTGTTGGGTGCAAAGTTGTTCGTCTGATTTTGGAAAGGTTGGGGTTGGAAGGGCTGCTGATATTGATGTTGAGTTTGTTGTGGCGCTTATTGTTGCGGTGGAGGGGCCCTTTGGAAATTGTTGCCTTGGAATTGATTCTGATTCTGATTCCAGGCGAAATTGGGGTGGTTCCTCCAACCGGGATTGTAGGTGGAAGAGTATGGATCATTCCTCGGTCTTTGCTGGAAGGCACCATTAACCTGATCCTGTCCTTGCGAGGGTGGATTGTAAGGACACTCTTCAGTCAAGTGAGAAGGATCGGAACAACAAGCGCAGATGGTACGAAGGGGGAGAACAGGGGTGGGGGCAGGAGCAGAAAATTTGCTCTCTATCGCTTCAAGCTTTCTTGTTATTGCAGCCATTTCAGCTTTCATCGCAATAGAGACATCAAGTTGGTGGATTCCTACCCTAGACTGACCGGTAGAAGTGGAGGTAGAAGAAGAAGAAGTCGGTCTGGTGCTCTCCCACTGTAGCGTTTGCTCCGCAAGGTCGTCAAAGAATTGCCAAGCTTCCTCGTCAGATTTCGATAGGAAGTGGCCCTGACAGATGGTTTCCAACAACTGCTTCGTTGCTGGGTTCAGGCCCTCGTATAAGGTTTGGCAGAGCTGCCATTTCTCTATACCGTGGTGAGGACACTGAACAAGAAGGTCTTTGTACCGTTCAAAGCACTTCCAGAAGGGTTCAGAAGGAAGCTGGGAGAATTGGTTGATTTCATTTCGAATCCTTGCGGTTTTATGATTTGGATAGAATTTTTTTAGAAACGCTTTAACAAACTCGTCCCAGCTGGTGATTGAGTGGGAAGCGGTGCTATACAGCCATTTTTCAGCGAGATCGCATAGAGTGAACGGAATGACCCGTAGACGTATAGCATCGTCCGACAGCTGGGTGGTTTTCATCATGGCACAGACGTTTTGAAATTTGTTGATGAAGATATAGGCATCTTCAGATTCAAGCCCATGAAAACGTGGAAGCATGTTGATGAAGTGGGGCTTAATTTCAAAGTTGTCCCCATTGGCCGGAGGAAGAGAAAGGCAGGTGGGAAGTGCAGAACGGGTGGGATAGAAACGATCCTGGAGCGCGATTCGCTGCGGCGCTACAACAGGCGGTGGTGGTGGGATATTGGTCTCCGTAGGAGGTGGAGCCAATCCCGCGGTGGTCAAAGAGATGTTCGGATTAAATCCCGACATCGCGGAAGAAGAGGTTGGTGAAGGTGAAGGTGAAGATGTATGAACAGAATTCCGGTCAACGTCGGAGTTGGCCGGCAAAGGAAGGGATGAAAGAGGAGTGGATGGAGTATCGACTTCTGAGTCGATCGCGTAGTCGGTCGCGACTAACGTAACGCGTACTAGACGGGCGCTAGTGTCCCGAGTCCAAACGGACATACACTAAACGAGTTTAGTATAGTCAAAGCGGAGAAGGTGAGGGTAAGAAAACGTCAATGGAGAAAGGCGATGGGTGGTGGGTGAAAAATGGATTTGGCGACAAAGGGGCAAGTTTTTTTTTATAAAAGTTTTTGATTTTTTTCTTTTTTTTTTTTGGAAAGAGATTTACAGAAATATGTACGGATATACGGCTTAAGCAATCACAAACAAGATATACACAATCACACCTAGATCTAGGGTAACCTAGGTCTACTAGACCTGCTCCTGAACTTGATTGTCGAAGTTAAACAGTGCCGAGAAACGGGCTTAAAAATACACTGATCACGAGACCAGGTAAGTGCAGAGATAAGGGGAGGTTGTCCAACGCTTTCGCGAAGTTCCTTAATTAAATAACCCTTTCTCTTTCGGCGGTTGCGCCTTTAACACTTTCCTAGACACCCCGTAAACAATATACCGTTAAGCGAGGTTCTAAACACGGTTTATCTTCTCCTAATGAGCGCGAAGTCCTTAGGGCTGAAGTCTAGTATTTTTTTAATTTACAATGGACAATGCATATGCTTTAGTGATTTTTGGGGTCCTGGGAAGGGTGATGAAATCCCCACCCAATCTGGATTGGTTTCAAGCCCCTTAAGTCCGTATTAAAGAATGCAAAGCAGTAACAAATCAACTGCAAACAATTTTTATTTGCGGCGCAAAGAATCCTGCACAAGAACAGTTTATTGGAAGGGGGAGAAGAGTTTGCGCAAAGAAATCTGCAGAAAACACAGTTCAGTGGAGTCCAGAGCAGTGGGGAGAAGAGAGAGACTCACCAAAAGAAACTGAAGCCCTGAAGCCAACAGATGGCCGCGTTTCCGCGGCCAAACGCATGCAATAGCCGTGGATCCGCGGCTATGTGGAGGTATTGGGCTGCCAAACTTTCTGGGTGTGCTGCTGTGGTTGTCCCCTACTTGTCTGGATGTGCTGAATCTTGATTTGCTCACTGTATCTGCTCCAGATTTTTACAGTAGACCGGATGCTTCATTTTGTCCGTCGCGGTGTAGCCGCGAAATGTGGGTCTATCTTCCCACGTCTTTGGCACTGTACTTGAACTCCGTATTATCCGACGTCTTTGGCGTCGATCTTGAACTTCGTATTTTCCTGCACACTTGCACAAAAGCTAATCAAAAAACAACAAGATGGTTTTTTACAAAGTATATATTTTTTTTCGTTTTTTGGTTATATTTATACTTACAAATTAACCCGAAATTACACAAGGAAATAAACTACCGTCTCCCCGGCAACGGCGCCATTTGATTGGTAGAGGTTCTGCGTGTTCAAGTTTTAGTTAAATACCGCAATCAAGACGGTTTCGCTTGTAGCTAGCCGGTTGAGTACGGGTTGTCCGCAGGGAGATGGGAGTCTTTTTCTCTGTGTTTTAACGAGTTAAGTCCGAGAGTTCAGATTTGTTTGTGATTATCTAAGTGTTAAGTTGATGTTTTAAAGAGAGCTTGTTAGGGTTAGGATTAGGTTAGTTTGAGTTAGGAGTCTCCACATCTTTCGTTGCCCCTCTTAATATCAGTATTACGGTAATCGGCAACAACGGGGATTAGCACGACTAGGAAGGAACTTGCGAGTATAAGCTAGGCTTTCCAACGCATAAGTCCTTCCTTTTGGTGCTTGTCCGTCCGTTCTTGGCTCTTAGCCATAACCTCCGGTTAATTCAACCACAACCGGTCTCACTACGGAATCACCGCTATCATGTAGGATAGGGTGCCGTAAGGAGCGGATTGTGGTTCAATTAACGGGAGTCGATTTAAGCTGTTGGGCAAGGAAAGAGTGAGAGAGATTTCCTTCTCTCAAACTTCCCTTATCCTACCCTAACAAGTATGAACTACTCACACATCATGATACGGAAAAATAAAACAAAACAAAAGAGGAAAATAGAAAGAAGGAGATTAGAAGAATACGACTAGCTATTTGCGACCTCACCTTGGCGAGGATCGAGCGTAAGCATCATTGTCGTATTAAGGATAAAGAAAAAGAGAGAAGAAAGAAACAACAAGAGAATAACAACAACTACTTAACGAATTAAAATTACAACAATTATAAAAAAGGCAAGACAAGCATGATAATAAAATGGTCTTCTTTATTCATCACTCTTCACTCACAAGCTCACTACAAGTTTAATGGAGAAGAGATGAGAAGAGGAAGAAGAAAAACACTAAACCTAGGCAAAATGAAAATACAAGAATGGACACTTTCCTTCACAAAGTTCTGGGCTATTTATAGGCCAAAAAATGAAAACCTAGGGCAACCACCAGAACACACACGAAAAGACAATTCTACCCCCAAAAGCCCATGCCCTGACTCCTCAGTATGGCCGCGGATCAGCCGCCTATATCCCCTATTGGCCGCGGATCCGCGGCCCTATGGTGGAGTCAGGGTATGGTGCTTCTTGTACTGCCCTGATCTGCTGTCCCCTGTTGTCTGGTATATGTATTTTCTGAAAATACTTCCACATTTCTTCCAGAATTTCTGTTGAGGGAAATGTGGACTTTTGTCAAGATTTTCTTGAGCTCCGCGTAGATTTCTTGGAACTTGTTGTTGCCATTGAGCCTTGTGCATGAAGGTGACAATCGATTTGCCATTTTGTCTTCCTAAACTGGTATCTGGCAACATACGGATGAAGAGCGGAGACCGTGCTTTATCTGTGGTTGGCAGGAACCCGGATTTTGTCGTGTTTTCCATGAATTTCACCGTTTTAGAACCGAGAACCTGTATCCTGCAATTGACTAGCAAACACGGCTCAAGAGTATCTATGGATATGCAATGTGATAAAAATTGGGCGGTATGAAAATGCAAAAATCTGATATGAACACATACTCGAGACTACGGTCCACTGTTGTCCGAGACATAACCCGGCAGCCGTGCCGCTAGGCCCACGACCTAATACACACACACACACTAATATCGAATGATCATCCTGTAAGTCACCGTACCTCGCTAAATACGAGTTTGATTCCATCTTGATTTGCCTATTTCCCCCAGGTTACAATAACTATATGTATAAGATTAGTTGTATACTAGTACGCGCCAAAATCACAGTTTTGTTCACTTTCCACTGCATTGTTCACTTTCACAAATTAATCACTTATCACCGGCGTACTTGACACAACTAATCCAATACCACTTATGTTCGACAATGCAAAGTTTGCTATAAATCACTATGAACGTTCGCTATCACTAAAAGTATTACGGTCGGGTAAAATACGAGAATGATGCAACATAGTAAGTCATGTACGATATGAAACACAATGCACATTATGAGTTCAGAAAAACATATTAATTCATACGATCGTAATTAGACAAAATGCTACAAAAGAGGCTATAAGTAAACTCAAACATAGATCCAAAAAAATTGGTTCCAAATCAATCGGATTTCAGGTTTGCGAGTTACGATCATTTCATTTTAAATGTTCATCGCTGGAAATTAAGTTCCTGAACTGAAAGTCCATTTTGTAATACATTTTAATCCCTGTTGGGATCATAATTAGACGATACTACAGTTAGGTAAAATTTAGATCTATCAATTATATTTCCAACACATCAGACGTATCGACAATACCCATTGTGTGCTGGGAGTTATGTCCTGTCTAAGGCTACGGTATACAATCTGTCCCTGTACTAAACTGCAGTATATCTCGACTGTTTAAACTACAAATAAAATATCAAACGATAGTAAAATCGAACAAAACTACCACCTATAGTTATCTAACAGGATTATCTTCGCAACGGTATAGGGGTTCCGCATAATTTCACTTTCATACAACGCTACACATTTATTTAAAATCAGGTGTCAAAATGGAATGCTGCTCTAGACTGCAGTCTAGAGCCGCATTCCAAGCCAGTTCTCATCGTGGGGTTATATTAGTATCGAAATAAAATTTATAGAGGGTTTTGTCTTATCGAGTCTGATTCGATATGAACCATAGAACATCTCGTTTTGATTTATAGCTAATTTAATGAAGATTTTAAAGCGCAACATGCATGGTGAATTCTAGATTCAACGTCGGCTTTTGGAAGCGACATTACGTGATGATAATTTCAGTATTTTAGACTTAAGCCACTACACAGTAATTAATAACAATAACAGAATTCCCTAAACACAATATATGAGCATTTTGAAAGAGTATTCATTCATGAATTACATCGAACACTCGGTTTACATCTATGGGTAATAACCGAAATAGTGGTTCCATTTATTCGATTTGAACTAGATGTCGTTTAATTAAATTCTATTTGGTATTATTACGGATTAGATGACCGAGTCGGCTTCCATTCATCACAGTTAAACTATAAGGGTTTGCCAGAGAAATAGTTTGTCTACACGTTATCGATGCAACTATACGGATGTGCACAAAACATTTGTCGCGATTACTTCGATTAACTAATACTTTAGCATGAATAAGCAAGTGATAGACTTTCACTTGCCTGGTGACGATCGTGGCGACGAATAGCGGGAGCACGGCACGTGCACGGGCAGCAACGGTGAAGACACGGTGACTCTGGATGTTTCCCGTCTAGGGGCAGTGAGTGCTCGGGGAGCGTGGGAGCAGACGGTTCAGGTGGCTGGAGTCGAGGAGGAGCATGGGAGTTCTATGGGTCGCCGGTGATGGGTCGTGGCGACGAGCTTGATGGTGCAGGGGTTGTAGTAGAAGGGAGTGCATCGGCGGGTTGGAGTTACAGTGAGAGGGGACGGTGGTGGT
Source organism: Agapanthus africanus (assembly GCA_030015575.1). Taxonomy (NCBI): domain Eukaryota; kingdom Viridiplantae; phylum Streptophyta; class Magnoliopsida; order Asparagales; family Amaryllidaceae; genus Agapanthus; species Agapanthus africanus. The sequence goes on from CM057339.1 coordinate 851,182,712, forward strand.
GCGGTGGATGCAGTGGCGGTGAGAAGCGGTAGCGGTGGTCTGTGAAGTTGCTGGAAGGTGGTTGTCACAGTTGCTAGAAGGTGGTGATGGGGAGGATCCAGGGGTTGGGTTGCAGTAAGAGGAGGCGGTGGTGGTGCAGCTGTGTTTTGAGAGAGGGGATGAGGAGTTGAGGTTGGTGACGAAGGAGGAGGTTAGTGGATGTGATGTGGGTTGAGATGACGCCGGTGGTGATGAATGTGGTCGGTGTGCTGTAGGTTAGAGAGTGAGAGTGAGAGAGAGATAGATAGTTATGAAGAGGGGAGAGAGAGAGTGGGGGTGAGAGGTTGAGAGAGATGATTCGAAGGAGGCAATCTTAGAGGTGTTAGGATCGAGTGGGGGAGTTGGCGCGGAGTGGGTCTCTTGGAGGTGAGTGCGAGGTAGGAGGAGTAGTTGGGGAAAGGGAGAGGAGAGAGAGGAGAAGGGGGGAGAGAGATGGGGACTGGGTCGGGTCGGGTTGGTGAATGGGTGAGTGGGTTTGGTCCAAGCTCGGGCTGGGGAAGGGATTAGGGTTTGGGTTACAGAAAATAATATAGGAAAATTTTAGATTAGGGTTTACAAAGAAAATATAGAAATAGAAAAATTGGAAAATTGGGAAAAATATTTAGGAAATTAATTTGAGATTTAAACGGAAAATTTATTGGGACTAAATTTTAAATACAGGAAGTATAATGGAACTAGGGATTTACATCATACCCCTCTTACAAAAATTTCGTCATCGAAATTAAAAAACGGAAACAACGGGACAACAAACAACCAACTACTCAAACAGATGCGGAAATCGTGGACGGATATCCTCCTCATGCTCCCAGATAGACTCCCCTGTAGAACGACCACAACAAGAGACTCGAACTAAGGGAATGACTTTATTCTTCAGCACTTTCTCCCTACTATCGAGATTGGTGGTGGTCTGTTCCTTGTAAGATAGATTGGTGCCCGACATCAACTCTGAATGGTCCAAGATATGGCTGTCATCCCGAACGTAGCGCCTGTTGGGTTACGCCAGCGCCCCGGCCATCAATCTGTAGCCAAATGCGGAACAGAAACTTTTAGAAACCGGCGCTAACGGAACCCGATTCTCGTATCGTACCATTAACCCTACACTAGTTGTATGTAAAAAGGAGTTTAGAGAGATTATACCGAATGATCCGTGTCCTTCGGTCTTCAACCTCTGTTCCAAGCTCCCCGCGGTTTTCTCGATCATGTTTGATCTCTGGTCTCCCCCATCGAAGACGATCCACGTCGAGAGTTTGTAATATGGGCTCCGACCTCAAAACCGAAGCAACTCGAGTATCTAGTTTGCTAACCTAGATAACCAAGATGAAATAGAGTGTGTGTGTGATTAACTTGTCTCAATACACCATAGGTTTCTCAACACATGAGACATGTAGGATGGAGGTTGAAGAAGATGCCATGAGGTGAAGAGTGTGAGCTCAAGAAAAAGCAAGTGAAGAAAAGAACGTGACTTCCTTTTTTTCTTGTGTTGTTTTGTGTGTGTTATTTGTTGTGATAAGCAAGCAACTTAAGAAAAACCAACACCCACAAAAATATCTGCCATCATACAAATATCTCACACAAATATCTTAGCCAAAACAAAACCTATGCATGTCACTATGAATCACTTATGACACAACACCATGAGTCACCAAATGCACATGCATGAGTTAATGCAAACCATGACTCACACTTTCCCACCAAATAAACATTTAAACTAAATGTTTAACACAATAAAAGAAATGACAACCTCTAAAGTAATCTTGTAATGGAATTACAAGAATACCCCTCATCTATATATACATTCCCGCGTCCGTATTCCGAAAGAATATGAATACAACGAGACGAAAATAATCCAACAATATAATAGTAGGATTCGGCTTAAACCAAAGCCCACTAGTATTATCAGTCCGATCATGATCCGTGCACAAGTGCACGTATATGATCGAACCCTGCCATAAAACCATACGACCTCTACAATGTTTCGCCCGAAGCAGGAAAACCTTCTGTGTGGGACTCTAAAGACTCGTCAATACGCTGGCAGTGGGTTTAACCACAAGCACGTCAGTGGCACTAGCTGTACGTAACGGCTACCTAGGTATTGAGCGAAAGGGAGGCCGATGAGCAAACTCATCCTGAAACCCCTACTGAGCCTGACAGTGACAATATCCGTACAGTCCGGTCCGTTCGTCTATGAGTATCGCATATTGAGTCGGGGGGGTGGATAAAGTCAGACCTCTAATAACGCAACATTTAGTGTCGGCATGGAACCTATCACCACCTAAGAAACTACCTATCCTAGATCAGTAATTCTCGACTACCTTGGCCAAGGATTTCTGGTGATGGCCACCCGTGCACACCGCGACATCAACCCCCAATACCGGGAGAAACGAATCCCCCGACAATCCGCTCACTGCCTCTATGTGGTTCGGGACTGTACCCAACTAAAACATATTTGCATGACTCCTTTGAGCCGTGGTAGGGTATTAATTAAAGTACAGTGGGAACTCACACGAGACAAATAACGATCTCAGGTCGATAGACTAACCTGTACACATGTCACCAGGGAACTGCTATCTGACAATATGTATAATACCAACCAGCATATTCCCGGCGAGTCCGTCTGGTGTACTCATAACCTAATGAGCACCTGTATACATCTTAGGTGAACCAACTAACACCAATGGCTTGTGAGACCGGCCACCGCCCCTTGTTGGGGTCTCGATCAGTATACACCAGTCTACTCTTAGAGTATCGATGCCCTGTCTCGAAACTCCCATGACTAGGGACATTTTAAAGATGTGCTTATAGACTACCCAACTCTCACGTATATGATCGCCATCATACTGTTGGTAGTCAAGCATGAATCCTATGGGCTCTATCAACATATAATAGTAATCTGTAATGTCACCTAAAGCATGTACACGATGATAAAGACAAACCAGATAGCATACTATCATCTCGAGTAAGACTGTTCTATCGGTATAGGTCCTCCCTCAATTATTGTAATCACGTGCCTGCGATCCAATAATTGACTTGATGGCACTATAGCCAACAGTGCCTCAACTGAGATAGATAAAAAGTATTGTGCACACCAGCTAACGATGGAGGTAAGGCAAGTCGATAAACCACCTCCCCTACTCGCTCTAGCACCTCAAAAGGCCCGATGAATCGGGAACTGAGCTTTCCATGACTACCAAACCTGATCACTCTCCGAGTAGGTGATATCTTCAGAAATACGTGATCACCCACACCAAATTCCAACTACCTTCTGCCGACATCTTCCCAACTCTTATATTGGTCCTGAGCAGTCTTGATACATTGCCTGATCATCTAAACCTTGCTCACTGTCTGTACTATAAGCTCACGGCCCAGCAACCTTCGTTCACCTATGTCATCCCAACAAAGAGGGGATTGACACTTCCGTACGTAAAGAACTTCGAACGGTGCCATCTGGATGCTATCCTGATAGCTGTTGTTATATGAAAACTCCACCGGATGAAGGTGATCCTCCTAAAAGCCTTGAAATTCCAACATTCACGTCCTCAACATATCCTCGAGCGTATGGACAATACGCTCAGATTGCCCATTCGTCTGCGGATGATAGGCCGTATTGAACTTGAGACGAGTGCCCAAACTTTCCTGCAGGCTCCTCCAGAAGTGGGAAATGAAGCCGGTGTCTCGATCAGACGCGATGCTAATGGGCACTCCATGCAGCCTCATAATCTCCTGCATATACCTCTCTGTAAGCGACTCCGTCGATTTTCCCACTCAGAATGGTATGAAATGTGCTGCCTTCGTCAGAAGATCAACAATAACCCAGATAGCATTGTTACCCCTTGGACTTCGAGTTAGTGCCATCACAAAATTCATGGTGATGTGCTCTCATTTCTACTCCGGCACTTAAAGCGGTTGCAACAATCCAGCTACACTCTGATGCTCGGCTTTCACCTGTTGGCATACCAGACACTTGGAGACAAGGCGAGCAATCTCCCTCTTCATTCCGTTCCACCAGAAGTGCTGCCTCAGATCTCTGTACATCTTAGTGCCTCCTGGGTGCACCGAGTAAGCAGAACTGTGTGCCTCAGCTAGAACTTCATCTCGAATACCCCCTTTTAAAACACACAGCCGGCTGCCAAATATTAGGGAACCATCTTCGTGAATCCGCAAGTCCGTCCTCAAACCAGTCTCAACTAACCCTCTGAACTTCTGCAACTGAGGGTCTCCAGCCTGTGCAGCTTTAATGTGATCTATAAGCGATGATTGAACCTGCAACTGCCAGAGCTGTCTGGGCACACCCAGTGTAACTACTTCTAACTCGAGTCTCTGAAGATCTTCTAGAATCCTTTTTTGACAAGTCAGCAACATAGCTGATGGCCTGCGACTGAGAGCATCAGGAACGACGTTCACCTTCTCCGGGTGATACTGCAGGTCAATATCGTAGTCTGCCATTAGCTCCAGCCACCTGCGCTGTCTCATATTCAGCTCCATCTGAGTGAACACATATTTCATATTTTTATAATCTGTGTACACCTTCACTCTTTTGCCCAGGAAGTAATGCCTCCATATCTTCAAGGCGAACACAACGGCCGCTAACTCTAAGTCATGCGTGAGGTAGTTCTTCTCGTGGGTCTTCAACTAACGAGAATCGTAAGCCACTACTCGACCGTGTTGCATCAAAACATAGCCTAAACCTTTTCCCGACACGTCACTATGAATGACCAAGCCACCGGAACTATCTGACACAGTCAGAATTGGGGTCGTGGTCAACTTTAGCTTTAGCAGCTCGAATGCTTGGGTGCACTCCTTCGACCAAATATAAGGCACCTCTATCACGACCCGTAATTTAGCATGTGACCGACACTTAAATTACGCAACGTCTAAAGGCGTAACGTAAATCAAGTAAGCCGAAACCCAGAAAATCTAAACCTTTTGCGGAAAATAGTGGGGGTGCAGTTTTGAAATAAAGGTATAATGAAATCAATTTTTTCTTTAAATGCATAGATAATGAAACATGAAAATGCAAGTGGGTTATACTAGTTGAAAACATGTTTCGTCTTTTAAAAATTTGGGCAGCACCTCCCTTGTATATTTTGATCCAAAACCATATACACAACAATATATAGGCATCCCCAAGCGGGAGCTAGCTCTTCGCTAACTGGTGAAATCATAACCACACAATAACATATATACGATGCCCAACGGCGAAGATCAATCCAAAAAGAACAATAAATAAGTAAGACATCAAAACTCAAGAAGCGAACATAAACCCATCGCTCCAAGTCTCGCACAATACCCAAGTCTGACTAGGTCTACCAATATACAATTTCTAGTTTCTGATTTGATAGAGTTATCTAGATACAATGGAATATAAAGTACGAGAGTGGGGACGATCCAACATGTGTCCCACCTACCGAAGCAAAACACCTTGGAAGAAGCTGTGTGCCAGCGATACCGCAACTGATCCCAAGCAGTCAAACCTGCAAGAACTGTGGCACAACGGGGGTGAGTTGCCAACTTGTGAGTAGAAAATATCAGCAGGTAGAAATCGAATAAAACAATGATTTCCTAGGTCACTATATCCTGAAGGTAATACTATGATATCTAGGGTGACCATAAATGCATATATGTCAACAATTGAGTCAATGCAATGACATATAGAAATAAAAATCTGACATCATATGCCTATATGCATGTGAATATCATCCACATGTCCGTCAATGACACAATCAATATCATGGAACCTGAGTGTCCAACACCAACACTCGAAACATCATGAAAACATAAGTCTGTATATTTGAGGATATCAACCATGTGTGTCCATCAACGACACATCAAAATCATGGAACCTGAGTATCCAACACCGACACTCGAAACATCATGAAATCCATGTCCAGCATCGACACGCAAATCCTCATATCTCGGGCTCCGTCGGTCCGGATCGGCTCATTTCATGCCTACGGTCGGTATCCTCCAGATATCCGCAGCGCCAAACTATCCCGGGCTCCGTCAGTTCGGATCGGCCCATATCATCTCACGACTCCGGTCGGTATCCTCCAGATAACCGCCGATCCTAAAACTATCACCGGTAGGTAGTGCTCCCCCTGCCAGGCTCATCATTTACATCTCGAGCTTCTTGCCCCGGGGTATCTTACCAGGTCCACCATGTACCCGCAGACGGTGCCTTCCGCTCCTCGAATCGGGTATACTCACTGCTCAGAACCGAGAAAAATCATGGTGGACACCTCGAAATATCATATCAAGAGAAACCGCGTTTTAAAGCAATACATAATTCTCTTTGAAATATAACTGCGGTTCTCAAATCAAGAAATCTCATGAAAACAGTATCTTAAGCATATAACCATAAAGTACAATGTATGCAATATAGAGTAGTAATATGATATCGAGTATATCATGCATGCATGTCAAGTGATAGTACTGAACAATGAATGTACTTTTACGTTTAAGATTAATCTCATGATATGGCAGTTCTACTGTGTAAGTGGCATGGCAATTACTGATGATGAGTGTGTGTGAGCCGACAAATCTGTGTAAGTGTAACATGCGCATCAACGGTAATTGTGCAGGTATACTAGCAAATGATATCATATAGCATTAAATACCAGAACGTGGTATGTACATCACGAGGGGTAATATCCTACATAACATGGAGAATCAATGGGTATATCTATTTACACATGAACCATACGGTCACTTTTAAAAGATACGAATCATCGTTTTGAAAATAGGTATGGTTTAGGTGGCAATCTTTATGTCGGCGATCCCGCCTCATAACATCCGATATGATAATAATTCTCGATCATCATCCTCAAATCACTAGCGCGGATCAATCATCCGGTACATCTCATCGTGTACGGTAATCTATTGTACGGTGACATCAAACAGAATAGGGATTCTCTCGTTCTATTCATCAATAAGGGTCTTAATGGAAACATTTACAGCATAGAGATCAACTTGACGATCTTCTCATTCCAATAGGATGCAGACGCGACATCAACAAAAGACCTAAGGGTCAAAGCAAAAATGGAGTAACGATAAAATCTTGACTCCAAGTCTCGACTGTTACCTAGAGACTATCGCGGCGTTCCCTCGCATTTCAGCAGGATGCGGACGCGACTATCAAACAAAATTGGAGCAATGACATATTTCTAGCTCCGGACTTCAATTGCAATACATACAGCATAAAGGTCCTACAGATGTCTATCCTACTTCAGCAAAGGAACGACATGACATCGTTAAAACAAAAATAAAGTGACGGCATATTCCCAGCTTGGGATCTCGACGGCAACTTATATAAAGCCTAAAAGACCATCGGAGATCATCCCACACCAGAGTGGAGTGGTTATGACTCATCGAGGCTCCAAATTGAGCCCAACCTCAAGTAAAAAGCGTCATGGAAAATTCCTAACGTTTTCTCTTCCGACGGTAATATAACCTAAGGAGATTACTTGAAGACGTCTTGTCCAACCCCCGAAGAGATCAGAGACACGACAGTTGCGGGGCTACTCGAACAGCGGCTTAAAGACTGCATATCGAGAAATACATCTGCCAACGCGACGGTACCACGGACTAAAACCCTAGTACCACAAACCTAATGGACCCCTGTCATAAAGAATGTGGGTTATCTGCATGAAACGTTAGGACAAGTTTGCCTGTAAACCCAAGGGAGGTAAACTAAAAACACTCAGAAATGAGTACATAAACTAGAGGCTCCGAAATGAGTGAATAAACTAGAGACTCCGAAACGAGTGAATAAACTACAAACTCCGAAATGAGTACATAAACTACTTCGCGCTAGATCAATACATCGAGAAACATTAAAGCGCAACTCATAGGCCTCCGGGTTTAGAATTACATTTCTTAAGGATCGAGATCTGAGTTAACGATAGATGATGACGTTTGTGTCTGCTCGCTATCTTCTCAGATCAAAATTCTAATAAAAATTGTGTATGCCAGCTCAAAACTGGCCATATGCTATGCATTACTTCACTTACGACCATGAGCAACGTGGTAAGGGGAAGCATTTGTTCACATCAGTCCAGTGTTCACCTATAGTTAGATGCATGCATCAGAAACTTCTAAGATTAAAATGTAAAGTATATGTGCAGAGGAAAGATGCCCACATGGATATGTACCAGAGAAAAAACATTCAACAGTCAACAATAAAAAAGGGCACATTTAAATAAGTACTTTATTCTATAGGAAACAGTTCACCAAACATGGGATCAAAAGTACAAGGGTTTACAAAACTAAGAATAAAATTTTCTAAAGCCCTCTCTGCCTTCTCCATCATGTGGTAGCGGTGATCTTCACGAGGAGTTGCTCCCCATCTGTCAGTGTCGTGCCCATCAGCGAAGGCAGATATGATGGCCCACTGAGCCCGTATCTGGCTTTGCAACTGAACAGAACAATCCCTCAGAGGCTGGGAAATCAAATGTGCCTCATGAAAGCACTCGATCTTGTCCTCCGCAGCGTCGAGCATTGCCGGAGTCATCTCCGCTGGATGAGGAAGGATGTCAGCAAGTACAGACGAGAAGATCATCCAGAGCCAAATGGAGCAGACAGGAAAAGGAGAGCCCCTACGAGCCAGGAGCTCAAACATCACAGTGTCACATTGGTCATCTGTGAGAATAGGATCCACTAATTGTGCAACAAAACGAGAAACAATTCCCTTGATAGGTACCTCCTATGGTTGCCGACGAGCGTGAGGACGATTGCAAGCCATGACTCTTGGTCTGTTAAAAATGGTTCTCTCCTTGTGAAGAAAAAGAAAATCATTGCTTCAGAATATAAAGAGAAGTAGTTAAATTTAGGCATAGAAAATATTGTGCATGGTGGAACTATTTCCAAGGCCTGACAAAAAGGGAATGGGAAAAGAAAGAGTTGACTCATGAAAATCAGAGCCAGAAGGTGAAGTGATTCCTTCAGCAGCGCCTCACGTGCATGACATGTGAGCGCCGACGCTAATTCTTTTTAGGATTAAATCCATCAGCAGCGCCCTACGTGCATGACACATGAGCGCTGGCGCTGATTCTTTTTAGGATTAAATCCATCAGCAGCGCCCCACGTGCATGACACATGAGCACCGGCTCTAGTTTATATATATATATATATATATATATATATATATATATATAGCAACACATGAACGTCGGCGCCCAAGTAGAATTAAATTCTACGATACTCTCTGTTAAACAGAGCCGTTGGATCAAGGATCCAACGGAGATAATAAGTCATCAAAATATAGAATCAAATTCTATTAGGAGAATACATCTCCCAAATCTTTCTAAATAAGAAAGATACTCTAATTTGGATCAATGATCCAATAATAGAATAAAATTCTATTTTAGGAATACATTCCCTCTATCTTTCTAAACAAAAAAAAGATTGCTCTCTGTAAAACAGAGAACCCTTAGATTAAAAATTCAATGGTGATTAAAAATCACCACTTGACAGAATAAATTATGTGTAGGTGAGAATATTTCCCCAATCTTGTTAAAAATAAGAACAATATCTTCTGTAAAACAGAAGCCTCAAAGATCTAACGGTGGATAAAATTCCTCAAATCAATTTTGAGACCAATTAAACTAATTGGAATCTCTCAATGAGAGATTTTCTCAAAACTAATTAACAATCTGCCTTCACTATATAAAGGACCCGAGACTTCAAGTCTCATACACCCACACACACAAAGACCATAGATAAAAAGAATAGAAAATTCAATTCTCAAAGAAAAAGATCTTCCTTCTCGAAACCCTACGTAAAGAAAAGTGATCAAAATATCCCTATTACCTATAATATCACATCTAACGGTTTAACCCTTTTGAAAAAGAACTTAGTTCTTTCTCTGGATCTGAGATCCACAAGACAAGTCTTCCACAAGTTGAGAATTTAATTTTCATCGGGAAGATCTTGTTCTTGAGAATCAAAAGATTTAGGGAAGAACAAATTTAAAGAGAAAGAAGAGGGAGTCCAGAATACTCCAGGAACTCAATTCCTTCAAATCAAGAACTTAGTTCTTTACAAACTCAACCTGAGATCCTCAAAGAAAATAGTGATTTTGGTGAGCGTTAATGGTCAAAAAACCATTAACAGATATTTAGGTTCTCTAAAAATATCAACAGAGATTAAATCTCCATATAAAAAAAGAGACCGGCGCCTCATGTGCTTCCTATATGGACGCCCTTTTAATAGTGCCTAGCGCCTCACGTGAAAAACACGCGGCGCCCAAAATAGAAGGCCAGCGCCTCACGTGAAACACATGTGGGTGCTGAATAAAAGTGCTCGGCACTCCATATACAGCCGAAGACAGCTGAGTGCTTAGCACTAATTAGGCAGCGCCGCACATGCACCTCATGTGGACGCCATAGGAAGTGCTTAGCACTTCATATTTAGTCAAAAGGACTAAAGTGTTCAACAGCGCGCATGACTGAAATCTTCACATGACATATATGTGAGCATCAGAGTTCAAATAAGTGCTTAGTATTTTTACATAAAAAAGAAAATGGCTGAACAAACAGAGCCCAAATAAGTGTCTAACACTTTTGAATGAAAAAGAAAGACTAAGTAGACTAAGCCTAAATTGGTTAAGTCTCTGAAGTTTCTTTCAGCTGAGCCCAAATGCTCTTTTGCTGGATCTCAAGTAAAAATGATTCTAAAATGTTGTTAAGTTGATCTTAGTCCCAAACAAGACTAATGTATCCTTAGCGAAAACAAACTGAGCCCAAATGTTCACTTATAGATTTTAGTTGATCTTAATCTCAAACCAGATTAACGGTCCTTAAATAAACCAAAAACCCAAATCTAAAATATACGGATATGGACTAATCTGCGCCCTACTAGCGACGACATAAACTAGTCTCCGTATACAATCCACGGCCAACTGAAACAAACAAAACATACACACGACACGAAGTGAACTGCCGGAGCAGGAGAAAGTGGTTATCGCAATGCGGTAACGTAATTAACTGCAGGGGTTTGCACCTGCTGGGAAGAGCGTCCCCACGATCAAAAACCCCTCATAAAATGAGGTGGGATCTGATGAAGTCTGCTACAACGGTTGCATCTATCCAAACCTCCGATATATGGTGCCATAAATCAACTTGGTATCTTCGGAGAGGTGGATGGATAAATCCAAATAGTATCTGCCCCTAAATTTAGGCCAGACGTCCCAACGTCTCGGTCCGGTCTTTCGGCGGTAAACACCAGCCAAGTGGTCCCAAGCTTAAGCGAAGTGGGCCCAAGCCCAAGTCAGGACCAAGAATGGAAAGGGCCGGCTCCATGCCAAGGATGAATCAATAAATTAGTTCGATGCAATTTTTTAGAAATAAATGTAGAAAGCCAAAATTTTATGAACCCCATGTCTTATGTGCAAAAAGAAATAAGTACATAAGGCATGGGGTGGCACAAGTGCCATTTGGTAAAGCCCAAGTGGCTATATGTAAAGTGTGTAGCCTATAAAGGCAACCATGAACAACTTTTCATTCTCTCCAAAAATTAGGGTTCTGTGCCTCCTTCTCCTTCCTTAAGGTTCTAAACTTTCTTCTCTTTTCTTAATTAAATCAAGAGTTTAACTCTTATTTTTCCAAAAAGAAATAGTTTTTCACCATAAAACCCTTGAAGGGGAACTCGGATTTTCCATTAAATCTCCAAAATGAGAGATTTTTAATTCCCGCCCCCTTTTTCTCCAAGATCCAACCAACAGAGAGGAGGAGGAAGGAGACTCATCTCCAAAAATCTTATTTTGGAAAGATCTAAGGCTCAAAAGAAGATCCAGGGCTAAAGGAGAGAAGAAAGGGATCCATTTTGATCATCTATGAAAATTTTTGGGAGTTCAACTCCATTTGTCAAAATATTTTGGAGTATAACTCCAAAAATAAAATCCTTTTAGGAGTTTAACTCTATTTAAAATCTTTTGGAGTTTAACTCCATAATAATAAAAAATTGGAGTTGAACTCCATAATAAAAAAATAATAAAAATCCTTTTGAGAGTTTAACTCCAGATCCCGAGACTAAACCCCTTTTTCTGCAGGCGCCCGGCGCCCGGGTGCCGGGCGCATGAGGCGCTGGCACCCCAGCACCCATATACCGGGCACGTGAGGCGCCCAGTGCCCATGCACCTTGCACGTGGCCTACGGGCGTCCAGTGCCCATGTGCCGGGCGTGTGAGGCGCTAGCGCCCAGTGCCCACGCGTCCTTAGGACGTTACTCACCCTTCTTTTTTTCCATACACTTCCCACTAAAAATACCTCTCTCGTTAGAAAAAAATTTCTAACGAGGCGTTGTCCCACATCCCGCAAGAGGGCTGCTAGCCCCTTGACCCCCAGCCCGCTATCCGGGTAGCGAGATCCCCGTAAACTCTTCAAGGCCCCTGATACGTCCAAATACCCTTCAAAACACAGCACACACACACGGCATATTGAGTTCGCATGACCAGTTTGACCCGTTTATTAGAGGTTCCCTCGCTTAAAAAGCAAGGGGTAATTAACGGCAGCTTAGTCCACGGCTGCCGGAGATTCGGATCCCCATAATCAATAAACCCCGGCCTGCTCCAGGCAGGGGGGATCTGTACATGCCTGTCAAGCACGCGCATTCCCATCTTAATGGGGTGACGAAAAACACCCTATATGTGTGTCAACAAACCATGCATTAATAAAGAAATGCGAAACGCTCGAATCAAATAAAACTCTAGCTGGTAAAAAATTAATAAGGAAATTACCTACAACCACTTCTCCAGATGCTTCCGCCTGCTCGGCAGTCAGGGTGAAAGCCCGCCCCTGATTCCGACTCATACCAGTCTGCCTATGATCGAATAATCACCGCTGGGATACCAGAGGTTCTGAGCTAAAGTACCGAGCGACGGCTGTTGTTGCTCGGACCTTCTCTGTAGCTCGGATCACTAGAGACACCCGCTGACCCTGTGCTCGTCGGATCCGCAAATTAGACACTGCCCCTTGGCTCTGCGACAATTTTTGCATGTGTGCTGGCCTCTGGCAATAGTCATAAATCAGAGCCATCCGCTGCGGCTGCTGAGATGAGAAAGTACGCTTCATCTGCGTTAACCCTGCCCTGTGAACTGGGATTACTCTATGAGGAGAAGTGGAAGTTCATAACGGAACTATATGGGGTCTTCTATCCACCAATCGCTGACCCTTGGCCTTCTCTGCCAGCCTTTCCTGTACCCAGACAGCGTTCAACATCCGTGCGAAGGTCTTAAGGTCGAGGGACGCGATAAGCTACCGCAACTCGATATCGAGCCCCTGCCGAAACCGTCTGGCCCTGGCGGCTTTGGTGGCTACCATGTACAGTGCAAAGTAACTCAGCCGGTTAAACTCTGCGGCGTAGACATCCACTGGACGACCATTTTGCTTCAACGTAATAAATTTCTCCTTCATCTCGACCTTGGCAGTGGCCGGAAAATAGTGATCTAGAAAACATGCAGAGAACGTGTCACATCCGATAAGTTTCTCTAGCCTACTTTTCTCTACAAATCACCATGTGCGAGCCTCATCCTCTAGCTGGATCTTCACCATGCTCACTGTGTCATCGTCAAGGACCCAAGCGACCGTCAAAACATTCTTCACATTTATTAGCCATTGCTCGGCCTTAAGTGGATCTGCTGCTCCCGTGAATACCACCGGGTGAAGTCTTCTGAAATCAGAAACGGTACTAGCCCTAGCCTGTGTAGCGGGTACGAGAGCGCCCTTGGGGGCGGCAGGGACAGCTATAGATCTCTCCAAAGCGGTAATTGCGGTCTCTTGCACCACCTTGAATCCCTCTGCCAAGAGATTGATCTTTCTTTTCTGAGCCTGTGCTAGGGTCGTCAGTATGCTGAGGATCTTCTCTTTACGATCGTGAGAATCGCCATATGAGAAGTTGCCTGAGGAGTCCATATCTCTGAAATATGATCAAAGAAAGGAATCAAATTCAAGCAAGGATTATAAGTTAATTCAATGAGAATTATAAGAAGTGAAGATGCAATATAATAAAATATAAATCAAGGGTGTAACTTAGTCTAGGGATCTCTCGACGGAACTGTGATTTCATTCTAAACCCGTCTCTGATACCAACAAAACCATGTCATGCCCCGCTTCCCAAAATACGTATTACGAAGGGTGACTAGGCCAGCCATATTTCTACGGTCAAAGAATAATCCTGCCGTAGTCGCACTTCGGTTTCTAACATTACATAGTAATCAGTTAACATAATACTAAAGTAAAGGAAAACATAGCTCACAACTTTGTTAAATTAAAACAACAGAGTTCATGATACATTTATTTGCATGAAAAAAATAACTAACCAAAGAAATAACAAACTTCTTATAGCAAGTAGAAGGCGATGGCGTTAATGTCGCGGTCTAAATCTCCACGATCTTGAATGATAGGTCCTGCTTTTGAGCTGGGTGCACTTCGTCCTCTGAGCATGCATACTCAGGTCGTCAAGGCGACACACACACACACACACACACACACACACATATATAGTGTACTATGATATTAAATATGAAATGAACGACAAAATACAGTAACATGAGAATAAGGAATATCAAGTGAATATGAACAGTACGGTATATGTATCATGTCAGCAATCCACGCAATATATATGTCATTACCTATCATTCGCTAAGTCAAATGAAAATAATCGGTGGAAATGATGCTCATGTTTAACAAGGGTCTCGTGCATGCCTGAGACTACAATCCACTGTTGCCCGGGACATAACCCTATAGCCGTACCGCTAGGCCCATGACTTAATATATATATATATATATATATATATATATATATATATATATATATATATATATAATATCGAATGATTATCCTGTAAGTCACCATACCTTGCTAAATACGAGTTCGATTCCACCTTAATTTCCCTATTTTCCCCAGATTACAAGAACTATATGTATAAAATTAGTTGTATACAAGCACGCGCCAAAATCACGGTTTTATTCACTTTCCACTGCACTATTCAATTTCACGAATCAATCACTTATCACCGGCATACGTGACACAACTAATCCAATACCACTTACGTTCGATAATGCAAAGTTCGCTATAAATCACTATGAACGTTCGCTATCACTAAAAGTATCACGGTCGGGTAAAATACGAGAATGATGCAGCATAGCAAGTCATGTACAATATGAAACACAATGCATATTATGAGTTCAGAAAAACATATTAATTCGTACGATCGTAATTAGAAAAAATGCTGCAAAAGAGGCTATAAGTAAACTCAAACAGAGATCCAACAAAATTTGTTCCAGGTCAATCAGATCTCAGGTTTGCGAGTTATGGTCATTTCACTTTAGGTGTTCATCGCTGGAAATTCAGTTCCTGAACTGAAAGTCCATTTCGTAACACATTTTAATCTCTGTTGGGATCATAATTGGGCGATACTACAGTTAGGTAAAATTTAGATCTATCAATTACGTTTCCAATGCATTAGACGGATTGACAATACCCATTGTGTACTGGGAGTTATGTCATGTATAAGGTTAGGATATGCAATCTGTCCCTGTACTAAACTGCTGTACACCTCGACTGTTTAAACTACAAATAAAATATCAAACGACGGTAAAATCGAACGAAACTATCACCTATAGTTATCCAATATGATTATCTTCGCAACGGTATAGGTTTCCACATAATTTCACTTTCATACAGCTCTACACATTTATTTAAAGTTAGGTGTCTATATGGAATGCTACTCTGGATTGCAATCCAGAGCCGCGTTCCAAGCCAGTTATCGGCGTGGAGTTATATCAGTATCGAAATAAAATTTACAGAGGGTTCTGGCTTATCGAGTCTGCCTCGATATGAGCCATAGAACATCTAGTTTCGATTTATATCTGATTTAATTAAGATTTTAAAGCGCAACATGCACGGTGAATTCCAGATTCAACGTTGGCTTTTGGAAGCGACATTACGTGACGATGATCTCAGTATTTTAAACTTAAGTCACTATACAATAATTATTAACAGTAACGGAATTCTCTAAACACAATATATGGGCATTTTGAAAGAGTATTCATTCATGAATCATATCGAACACTCGATTTATATCTATGGGTAATAACCAAAATAACGGTTCCATTTATTCGATTCGAACTAAACATCGTTTAATTAAATTCTATTTGGTATTGTTACGGATTAGAAACCGATTCGGCTTCCATTCATCATAGTTAAACTATAAGGGTTTGCCAGAGAAATAGTTTGTTTACACATTATCGATACAACTATATGGATGTGCACAAAACATTTATCGCGATTACGTTGATTAACTAATACTTTAGCATGAATAAGCAAGTGATAGGCTTGCACTTTCCTGGCGACGATCGTGGCGACGAATAGCGGGAGCACGGCACATGCACAGGCAGCAACGGTGAAGACACGGTGACTCTGGACTTTTCCCGGCTAGGGGCAGTGAGTGCTCAGGGAGCGTGGGAGTAGATGGTTCAGGTGGCTGGAGTCGAGGAGGAACAGGGGAGTTCAGTAGGTCGCCGGTGATGGGTCGTGGCAGTGAGCTTGACGGTGCAGGGGTTGCAATGGAAGAGAGTGTGCCGCCGGGTTGGAGTTACAGTGGAGGGGATGGTGTTGATGTGGTGGATGCAGTGGTGGTGAGAGGCGGCAGCGATGATCTGCGAAGTTGCTTGAAGGTGATCGTCGGAATTGCTGGAAGGTGGTGATGGGGAGGAGCTAGGTGTTCGGTTGCAATGAGAGGAGGCGGTGGTGGTGCGGCTTTGTTTTGAGAGAGGGGACGAGGAGTTGAGGTTGGTGACGAAGGACTCAGTGGAGATGATATGGGTTGAGATGACGCCGGCGGTGAGGGATGTAGTCGGTGTGCTGTAGGTTAGAGAGTGAGAGTGAGAGAGAGAACGAGAGAAAGATAGTTATGAAGAAGGGAGCGAGAAAGTGTGGGGGCGAGGATTCGAAAGAGGCGATATCGGAGGGGTTACGATCGAGTGGGGGCGTCGGTGTGGAACAGGTCTCTCGGGGGGTGAGTGTGAGAGAGGAGGAGCCGTTGGGGAAAAGGAGAGGGAGAGAGGAGAAAGAGAAGGGGGGGGAGAGAGGGGGAGGGATGGGGACTGGGACTGGGTCGGGTCGAATTGGGGAATGGGTGCGTGGGTTTGGGCCGTGCTCGGGCTGGTGAAGGGATTAGGGTTTGGGTTAAAGAAAATAATATAGGAAAATTTTAGATTAGGGTGCACAAAGAAAATATAGAAATAGAAAAATTGGAAAATTGGGTAAAATATTTAGGAAATTAATTTGGGATTTAAACGGAAAATTTATTGGGACCAAAATTTTAAATACAGGAAGTACAATGGAATTGGGGATTTACAGAAAAGATCGCATGTAATGATATTATTTTTTTATTATTATTTTGCTATTAAAATTCAAAAAAAATCCTAATCCAAAGTCCAGGCAAAATTAGAAAAACATATTAAAGATAAAGGTGTTATGGGAACCTGAAAAATAGCGTTTTGGATGAATTACCATTTAAGTGGAATATGGCAACAAAAAAAAGCCTTCAATGTATTGTATTATATTAATGATTGAATCATGAGTTTAAGACCTTGTGACTACAAGACATGAACCAGCACTCTGTGACTTCATATAGCTTAGCCTTAGATATCAAAATCATAGAAAAGAATAACGAAAGAAAGTCAATGGCAAATATTGATTAGGGACGAGTCGGCATGGGTATCGAAAATCAACGAGTGGAATTATGTTTTTTATATCTTTATGTTATGTGTAATTGAAAATTGGAAGATGTGTTACATAAAATATCATACTCGCTTGATTTATTCCAGTTTAAATCCAACTTGATAACAAAAATCACATGGAAAATCTTATTTACATATATACAATAGGCTATGCTCTTGCTGTCGACGGCGAAGCATACACATATATGTAGAAATAGCGTAAATTACTTTGCATTTAAGTTGTTTTGTTAAGCAACGTAATACATAAGCCAAGCTGTGCCACAACGTAGTGAGCTTTCTCAAAATTGAACTCTATCAATGCAAGTAAATGTCATCAACCGAGTCAATTAAAAAAGCTGTAAAAAAAATTTGTCCAAGTTTCAGGAGATGCCCACAATGTTAGTGGGGTGCACATCAAAGCGGTTTGGACCCTCAAACCCGTCCGCACCCACCGGCATCTTGTAGGTAAAAGAAACACTCGGTCAAAAATCCGCTTGTATTTATGTAGGACGGGTTTGGGAATATTATTTTAAAAATTGGACAAGTTTTAGAAAAATGAAAACCCACCCGATCCCACTTGCTACCGACCCATCCAAACCCAATTTCTTACCTGCCCAACAAACACATTAAGCATCACCGTGTATCTCGATTCATAAATATATGAATTTGCTTGTATACTACAAAGAAATATTTTAATACCAAATTTCAACCTGAAATTCTATTTTTTGGCTCTTACATATATATTACGCTCTTACATATATGTTACATTCATCTTCGATTAAAAGAATGGTCCAATATACATTGCAAATTTTGTAAATATCCACAGGTTTTCTTTCAAGTTTGCATTCTAGTATATATCTTAGATCTTTTGTTAATTTTTTGTTGTTGTTGCGGATACATGCTTAGGTTAGGGTTTACGGGCCAGTGCCGAATAAGAAAAAAATTTACTTGTATATCATGACTCATCTGTAGAGAAATCGAATCAATATCATACTTGACGTTAGGATGTACATGTATATATTAATTGGCGTCCCGTGTGCAACCTATGAACCGATGAAACGTAATATGTATGTTTTAGTGATACGAAATTATCCTGTTAGTTAGACAGCCACGACCGTCTGGTTTGCTCTTGGTTTTGTAGCCCGACACAGCGTATCCGACATGAGTCGTCCAACCTTATAATCCATACACACAGATTATCTAAAACTCAGACGTATTTTTTACCACTTACATCCCTAATTGACTTGTACAAACCTTTGGCCTGTTTCATCACAGCAACTGTCCAAATCCATCTTTAATTTTTCAGGCAACTAGACATTTCAGTTAGACAAGCAGTCCCTTCACATTTCCAAATTAGAGCTGGAAAGTTAATTCACACAATTTCAGAAAGGTTGCTGAAAAATCGACTATCAGTAGCAGATATAATTGGAAATTGATGCAGCATAAGTTCACCAAGCAAACTCATGCTTGATTGCTATGGTTTTGATCAGATTTTCGATGAGGGTCCTAACTGTCACCCATCACTGTTTTTATGATGATAAATTTTGAAGACGAACCACTTTATCTTAAGACTATAATCACACATTTCTCGGCTCATCACAGCTTCATAGTTTTGCAACAGTACCAAGCTATAAATTGGTATAAAAAAACAATTCAGCTTCCATTCATTCGGCTTGCACTTCATCTCACCCCCCCCCCCCCCACCTCCCAAAAAAAGAAACAAAACTTTTTTTGGCACAAGAGCAGCAAGTGAATAAGTGATGCAACAACCAGATGACACTTGGCATTAATCAACTTGCTAACAATGCTGTGAGTTGTGTGATTCACAGGGGAAAAATACTTAATTTCAAATGAAAAGCACGGCTGGTGCAGCTCACACAATATACATGTGCACCACTGCTTACATGCACTTGGCAACACAAAAATATAGAAATTGTGAACAAAGATATTCACCATATCAACCTTTACTAATATTTACCATAATTAGAAGATTGAAATTTATGCAGCAAATCTGATCATATCATAGATATGATCACATATCCTAAGAAATCATTCCTGATCTTAAAAGTGCCTGAATATATATTAAGATACCATTCTTGTTAAAAGTATAATTATATACCTAAAACATTTATTTTTAAAAACGGTAAAAATATAAAAAGGCATTTGGAGACTGATAAATTAAAGGGATTTGGAGAGAGAGAGAGAGAGAGAGAGGATGGTTCTCTCATTAAGAGATTATATGAAAAGTAATGAAGAAAAAGGCATGCTCTCACATGAGAAAGAAGAAAGTGCATGAAGAGCATTAACCTTCACTGTTCTATTCTACTTGAAGAAAAGAGAAGACAGCAACATAGGTTGTAGAGATGAGTTGTCATGTGTTTTGGTAGACAAGTAAACAACCAACTTGAGCTCACTTGACACCTAAAACATTATTAAAACTACCATTTACATTTTTTATGAAAATGATGATGATTTCACAGTCCAAGCAAAGGTCGGCTTGCTATTGGCTTGTAGGCAAAGGCGGTTGTTGGATGGCTTGCCTATGCATTTTGCTCTTCCTACTCAACTCAAAGTAAGTTAAAGAGATGAGTGTGACAAGATACTCATATAGTATTTTAAGCCTGCTCACTAAAACAAATTAATAATTGTTGTTGGAACCTCAGATTTGATTAGAAAATTACATGCCAGTTGCAACTGGCATTGAAATTTTAGCAAGGGAAGACATCTTGGTAAGAAAATAACTTCACATATTATAATCATGTTCAATTGAAGCATCAAGCTTACTAATTCATGAAGCTTAGTGTCATATAGATACCAATTTCCCTTTGCACACTAATAACTTCAGAGAGCTACACAATCAAGGGGATGCAAATTTGAAGTAACAAATATAAAGCACAAAGACTAAATCATAGAAAATAGCAATCAACAACTGAAAATTCTTCATAAGTTTCCCCCATTTTGTCTTTTTAGTTACTGACACTACTAAACAGAACTCAATTCTAGTGCTATAGTTCCAAAATGGAACCAATACAGTGAAAATCTCAAAGTGCTACCAAGCAATGAGCTTCTTTCAACTGCTCAATCAACTAAAAACTGAAGTCTCAACATTCACTTATTCTCGAACCAAATGAAAGAGAAAAGAACTGAAATGCTTGAATCAGTGAGAGAGAGAGAGAGAGAGAGCACCTGCAACAATTTGAGCTATAGCTATCGCCTTTTATCCCCCGAAAGAATGAAAGAAATTGGAGAGCTGCAACCTGTACATTCTCAATTCGCGATCATAGTAACCAACGCCTTGTTCTGAAGATTGCTTGCAGGCCACCAAGAATCATTCTCAACTGCAGCGATCGAAACACTCCCTTTGCTCGAATCCTCATCGACCGGAGCCGGAAGATTGAGATCAAGCAAGTCCTCTTGATGGATCACGACACTCGGAGTAGCCATCACCAAATGAGACCTCTTGTGTCCACCCAAAGCTTGGCCGGAACCAAACACTTTGCCACAAATCAGACATTGGTGGTTCCTTTTGGTTTTCTCGACGATCTCATTTCCTATTTCTTGATGATCGATCGACGAAGAAGCGACGGCGTCATAGCAACCTCTCATTCTCTTATGGCTTGCCCGGTGCCCGCCGAGAGCTTGATAAGTGTGGAAACCCTTGTTGCAAGTAGTACATTTGTACTTGCTTTTCGATTTAGTAGCATTGACATCCAATTCTTCAACCATCTTCTTCTTTAAAGAAGAGTAATCAACGAAATTCGCCTCGGACTCAAAGTAGCGAACAGAACCGTCGTCTGAAACGACATCAGGCTCCAAATTCTTTCCCTTCGACACGAAATCTTGATGATCCTCAAACACTGCAGAGCTCTTGTCGGAGGACTCGGTGAAATGACATCCCCAAGGCCCCGAATCCCTAGAGAGCAGCATCAAGCTGATGGCAACATCTTCTTGCTCCTTGGAGTAGTGGCAGCACTCCGAGGCCGAGGACGAAGAGGTCCGCGCCGACCGCGGCTTCTTCCTCGGGGCCCGATCGATGTGGGACCCACCACTCGACCCCTGATCCTCGTCCTCCTCCTCCTCCTCCTCATCTCCTCCTCCTCCTTGTAGCTTGATTTTCCCAGCATGGCACCTCATGTGGCCGAACAGAGCTTTCCAAGATTGGAACTTTTTGCAGCACTCTCTGCACTGCTTCTCCCTCTCGTCGCCGCCGCCGGCGCCGCTGCCGAGGCTCGAAGGAGGAGGAGAGAACCTCCAAGTCTTTTTAGGGTTCTCTCTGAGCCCATACCCATTGGCTCCAAACCCTAGCATCCCTCTGCTCGCCTCGAGCTTCTCCTCGCCATTGGCCGCCGACGACGGCGACGGCGACACGTGAGACCTCATGTGACCGCCGAGCGATCGCCCGCAAGGGAAAATCTTGCGGCAGAACTTGCAGCGATGCTTGTGATCTTGATTCATCAGAAAGCAAGAAGAAGAAGCAAGAATGCAAAGATTGAGAGAAAGAAGCAGAGCTCAAAAGGGTCAGTTGAAATCGATCAGATCTTGAGCTTGGTTGGGCTTTTGAGTGATCTGAGCACGACCCATTTGGGATTTGAGGTCGATTTCAATTGGGTTTTGGTTGGAATGAAAGATCTGAGGTAAAGTTGAAATCTTTTTCTCAACAGCTCAGCATTCCCTCTCGCTGCTCTCTGTATCAATCTTGGAGAGTGATAAAAATCCAGTCTTTTTCCTAGAGAGAGTAAATGTGGTTCTAGAGAGGAGATGAATTCTTTTTCTTTATTTATTTTTGCTAACACACTTGTTTTATTTGGGAGGAGAAATCCATGCATGGAAGCAAAGTTAGAGAGGAAAGAAATGAGAGGGGGGTGGGGGAGAGAGAGAGGGGGGGCAGCAGGTGTACTTGAGTTGAGGATCCTCCGCAAGCTGATCATAGGGCTGAGATTGCGCCACGTAGGATCATGAGAGGATCTCTATATGAGGGTGGAGTGGGTGCCCCCAAAATAACTGCTAGGCCTTAACTATTCCTTGCTTTGGCCCCTGCCCCCTATCTTCTCATGGGCCCACTTGAACGAGACTAGGATGATTTGGTGTTGAGGTTGGAACATAGAAACACGGTGAAACGGGATCCAGATCCTCTGCTTGCATTTGTACCCGGTAAACAGATCCGACGGCTGGGAGTGGAGGTCTAACAGAAGGCCTGTGGTTTGTGTGAGGTCAAGGATAGATCCGACGGCTGGGAGTGGAGGTCTAACAGAAGGCCTGTGGTTTGTGTGAGGTCAAGGATAAATCCAACGGATGGAATAGGGCCAGAGCAGGGTTCTTGCCTAAAAAGGCAAGCAGAGGATCTGATGGAGCTCCTTTTCGGGCCTCCGTCAGATATTGTCTTCCGTTGATCTCGAGGTGAACTTGGTTGATTGTCCTTCGTTGCGTGTGGGTCTCAATGGGTTTTGAGAGGAGAAGGTTGGGTGAGGTGGTTGTCGCCGAGTACCTGCAAAGAAGTCCCGGGGGGGTTTGGTTCCACCGAGGACCCTCCGACGCTCAAGTTAGCGGTGAGATCCGAGCAGAGTAACGGCGTACGGTGTCAAAAAGTGGCTTACTTGACCCCTCTGTGATGGGGGTTTATATAGAGGCGGAGGCACGCAGCAGCAGGCGCGGGAATCTCGCCTGCAGTTACGCTCCCGACGTCACGTCTGCGTGGGGAGCAGATCGCCCATGAAGGGGAATCATGAAGGCGTGGAACGTGGGATGTTGCTGGCTGAGAATCCGTGCAAGGCGAGATTCGCGGAGCTGCGGTTACGCTGGTGAGCGGCGAACTGGGCGGATGACCGAGGAAGACTTGGTCTTGTGGCAGCTCGGGGCGAGCCGAGGGGCCGAGGAGGCCAATCTGCGGGGAGCCCTGAGGAGGGCTAGCTCGTGCTGGCCAGTCGGGTACAGGGGTGGCATGGTCGGCCTTTGTGGGCCCTTTCTTCTGAGTTCTGGGACGTGCCGTCCGCCACGTGTCCCGATCTTAGAGGTTGCCGATATCGGGCATCATCAGGATCCTTTTCTAAGGAAATGTCTGTCATTTTTGTCCTCGGCTGGAATTCATAAATGCGGTGCTTTCTTCGTCGGTTCAGGACTCTTCAGTATTGAAGGCCCGCCAGTAAAACCCGAATAACATTAATAGACCTCTGGCTAAACAAAAAAGCCTCTCCGAATATTGGGTAGGTGCATACCCATAATAACTAGGATGGTTTAGTGTTTTTGAGATGATTAATGCTAGAATTGCAAAATTTTCCAAATAAAAACCATAAGCTTTTTGGCATTTTTCATTTAAATACACATGTCGTTTTAAGTGAAAGATCATAAAAGTTTGATAGAGATGATAAGGTTATGAAGTCGGCGGTGTTTGAATGAACAATACTGAGCTTAATTATGATGTTTCTTTGCAATTTAAAAGATTTTTTTGTGAAATTTTGTCTTTTTTGTGGTTGAGGGGAACATAAATGATTCTTTTAAAGATAACATCTCTCTTTGATTTATAGTTTTTCTATGCAGATCGCTTGGTTCTTTGGGCTCAAACGAGTCTTTAGTTTTCTTATATATTTCCTCGACCTAAAAATCGGTATCGTTTAATTGTAAAGAGAGGAACTTCATTAGAACGAGAAATTGGTCTTAAAACTCTGGCAAATTCCCCAAATGAATTGACTGAAAGTTGATCCAGATGATTATAGTAAAGATGTGCTGATTTTTGGGTAAATTGTCAAAAAATCCGTGACAGGTTTTACCGCTGAAGACATCAAAACCCATTTGGAAAATTTTCATACGGTTTCTGTATAGTTGTCTGCTATATCTAATTAGCTCACACGTATTGCATGAAAATTAGATTAAGCAGGCAAACATACAGATACCACGAGCATGGTTTTTCTTGACAACTGAAAACATTTTCAGGGGGTTTTTGACGACCGCTTCGGGGCCAAGGGTCTGTTGTCAAATGGAAAACTTGTCTGGGCTTTTGTGACAAATTTAACCTTGGTTTCTTTTTTGTTGGTTGATGTTGGTGTTTGGTGTTTAGGTGTGTCACCAAAGCAAAGGGAGAAGTTGGAAGGATCCTTCACCGTTATTCCTTTTGGCTTTGTCCTCCGATCCCCCAATCCCTCTATTTTTATTCAGATAGTGAAAAGGTCACTTGTGGGCCCTTCATTTTAGCTAATTACTTGGATGATTATATTCTTCAAATATATTTTTTCAGCTGATTGATTGGAAATTCCTTTTCTAGCCAACAAATTTTTTGATCTATGAAATAATTACTTTCAGTGTCAAATAAAAAATGAAATAATTGCTTTAAAAGATCTATTTTCCCTTTTTTCTTCCCGGATTGGAAGGATCTGCTAGAACAAAACTAGAGACGGCATGTATTAGAAAACGCCAAGAAATCCATGAACGGTATGTAAAGTTGCATCACTAATGAATTTCTCAGATACGGAACAATCTGCAAGCAAGTAAAATATTTATGACAATGAATAAATTTTAAGGTAATCTGTGGAACATTTATATGGTGGTTTACCATATCCCATTCATTCATGAACGGAATTTACTATGATGAGCCTTCCACTTTCACGCCAAAATATATTTTGTCTCTAAATTTGTGAAGATTTTGAATGGTTCATTAGCCTAACAAAAGTGCATCACCCACGAGATATTTTTCCTTACTTCCTCTTGGTTTATTTTAATGGCAAGGCCTCTTACTTGTTCTAGCATTTAAGAACCAAAAAACGAGATATTTTGACATATCATATTCAAAACTTTTATATTTTGATAAAACACACCCAAAATTTGGCCTCCTTCAAACTCAACCTGTTCCTTCCCCATCCCTTCCCCATAATATGGCTCATTCCGCGCAATTGATGAGAGAAATTCAGGAAGGGGGAAAGGGAAGAAAAAAGATTCAGCGAGAGCAATATATATAGGAGATTTGAGAGGGACGGAGTGAGGGAAGGAGATGTTCTATAATGTTTTTAATAAATAAATAAAAAATATGTTGGCTTCAAAATGTTTTGTTTGGTATAACATTAAAAAGAATTTATTTGGAAAGATAAAACTATTGTCAGTATTTTAAAGAGAAAAAAATTTGTTTGAACTTATCAAAATTTATTTATTTATTTTTACTAGATTTCATTTTAGTGATTTTATAAAAGAAAAGAATTTATTTGATTTTGTTTTGAAAGAAAATTTGATAAGAGAATTTGTTCTGTTTGAAGGGAAAAAATGAATTATTTTAAGGAAATGATTTATTCCATTTATCTTTTAAATTGTTTACTTTTGAAACTCTATATATATAACGACTGTGTTTTTTTATTTCCCTCTTTGTACTTTTGTTTGTACTTGATAGTGTTTTAATAAAATCCTTCTCTGCTCCTGCTATTAGGTTAACTATTTTACTCTGCTTTTTTGAATTAGAAGTCTCTTGTGCTAAGTTGGTTTCAACATAAGAATCCCTGCCTATAGGTTATATGTTTAAATCCTAGTAACTTATTTCTTTTTATTCTTTTTTTTAAAATTTATTTTGACTTGGTTTTTGAGGCCAAGTAAATCTTGTTGGATGCTAGAGTATTCTGAGGGCTTTCGAATTTTAAAATTCAAAAGTATGCATACTATTATATTAATTTCATCTCTTCCCTTTTAAAATATAAGTTTCTTTCTTTTCTTTTCATATCTTTTTCATAAGTCCATCATAGTCTTCTTCCTCCTCTTGAGAGCTTGCTGCCCAAGCTCCTTCATCACTCTCCGGTGCTCTACAAATCGTTGAAGGAACGTCGAGATGTTAAGCTGTTAGTTATATGTATGCCCTAGAGGTCATTACTGTACATACGATATATATTGTAATGGATGCTTGGACATATATAGAGAGGACTTTTTTACTCGATATGATAGTATGCTATCTGGTTGTACTTTATCTTAACATGTACTCTGATTGTCTCTATATTACATGTTAATAAAGCCCTTAGGAAATGTATTCGACTACTGGGACTGTGATGAGATCATACTAGTGGGGCCACGGTAGTCGACGAGTACATCTTATAACTGTTCCTAGTCGAGGGTGTATCGAGACAGGGCATCGATACACCAGAGTAGACTAGCGTATACGCATCTTGACCCATATGATGGGCGATGGATGATCCCATATCCATCGGTGTTTGACATCAAGGATGGTGTACGGGTGCTCAGTAGAGACTGGGTACACTGGACGGACTCGCCGAGAACTCCCAGATGGTATTATACCTCACGTCAGATGGCAGTTCTCCGGTGACACTGGTACAGAGTAGTCTGTTGACCCGAGATCGTCATAAAGTCTTGTGTGATTCCCACTGTGCTTTGATTTCCATCATATCACGTCCAAGAAGCCGTGCAAAAAGGTGGCTTTTGGGTACAGTCCCGAATCACATGGAGGCAATGAGCGATAGGAGGGGATTCGTCTCTCCCGGTATAGGGAGTTGATGTTGTGCTGTGTTCGATTGGCTATAACTGAAAAACCCTGGTCAGGGTTGCTGAGATTTACTGGTAAGTGTTATCAGTAGTTTCTCGAACTGTTATAGACCTCATATCGACACGACTTATCAAGCTACTGGGGTCTGACGTTTATCACCCCTAGGCGAGATATGCGACATATCAGACGACGAGACCGGACTGTACGGGAGTGTTGCTGATTGGATTCGCAGGAGAATGTACAGGCTTGCTTGTTGATCTTCTGATCGCTCAATACCTGGGTGGCTGTTACGTTTAGCCGACCACTTGCAGCTTGTGGGTGTTTGATATGATCATCACCTACTGCCGGCATATTGACGATTCTTTAGAGTCCTACACAGAGGTTTCTTGGCTCAGGCAAAACGGAGTAGGGGCACATATGTGATATGTGCAGGACCGAGGATAATGCGATATGAGATGCCATATTCTATTCTCGCGATATTTGATATCAGCCGGGTCATCGGATCAAGTGTTGATTCGATAAATCGGTAAATGAGATATTAGTCGGTTATATGCGATATAGCCGGATTGTCGGATCAAGCGTTGATTCGATGATTTAATGTATAATTATATATATGATATATTAAATTACATTAACTAATATTAGCTCACTAAAAGATTCTTTTTCTCACTCGGGTAATACATTGATATATATGCTATATATGTTAATTGTATTATTTTATTTTGTTACAATAAATATTATATATATGATATATAATATTGTAACATGATATGCTTACTAATGCAGCATGTTTAGTGGAGATTAAAGATGGTTAGAGTTTGATTTGGGTTAGTTCATTCATGAACCTTCTAGAAGGTTTCTTTTTGTTTTGTGTAAAGATATTTTGTAATGACTCATTGTTTAACCCAACCCAAACTCTAGCCCTTGTTAAATCTCTACATGAGTTATCCTTATCATGGTTTACCATGGTTGCATTATTAATCATTATCTTCTTTTCATTATTCATCACAAATGGATCACTATTCTTCTTCTTCATCTTTGAGCTTTGGAAAAATCTTTCTAGGTTTTTCTTGTGTGATGAAAATGAGTGAGAATATGAAAACAAATGAGAGAAAAAATCCTACTTCATCATCCTCATCTATCCTTGCCATTTAGATGAGAGTGTTCACTTCATTTAGTGAGTGAGAGCTTGTGTTAATGAAACTTCAAGGTAGATCATCTTTGTTATCGAAGATCGGAAGCAAGCTTGCATCTTTCTCTTCGTGGAGCCTCTCGAGAGTCCGGAACTTGATGATCGCAGCGAAGGGACCTCAACACGGAGCTTTAGAAGTGAAGGACTGGATCTACAAAGGTTGTAATCCCTCTCACTTAGTGTTAAAGTGTTTAACATACTTGTTTTCGCCTAAACTCTAGTTTAAAGATCCGGCTTTGGGTTGTTCGGCACGGCTAAATTTTAAATCGGGCATGGTTGATGCCTCGTAGACCCTTGTGCATGTGCCTAGTAACCCTACAGTGGTATCAGAACCAAGCTAGAGTTTTAGGCGAAGTCTAGACGAAGTTTAAAGTCCGATCGAACTCCAAAAACCCGATATACCCTAGTTTCTGGAAATTTTTCAAAAGTTGACATTTTTTCAGATTAAAAATGCTCAGAAAATTAAGCAGGAAATTCTAAGAATTACTGTGAAGTACGGCCCTTTAATGCTCTCACGTGACCGCGGAACCGCGGCCAAACCAAGGGTTTGGAGGCGGTTCCGCGGCCAAAATTATGATTTGGTCCCTCGTACTTCATATATTTATTGTTAGGTTCTTTTTCATTATTCTGGGAATTTTTAATTCCACTCAAGTGTTGAGTTTTCTGGGTTGTTTTGGGAGCTCGTTGATTCTTCCGGAAAATATAATTTCGTTTATTTTGTCCGGGTAATTTTTTAGAACGTGTTAAAAAGTTCGACCGGATATCAATAGCTCACTTTTTCCCCTGCCGGAAAATTTCCAAGTGTTGGATTTTTCCGTAGTTTAAGAACGTTCTAAGTCGTGCAAGTAACGCAGTGGACCCTCTAGAAGAACACAAACCTTAACTCGATTATGTGACCGTCTTGAACTATCTCTAAACCTTAGGGTTTGGGGCAGTACGGCGTGCCACATGTGAGGCGTTGGCTTGACCCTTCTACGGCTGGACCATTGGTACTGTGGCATGTGATGGATGTTTTTAAACTAATTTCAAGTGTTGAGAACAATCTGGGAAAACTTGGGTGTTTGATTATTCGATCGGAAAGTTTAACATTGTCTATTTATCTGGAATATTATACAATATTTGGAATCTACAAGTAATTATGAGATAACTAATTTGAATATTATAAACATAGCAGTTTAGTCTCAATTGATCGGTTGCCACGGAATTTTGATGTGATCAAAAGTCCGTCGCAATCACGTAGCGTACGCGGATACTCGCCGGATAAACTTAATAGACAGCCATACCCCATAGCCCCGACCAAGTGACTGTAGGAGAACCCCGTCGCCAAAAGCATCCATTCGGGTGCTCGCGGCAGCGGTGTTCCGCCTTAGTGCACTTCGTCGACGGCATCCGGGGGTGCGGCCGTCTACTAAAGTTTGCGACGAGCATTCAATCAGGATGTCGGGAATTTTGTTGAATTGCCCGACTGGATATTGAAAAGTATTTTCGATAATGAGACTAAAATGCGGAGTTTATAATTGTTAAGCATGCGATGTCTAAGAAATTCATTTGGTTAGGCATGCGATGTCTAAGGTGGTTGCGGATTCCAACTGTTGTAGTTTTACATTTTCTTTTCTGTGACCGTAAGCGTAGTATGTGGTGTATCGCCGACTTCGTTGCTATACATCAACGACAATCGGGATACGCATACTTGCTTACGTTGATGATATGAGATATTATGTGTTGCTGTGATATGTTATATTGGATCGTCGCGTTTTGAATAGCCGGGGGTTTTATGTGAGATGAGAGTTTTTCTTTTTCATTCATGTAAAATTCATTTGTATGTAATATTCTTTTATTGGGGCACTTCCGGGCTAAGGATGATGTCACCATTGTATATTATATACTTTTCCGCATTAGGTAGACCCAAGGCGGGGAGCACAAGTAACCGGGTTGTCACGCCCCGCTTCCCAGTATACGGCGAAGGAGACGCGACGAGGCCCGCTACGTATATACTCAGAAGTATATACGCTAAGCGTAACTAAGCAATATAAATACACAAGAGACAAGAGTATAAAAGAACAGCAACTTTTATTAATAACATTCTTTATACAATGCATGAAATGAAAATACATCTGAAATGAAAAAGCAATGCCTAAACAGTGGCATAACAATAAAAGGAAATACTGGAAAGAACAAGATACAATGTCTAGAGCTCTGGGTCTTCCTGGAACTGCTCCAAATCTTCACTGGTGGGCTCGGTCTCAACTTGGTCCAACGCACCTGACGACATTCAAAGAAGAGAGAAATAGAATGTCGTCAGCGAACAGGTCGCTCGGTAAGTCCCAAAGAAGAATGAAGAATGAGAGTGGCAGAGTATGGTATTTTCTAAAGTATTGTATTGTAGTAAATTGTGGAATATTGTTTAACGATATTGTTTGTAGCTTGGTACAGAAAGATGCCAGTGTATACGAGGGGAGTCTCTATATGCCAGAGACTAAGGGCACGTATAGTACAAGGAACCGTTTATGCCACGGTACAACAGCAACTGAATATAGGTTAGGTGTCTTAATCTGACCACCTCATTCCACTTTTAACATCTTCAGTACCAATCTACCCCTTTAAACCCCGCGATGTCATATTTGTATTGTTATCTTGTAAACTTGTAATGATTGCTTGATTGACTTTGATTGACTGATTGACTGATTGACTGACCGAAACCATGATATCAGGAAACGGTTATAACCATAGAGTCATGTAAATGGAATACTGGGAATCATGTAAAAGGAATATCCATGGTTCGGTTCGGTCAAGTTATATAGATTGTTAACTGGAATCTAGAATTCATGTATTCATCTTGAGTTGGAATATAAAAGAATATAGATTGACTTGAAACATATTCAAGTTTTGTAGCTTGGTACAGAAGGATGCCAGTGTATACGAGAGGAGTCTCTATATGCCAGAGACTAAGGGCACGTATAGTACAAGGAACCGTTTATGCCACGGTACAACAGCAACTGGATTCATGTTAGGTGTATTAAATCTGACCACCTCGTGCCACCTTTAACACCTTCCGTACCAATCTACCCCTTAAACCCCGCGAAGTCTTATTTGTATTGTTATCTTGTAAATTGTAGTAATTGTAGATTGATTGA
Organism: Agapanthus africanus; assembly: GCA_030015575.1. Classification (NCBI taxonomy): domain Eukaryota; kingdom Viridiplantae; phylum Streptophyta; class Magnoliopsida; order Asparagales; family Amaryllidaceae; genus Agapanthus; species Agapanthus africanus. The sequence goes on from CM057339.1 coordinate 851,214,256, forward strand.
CTGACTGACCGAAACCATGATATCAGGAAACGGTTGTAACCGTAGAGTCATGTAAATGGAATACTGAGAATCATGTAAAAGGAATATATCCATGGTTCGGTTCAGCCAAATTGTATAAATTGATAATTGTATTCATGGATTCATGTGTTCATTTTGAATTGGAATATTGAAGATTTATATGGTACTTGAATCATATTCAAGTCGGATTATGATCAGACTCAAACCCGAGTCAGACCGTAGGAATGTAAATCGAAGTCCTATAATTGCTAGGGTCTTTAAGGTAATTTATAAAACTTGAGGGGGTTTTATGTAAAAATACTTTTGTATAGTTTTCAAAATACAACTCAAGTATTTAATTATCGTCTTTATGTACATACAACAATTTAATGATCAAGCTAAATATGTATACATGTTCGAATAACATGAAATGAGTCAAGTATATTATACGAGTAACTACCATAAACAATGCTGTAAAGAAATATTATGTACGACTAATTAATCAAGTTGAACGAATGCGAAATATAAACAGAAATATGGCTCTAAATGTTTTGCATGCGTGAGTTCCAGTTTTACCTAAATATGACTACCGGTTTGAGAGATATATATGTTTTCGTATCGTCGCGCAAAACAGATCAGAATCTATTCGGCACCGTCACATATTTTTAAAACGCAGTTTGAGTTAATTTGTATCAGGTTTCAGGTTACGAAAATTATTAAAAACTTTTAGGTCTTTCGATGTACTTATCCAAAACACCAAGATTCATAAGATTTGGATTTCTGAAGCTCTAGTTATGATCATTTTAATATCAGCGTTTAAAACAGAAATTCAGATTTCTGGACAGCAACTATATATTCTATTGCAAAGCCTATATCAGGTTGTTTTATGCATTCCTAAGTAATATAATATACATAAAATTATATTTCTATCAATGGTGCATGTACACATCTAAATTTTGTCACAAACGGATATCGGGTGTTCGAGTTATGTCCAATTTAAAAACAATGTGCGAATCAGGACAGATTCTGTCCAGATCCGTCACTTAATATTGTAATGCAGTTTTCTTTATCTTAGGTAGGTTTTCAGTAAAACTATAAAACTAATAAAATCTATATCATTCGATGTAGATATCAAAAACATCTGAGTTTGCTCAATTTGGATACCGGTATACCAAGTTATGTGTCCTCGAAATTGACCGATAGCCGCAGTTTTCTGTTTTACGATCAGTGAATAAATACGATGTAATTCCTAAACCGTTATGCGGATCGATCTAAAATTTTTACAGCATGTATAAGATAATATAATCTATCATATGTAAATTCTGTGAAATTTTCAGAAGTAAAAATTAATTTCTAAAAATTATTTTAAACCTAAAGGTATTGATGTGTATACTAAAATCGGCAAAAAGATTAACTAGTATTTTTATGCAAGCTTTATCCTTTCTTTTAATAACCAAACCGATTCCATGAGATATCGTAGATATATTATGGATTGAAATCTATGTTCTCACAACTTGTAATAAACATTCATAATCATGAAGAAAGAATTAAAAATACTTTAATTTGAACAAGAGATAATAAGATATTATTAAACCATATAGAATCATATATATCTAAACTTATGTATATGTATATGTATATGTTTATGTGTATCTTCTCTTATGGATTATGATATGAAAAGAATAAGGGGTTCACGATGCATGACAAGAGGAAAAAAAAAGAGATGGGAGGAAAGGAGAGAGAAGGGACTTACATACACAAGCCGGTATTGTCACCGGGCTTGTCTATCCGCCGATAGCCTCGCGTTACTAGCGAGACCTTCTTGAAGACTTCTTCATGTTCTTCTTCTTGAACTTTAGGTGAAGAGGGAGAAGTGAGAGATAGAAAAATGTGAGAAATGAAAAGATAGAGGAGGACAATAAAGATGGTGTAATGGTGAATTATAATATATGCATTTAACATGAGAATTAAAAGAGAAATGAAAGGTCACCATTCATTTTGGAAATGAAAGGTCTCATTTGTAGGTTATGAGAAGAATAAAAAAAATTGATAAAAATAATTGCAAGAATGAAGATTTGAACATGTGACTTATGGAATAACAATGCAATGACTTAACCAATGAGCTACAAGCTTGTTCATGCACATATTTAATTAGAATTAAATATATTATATTGCTTAAAAAGAAAATGGGCTTTTTAGATGGACTGTAGAGAATGTGAATGAAAAGAAAGGAATTGGGCTTAAAGAATAAGTTTGGGTAAAAAGAAATGAGTTTTAGAAAATACTTAGATGAGAAAAATTGATGAAGGGATTAAATATAACTAATAACATTGAAATAAAAATATACCAAATGTACAAATACAGAATTTTATTAATACGAAGATATAGGAATTTTAGAGTCGTTACACGGGTTCTAGGGTCCAGTGGGAGACCATCTTGAGGAGTCGAGACCGGGTCTCCTAACCCTAGAATTGGCTGTGTTGCTTGCCTCTCTCGTATGGGGTTTAGGGATGTGGGTTTGGCTATTCATCGCGACCGTGGAATCCGTGTTTTATATAGGCTCGTATTAAAACACGGACGTCCTAGTATATCCAATATTTCATATATGTTCTTCTGCTGTAATGTTCTGTGATGAGATCATATTACTGCCTGAGGCGAATGTTTATATTATATATATGAGATATATGTTATATTGCAGATTTCGTTTCAAAAGAGATGCTTGTGAAGCACAATAAAATGGGACTTCATTAATGAGATTAATGAAACTAAAAGAAACCTAAGATGTTATAGAAACTTGTTTAAAAACTGGTAGCTCTAGTTTTTGCTTTGCATAGCGGTGTTCCTTGTAGAACATCCAGCACCTTATTCGATAAGGAAAGAGCCGAGATCCCTTCACCGGGAGTGACCTCTTTAGTGAAACTGGCAGATGCTACAAACTCGGTTTGTCTTTTGATTGCTTCAATAGTTCTTGCTTTGCACAGCGGTATTTGTGAAATATCCTGCACCTTATTCGATGAGGAAAGAGCCGACGATCTCTTCACCGGGAGTGACCTCTTTAGCAAAGCTAGAAAAGCCTCAAAAACACTCCATTTAAAATCACTCGATTCTACAACGATATCAAGTTCATTACGCAAAGGGTTTTCTTAAAAACCTGTCGTAGCCCTCCGTCATTTCAGATAAGTCCTTCTTAGTATTCGTGCTACGTTTGTTGACCTCCGTCAAGGCGTAGTGTGCGGTAGCTAACTAGTATTTATCTGCTTATGTATATAATGCAGATTGTTTTAGGGTAGTCGTGCGGCCTTGTTGACCTCCGTCAAGGGTCGTGCGGGTGGGTTTAATTCAATCAGGAAATGACGGGTAGAACTTGACTAGCAGCCTATGGTTTGTTGACCTCCGTCAAGGTCATAGGACGCTAGGGGTAAAACATTATTGGGAATTTCAAGTGTTGAAATTTGCAATGAGATTGCATACATTCTATGAGATAGTTGGATCCCGATACCCGCTGCGAGTAAGAGTTACTCCTGGGAGAGTTTTACACATTACGATTAGCCGATCAAGTAGGTGTCTAGAAAGGTGTCAACGGGGTTACACCCCTGGGAAAACGAGGTTTACTTTAATTAGGTCCATGCGAAAGCACGGGGAACCTCCCTCAAAGTACCGGCACTGGCCTGGCTGAAAGATTGGCAAACTTGTATAATGTAATTAATCCCGGCTAGTCTTTCCTTTTAGGGTTTGAAGGAAGATTTGACTAAAACAGTGGGACACAACTTAATTAGATAAATTGATAACCAATCTAATCTTGTAAAAGCGCACGCCGAGTGTTTTCTTCTCTCTCTCTCCAGGTAGCGACCATATCACGCCTTAATCAAGATAATAATACGGATATATTGACCGAACCCGCTTGTTTTACTGAGCTGGGGAACGTTGGTCCCGCTCCAACTTATAATTATTATAAGACAGAGCAGGAAATAGGGGATTACCAGAATTCCCGTGCCGCCCAAACGAAGAAAGTGCATGCTGATGCATCTTCTTCGGGTGTGTTCATTACACAGAGCTGTTTCTCAGTATCCTTTACGTCCTGGGTATGAGATACCGGATCAGGATCTCACATATGTAATTTGTTACATGGGCTACAGATAGGTAGAGAACTGAGAACGGGTGATAAGTTTCATGAGATAGAAACGGTGCAAGTGTTGCAGCCAAGTCTGTTGGTCACTATCACCCTGTATTACCAGAATACATTGATTCTGAACGAATGTTATTAGATACCGAACCTGATATACAACATTATATCAGTCTCTTTATTAGTAAAGAAAGGATATAATTTTGTATTGTTGGATAATGTTTTGAACATTTCCTATATCAAGAGTTGATCGGTTCTGGTACGTTATCTAAAAGCATAGACGTTCTAAATCAAACTACAGTTCTTAGTATACAGAACACACACAAGAGGAAGAGTTCAGAAATGAACGAATCCTTCTTGAGGCATTGTAGACTAGGTCATATCAATGCGATGCGACTAGCTAAAGTTTCATTTAGATGCATATTTAAATCTGTTTGAATTTACATCTTGTGAAACTTGCCGGTCATGTCACAAAGATAAGATGACCACAGCTCCGTTTATTGGAAACAGAGAAAGAGTTAGTGAACTCTTGGGATTGATACATGCTGATGTATGAAGGTCCCCTGTCTACAGATGCCAAGACCGGTTCTTTGTACTTCATTACATTCACTGTTTATCTCTCAAGATTCGGACATATGTTCCTGTTGAAACACAAGTCTGAACCTTTTGAGAAATTCAATGAATATAAGTTAGAAGTAGAGAAACAAAAAGGGTGTAAGTATTATGTCCTTTGATGAGATCAAGGAGGAGAATACTTGAGCACGGGATTCCTGGACTATTTTAAAGGAGAATGCGATTCTCTCTCAGCATTACTCCTCCGTATACACCACAGCACGATGGTATATCGGGGCGGAGCAATAGCGCCCTATGTGATATGGTGTGCTCTATGATGAGTACTACTGAGTTTCCTATTTCCTTTTGGGAGTTATGCACTTGAGAAGCTGCATACCTATTGAATAGGGTTCAAATCAAATCAGTTGCCTACCACTTTATATGTGATATGGAATGGGAAGAGCCCATATCTTAAGTAAGTTAAGATTTAGGGTTGTCCGCCTATGTCTAAAAGCAAAATTCGGACAAGCTCGAGGCAAAGTCAGTTCTGTGGAAGTTTGTTGGATATCCCAAGCATTCGCAAGGGAATATCTTCTACCAAACCGAGAAACAAAAGATGTTTTGTTTCTCAACATGCCACCTTTGTGAAAGGGAATTTCTTGTGAAGAAATTAGTGTCCATGAGGTAGAACTGGAAGGAGTTCCAGCTATACAAACTACAGCAGATGATTTGGTAGAACCAAAGAACTCAATAGTTTCCAACGAACCTCAGCCACTCCGCCGATCTAGTAGGGTTCCTCACCCACCCGAGAGATACTTCGGTTTCTCTATGACAGTGGGAGCGAGGATTGCATCATAAGATGATGACCCAACTAGTTTCGAGCTGGCCATCAGGAGTGGGACTCTGTAAGAATGGCTGGATGCTTAGCGATCTGAGATGGAATCCTTATACACCAACAAAGTATGGACTTTGGTTGCTTTATCTGAAGGGTTAAATCCCCACCAGGAGCAAGTATATCTTGAGAAGATTACTTGGTGTACATGGAAAAGTTGAGACTTTCAAAGCTATGCTTAAGTCCATCCAGATCCTACTTGCCACGGCTACATACCATGACTACGATATCTGGCGGTTGGGTGTCATGACAGCTTTTCTAAATAATGATTTGGAAGAGAGCGTCTATAAGTACACAGCCAGAGGGCTTCGTAGACAGTGGGAGCAGCGGAAACGTGAGCATGATGTTTTATGTGATAAATCAGGCATCGCGGAGTTGGAACATCTGTTTTGATGTGGTAGTCAAAGAGTTTGACTTCATCAAAATGGTAGATGAACTTTGTATATACAAAAGGTAGTAGAGAGTATGGTGGTGATCCTCGTAGATTACATGGATGACATACTCTTAATAGGGAAGGAGTTTCCTATGCTACGCTCGGTCAATCTCCGCTTATCACAAGGATTCTCCATAAAGGATCAAAGCGATACCTCCTAAATTCTGAGTTTTGGATCTATAAGATAGATCTAATTGGATGTTAGGATTCTCACTAGTTGTAGTGAGATGGTATCAATCGATCCTGGAGAGAATCGCTGGAAAAGTTCCAGAGTGATAAGGACGACTGAATGTCAGTCGCATGCATTGTCTTTACCCTCAGTAGAGGGACGGTATGTTGGAAGAGTTCCAAACTAGATACCGTGACTTACTAGACGATTAAAGGCAATATACATCGTTACTAAGGATGCTACCAAAAAGGCAGTCTGGATATATATAAATTCATGAGATGAACTTCGTTCCTACTATTGTGTGACAATGGAGTTGTGGCTTATGCCAAGGAACGCCCGTCCCATCAGAAATCCAGATATAATTCTTAGGCAGTATCACCTGATCATGGAGATGGTTGATCTCCAGGGAGATCGAGATTAGGAGAGTAGACACAGAGGACAACAGCGCGGATCCACTCACAAAGGCCTTTTTCCCAGTAGAGACTTTTATGGGATGGTTGAGTATGAGATACTTCAACCGCAGCTAATTGTTGGGTATGCGATACCACAACAGATGGCCCTAGTGCAAGTGGGAGATTGTTAGTTATATGCATGCCCTAGAGGCCATTACTGTACATACGATGTATATTGTAATGGATGCTTGGACATATATAGGGAGGACTTTCTTGCTCGATATGATAGTATGCTATCTGGTTGTACTTTATCTTAACATGTACTCTGATTGTTTCTATATTACATGTTGATAAAGCCCTTAGGAAATATACTCGACTACTGAGACTATGATGAGATCATACTAGTGGGGCCACGGTAGTCGACGAGTACATCCTATAACTGTTCCTAGTCGAGAGTGTATCGAGACAGGGCATCGATACACCAGAGTAGACTAGTGTATACGCATCTTGACCCATATGATGGGCAATGGATGATCCCATATCCATCGGTGTTTGACATCAAGGCTGGTGTACGGGTGCTCAGTAGAGACTGGGTACACTGAACGGACTCACCGAGAACTCCCAAATGGTATTATACCTCACGTCAGATGGCAGTTCTCCGGTGACACTGGTACATAGTAGTCTGTTGACCCGAGATCGTCATAGAGTCTTGTGTGATTCCCACTGTGCTTCCATCATACCACGTCCAAGATGCCGTGCAAAAAGGTGGCTTTTGGGTACAGTCCCGAATCACATGGAGGCAATGAGCGATAGGAGGGGATTCGTCTCTCCCGGTATAGGGAGTTGATGTTGTGCTGTGTTCGATTGGCTATAACTGGAAATTCCTGACCAGGGTTGCTGAGATTTACTGGTAAGTGTTATCAGTAGTTTCTCGAACTGTTATAGACCTCATATCGACACGACTTATCAAGCTACTGGGGTCTGACGTTTACCACCCCTAGGCGAGATATGCGACATATCAGACGACGAGACCGGACTGTACGGGAGTGTTGCTGATTGGATTCGCAGGAGAATGTACAGGCTTGCTTGTTGATCTTCTGATCGCTCAATACCTGGGTGGCTGTTACGTTTAGTTGACCGCTTGCAGCTTGTGGGTGTTTGATATGATCATCACCTACTGCCGGCGTATTGACGATTCTTTAGAGTCCTACACAGAGGTTTCTTGGTTCAGGCAAAACGGAGTAGGGGCACATATGTGATATGTGCAGGACCGAGGATAATGCGATATGAGATACCGTATTCTATTCTCATGATATTTGATATCAGCCGGGTCATCGGATCAAGTGTTGATTCGATGAATCAGTAAATGAGATATTAGTCGGTTATATGCGATATAGCCGGATTGTCGGATCAAGTGTTGATTCGATGATTTAATGTATAATTATATATATGATATATTAAATTACATTAACTAATATTAGCTCACTAAAAGATTCTTTTTCTCACTCGGGTAATACATTGATATATATGCTATATATGTTAATTGTATTATTTTATTTTGTTACAATAAATATTATATATGTGATATATAATATTGTAACATGATATGCTTACTAATGCAACATGTTTAGTGGAGATTAAAGATGGTTAGGGTTTGATTTGGGTTAGTTCATTCATGAACCTTCTAGAAGGTTTCTTTTTGTTTTGTGTAAAGATATTTTGTAATGACTCAATGTTTAGCCCAACCCAAACCCTAGCCCTTGTTAAATCTCTACATGAGTTATCCTTATCATGGTTAACCTTGGTTGCATTATTAATCATTATCTTCTTTTCATTATTCATCACAAATGGATCACTATTCTTCTTCTTCATCTTTGAGCTTTGGAAAAAGCTTTCTAGGTTTTTCTTGTATGATGAAAATGAGTGAGAATATGAAAACAAATGAGAGAAAAAATCCTACTTCATCATTCTCATCTATCCTTACCATTTAGATGAGGGTGTTCACTTTATTTAGTGAGTGAGAGCTTGTGTTAATGAAACTTCAAGGTAGATCATCTTTGTTATCGAAGATCGGAAGCAAGCTTGCATCTTTCTCTTCATGGAGCCTCTCGAGAGTCCGGAACTTGATGATCGCAGCGAAGAGACCTCAACACGGAGCTTTAGAAGTGAAGGACCGGATCTACAAAGGTTGTAATCCCTCTCACTTAGTGTTAAAGTGTTTAACATGCTTGTTTTCGCCTAAACTCTAGTTTAAAGATCCGGCTTTGGGTTGTTCGGCACGGCTAAATTTTAAATCGGGCATGGTTGATGCCTCGTAGACCCTTGTGCGTGTGCCTAGCATCCCTACATAAGCTCGCTCTTCTCTTCGCTCTAGTGGTCTCAGTTCTTCAAACCGAGACTTCCACCTCTTCTTCTTTCGCTCGTATTCATATGAGCTGGAAAGGTAAGCCTCACACCTCTTTTTTCTCATCTGACGCCTCTTAGGATGTGTATGTCACGTCCCGCTTCCTAAAATACGGAATACGAGGGGTGACAAGGCCAGCCATGTTCCTACGGTTAAGGAAATATCCTGCCGTAGTCACACTTCGGTTTCTAGCATTATGCGGTAATCAATAATCATAGCATAAGTAATGAAAAATGCAGTCACTAATTCTATTAAACAGATATAAAACTAACCAGATAGAGTCAACGGAAAGGATAGCGCTGACGTCGCTGATCTAGATGTCCGCAATATCCTCGAGGTACGGAAAGTCCTGATCCGAGCTAAGTCCACTTCTCACTCCGAGCATGCATACTCAGGTCGTCAGAGCGACACAATAGCAATATATATAAATATGTAATATGTGCAATGATGATGAACGTGAAGCAGTAATCATAAGGTAATGACATGAGCATGAAATAACTGGTACAGGTCAACAGTAAAGCATTTGTATCGAATCAGTAATCAATGCAATGTCCATATCACTGAAGCAATCAGTCTCTAAGTCTCAATGTCCAAGTCACTAGATCTATCGTCAGTCCAAGTGTGAGTGTCAACCACCGCAGAAGTATCTCCAACCCAAGGGTAAGCCCCAGGGGTAAGGGAACACGGGCCTGAATCACGATCAGTAAAAATCAGAAACACTATCAGTACAAATCCCGAAATCACTACATATGCCGACAGTGGGACTCCTGAGATTTCATTGATCAAACTCACACTCAAACTACCCCACACTCCGCGGTCTACATTAAACACCGACCATGAATTTAAATACTAATCGCTCCATGACAAGTCTACGCGAGAACTGGAGACAGGGTCTCCAAACATGTCTCGACTGGTATCCAAGATAAATAGACAATGCTCGATGTCTTACCTATGACACTAATATAAGTGTTTCCATACTCGTCCTATACCAGTTATAATTATACTTATATATGTCCTATAAGCGTCGACAATGCAATAACTAATTGGTTCCGTTGATTGTGTACAAGTACGTATCACTTCTATTATTCAATCACGCTTTTACACTAACGTACTTGCCACAATCCAACCACTAAAATTTATCACTTGGTAATGTAATACGGTCACTAGGATATCGATGCAAATAAACACTATTTACAAGGGTATAATAGTCATGCAACATGATGGGGATACAGTAAATGCACTACTGAATACATATGAGCAACTGGTGTCGGTTGGATTAGAAAAATCACATAAAATCACACGTGCATAATTTGGTGAATAATATAAAAAGCGTAAACAGTGTATTAAATTATCTCTACAGAAAAATTGGTTTCGAGTCAATCGGGTTTCAGGTTTGCGAGTTATGGTCATTACATTTTAAGTGTTTACTGCTGGAAATCCAATTTCTGAAATGGAAGTCCGTTTCGTAACACCCTTTACTCCCTGTTGGGAGCATAATTAGGTGGCTCTTAGATAATATTTAGATTTATCTATTATATTTCCAACGCATCAAACAGATCAATAATATCCACTGTACGTAGGGAGATATGCACTGTCTAAGGTTAAGATATACATTCTGGTTCTGCACGAAACTGCAGCACACATCGACAGTTTAGAAGGTGTTATAAATATCAAATGACACCGGAATGTAATGAGACCAGTACCGTTGGAAATATAATTCAATCCTCGACGCTTATATGTATAGTTCCGCACGCTTGCATGCTTAAACAGGGAGAAACATGCGTTCCAAAACGAGTACAGGTAAAGACTCTGGCTCTGGACTACAGTCTAGAGCCATGAATCGCCTCAGTTTTCGTCATTATAACTTATTAAAATTCCTAGTTAAACTATGGGATACTATAGGTTTATCTGTTGACTTCGATACGATCCCTAAAACATTAATTTGCAAGTTGTATTCAATTTAATATAGATTTTAGAACGTGGCATGTGCGGTAAATTCCAGATTCAACGTCGCCTTTTGGGGGCGTCGTTACATAATGTAAACTTCACTATCTTCAACCCAAATTCTTACATAATGTTCTTTATCAGAAAACAGATCTATTTATAATAAATTCCGCCATTTTAAGATATATTTTGATCTAGGGTTTTCACTTGATCGATCTTGATTATGCATATCGGTGTCATTCGGAATATCTATTTCGATTAGTCGACATTAGTTTTTATTAATTCAATTTCTAAATATTATCAAGATGAAAATAACAATCACTATACGGGTTCCAATCACAACCACTAACTTACCACGGTTTATTATTAAAACTACCGCGATACTTTGTAGGATATAGCTAGATACACACACCCACCCACACACTTACATATCTATACACATCAATCTAATATTACTATAACATTTAAAGCAAGTGGAGTTCACTTGCCTCGGTCGCTGATATGGAAACGACGAACGCGCAGATTATTCGTCTCGACACACGAGACAACAATGAACGTCACAGAACCGACACGACGCGATGCGAGACTCGAGCGCGATAGAGGTTGCGATGGACGTGTGCGATGTTGCAACGGCGACTGCGTTGATAACTGTGATAGTTACCACGACCTAAGCTACAGCTTCGTCAGCGACAATGGCGACAAGGGCAGCGACTAAGGCGACGGATACACGTGCTTGATGAAATGCCGTTGGGTGTGATAAGCTTGGGGCTTGGCTTGGGTTTAAGCAATGGGGTGCTCGGCTATTGTCTGCTTGTTGTTGCGGCTGCTGCTGCTGTTTCTGATGTTAGAAACGACACGATGATGTTAACGGTACGGCAGTGATGATTATTACGACAACGTCCTTGATTCGTCGGGAATCGAGTTTAACTTGAACAAGGCTCGACCTTAGCTTGATGGGTTTCTGGGGTTGCACAGAGGGAAGGTGCTCAGTGCTGTGGATTGGAGATGAACTCAAAGGCGAGAGGAGTTCGATGTCGCTGGGGATGATCTTGATGGCGGAGGTAGTGGTGGTCACTATGAGGGGGGTAAAGGCTCTGTTTAGTTGCTAAGGTTGTTGGTTGTGCTCGAAAGTGGAGGGCGGAGCTCTTCGACGGTGATGGTGCGGCGAGAGAGGGGTCGAGATAGCACCGACGACGAGGTTGGTGGCTGCGGTAGTTGCAGTAGGCTATGACAGCTTAGGATCGAGGGTTAGTGAAGACAAAGGAGCTCGGGTGGAGGAGGCTCGTCGGCGGTCGAGAACGCCAGCAAGACAGTTCAGGTGAGCTCCGGCAAGGGGTGGCAGCAATGGTGGTGGCTGACGGTGATGGAAGTCTCGAGTATGGGTTGGGAAAAGAGGCTCGGTGGACTTGATGAAAGAAATAGGGGTGAGCTCAGCTATGAAGAAGAAGATGGGTCGGAGGTGGAGCTGGGGTGACAGTTGAGGAGGTCACGGGGAGTTTGTTGGGGTAGGGCATCGTCGTCGTCGTGGAGCGTTTCTCGAGGGAGGAGTTGCGAAGGAGAAGAAGGTGATGAGGTTGGGTTTGAGGGAGAAGTGGAGCAGGGAAGAGGCGCTGTGGTGATGGAGGTGGGCATGAGAGATGAGGAGGAACGTTGGGTGAGGCATGGTCGTGGGGAGGAGCGAGTCGTGCGGGCAGTTGCGAGGGAGGAGGAGCGACGAGGCGAAAGCTCAGGAAGGAAAGAAAGAAGAAGGAGGAGAAGAGGGAAGGAGGAGAAGAGGGGGTGGCCGCGGAGGTCGCAGGGGCGTTGGCGAAGGAGGAGGGGGTCATGGGTTTGTGTGAGTCGTGGGGGAAAGGAAGAAGAAAGAGAAAAGAAAGAGGAAAGAGGAAGATGAAGCGGGAGTAGGGGAGGGGAGTCGGGTCGAGTCGGGTCGGGTCAGGTCGGGTAGGGATTAGGTTGGGTTCGTGGGCTTTAGGCTGGGCTAGGAAAAAGGTTAGGGTTTAATAGTCGGGGTTAGGAAAATAAAAGGGTTTAGGGTTTGGGTTTAAGGTTTAGGTTAAAATTTGAAATTATATTTAGAAAAATATAGGAAACATTAATTGCAAAATTTTTAATAGAAAAATTTTGGGGAAAACATTTATTTAAAATACGGAAGATATTTATAAGGGAACTGGATATTACAGTATACCTAGTTATAATCAAGAAATTTTCCTTTTCTCTACAACCTAAATCATATAAAAGATCATGGTATTTGTAAGATATTGAACTAATTGAGAATATGCTTATGTATTTTTGTTATCGTCCTTTTGACTGGTTACATGTGTGGATTTTTTTGGTGAATCTCAGGTCATGGATGCACCGCGTTTCGCTGTTCTTTTTATTATAACGCATGAATCACGAATATGTATAATTATGGCACAACCAAGTTCAGCTTGCAACCCCTAGACTCACATTTTTGACCTAATTTCGAAATTACATAAAAACCTAGACTCGAAACCCATGTTTATGAATTTTTTTTTGCAATACGAGTACTAATAAAAACGCAAGCCACTTTAATTAAGTATTACTAAAGTCTCTCATATTAAAAATACGGTTTTTGGCGTTTTATAACATAACTTCGAATCTGATCTACTGCAAGCTAATCCAGCGCAATGAGACGGAAATGGGCATAACTCCCTTTTCTATAACTCGTTTTGAGCAAACCCTAGGTCGGAATTGATCAAAACAAAGAGCCCTACGAATATCTCCTAGATGTTTTCACCTAAAAACAAACTAAAATGTACCTAACTGGCCTTACAAGCCGATTCTGTAAATCTGTACTGTGCGCATAACCCCTCTGTGCATCCATCGTAAAATGACCATATCTCCTACTGCAGTTGGCGGATTGGGGCCTTTTTTGATGCGTTGTAATCATAACTCACATACTCACGTTTTTTTGTAGGATAAGTTTTTATAATTCTGAACTGAAACACCTTTAAACTGCACGCGAAGTCTCGATTGTTTTCTGAAAGACAATCTGGACTGAACAAGCACATTGTCAATGTGAACGCAACTTCTGCTCTGAAAGTTGGAATCAAGGGTTCTTTGATGCGTTATAACCATAATTCAGAGATGCATGTTTTACTGTATGTTATTTATTTGATAATTCTGCTCCAATAATCCTTAAAACTGCACCTCAAGTCGAAAGTGTTTTCTAAAAAATATTTTGGATTGATTTATGTCTCGACACCGTAACCGACATATCTCTCGTCCGAACTCGGATTGAGGCAAACCATGATAAGTTAGGACCGTATTTCACAAACCTAATATCACATAACAGAAGTGACATCACGGCATCACCATAGGCTTTACATTTCTGCAATTGATTGAAGGAATACCTTGGGGCCTTAAAAACCCCAACCCTATACCTATATCCATGTTATGATATGATCGCATGCACAATGGTCCTCGAACCTGAATCTCGTGAACCTCATTAACCTGTGAAACCATGGACTTGATTTACACTTACAATGGATACAAGTATCTCGCGACTCTTGTTTGAATTGTTAAAAATTATCATTACATGCTAGTAATTGACGGGATTTAGGATAGTTTGGGAATGGGTTGTGCGAATTGCTTCGGAAGTTCTCTTACTAACTATACATGAATCTCTATTGTACCGAGCCGGAACGGTACGCTAACTCTTGAATCTCGTGAATATCATGAATTTCGTGAATCTGTTGTTCCGTGAGGTAAATAGAATACTATCGAAGTAAGTCGGACGTCCAGTACCTGAACTCTAAGTTAACTTGGTAAATTTCATTATATGCTTCACACTATACCGTTCATCAGATATGTTATTTCGCTGCATGTTCATTTTATGCCTATTGATATGTTCCCTTATTATTCGCATCTTATTGCTTATATATATATATATATATATATATATATATATATATATATATATGAGATTAATGGAGGAAAAAGGCCATAGGAGGGGATTTCTTCCTATGGCGTGGAAAAAATACAACCTCCACCATTTTTTCCGATGATCGGCACCCATCATCATCATCGTTATCATCTAAGATATGCGTACACCAAATTTCATATGATTCCACAACTTTTTCACCGTTGATTTAGTGGGTTCAAAATTAACGGTTTACCGACAATAGAACTTTTTACATTGCTAAATCAATGGTGAAAAAGTTGTAGAATCACACGAAATTTGGTGTACCCATATCTTAGATGATAACGATGAAGATGATGGGGGCCGATCGTTGAAAAAATTGATGGAGGTTGTATTTTTTCCACGCCATAGAAGGAAATTTCCTCCCATGGCCTCTTTTCTCCATTATTCTATATATATATATATATATATATATATATATATATGAGATTAATGGAGGAAATGTGCCATAGGAGGGAATTTTCTCCTATGGCATCGGAAAAATGCACCATTCATGATTTGTTTCGATGATCGGTATACATTATCTCTATCTTTATCATTTAAGATGTGGATACACCAAATTTCATGTCATTATACCATTTTTCACCGTTGATTTAGTTGGTGCAAAATTAATGGTTTACCGATAATAGAACTTTTTATATTGCTAATTCAACGGTGAAAAAGTGGTGGAATTACATGAAATTTTGTGTATGCACATCTTAGATGATAATGATGATGATGATGGATGCCGATCATCGAAAAAAATGGTGGAGGTCGTATTTTTTCGACGCAATAGGAGAAAATCCCATCCTATGGCATCTTTCCTCCATTATTCTCTTACACACACACACACTTAAATGTGGGGTTTTCTGAGCGTTAGTTCGCTGACGGACATTTCTCTTTTTGTTCTTTCTTTGAATTGTCCATCAGGAGACATAGGCAGCACCGAAGAAGCGATCTTTGAGCTGGAACCCATCGGGGAGAACGCGCCAGACTTCACTAGCAAGCAGAATTCTAGCTCTTCAGACCAATGTAAAGGCTTGCTTTAGTTTTTGTTTTATCGCACTTGAACAAATTGCAATTGTAATAAGTTTTGAATTTACTTTGTAATAAGTTGATGCTGGTTTGATTTCAATTCTTGCATTTATTATCTGTTCTGTACACGTAGCGTATTTATACCAATAAGAAGTGCTTATCTATATAAATACGTCGCGGCCCGTGTTACTCCTCCGCCCTATATTTTGGGAAGCGAGGCATGACAAGAAAGTTGAGGAGAATTAAAGATAAGCAGGAAAATTAGAGAGAAGCAAAAGGTCGAGAGATGCTAAAGTCATTTGAGGGGTAGTTTAGTCATTTAACCCCTTTAATGTCTATGTTTAACTGTGGCTTGACGGAATATAATGAACCTTAACCACACCGTTTATTTTTAGTTTAATTTTAACTTTCGAGTGTGATATTTAGAAATACCAAGATTTGGGTGTGTTTAATCAAAATATGAAAGTTTTGAGTGTGGTATGTCAAAATAACCATAAAAATATCCCTCCGTTTCTTTTTACTATTCTTATTTTACTCTTTTATTCTTTTTAAAGATACCAGTTTCTTGAGTATATCAAGAAACATGTTTAACTCTGTACTTCTAACACTAATGCATTTTATATCTCAAGTTCCAAATTTATCTCTAACAAATGCATTGGTCGTGCGTTGCATCCGGGTAAACAAAACGAATGCCTTCCAGCGTCCGTCTTCGACGGTATAATGTAGAGAGAACGAACTGAATACATGAAATAGAAGATAAAATAAGAATACCTTGAATTAAAAGGTATAATCATGAATTTTGGCTGAGAAAAGAGAGATTGATAATTTACACAATTAACACGAACACCACTAATATATATATATATATATATATATACATATATATACATACATATATATATATATATATATATAAAGGCAAAAAATAAGCCAACTTCTTTCTGGAATCCGTTAATAGTGGTTTGATATATATACAAATAAAGTTTCGAAATGAACTAAAAGTCTATGCTTTCAACTATTGGTCCACAAGCTCTAAAACAGAAATATCTATAATATGTTTTAGTAATTGCTATGTCCACAGTCATTGGAATATCACTTCAAAGATTCTGAATCAAGAAATTGAAACTATGTTAAACACCGTGATAAAGTTTATTATGGTTATATGATAATAAAAAATGTTTTATACTTACACGTTCCTGCTTGATCTTCTTTACATAGACCAGAACTGAGACTGGTGTATCTTCGTCACCATCACAGTTCGTGAAAATCCCCGACTTTCTCTTATTTGTGGACTTTGCAGTGTAAGGAGTTCCACCCTTTTTGTTCACATGCTCAATTTCCATAAGAATATACAAAGTATGATTTGTAAACCATTTTATTAACTAAATAAATGATATGCATATGTAAGTAAGACACTAAAAGAATTTGTTATTAAACAGATGTCTACTTGTTATATACTCTAATATTTGGAAAACCTTATAATCAATTGCATAGATTTAGAAATAATTAGATTTATAAAAATTAAAATCTTAACGATCATTTAGTCATGTAAACATATAGAGAAAAAGATGAGACTTATAACTGTTTTAAATTACAGAAACTTTCATACACAGAAAGAACAAAGTTATTGATCCTAAAAGCAAGACCATGTTACTGAAAATAATTGAAAACTTGATTATTCAGATTACAATAAAATATATTGACTTCCGAAAAAAATCAGCAGAAAAACTTGTATTTACAGGACTAAATAATATAGAAATTAATAATACAAACAAAAAAAATTCTAACTAAATAATATATGAATTTTGGAACATTTTTGGCAGATTCGTAGATCCACTATTTTTTAAAATTTAAATTTTGTTATAATATTAATATTTGGAAAGGTCATAACTTGTTGTAATCATGTTATAGA
Source organism: Agapanthus africanus (assembly GCA_030015575.1). Classification (NCBI taxonomy): domain Eukaryota; kingdom Viridiplantae; phylum Streptophyta; class Magnoliopsida; order Asparagales; family Amaryllidaceae; genus Agapanthus; species Agapanthus africanus. The sequence goes on from CM057339.1 coordinate 851,232,031, forward strand.
GAATCCAAAATATACCAAACTAATTTCTAGTTGTTATATAATCTAATATTTGGAAAAAAAACATAATCAATTGGATTGATTTAGAAAATAATTAGATTTATAAAAGTTTAAAATTTTAATGATCATTTAGTCATGTAAACATAAAGAGAAAAATGTGAGATTTATACCTATTTTAAATTGTAGAAACCTTCATACACAGCAAGCACATAGTTATCGATCGTGAAAGTGAGTCCATGTTGTTGAAAATAATTGATAACCTGATAATTCATATTACAATAAAATATATCGACTTTCGAAAAAAACAGCAGAAAAACTTATATTTACATGACTAAATAATATAGGAATTAATAATACAAACAAAAAATTCCTGACTAAATAATATAGGAATTTTGGAACTTTTTGGCAAATTCGTAGACCCGTCATGTTTTTAAATTTAAATCTTGTTATAATATTAATATTTGGAAAGCTTATAACTTGTTGCAATAATGTTATAGAGAATCCAAAACAGACCAAACTAATTTCTACTTGTTTTATACTCTCATATTTGAAAAACCTCATAATCAATTGTATAGATTTAGAAAACATTAGATTTATAAAAATAAAAAACTTAATGATCATTTAGTCATGTAAACGTATAGAGAAAAAGATGAGATTTATATCTGTTTTAAATTGCAGAAACTTTCATACACAGTATGAACAGAGTTATCGATCCTGAAAGCGAGACCATGTTACTGAAAATAATTGAAAACTTGATTATTTAGATTATAGTAAAATATATTCACTTTCGAAAAAAATCAGCAGAAAAACTTATATTTACAAGACTCAATGATATAGGAATTAATAATACAAACAAAAAAATTCTAACTAAATAATATATGAATTTTGGAACATTTTTTGGCAAATTAGTAGACCCATCATTTTTTAAAATTTAAATCTTATTATAATATTAATATTTGGAAATGCCATAACTTATTGCAATTATATTATAGAGAATCCAAAACAGACTAAACTAATTTTTAGTTGTTATATACTCTAATATTTGGAAAATCTCATAATCAATTGGATTGATTTAGAAAAAATTAGATTTATAAAAAATTAAAATCTTAATGATCATTTAGTCATGTAAACATATAGAGAAAAATGTGAGATTTATACCTGTTTTAAATTGCAGAAACCTACATACACAGTAAGAACGGAGTTATCGATTCTGAAAGTGAGACCATATTGCTGAAAATAATTGACAACTTGATAATTCAGATTACAATAAAATATATCGACTTTCCAAAAAATTAGTAGAAAAACTTATGTTTACATTATTAAATGAGATACAAATTAATAATACAAACAAAAAAATCATAACTAAAAAATATAAGAATTTTGGAAGATTCGTAAACCCACAATTTTTTAAAATTTAAATTTTGTTATAATATTAATATTTGTATCCATAACAAATCAATCAAAATCAGATTTAATCAATTAACAATACAAACAAAAAGGATAAATATCTTTTATATTTTAAATAGATTTCCTAAAATCTCTCCTCACAATTTTCTTGTATATATATATTTTTGGAACTCATAATTTATATTTTAAATAAAAAAATCCTAACTAAATAATATACCAATCTCATCTCTCGTATATCTAATCTTTCGTTATTTAAAATTATAGGAATTTTTGAAACATTTTTGGCAGTTTCCTAGATTTCATGATTTTAAATTTAAATCTTTTTATAATATTAATATATTTGTATTCATAACAAATCAATCAAAATAATATTTAATTGCAATTAATAATAAAAACAAAAAAATCCTAACTAAATAATATAGGAATTTTGGAATATTTTTGGCAGATTCGTAGATTTCATGATTTTAAATTTAAATCTTGTTATAATATTAATATTTGTATTCATAACAAATTAATCAAAATCAGATTTAGTTACAATTAATAATACAAACAAAAAAATCCTAATTAAATAATATACCAATCTCTCATCTCTTGTATATCTAATCTTTTATTATTCAAAATTGTAGGAATTTTGGAATAATTTTGGCAGATATCTAGATTTAATGATTTTAAATTTAAATCTTGTTATAATATTAATATTTGTATCCATAATAAATCAATCAAAATTAGATTTAATTGCGATTAATAATACAAACAAAAAATCCCAACTAAATAATATAGGAATTTTGGAACATTTTTGGTATATTCCTAGATTCATGATTTTAAATTTAAATCTTGTTATGATATTAATATTTTTATCCATAACAAATCAATCAAAATTGGATTTAATTACAATTAATAACACAAACAGAAAACTCATAACTAAATAATATACCAAACTCTCATCTCTCGTATATCTAATATTTCATTATTCAAAATCATAGGAATTTTGGAACATTTTTAGCAGATTAATAGATTTCATGATTTTAAATTTAAATTTTATTATAATATTAATATTTGTATTCATAACAAATCAATCAAAATCAGATTTAATTGCAATTAATAATACAAACTAAAAAGGATAAATACCATTTATATTTTAAATAGATTTCCTAAAATTTCTCTCCACAATTTTCTCACATATATTAATTTTTGGAACTCAGGATTTATATTTTAAATAGATTAGTTAAATAAACATAGATTATTGGAGGATTAAATTAGGAATTTTTCATTTAAGATATTTCAGAGTTTAGAATAGTTATGCTTTATTTAATAAGTACATGTGGAAAAGGAAAAAATGGCTAGTAAAAGAAACATGAGGCGTAATTTAAAAAATTCTTGAACAAGATAATCAATGTTAAATTTCATAATCAGGCTCTTATACCTATCTTTGAAACCTCACAGTAATATACAGTGTTGTTTTTGTTAGAATTTTAAGTATTTAGAGCGTTTGGGTTTGGATTTGTGAGGTTTTATCCCAAAAAAATTAAAGTTAATTGGTAGCATGTCCATCTATTTTTTATATCCCTGATATAGGACTATTATTCCAACACTCTCGTTATACCCCACTTGGAACTATTCAAACGTGAATCGATCACATACAATATCTGTATAGCTAATCTCTTAGAAATACACTCGGTGCTTGTAGACCGCTCTTTCAAAGGTACTGTTGACGTAGCCTCTGATACCATGTATATTAGAAGTTTAAGTATTTTGAGCGTTGGTATCTCTCTATCTTATACCCATATGCATGCCTCTCTTATTTTCCCCCGACGTGAGACTATTATTTCAACACTCTTGTTATGTCCCACCTGCGATTGGATTTTACCAGGCAGAAAAATATAGGAAGTAATTAGATGATTAGCATGAAAAAGTAAAATTCAATTTATTGATAGGGCTTTGATTTCACTCTTGTTTTTGCAGGTTTGGCATCTGCAGCACATATCAACTATCATTAGACAGTTGGGACAAGGCTTCTATGGATTGGCTTCGTATGATACGCATATTTAATCGGAGCTACAAAATTAAATGCTTGTAAAATATATTGTTGTAACAAATGAGATGCTGTCTTAGACTTCTATGCTAATTAACTTGCCGGCAACATGAGACATCTTGACTTGTATAACACGAAAAGTATTGCCAAAAAGGCAACTGAACATCTCTACGGTTATAACAAGAACACAAGGGACGTTTGTGGCACATCCAATTTCAATTCGAAAGAGAAATTGGAAAAAATTGAAAAAGAGAAGTCCTTTAATTTTCAGAACCTCATGTGAGAAAATCAACTTTAAAATTAGCCAAGAAACAAGGTAGCCTCTGATTAAGTGATGCGTACCAAAAACTAGTTATTATTAATCGAAGAAGTGCTCAAGGTTCATTTTAATGGAGAGAAATTATACAATAAACTGGAGAGAGAAAATAGATAGAATATTTCAACCATCATTTGGATTGTTTTGTGGGGCCTACACTTTTAGTTCTTACTCACGCCATCGGATCATTGCATCCTGCGAGTAGAATAAATTTTCCTTAAAGGCAGTAGCCAGCATCTATCAAATTTTGATTTCACCTTCACATTCAATATGCTAATTAGTAGCTATATCTTGATTATTTTTTAAAATAAAATTTTCCTATCTTTTCGGCTTCTTCTCCCTTTTATTTTTCTTCTTTATTTTCCCTAAAGGGAGAATTTATGAATTTTTTTTGGGCACTATCCCTAAACCCTAATTTATGCATACAACACACAAACCACACTCACGAACACATCACACACAAATGTAGAATTTGTGACTAATGTAACCTGAGATGGTATACTGTCCTTAATGATCAATTAAGCATGTGTATTGTCAATAATTTAAATTTGACCATTTTATTATTTTGACATTTGCATTTACCCCAGCTCTGTCCCAATCTTTCATGCTCACCAAATCTCATGGAACCGTTATCTTCCATCTTTAAACGATATATTTTTGGTTTAAATAGTCAACTAATAGTCACACGCCACTTAAAAATAACATATCCAAATAATGGATGTTTGTTTACTAAAGAAATGTTTAGAAAATGCTCCATATATATTTCGAATTTTCTAGATTAGGTATTTATCTGTAAAAAAAGAAATATCAATCTTTCATGAAATTTAGCCATTATGCTCAACACGTCTACTATATAGACAAGGTGCAAATTCTGGTTAATAATCTTAATCCTATCAGCAGAGAAGTGGATGATTCTTTCTTTACATGTCCGATTTGCATAAGGATTGTCTATGGTGATTTTTTTAGTGTAACTATTGATTCATCACTATAGTAAAATATTCCAAATTCATAATCGAAATGGTTCGATGAACCAGTACCCTTCCAAATAAGAAATTTATTTTACATATATACTAAGAAGAACATTAAAAAAGCATCCGAGCCTAGCTCAATAAGCATAACTTTCTTCTCTAAAGTAAGACCTTGTCGATATATTTGATTTCTGAAAGGGTCGCATCCTCTGAAAAAAAAACCTAAAAAAACATTTCCAAGATAGAAGCCGGCCATATATTGCAACAAAGGAGATCATGCATGGCTTGAGCCAATTGTTTTCTGGCCCCCACCAACTTTGTGCCGGCACCATCATGGCATCATGTGCCCATTTTGTTCCGAAGTGAGTTTGCTAGTGAAATGAAGCAACCATTATGCTTTTTGGTTATATATATATATATATGAGAATAATGGAGAAAAGATGCCATAGGAGGGAATTCCCTCCTATGGCGTCGAAAAAATACCCTCTCCCTAGTTTTTTCCGACGATCGGCACCTACCATCTTCATCGTCATCATCTAAGATGTGGATACACCAAATTTCATGTGATTCTACAACTTTTTCACCGTTGATTTAGCAATGTAAAAAGTTCTATTGTCGGTAAACCGTTAATTTTGAACCCACTAAATCAACGGTGAAAAAGTTATAGAATCACATAAAATTTGGTATACCCACATCTTAGATGATGACGATGAAGTTGGTGGGTGCCGATCGTCGGAAAAAACTAAGGAGGGGGTGTTTTTTCGACGCCATAGGAGGAAATCCCCTCCAATGGCCTCTTTCCTCCATTAATCTCTCTCTCTCTCTCTATATATATATATATAGATAGAGAGAGAGAGAGAGAGAGAGGGAGGGAGCGGATCCTATGAGATCCAGCCTCATTTCTTATTTTGAGGCCCAATTTTCAAACACCCAATCCTTTGTGTTTTTCACCGATCCGCTCTGGCCACCGTGATCTACATATGTTAGATATGCCATGTATCAAATTTCATGAGATTTGGAGATCTCTAGCACATCCATCAAGCGATGTTGTTTTTCATGTATCATAAAGACGTTGGTTTTTTAGTCTATTTGATGGATTAGTTAGAGATCTCCAAATCTCGTAAAATTTGATACATAACATATCTAACATGTGTAGATCACGGTGGCCAGAGCGGATCGGTGAAAACCCGAAGGTTGAGTGTTTGAAAATTGGACCTCAATATAAGAAATGAGGAGGACCTCATAATATCAGCTATATATATATATATATATATATATATATATATATATATATATAGTACGGATCCGTTAGGACGGTTTCGTATTTTTAATTCACGAATCTAAATAACAGCCGTTGGATCTGTCCTTTACTTTTAACGGTTTAAATTTAAAAAAAAAACTAAAAAACCAAATAATCTAATAAATATTATCTCCTCTGATTTTTTAGGATCTATAATTATATGATTTAAAACAAAAGGACAGAAATAATTCAAATTCCATGAACCCAAAAATAAAAAATCAGAATATCCAATAGACCCTCATGATTTGAATATAAAAATAATCTGAATGTATAAAAACAATATTACCCAAAATAAATGAATTGAGAAAGATACACATCCCAAAATTTAGGTTGGGAATATTTATTAGATTATTCAAATGGATTTTTTAGTTATTTTAATCTGAGCAGTTGAAAGCAAAGGACAAATCCAACGGTTGTTATGAAAGTTCTTGAATATAAAAACATGAACTCATCTAGTCGTATCCGTAATATATATATAGGATACGTCTATATAGAGGGTGCGGATCCGTTACGGCGGGTTCGTCTTTTTCAAATTCATGAACTTTTTTGTGCGTCGTCCATCCGACGATCTTCTCCGTTCAGGTTGGTCTACACATCTTAGATAGTGTATAGATGAAAAATCACATTAATCGAAGGTGTTTTGCATCTCCAAAACCAAGTTTTAAAATCTTAAAAACTGCACGGCTGAAATAAATTTATACATTCTGTACATGTAAACACCTCTGATGAACGTGTTTTTTTATCCATACACTATCACTACTACATAATGTGCATATTAGAGACCGTTAGTTACAGTCTCCAATACCAAGTTCATGATTGCTAATGACTATTAGCGACCGTTCTTAATTTAGACGGTCGCTAATAAACGGTCGCAGAAGGATTGGTCTCTGATACGTCTATTAGTGACCGTTTAAGAACGGTCGCTAATATACACGGTCGCTAATACTCTATTAGCGACCGTACGTAATAGTCTCTAATGCTGTGACATGTAACGACTCTGAAATCTCTGTACAGAAAAATTCTTGTTAATGTACAGAAAAAAGTATTACAATCTGTGTAAGAGTTATAAATTAGAATTGTTTAATAAAAGAAAGAAGCCGCATGTAGTTCATTGGTAAAGTTTTTGCACTGCTGTGACGTAGCCTGTGTGTTTGATTCCCATCTGACGCAATTATTTTTTATTTTTATTTTTAGAAGCCCAAAAGATTGCACGTGCAATACACAGGGAAATGAAAAGTTCAGAAAAATGAAACATGTGTAAAATGGTGTACACACAGAATAACCCTTATTGCACAAATCTCGAGGCATTTGCCTCATATCCGACTGGCCAAACATGCCCTAGGGCCGGCTGGGACGATTGGATTAGCTCCAATGAGCTCCGTGCTTTACACACTCGTCTCTTCAACTCCTCTTAACTCCTCTGCACTGTTTGATTTCCCTGTAATCAAATAAAGACCGTTCAATTCACCAATTAATACCATTTTAATGTTTTTTAATCCAAAATTTTAATTTCCAAACCCTAATTCTCCACTATAAATACCACCCCATATTTTAGCTCAGCACCATTCTGAATATTCTAGCAAAAACTCCCTTAAAAAGATCCTAGGTGCAAGTGGAGTTAATGAGCAAGCTTCTTCCGTCAAAGATCGAAGTCGATTCCGGAGCTCCCGTGACATCACGAAGTTCATCCTCTCTTCCTTAATCTCTTCTTGATATATTCAAACCATAAGTCCCTTCCAACTCTCCTCCTTTTCATTTTAATTTGGCCAATAAATCCCTTTTACTCCTAGGTTTATTGATTTTTAATGAATTTTTAATGTTTTTATATTTTCTTTTAATATTTTTTAACCCTAACCCTAGCCTAGCCCTATATAAACACCCCTACCCTCTACCATTTCATCCTACAATTCTAAGTCCACTCTCTAAAATTCTCAAGAGAACTCGGTACGTTAGAAAAAGAGCGAAAAGCGAAGCGCTGCCGAAACCGACGACGAATTCCGGCGATCGTGCTAGAACCCTTCGCGACGTTTTGACGCACCGACAACCTACCACTTCCTTAGCCTCCCTAGCTTGTCCAAACCTGTAAGTCCTACTTTTTCTATCTCTCTTTTCTTTTAAGAAAAAAATACGACTTTTTAGAACCCGACGGAAATCGGAACAAACCGATTTCCGATTCGATTTTTCTACAAAATCCTACTTGTCACCTAATCCATAATACCTAAACATATTCATGATGACTATTAATCACATAAAAATCAATTTAGACAAAGTTTCTCACATGAAATGATAGCTTTCTTCTAATATCGTATTTTTTTCATAATAATACCATGAAGTTTATTTTTCTTCTTCTAATCAATTCTCTCATTCCTAAACATGTTCATCTTGATCACTAAACTTGTAGAAATCAATTTGAATGAGTTTTCACACATGAAATAATAACGTTTTCAAATACCGTATTCTTACACTTAAATACCTTCATGTTTAATATATCATATTTAACCTCTAAAGTTCATTAAACCTTAAAATAAGTCACGAGATAATGAACTACCTCTACACACACACAAATATAACTCTAATTGATATCGTCAAAACTTAGAATACGAAAATACAAGACTTTTCACTAAAATACCATTTTCTTTATAAACCTTTCTTGAAATTCTATGTTGAATACAATTCTAAACAAAATCTTTTAAAAGAAAATACGATATGTCATGGACATCGATCGTTTATCTAAACCTGACTTTGCGGTGACTAGGCAAGTGTGTCTAAGGCAAGTGGTTACTTAATTAGGGACACTACTTGTAGTGGAGAGCCTCCCACTTACTTGGCACTTACCTGGCCGCAATTGGCTGTGAAGAGGCGATTTGAGACTTCTAATGACTTGTCGTTTAGACCTTAGAAATAGGTTAGTTGGTTTAGGAAACCCTAGAAACTAAAATACGGAAATTTATACCCTTTTACAAATAAATACTTTATATTTATAAAAACCGTTTTTCTAAATGAATGGTATTTGTTAAACCTATGCAAAGCGCCACTACAACCCACTTTTGGGGAACCCGTTAGGGATAGTACGGTTCATCGTGCACCCGCGGGCTAGTAGTGCGAGATTCAGACCTCCGCAAGGAGCATTCGGTCTCGAAAGGTTTAAAATACGACATTTAAGAAAAATGAGATTTTTGGAAAATAAAATATTTATTTAAAATTATTCATGTGTTAATATATATATAATTATCATTTAAACAACTATTTTATTATAAGATAAAGTTTCCACTTTTTTTCTAAAATTACAAGATTAAAAGTTACATTAAAATACCATGAATTTCAAATAAATTAATTAATACTTTGATTAGGATATATTCACTAGAATAACACAAATAAAATTCACACTCATTATAACTATAAAGACGAATAATAAATACTTGAGGTGTATCTTGAAAACTATACAATAGTACTTTTTACATAAAAACCCCCTCAAGTTTTATAAATTACAATAAGGCCCCCTAACAATTATAGAACTTCAAATTACCTTTCTTTAGTCTGACTCGGGTTAGAGTCTGACTATTTCTGACTTGAATATGATTCAAGTCAATTTATATTCTTTTATATTCCAACTCAATATGAATACATGAATCCCAGAATCCAGTTAACAATCTATTCAATTTGACTGAACCGAACCACGGATATATTCCTTTTACATGTTTCCCAGTATTCCATTTACATGGCTCTACGGTTATAACCGTTTCCTGATATCATGGTTTCGGTCAGTCAGTCAGTCTATCATGCAATCAATACAAGTTTACAAGATAACAATACAAACAAGACATCGCGGGGTTTAAGGGGTAGATTGGTACGGAAGGTGTTAAAGGTGGCACGAGATGGTAAGATTAAGACACCTAACATGAATCCAATTGCCGTTGTTCCGGGTTGTATAACGGAGCCTTGTACTTCCATTTACCCTGGTCTCTAGCATACTGAGACCCCTCTCGTATACACTGGCATCCTTCTGTACCAAGCTACAACAATAGCGTTAACACCATACTACTATAATATAACAATACAATACAACATTAAAAGCTACTCTCTCTCTCTCTCTCTCTCTTACTCTCTGTCTAATTCTTCCTTATCTTTAGGGCTTACCGAGCGACCTGTTCGCTGACGACATTCTGTTTCTCTCTTCTTTGAATGTCGTCAGGTGCGTTGGACCAAGCTGTGATCGAGCCAACCAGTGAAGACTTGTAGCAGTTCCACGAAGACCTCGAGCTCTAGATATTGTACCTTGTTCTTTCCAGTATTTTCATTTCCTGTTATGCCACTGTTTAGGCATTGCTTTTCATTTCAGTTGTATTTTCCTTTTCATGCATTGTACAAAGAATGTTATTAATAAAAGTTGCTGTTATTTCTATATCTTTCGTCTCTTGTGATTTACTTTATATTGCTTACCTACGCTTAGCGTATGTACTTCTTAGTACATACGTAGCGGACCTCGTCGCGTCCACTTCGCCGTACAATGGGAAGCGGGGCGTGACAAACTCTCCTCCTTTTCATTGAAATTCATCTTTAAATCTTATATCAGTAAAGTGGAGTTATTATCGATACTTTTTTCTAAACCCTGGAAACTCCCTTTTTCTTTATATATTGGTTAATATAATTTTACCACATTATTTGTAACTTTAAATATCAATATTTAGATTCAAGTTTAATCAAGAATCTCATGTGAAACAACCATAATTAAACTTTTTCATTAAAATACATTGAACTTTATTATCACTTCTTTTCATTTTGATTAAAACTATACCTTTAGGAAAAACTTCACGGGGTAACAACCAACCCCACACGTACACTTTGCTTTCATAGCACGATACCTATTTGTATGTATATTTGTTTTCGAAGAATAATCGTTATAATAAGATACCATATATTTTAAAAACCGGGTTTTTTTTAAAGCGGTATTTCATATTCCTTTGCAATTATGCATCTACAACTCTCGTTAGAGGACCCGCTAATAGATTGTGCGGATTATCGCACATCCTAAAAATAGTAGAGCGAGATCCAGCACTCCTCACGGAGTATTCAATCTTGAAAGAATATAAATACAGTTTTTTAAGAAAAAAAACGAATTTTCTAAATAAAACTAAATTTTTAAAAAAATTATATAAAATTATAAATCCATATTTTCAATATATTATGAAACTATATTTTTTTCTAAAAATGAAAGATTAAAATTTTAATAAAATACCAACAAGTTACCAAAAAGACTGGTTTTCAATAAAATACCATAAACTTTTAAAAATTAGGTATTTATCATTAAAATACCTCAATACTTAAAACATATGCTCATAAAAACCCTATGTAATATAAATCACCCTCGAGGTTTTATTTCTAACTATATAAAAAATATTTTTAATAAAACCCTCTCGAGATATACAAAATAATATTTTAACGATTCTAGTATATATGGGTTTAAGCGGGATCGATTCTCTTGAGTCCTAGGGAGCCGGAGAAAGTGAGTACTTGCATATTCAGGTTAGACAACTTAACGGAGTTATCAACGGCAATTGTCTTAGAAAAAGACACAAATCCCGCCGTCCATGTGCAGCAGTTGCCGATAACTCCCGAACCTAAGAATTCAAGAGTTAAATCAGTTTACAAGTGTCTGACTCAGTCTGAGTCCAACCTCAAACCTGAATCCAAAATCAAACACGAATACTTGATACTCGATCATGAACATGAATACTCGAATTCAAATATCAAATTCAAACATATATACTTGACTTGACTTGACCGAACCATGGTTATAACTTGACATGAACTTAACATGACTACTTGAATATATGATTACATTCTGAACATGAACCTGAACATTTTGTATCCATGGTTTTCGGCCAAGACTTGTAAATATAATCTATACAATACATTACGCGGGGATAAATGGGTAGATTGGTATGGAACGTATATCGTGGCACGAGAGGTCGCTTAAAAGACACCTATATGAATTCACGTGCCGTTGTCCCGTGGGTTATGACGGTGCTTTATACTATATGTTACCATAGTCCACGGAGTAAAATAGACTCCTCTCGTATACATGAATATCTTCTTTATCAAACTACAAATAACCACGTTAGAATAACTATCTTATACCTGTGAACGATCATATACAACTTTACCTGTTCATTTCACTTTATATACTATCTTCTCTTTCTTCTTTTGGGACTTACCGAGCGTTGGTTCGTTGACGACATTCCTTTCTGTTTCTTTCTTTTGAATGTTCATTAGGTGGACCGGAATCTGAGAAAATAAAGCCGAACCAGGAGGACTTGGACCAGCTTTCCGCTCAGCCTGACTACTAGTTCCTCTGCACTTACTTTCAATATGCCATTGTTTAGGCATTTGCTTTTGATTATTATATCTTTTATTTTAAACAGTTGTATGTAAAGTTAAATGTAAATAAAATTGCTTCATTTTATTCTCTTGTCATTTTTGTTCATTTTTATATATTGCTTAATTACGCTTAACGTATTTATTTCATAGTAAATACGTTGCGGCTTCCCATGTCACTGTTTCCATCTACTGGAAGTGGGGCGTGACACGACAAGTGGACAACCAACCATATTTTAACGGTTTCGTATATCGACATACGGTCGCTAATAAGGATATTAACGATCGTTCCTGTAGCTAGAACGGTCGCTAATACCTAATTGGAGAGAAACAAAAAACCTTGTATTCCATACAACAATACATAAAATCACAATTAATATATTACGCAGCAATTGCATTTCTCATACAAACCAACATATAAACATGATACACATGATATATCCAACAATATCAACTCAAACGAACAAACCAATACATATAAACACAATACACGATATATCCAATAATATCAACTTAAACACATACAATAATAGTGTTTTGGATTCAAACGACACAATACGTACGCTATATGTCCACTAATAAGAAAAACTATCCAAATCGCGTAAGCTCACTCAACCCATGTGAACCCTAAAAATCCAAACAAATAAATAAATACATGAACTCAAATCATAATCGTCGAAATTAAATAACGTGCTAGCTACACTAATTAATACATGTATATGCGTATCTCACTGACTCCCACCACTGCCATCGCCACCAGAACCTCGCCTTAACCAGGATCGGTCTGATTCGTCGATATCTTCCTGCGTAAAATGTTGCCGAAGAGCGGTCACGGTTGTGGAGGCGGAGGGTAATAGGGTTCATGTTGCGGAGGCGGAGGGTGAGGGTAATACCCTTCCTGTTGCGGAGGCGGAGACGGAGGGCAACACTCTTGTTGCGGAGGCGGAGGCGGAAGGTAATACGACGATGATGGCCCCTGTGGTGGAGGAGCGTAATACGCACGCTGCTTCGAAGGAGGTTAATATGGTAGCTACAATAGCCATGGACCCTGTGCTGACCACGGTTGCGAAGGCCGACCGTGTTGTTGCGAGAATTGATCCCTAAACGCCTCCATACCAGCTCTCCATGCCGCTTTCTCTTCCACCTTCTTCTTTTCTGCTTCACGCATACTCCTAAACCCCTCCTATTGCTTGTGGATCCACCGTGCCTCATCCATTTGTTGGTTGGAGCGAGCGGTCGACGTACTTGAAGTTTATCTGACGGAACTCAACTGTACTAGACTAACGGGACCACCGTAAACAGGATAACGGCCATGTTCTCTTGAGTGAGGGAAAAACTAATCTAATATAGTTGTCTTGGCCTCTTTAGGAAAAAGGACCATCGACCGGAAAATCGGGATTTGATTCCTGATAGGTTCTCTCCGCCTCTTCAAACTTCGCCTTCGATACAAGAAATAGTAATTACCTTTCTTTGCGAAATTAACAATTAAGTGAATTTATTTAAAAGAATTTATAAATGTAATCTCAACATATGCCGAGTCGCTATATCCATTCTTTCTTCTGGCATGCCTTCTCTAGTATGCAATGCCTCCCAAGTCTCACCTAGGCTCGGCTTTTTCTTAGCCTTCTCCTGAACCAGATATATGATTTATGTATATGCGAGAATATGTAACGATAAACTTAAAAGATCGAACATATATCTAATTAAAGATAAACTCCACAAAGTAGACCCATACTGATCAGAAGGAATCGATCCACTATGATAGTCATCTGTGGCTTTCGCTCGGTTATGTTTATTCCTTTCTGATTTTGCTTGCATATTTAGAAGATAAAATATATCAATATAAATTACTCTAAATTCGCTGTTCAAATCAATTAAGTATCTTTTTAATTATCTTTGCCTCGTGTGCATCCCAATATAATAGGAGAAATGCAAACTGGACTCTAGGGATGATAGAGGGAAGAGTGGCAAACCATTCCCAATCCTCCATAAATTTATCGGACTTTTTGTTTATTTTTTCAATCTTTCACGTCACCTTTTGAATATTTGTGACATCTCATTCCGGACATAAATTCAATGTCCGTCTATATCGTCTTATAAGATGAAATGTTTCTGTAAAATAGATTAATAAGTAGATTAATTAATAAATTAATACCATATAACAAGTATGCATGTACGTAAATGCTAAAATATGATTAATTGGGTTATGTATTACCAAGAGCGGGTGCCAAGTCCATACATAGGTTTCTCAGGGGTTATCTGGAAATGTGAATCCCACGTTCCAGAAGTCCGCATTGCGGACAAAAATACCAATATAACCATTGAAATAGGTAGCCCACGTACCCGGGCCTACGGGCTTCCCACCTGCCCATTGTAGAATTGTCTCTTTTCTCTTCATATCGTATTTGGTAATCTCGGAGGCAACACTTCTTCCGTGCTTTTCAAACCGGGCCAAATTATCCCCCAAAGCCCGTGCCTCAGCAATACTCGTTTCTACTGCCTCTATCATCATATCCATCTGAGCATCTGAGGACGAACAACAGCCCACCTCGTCAGGGCCTTCGCATTGTCCCTATTTTGACTATATTTTTCATTTTGTAAATCGCGAGGAAGAGGCAATGAATGAACAAACTCATCTATGACGGGATCCGAAAACACCCCAGGTTCTTTGCTCAGGTCTGTGCACTGCTCGACTAGGTGTGCGTATGGGTCATCCCGCACAGATGCACCTGTATCAACCTGATTAGATGTACCTAAACATTTAAATTTATTATAATCAATGCAATAGCTATATGAACAAAATAATTTAAACATGCTTATTTAAAATTCGTAATATATATCTCTAATCTCATGCTCATGCTATGTCGAAGAGGTAGTATCTCGATCTCTTTTCTTCGAAAAGAATGGTTTAATAAATTTTCTGAATATTTCTTTTCGTCGCACCTATTTCATGCAAGTTATGATGATACAAAATATATAATATGCATAAATTATTAAACTAACATATCAATAGATTACAAGTGATTAAAACTGTAAAAATTTTCATATATCAATTGATTATAAGTGTTTGCAATTACAAATTAAGTTATAACATATATATGTAAAAGATTACAACCGCAAAGTTTTTCATATGTCAATCGGATTTACGTCCTCGAAGTCACCCTCGTCGATAGAACTATCAAATAAGGATTTAGGTGGTGCCTGCAATGTAATCCAAGTATCTTTACAATTAGGATCTTTGACATAGAAGCACTGTTCAGCTAACACAAACTTATCATCTCGGTAAACTTCTTTATTAGAATTGATAAGCTGAAAACCGTACTCATCTTTTTGGATGCAAGCACACCAACGAATTTAAACATAACAAATCGTTCTTGCTCGTTACTCCCGTAGAATAGCTCTATTATGTCCTCTAACTGACCGTGGTATTCTTTTTTTTCCATCCCGCGGTCTTTGATTACGAGAACTTGAGAAGCATGTTTGTTCAAACAGACAATAAATACCATTATTTTGATTAGTCAACTTCTGGGTTGTAAGAAATTTTAGGTTATTAATGAAATATGATCCATATCAATTCACTTTTGCACTAGGACCTTTAAATAGGCGCACGATTACATCCGGGAATTACATCCCTTCTGCTATACCATTTTCAATCTACATTACATTTACATGTAATATGTATAGGCTATATATGATATATGTATGTGATACATGAAATCTACAAGAGATACGTACGTGTTTATGGAGTCACCGTGGAAAGTGTTTTTTATGTTTTTGATTAATCTTCTAATTAGCGTTCTTTCCAGAAATCGCAGTCGTAAGTTCTTGAATATATCGGCTAAAAAATTAACAATATTAACTATTTAGGTATATCTACATCTAGACACACAAAATATTGACGTGATTAAAATTTTTAATTTATATACCTTCTATGATCGACAGTAATTTCAAAATTATTAAGAATATACTTATGCGCTTGATCGAGCCCCTCTTTCCGGTAGGATCGAGCCCCTCCTTATGGACGGAATAACTAGTCCTCATTAATTCGAGAAGGACGATTTATTCTTGTTTCAACTCCACGCAAGTAATGAGAAGTGAAGTTGAGACATTCATTGGCACGATTACTATTGACCTTTCCGGTCAAGCTCGATTGTGCACTTACCGTTTCAAAAATCCTAAGTATCTAAAACGTTAATGAATACTTTAGACAAATGTGGATATTATAATGAATTAAATATCAAAATTGACTTAAAAAATTTATTACCTTTCTACTGGATATATTCATCTATATGAGATTAGTCCAGTAATCAGTTGGTGAGTTGTGCTCACTTTACATCAAAGTAGAGAGGAAGAATGCACAAAAATAAATTTTTAAATAAGCACAACCAATTTAACTTAAGTGATCAAACTATAACCCTAAAATAGAAACTAGTAAGAGTTTTATCTATTATAAAATAAGGGTTTGTTCCCGCTAAATTATTTTTTAGCTAAGAGATATTTGTACCCTTATAAAAAAAGGGAGAGAAGAAAGAGGAAAAGAATTCCCACAGTTTGGCATCACGTGTTAAACACGTGAGCATTTATATGCAAAACATATAAGCACTGAAAGCAAATAACAAAAAGGCCAAACAAGGCTCACGTGTTAAACACATGAGCGTTCATATGCTTTGCATATGAACGCTGAACATAAATAACCAAAGGTCAAACATGCCTTACATGTTAAACACGTGAGCGCTCATATGCAAAACATATGAGCACTGAAAATAAACAGGCTAAAACCCACACTAGGAGTCGCGTGTTAAATATGTGAGTTCTCTTACCGCATTCTTTGGCAGCGTTCACATGCAAAGTATGTGAGCACCCCAATTTAAAATGCTCCCATCAGATAGAATTAAATTTTATATGATAGAATTAAATTCTATTTGGGAAATATTTTCCCTAATCTTTCTAATATGGAAAGATTTTTCTCTAACAGAGAATCTTGGATTTAAAATCCAATAATGATAAAATATCACCAATTAATCCTGACAGAATTAAATTCTATATGGAAAATATTTTCCTGATCTTTCTCAAACTAGAAAGATCCTCTTTGTTAAACAGAGAACTCTTGGATAAAAAATCCAACGATGATTACAAAATCATCCATCGATCATCTGATAGAATAAAATTCTATATTAGGAAAATATCTTCCCAATCTTGTGATAGAATAAAATTCTATATTAGAGAAATATTTTCCCAATCATGTTAAACCAATAAGATATGCATATAATAGAATTAAATTCTATGTTAGGAAAATATCTTCCTAATATTGTTAAACTAATAAGATATTTATATGATAGAATAAAATTCTAATTTTCTTAAACTAACAAGATATTCATATGATAGAATAAAATTGTATCTTAGAAAAATATTTTCTAATATTGTTAAACAAACAAGAAATTTTCTCTGTTAAACAGAGAGACTTTGGATTAAAAATCCAATGGTGAATAAAATTCACCGATTAATCTAAAATATCATTTTGATTGATTATGAAATCAATCATGATCTCTCAATGAGAGATTTTCTAAAAAAATTGATTCTTTTCTTTCTCCTATAAATAGAAACAAAGAGATGAAAGAAAAAAGGGAACTGGATAAAAAAGAGAGAGGAGACCATCCCATAAGCTTCTGTAAAAAATACATAAGGCTCTCAAAACAACAAATAATTTAATTCTTAATAAAGAAGAAAGACTGTCTTCCTCTTAAAAGCCTAGGTAAAGAAAAAAGCAGAGATCAAAATATCTCCTTTATGTATCAAACCATATCTAAGGGTTTAACCCTTTTAAATGAACTTAGTTCTTTCTCTGGATCTGAGATGCACAAGACAAGTCTCCCACAAGTTGAGAATTTAATTCTCATCGGGAAGATTTTGCTCTTGACAATCAAAGATTCAAAAAGGAATAAAATTGGAAAGAAAGAAGATAGAACTTTAGACTTTGGGAACTTAATTCCTTCATAAAACAGGAACTTAGTTCTTAAAGAATCTAATCCCAGATCCTCAAAATAATGATCTTGGTGATCGTTAATGGTCAAAATACCATTAACGAAGGTTTAACCTCTCTGAAAACATGAACAAGAGAACATGGATACAAGAACATGAAGAAGATGGAGTCTATAATACTCCAGGAACTTAGTTCCTTCAAATCAAGAACTTAGTTCTTAAAGAACCCAATCCAAGATCCTCAAAATAGTAATCTTGGTGATAGTTAATGGTTAAAATATCATCAACAGAGATTTAAGTTCTCTAAAAAAAACAACATTAACAGAGATTAAATCTCCAAAAAAACTTAGAGCCTCACGTGAAACACACGTGATCGCTCAAAAGAAGTTAAAAGCCGAGCTCCTCACGTGAAACACACATGAGCATCAGAAGTTCATCGCCTCACGTGAAATACACGTGAGTGCCAGAAAAGATAGTGCTTAGCACTATTTCAGCGTCTCACGTGAAACACGTGTGAGCGCCCAAAAGACGCCCAAAGCTCTACGCCTCACGTGAAATACGCGTGAGCACTCAAAAACTCAGTGCATCACATGATAGCACGTGAACGCTAAGAATTCAGCGCCTCACGTAAAACACACGTGAGCGCTATATGTTTGAGTGCTTAGCACTGCTGAGTAGTACAGAAACCCAATTTTAGCCCAAATTGGCTAAGTCTGCAAAACTTAACATTCCTCTTTGATTTTAAATCAAACGAGCCCATATGCTCATGATTTCCAAACTGATCTTAGTCTCAAATAAGACTAATGATCTCTCATTGATAATATCCAAAATGATATTCGTCCTATATCTTCTAAGGTAATTTTAGTCTCAAATATGACTAACGATTCTTAGGTCCACCATGACCTGTTACGTCCCGCTTCTCGGTGTACGGCGAAGGGGACGGGACTGATCCACTACGTATTTACTCTGAAGTAAATACGCTAAGCGTATCTAAGAAATATAAAAGTAAATACACGAGAGACAAGATATATAAACTGAACAACAACTATATTAATTAACATTCTTTTGTACAATGCATGAAAAGTAAATACAATTGAAATAAAAGCGATGCCTAAACAATGGCATAACAGGGATGTAAAATACTGAAAGGAAACGTGTACAATGAAACAAAAGCTCTGGGTCTTAAGCAAACTGATCCAAGTCTTCAGCAGTAGGTTCGATCTCTGACGTGTCCAAATTACTTGACGAAATTCAAAGAAGAAAGAAAGAGAATGTCATCAGCGAACAGGTCGCTCGGTAAGTCCCAAAGATAAGAGGATAGTAGAATAGACAGAATAAGAAGGTATCTTTTAAAGTTGTATTATCTTATTGTAATGTTGTTTTAACGCTGTTGTTTGTAACTTGGTACAGAAGAATGCCAGTGTATACGAGAGGGGTCTCTATATTCCAGAGACTAGAGGCAAGTGTAGTATAAGAAACCGTTTATGCCACGGTACAACAGCAACTGGATTCATGTTAGGTGTATTAAGTCTTACCATCTCATGCCACTTTTAACAACTTCCGTACCAATCTACCCCTTAAACCTCGTAGTGTCTTGTTTGTATTGTATTGTATTGTAAATTGTATTGATTGTATAATTGGACGACTGACCGAAACCATGATATCAGTAAACGGATGTAACCGTAGAATCTGGAGAACCATATAAATGGAATGTATATCTATGGTTTGGTTCAGTCAAGTTGTATAGATTGATAATTGGATTCATGAATTCATGTTGAATTGTAATATTGTAGATTGTAATTTATAGATTGTAGATTGTAAATTGTAAATTGTAGATTGTACTTGAATCATATTCAAGTCAGATTATAATGAGACTCATTTGAGTCAGACAGTTAGAAAAATAAATTGAAGTCCTGATTGTTTTGATATTATCGGTAACCTTTCATGTCTTTTTTTTCCAAAGACGATTACCGTATTGATAACACCGTTGTTAAGTTATCTACCATAGATAGGCAAGCACTCACTTCTCCGGCTCCCTAAGGCTCAAGAGATTGGTCCTGCTTACCTATATTTACTAGGGTCCTTAGGGCAAATTATCGAACTTGAGGGTTTTTTTTTATGTAAAAATACTTTTATATACTTTTCAAAATACACCCCAAGTATTTATTATTTATCTTTAGAGATGTAATGAATGTGGCTTTTATATTGTGATATTTCTAGTGAAATATCCTAATTTCAAAAATAAAGGTATTTATTTGTAATATTGATTTGTATGGAATTCATGGTATTTTAGTGTAAAATTGATTCTGTGATATTGTAGAAAAGGTGGAATATTTATAATACTTCAAAAATAGATATGTTTATGTTACATATATATATATTTATATGAAAATAGTTTTTGTATATATCTATAATATTCTAGAAATCTCGTTTTCTTAAGATGTCGTATTTTAAATCTTTCGAGACCGAATGCTCCTTGCGGAGGTCTGAATCTCGCACTACTAAGCCCGAGGATGTGCGATAATCCACACCATCCTGAACGGGTTCCCCAAATAGGATATAGTGTCGTTTTCCCGTATTCTATGTTCTAGGGTCTCTTAAGTCAACTAGACTACTCCTAACTGGTCCAAAATGACAAGTTGTGAGATAACTCAAATCGCCTCTTCACCGCCAATTGTGGTCAGATAAGTACAAGTGAAGAAAGGAAGGATCCGCTCATGAATCACCGTGAGACGGGCCTTTTAAAGTTACCTTTCTCACTTGTCTAGCCTAGACATGACAAAGTCAGGTTTAGATAAACGACTGAATGCCCACAATCTTATCCTATTTTCATAATAAGTGGTATTTATTTAAAAAGTGTATCAATACTAAATCTTTTAAAAATGGCTTTATTTAGTAAAGGGTATTTAAATGAAAATGTTTGTTTTTCCCGTATTCTAAGTTTTCGATGGTATCGTGTTAGCTTGTATATGAGTGTGTGAGGAGGTAGGTCGTTACCTCGTACTCTACTTTAAAGGTATAGCAAGTTTAATAGAGTTAAATGTAGAATTGAAACAATATGGTATTTAAGTGAAAAATACGATAAATAGAAATAGCCATCATTTCATGTAATGAAACTTGATCAATTTGGTTGATTAGTCTTTAATAGTCAACATGAGAAAGTTTAAGTATGATTGTATTAGTGAGAAGTGGAATTTTATAAGAAACCGAATCGGAAATCGGATTTGTTCCGATTCCGTTGGGTTTTGTAAAATCGTATTTTTTTGATAGAAGAGATAGGTAGGAATTGGGACTTACGGATTTTGGACAACTAGAAGAGGGAGATGGAACGGGAGGAGTCGCCGGTGCGTCGCTTCGTCGCCGGGAGCTCCTAGAATGATCGTCGGAAGTTCGCCGGAAAATTTCGCCGTAGCTTCGCCTTGTGCTTGATTTCAAAGTACACAAGGTTTGTTGGAAATTTTTCAGAGTTGGCTCAAAGTTTTGGGGTGATAGAGTAGAGCGTAGGGGTGTTATTGTTGGAGATAGTGCCCTCAGAGTCAATTATTGGGTCACAGGCACGTGATTGCAATGATTGAGGGGAGGACCTATCCCGGTAGGACAGTCTTACTCGAGATGATAGTATGCTATCTGGTTTATCTTTATCATCGTGTACTGCTTTAGGTGACCTTTCGAGTCGCTATTACACGTTGATAAAGCCCCTAGGATTCTTGCTTGACTTCCAGCAGTATGAGGGCGATCATATAAGTGGGAGCTGAGGTCTACAAGCACATCCTTAAAAGGTCCCTAGTCGTGGGAGTTTCGAGACAGGGCATCGATACTCCGGAGTAGACTAGTGTATACAGTCGAGACCCCGACGAGGGGCGGTGGCCGGTCTCACAAGCCACTGGTGTCAGTTGGTTCACCTAAGATGTATACAGGTGCTCATTGGGTTATGAGTACACCGGACAGGACTCGCCGGGAACCTGCTAGTTGGGAATATACCAGACGTCAGATAGCAGTTCCCAGGTGACATGTGTACAGGTTAGTTCATCGACCTGGGATCGTCATTTGTCTCGTGTGAGTTCCCACTGTACTTTGATTACTACCCTACCACGGCTCAAAGGAGTCGTGCAAACAGGTTTTAGTTGGGTACAGTCCCGAGCCACATGGAGGCAGTGAGCGGATCTGCAGGGGTTCGTCTCTCCCGGTATTGGGGGTGAGGTCGTGCTGTGTCTAGGAGAGCCAGAACATGAAAAGTCCTTGGCCAAGGCAGGAGATTTGCTGGTAGGTATTCCAGTAGTATCTCAGGGTGTTCTGGGCTACACTCCGACACGACTTGTACCGCTTTTGGGGGTCTGACTTTTACCAACCCCCTAGGCCCGCCATGCGATGCTCATAGACGAACGGACCGGACTGTACGGATATTGTCACTGACAGGCTCAGTAGGGTGTCAGGATGAGTTCGCTCATCGACGTCCCTTTTGGTCAATAGCTGGTGGCCCGTCATGTATGGCTAATACCTCTGACGTGCTAGTGGTTAAATCCACAGCCATAGTATTGACGAGTCTTTAGAGTCCACCACACAGACAGTTACTCAAGTTTCGGGCGAAACGCTGTAGAGGCCGTATGGAGATATGGCAGGGTTCGATCAGATACGTGCGGTATTGCACGGATCGTGATCGGACAGTTTTTACTAGCCGGCTTTGGCTTAAGCCGGATACTAGTATTTGATAGTGTAGTTTTGTCTCTCTGCATTTGTATTCAGTGGGAATACAAATGCGGGCATGTATTTGCAGTAGCGGGATTTTCCTGTAATTTATTATGGGATCGGTTTTCTGGGGTTGCCAGTTTGCATTCCGTTCCGGCCGGTTTTCTCTTTTTCCTTCCCGGTCGGACTTTTCGTTGGAGGGTGTTAATTGCAAGTTTGCAATTAACATTTTTGTGAGGGGTTTCTTTGCATGAGTGTGGCTTCATAATCATGAGATGCCTTTCTTGTCATTCCTTGCATTTATGGTGATGGTTTGTGAATGGATTGAGTTGGAATTTGGTTGTGACATTTTGATATTAGATTATGGTTTTTATTCTCTTGTATGGATTAATTCCATTATTTTTCCACTTGGTTTTAGTAGTGGGCCGGCCACTGTGTAGGAGTGGTGTGAGGTTGATGGATTAATTTCTTTTTTTTCCTTTGGTTTTTTTTTCATGCAACCTTCACACATTAATTTTCCTGAGAGAGTTTGGTTCATGTTTTTTTCACAGTGAGCACTTCTTCTTTTTTTGGCCGAGCTCACTTCTTGACAAGCTCCATTTTCTCTTTAAGCCTTCATGAAAAATCCTTGTGCAAATATTCCTCCAACCATGGCAATCTCAAAACCCCAAGAGACAACCCACTACACTATATCTATAGCAAGTCTTGGACGCGTCGGCTAGCCAACTTCGCGCCCGAGTTGCCTCGGTCAAGAGGCGGGAGCCCGTAAAAGATTCCGGCTACGTGGTGCCCTTTCCGACGAGCGAGGAGGTGACGGAGATTCCGCAGGAGATCGGAGTGGAGACAAAGACCGAAGGACACGGATCGCTTGGTATTGCATCTCTACTCTTTTCTTATTTGCTAGCTAGCTAGGTTAATGGCCCGATCCGGGTAAAAAGTCCGCGGTGGTGCCGTTTTGCAAAGTTCGCAAAGTTTTTGTTTTCCGCGTTTCCGGCGTCGGATCGACGGCCGGGGCGCCCCCGCGGGCTTACAATGGTATCAGAGCCACGCCGTTAACCTACCTAGCTTGCTCTAGTATGTTTAGTGCTCGATCGAACGAAAATCCCCAAAAACCGTATTTTGTGCACATGTGTTCTCTGTTAAAATTTTTTGAGCTCCTAAAATTTTTCAGGTTGTTTCAGAGGCATGTACAAGCAATTATAAGAATTCTGGGAAAATACGATCCAATGATTCTTCACTTAGACCGCGGAAGGGCGGCCAAACCCTCTGTTTGGCCGCGCTTCCGCGGCGGATAGGAGGAATCTTGGCACCATATTTTCCCAGTAAGCTTATGTGTTGAAAATAGGGCATTTGGGACATTTTCTTTGGGCCCAGATTTTCTGTAAGTGCTACAGTAGTGTGTGGGGCCCACTTTGATAAATTTGTTCGATCGGATATTTTAAACATGCTAGTTCACAGTTTTTACATTATATCTGCGACCGTGAATGTCACTTGATCGGTAAATCCCGTCTAACTGCTATAGCCCGGTTAGACGGATTTGCGAACGTGACTTTCACGTTGATGTTCTGTGATTGTACTGTGTTGTTGCGGATCGGTCGTGGGGATAGCCTGGTTGCAGTGGTAGTACAGTTTTGTTTTTATGTACATTTGATTTTGCGGGGCGAGCGTCCGACATGTGGACTGCCGTCACTGCCTGTTTGTATTATTCTTTTGGGGCACGACCTGGTTGCAGTCGATGTACCCGTTGTATGTATATTTTACTTTCTGTACTAGGATTACCCCGCGGAGGGGTGCACGGATGGCCGGGTTCTGGAGGGCAACAAGCCCGCATCTCATGGCATTGAGACGGAGGGGGCTTCACTCTGGGATCGGCGGGCTATTCGCCGCACTCGTAAAGGGGTATAGGTTGACCCAGGAGGGGTGCCCAGATTACCGGATTCCGTGAAGTGCTGGGTGGTCCATTCACGGTGCTGAAGGGAGCTGCCTCGCTTCACGTTTTGGCGGGTGACTTGCCGCGCCCGTAGGGGTCTAGGATTTCATTGCACAGGCTATCCACACGACCAGGGGAACGTCGGGTTTCAGCGGCTCTGTGAAACCCGGGGATCCCAGATATCTGTATTGATCTGTGTTGCTATACATTTCTGTGTTGCTTTTCTCACGCCTTGAGCGAAATACTATATATATTTATAGATGTTGTATATGTTTTTCATCCGCGCTAGTCCAGTCCCCGCTCTGTCGTTAGTTAGCTAACCTAACGGGTGATGACGGGACCCAGTGGCGAATGCGGATGGCATATACGTACGTCAGTATATTTTCGTTCTTTGTGGTGTGATCAATTGATGGGACTGCATTGATTCGGATCAATGCAAGTTAAACAAACCTAATCTGATGTTGTTGGAACACTTTTTCAAAAAGCTGTTATTGCAAGGGCGTTCTCTTTTGTTTTGCACAGTGGTATTCAGTTGGAATATCCTGCTCCTCAGTCGACGAGGCAAGGGCCGAGATCCCTTCACCGGGAGTGACCCCTTGGACAAAAGTTTACGTCAGGGCATTAACTTCACTATAGCCGATTGCTTTTGCTTTGCACCGTGGTATTCAGTTGGAATATCCTGCACCTCATTCTACGGGGAAAGAGCCGAGATCCCTTCACCGGGAGTGACCTCTTTAGCAAAGGTTGTCGTCACTATATTTTTATAAAGCTATCAGTTCCTTCAACGATATCAAGTTCATTACGTTAAAGGTTTTCGCCAGAAACCATTCGTAACCCTCCGTCGTTTCATATGGATAGTCAATAGTATTCAAGCTGTGTTTGTTGGCCTTAGTCAAGGCACAGTGTTTGGTAGCTATTGGATATTCATATGCTGCATAGATAGATGCGTTGGTTTGGGACAGTCGTATAGCCTTGTTGGCCCTAGTCAAGGGCTTGTACGGGTGGGTTCAAATCAACCTGGACAATGACGGGTAGAACTTGACATGTGACTTATGATTTGTTGGCCTTAGTCAAGGTCATAAGAGCATGGGGTAAAAATCCACATCGGGAGTTTCAAAAGAACTGAAACTTGCCAGGTATGCGCATACCTTCTGGAGTGTGATAGCGTGAGCGGATTCCGTCACGTTATCATGTGATGATAGTTGGATCCCGATTCCCACTGATGAGTTGGTTTACTCCTCGGGTTATCCCGGCTAATTCTTCTTTCAGGTTTGGAGAAGAATTTGACGTTACAGTGGGAGGTTTCCAGATTAGATAAATTGGTAACCATTCTGATCTAGGTTAGAGTGCACGCTGAGTGTTTCTTTTCTCTCTCTCTCTGGCAGCGACCATTGACCCGACCCTAGACTATGACTCAGTGACAAAGTTGACCGAACCTTCTTAACACTGGCTTTTGGATTGTCAGAGTTGCAGACCTCTTTGCCACTCCTACTTTTACCCTTTTCTCCGGGACACCCCGTATTACTACGAACGTCCACTTCCATTGGACAAAACCATCGTATGGTTATATACGAACTCGAAGGACTTCGAGGATGGTTTCTGGTTCTGGAGAAAAAGGAATAAAGTACATTCAGTTGTCTTTTCTTTTCACATTCTCTCAGGTTGCGAGTACTCCTTGGTTTAGGAGTAGTACACCTATTACGCAAATTGGATAGTCTTCTTCCAGACCCTAGGCTGGTGCCGACCGGTAGGAAATGAAGAAAGCCAATTAGCCTAAACGATGTACAGAAGGTATTAAGTTCAGACAAAGCAAGGGATTAGTAAGAGGGCAAAGTAAATTGCGACTGCTATTCACGACCAAACCATGTACTTCTTTGTCAATCCTAAATCACCTATGAATTAAGTACATTCGGTTGTCTTTTATCCTCACCTTCTCTCGCATTGCGAGTGCTCCTCGGATTAGGACAGTACACCCATTATGCTTTATGATAGTCTTCTTCCAAACCATAGGCTGGTACCGAACGGTAGGGAAAGAAGAAAACCATTTGGCCTAAAGGGGTGTACAGAAGGTAATGACTAAAGACATATAAAGGGATTTGGAGAGGTGGCAAAGAATTATACAGTTATAGTTGTGAATCTGGATAATGGAAGAGGCATTACTAGGAATACCAGGATACCCCGTCGAAACATTTCAATGTTTCAGTTTCACTGTGTACAGTTAAAAGAAAACTGATTTCCCAATTAGACACTTACTCCAGGGTATGTATTTACCAGGTTGGATTCTCATATCTGTATGGTTTTACAGATGATGAGTGGGAGTAAGTTATTGGGAATTAGGTGACCATCCTCATTATATCGGGATTCGTTGTAATCGGTGATATTTGAGGAAGTCACCTGGGTTGTTTGCCGGTCGGCAAATATTTGGTTTTGAATATCCGTTGTTATGCACCAATTTCAAATTGATATATCTGTACGTCTATTTTTATAGAGTGAGATATACCTTTCTGAAATTATGTCTATGACATTTACCTATACCAGTGAGTATGGTTAGGTAAGGAGCATTGAACAGCGGTGTAATTCTTCTTAACCATAAGTACAGTTTTCAACCTACGACACACAGTGAATGAGTCACCAGACTCAGGGGACTTATACAGAGTATTGTATATTGTCCAGTGTCCATTAGGACAGAGGGGTTGGTCCTCGTACTATATTCTGTTTACTTTTAACTTCTCTAGTTCTTAGACATGTGTTTCATAGAAACACAGGGTCTAAGTTTAGAGGAGTTATAAGTATAAGAATACAGTAGAGAACCAGGTATCGCAAGTATCGGGATTCTTCAAGGTGATCGAAGATGTAGATACTTGTGTATGGTATTCAGTTGATAGTAATGATTAAGAGAACTTGCTTCTTTTTCAGGTTACTCATAATTGGAAGTACTCCTAAGTTGAGTAACGCTGATCGGCCTCTCTTCCATTTACTTGACATGCACTGGAGACAGCTGCATGATTTGAATCTGGTTCAATTAAATCAGTGCCTCTGGTTCTTGGATATAGAACAGTTCATATCTTGACATTGTTAAGATACGGGGAGTTGTCCGGCTTATGCTTAAAACCAGACACTGGACAACTCAAGGCACGTTTCAGTAGTGGCTGTTTGTGGGTTGACCCGGGCTATGACGAGGGTTGATTTTCTACCATCTGGAAGATCAATAGTGATATTGTTCTTGACTCGCCACAGTTTTATTAAAAGCGGATTTTTTTTTTAAGAAAACAGTAGTGGGAGTATGGTAGAACTGGAAGTGATTCCAGAACCGCAAACGATTACTGAAGATTTGATAAGGAACCTAAAGATTCAATCTGGTTTGACATTCCACTGGCCACTCCGCAGATACGATGGGTAACCTCAGGCACTCGAGAGGTACTTCGGTATGCTCAAGGACGGTGGCAGGGAGGTTCTTGTTTACCCACACTTGCCATTGCTATTGGTCCAGGCTGCGAGACCCGGCGGAAGGATGAGTATAGCGTCGTTCTAAACTTGCTTTAGAAACGTACGTGTATATGACTCTGCCAGAGGGTTGTCGTAGTCAGTGGGAGCAGCGGAAGCATTGGTGCATATCAGGCTTATGTCTATTTATAGACTTAAGCAGATATAGCGGAGATAGATCATCTATTTCTGATGTGACAGTCATAGGTTTGACTTCATCAGAATAGGGGATGGATCTGTTGAGAAGGTAGTAGGGTGTGATGTCCTGGTATTTGATGACATACACAGAGTAGGAAGTGATATTCCTATACTACGATGGGTTATACTTTGGTCGTCACACAGTGGTTTCTCCATATAGAACTTGGATATTATATCAGACTTTCTGGTTACTAGATCTATGGTTTTAGATCTAGATTTGGGTGGTTTCTCAATCTGGGTACTTTGACCGCATTCTATGAGCATTTAGAATGGACGACTCCTGGCACGGTAGTGTACCTGCAGGTAATGGAGTCACCCTCTCTAAAGGTGTCTTACAGACTAAAGGGGAGAGGGATATGCATGATTGGCAGATCACTTGCTTAGGCAATTGAGTCAATCATGAGATGTCAAGTACCACGCCAGATGTTGTTCTTGCAGTAGATGCAATAAGTCGATATTGATCCAATCCTGGAGAAACAGTCAGAAGCAGTTTTAGAACATAAGTTGATGTTCTAAGGAATTAATAACGGCAGCCTCCTTTAGGAGACGGTTATCATTCCAAGCTTCCAAGGTGACCTGGATGGCAGAGTGGCTGTCAGAGTTATAGTTTTCCCTCTGACGAGGGGCAGTATTTTGGACAGATGATCCAAGTGGATACTGAGGGAAGGCATGGCGCAGGACACTGATTAAGTTCAGTTGTCGATACAGTCTAAGAAGTTTGGATTTGGAGTTCATTTATGAGCTAGGTCCCATCAGACATCCAGACATTCTAAGACAGGTATTGCTCATTTCGGGAGATGGATTTCTCCGCGAACTTGAGATTTAGAGAGACATAGAAAGAAACATCAAGGCGGATCCACTCACTGAGGCTATTCCTCGAACGCAATAGTTTCGCAAACGAGCTTTGTGAGACTGACTAGTAGAGGAGTTGGGTGTTCGGTATCACACGGGCTGTGAGTATGCGACATCGCAATAATTAGCCTTGAGTGCAAGTGGGAGATTGTTGGAGATAGTGCCCTCAGAGTCAATTATTGGGTCACAGGCACGTGATTGCAATGATTGAGGGGAGGACCTATCCCGGTAGGACAGTCTTACTCGAGATGATAGTATGCTATCTGGTTTATCTTTATCATCGTGTACTGCTTTAGGTGACCTTTCGAGTCGCTATTACACGTTGATAAAGCCCCTAGGATTCTTGCTTGACTTCCAGCAGTATGAGGGCGATCATATAAGTGGGAGCTGAGGTCTACAAGCACATCCTTAAAAGGTCCCTAGTCGTGGGAGTTTCGAGACAGGGCATCGATACTCCGGAGTAGACTAGTGTATACAGTCGAGACCCCGACGAGGGGCGGTGGCCGGTCTCACAAGCCACTGGTGTCAGTTGGTTCACCTAAGATGTATACAGGTGCTCATTGGGTTATGAGTACACCGGACAGGACTCGCCGGGAACCTGCTAGTTGGGAATATACCAGACGTCAGATAGCAGTTCCCAGGTGACATGTGTACAGGTTAGTTCATCGACCTGGGATCGTCATTTGTCTCGTGTGAGTTCCCACTGTACTTTGATTACTACCCTACCACGGCTCAAAGGAGTCGTGCAAACAGGTTTTAGTTGGGTACAGTCCCGAGCCACATGGAGGCAGTGAGCGGATCTGCAGGGGTTCGTCTCTCCCGGTATTGGGGGTGAGGTCGTGCTGTGTCTAGGAGAGCCAGAACATGAAAAGTCCTTGGCCAAGGCAGGAGATTTGCTGGTAGGTATTCCAGTAGTATCTCAGGGTGTTCTGGGCTACACTCCGACACGACTTGTACCGCTTTTGGGGGTCTGACTTTTACCAACCCCCTAGGCCCGCCATGCGATGCTCATAGACGAACGGACCGGACTGTACGGATATTGTCACTGACAGGCTCAGTAGGGTGTCAGGATGAGTTCGCTCATCGACGTCCCTTTTGGTCAATAGCTGGTGGCCCGTCATGTATGGCTAATACCTCTGACGTGCTAGTGGTTAAATCCACAGCCATAGTATTGACGAGTCTTTAGAGTCCACCACACAGACAGTTACTCAAGTTTCGGGCGAAACGCTGTAGAGGCCGTATGGAGATATGGCAGGGTTCGATCAGATACGTGCGGTATTGCACGGATCGTGATCGGACAGTTTTTACTAGCCGGCTTTGGCTTAAGCCGGATACTAGTATTTGATAGTGTAGTTTTGTCTCTCTGCATTTGTATTCAGTGGGAATACAAATGCGGGCATGTATTTGCAGTAGCGGGATTTTCCTGTAATTTATTATGGGATCGGTTTTCTGGGGTTGCCAGTTTGCATTCCGTTCCGGCCGGTTTTCTCTTTTTCCTTCCCGGTCGGACTTTTCGTTGGAGGGTGTTAATTGCAAGTTTGCAATTAACATTTTTGTGAGGGGTTTCTTTGCATGAGTGTGGCTTCATAATCATGAGATGCCTTTCTTGTCATTCCTTGCATTTATGGTGATGGTTTGTGAATGGATTGAGTTGGAATTTGGTTGTGACATTTTGATATTAGATTATGGTTTTTATTCTCTTGTATGGATTAATTCCATTATTTTTCCACTTGGTTTTAGTAGTGGGCTGGCCACTGTGTAGGAGTGGTGTGAGGTTGATGGATTAATTTCTTTTTTTTCCTTTGGTTTTTTTTTCATGCAACCTTCACACATTAATTTTCCTGAGAGAGTTTGGTTCATGTTTTTTTCACAGTGAGCACTTCTTCTTTTTTTGGCCGAGCTCACTTCTTGACAAGCTCCATTTTCTCTTTAAGCCTTCATGAAAAATCCTTGTGCAAATATTCCTCCAACCATGGCAATCTCAAAACCCCAAGAGACAACCCACTACACTATATCTATAGCAAGTCTTGGACGCGTCGGCTAGCCAACTTCGCGCCCGAGTTGCCTCGGTCAAGAGGCGGGAGCCCGTAAAAGATTCCGGCTACGTGGTGCCCTTTCCGACGAGCGAGGAGGTGACGGAGATTCCGCAGGAGATCGGAGTGGAGACAAAGACCGAAGGACACGGATCGCTTGGTATTGCATCTCTACTCTTTTCTTATTTGCTAGCTAGCTAGGTTAATGGCCCGATCCGGGTAAAAAGTCCGCGGTGGTGCCGTTTTGCAAAGTTCGCAAAGTTTTTGTTTTCCGCGTTTCCGGCGTCGGATCGACGGCCGGGGCGCCCCCGCGGGCTTACAGTTATTTATAGGGTTAGACCAGGGTTAGGGTAGGTGAAAGGTTAAAATGAAAAATGTGATAAAATGTATTAAAAATGTATTAAAAGTGGAGTAATTGGGGTTTTAAAAGAGCTCTGGAAATGGTCTGAGGCTAAAATTTTGCACGTGCATAGGGAATGTGAAAAGACACAATTTTCATGTTGGGGTCGTCGCCGGAATCGGCCGACTCGGCCGTGACTCAGCCGTGACTCGGTTGGAGGACTGAGTCGGCCGAGTCGAGGCCGATTTGGCCGATTCAGGCGGCCGGGATCCCCTCGACGGTTCATCTAACCTCTGGCAATGTTACATTTTTGGGTGTAGTGGGGTTTTTGTAAGATATGCATGTGTAAACCTTTGGTATTATTAAGGTTTTAAAAAATCAATATTAAAAATAATGTGGGGTATGGGATTTGAACTCTGGTGGCTTGGTTCAGCAGTGAAAGGTATTACCAATGAGCTACAAGCTCCTTCTTGTAATTATGGAGCTAATTAATTACTTAAAATAATAACAGTAAATGTAAATACCCCAAGTATACATTAAATTTAAAGCAAATTTTTGTACACTAAAAATGGAGTTGTTACATTCTTTTAAGTTGTAATTAAAAAGCAAAATAATTACTTATATCTTGTGCTCAGGCTAAAATACCTATTTATGGATTTTGAAAAAAATATTTGAAAAAAATTTGTATAGGAAAATTAGGGTTGTTACATTCTACCCTCCTTATAAAAATTTCGTTCTCGAAATTTGTAAAAGGAAAGTGTAACAAATTCAAGAAAAGTTTGGTGACTGGAGTATAGATAGTGTATAGCAAGATGGTGAAGGGTTTTTAAAAAATGTGAAAAATGTGTGAAGGAATGAAAGAATGCGAAAAGAGGTGAGGGAATTTTGGATTAGGACAGATTCAAAATATATGAAATTGTAAGATTCAAGGAACATATTTGTAAAGAATGTTTTAGTTGCTGGTTCTTGTGTTATATTACTTAAGTTTGTTCATGCAGAACAGAATTGCATGGCAGTGTTCTATACAAGTTTGACCTGCATGGGCCACCAACAAAACCTGTTACGCCCCGCTTCCCGGTGTACGGCGAAGGGGACGGGACTGGTCCGCTACGTATTTACTCTGAAGTAAATACGCTAAGCGTATCTAAGCAATATAAAAGTAAACATACGAGAGACAAGATATATAAACTGAACAGCAAGTTTATTTATTAACATTCTTTTGTAGAATGCATGAAAAGTAAATATAACTGAAATAAAAGCGATGCCTAAACAATGACATAACAGGAATGTAAAGTACTGAAAGAAAATGTGTACAATGAAACTAAAGTTGTGGGTCTTCAGCAAACTGATCCAAGTCTTCAGCAGTAGGCTCGATCTCTGACGTGTCCAAATTACCTGACGACATTCAAAGAAGAAAGAAAGAGAATGTCGTCAGCGAACAGGTTGCTCGGTAAGTCACAAAGATAAGAGGAAAATAGAATAGACAGAATAAGAAGGTATCTTTTAAAGTTGTATTAGCTTGTGGTAATGTTATATTTACGCTGTTGTTTGTAGTTTGGTACAGAAAAATGCTAGTGTATACGAGATGAGTCTCTATATGCTAGAGACTAGAGGCAAGTATAGTACAAGAAACCGTTTATGCCACGGTACAACAGCAACTTGATTCATGTTAGGTGTATTAAGTCTTACAGTCTCGTGTCACTTTTAACACCTTCCGTACCAATCTACCCCTTAAACCACGTAGTGTCTTGTTTTTATTGTATTGATTGTATAATTGGATGACTGACCGAAACCATGATATCAGTAAACAGATGTAACCGTAGAATCATGTAAATGGAGTAACTGGAGAACCATGTAAATGGAATGTATATCCATGGCTTGGTTCAGTCAAGTTGTATAGATTGATAATTGGATTCATGGATTCATGTTGAATTGTAATATTGTAGATTGTAATTTGTAGATTGTAAATTGTAAATTATAGATCACCGTTGTTAAGTTGTCTACCATAGATAGGCAAGCACCCACTTCTTCGGCTCCCTGAGGCTCAAGAGATTGGTCCCGCTTACCTATATTTACTAGGGTCTTTAGGGAAAATTATCGAACTTCAGGGAGGTTTTATGTAAAAATACTTTTATATACTTTTCAAAATACACCCCAAGCATTTATTATTTGTCTTTAGACTTGTAATGAATGTGGATTTTATATTGTGATATTTCTAGTGAAAATATC
Source organism: Agapanthus africanus (assembly GCA_030015575.1). NCBI lineage: Eukaryota > Viridiplantae > Streptophyta > Magnoliopsida > Asparagales > Amaryllidaceae > Agapanthus > Agapanthus africanus. The sequence goes on from CM057339.1 coordinate 851,266,156, forward strand.
CTAATTTTAAAAATAAAGGTATTTATTTGTATGGAATTCATTGTATTTTAGTATAAAATTGATTCTTGTGATATTGTAGAAAAGGTGGAATATTTATAATACTTCAAAAATAAATATGTTTATGTTACATATACATATATTTATATGAAAATAGTTTTTGTATATATCTATAATATTCTAGAAATCTCGTTTTTTTAAGATATCGTATTTTAAATCTTTCGAGAACGAATGCTCCTTGCGGAGGTCAGAATCTCGCACTACTAAGCCCGAGGATGTGCGATAATTTGCACCATCCTGAACGGGTTCCCCAAATGGGTTGTAGCGGCGCTTTGCAAAGATTTGTATAAATACTAATCGTTAAGGAAAACGTTTTTATTAATTATGGTATTTAAATGAAAAACTGTCGTTTTCCCGTATTCTATGTTCTAGGGTCTCCTAAGTCAACTAGACTACTCCTAACTGATCCAAAGCGACAAGTTGTGAGAAACCTCAAATTGTCTCTTCACTGCCAATTGTGGCCAGGTAAGTACAAGTGAAGAAAAGAGGGATCCGCTCACGAATCACCGTGAGACGGGCCTTTTAAAGTTACCTTTCTCACTTGTCTAGCCTAGACACCACAAAGTTAGGTTTAGATAAACGACTGAATGCCTACAACCTTATCCTATTTTCATAATAAGTGGTATTTATTTAAAAAGTGTATCAATACTAAATCTTTTAGAAATGGTTTTATTTAGTAAAGGGTATTTAAATGAAAATGTTTGTTTTTCCTATATTCTAAGTTTTCGATGGTATCGTGTTAGGTTGTAAATGAGTGTGTGAGGAGGTAGGTCGTTACCTCGTGCTCTACTTTAAAGGTATAGCTAGTTTAATGGAGTTAAATATAGAATTGAAACAATGTGGTATTTAAGTAAAAAATACGATAAATTGAAATAGCCATCATTTCATGTGATGAAACTTGATCAATTTGGTTTATTAGTGTTTAATATTCAACATGAGGAAGTTTAAGTATGATTGCATTAGTGAGAAGTGGAATTTTATAAGAAACCGAATTGGAAATCGGATTTGTTCCGATTCCATCGGGTTTTGTAAAACCGTATTTTTTTGATAAAAGAGAGAGGTAGGAATTGGGACTTACGGGTTTTAGACAACTAGAAGAGGGAGATGGAACTGGAGGAGTCGCCGGTGCATCGCTTATTCGCCGGGAGCTCCTAGAATGATCGTCGGAAATTCGCCGGAAAATTTCGCCGTAGCTTCGCCTCGTGCTTGATTTCAAAGTACACAAGGTTTGTTGGAAATTTTGGAGAGTTGGCTCAAAGTTTTGGGGTGATAGGGTAGAGGGTAGGGGTGTGTTCCCCTCCGAACGACGGCCAAGACAGAACGTCTTGCCTGAAATTCGGGGCAGATGCTATTTGGTTTTATCCGTCCACCTCTCCAAAGATACCAAGTTGATTTATGGCACCGTGTATCTGAGGTTTAGACGGATGTGGCCGATATAGAAGACTTCTTCAGATTTCCCCTTGCTTGAGGGGTTTTTGATTGTGGGGACGCTCTTCCCTGCAGGCGCAAGCCCCTGCAGTTAATTACGCTACTGCATCGCGGTAGCAACTTTCTCCTTCTCCAGAATTTCACTTCATGTCGTGTGTGTTTATTTTGTTTGGGGTTGCCCGTGGATTGTATACGGAGACTAAGTTATGTCGTCGCCCGTAGGACGTGGATTAGTCCAAATCCGTATTTACTTAGATTTGGGTTTGGTGTTTTAGTTTAAGGATACGTTAGCCATGTTTGAGGCTAAGATCAACTTAAACGTTTGTTAAGGATACGTTAGTCCAATTTGAAACTAAGATCAACTTAACGGAAAGAGCATTTATGGGGCTCTATTGTTTAGTTTAGGGACGTAGTGGTCCATTTAATATATGGCCATCGGGACCCGTCACCTCTCTAACGATGTTGAAGGATTACAGTGACAGATGTCAGAGGAGTTTGGAGATGTGCCCTTAAACCGAAGTTGATTTGGAGTTTTATAGTCCATTTGAATGTTTAAAGATGCGTTAACCAAGTTTGAGGCTAAGATCAACTTAAACGAGATCGTTTAGATTCGACAAAAGAGCATTTGAGGGCTCTATTGTTCCAATTTAGGGACATAGTGGTCCATGTTACAGTTTAGGGACGTGGTGGTCCATGTCCCAGTTTAGGGACGTGGTGGTCCATTTAATATATGGCCATCAGGACCCGTCACCTCTCTAACGACGTTGAAGGATTACAACAATAGGTGTCAGAGGAGTTCAGAGATGTACCCTTGAACCAGGTGTAAATTGATTTAAGAGAGCAGCCGTGCTCAGTCAATTTAATTTGAGGACTTACGACCATGATTTGGCTAAGTTCAGTTGAGAATATTCAACATTTTTCTTGATCTTTGGCCTATTAGGCCTGTGCTAGGGCTTTGCCTATATTTAATAATGCACTGCATTTTATTCTGGCCTGCTAGGCCTTTTTGATTTGGGCTCTGTCCCTTTATTTATGATGCGGAACATCTGTTTTGAGCTTGACAGACTTCTGTTTGGGCTTTATTCCCTTTAAATAGTGTATAACACTTTGTTTGGTCTGATAGAACTTTCTTTATTGGGCTCTGCCCTTGATAATGCATCGTATTAATTAGTCTGACAGAGTGCCACGTGGCTTGTCAGGCGCTTTGCGCCGATTGAGGAGCGCAAGACGCAAGTCTATATGGGGGTGACATGTGTCACGCTCTGGTGAGCGCAAGCGCAACAGCGCAGTGCGCTGCGCTATTGCGCCGCTGACACGTGGCGCTCTCTGGTGGCTTGCATCAGCCCAGGAGAGCAACAGTGCTGTTTTTTGCAAGTGCAAGGCACTGTTTCAATAATTTGATCCAATTTTGGATTCAGGAGAAGAATCTTTAAGATTCCAGAACCAATGGTTCATAAAAATGTGCAAGGCACTGTTATTATTTATTTTTATTGAAGATCATTGATCTTGTTCTTAGATCAATGACCTATTCAGAAGAAATTCTTCTTCTTTATCATAAAGGTTTTTACCTTTTTCTTGAGTCCTTCAAAGTCCTTCAGAGTTCTCTCTTTTTTGTTGTTTTTCTGAAGTTTTTGAGGTCGATGTGATTGATGCCCTTTGAATTGGGGTCTAGGGGCCTTTATATAGTGCCCATTAATTAGTTAAATTTGTTAAAGAGATCTTTCTCTGAGTGATTTGGGGAATTTTCCCCACCGTTGGATCTTTGATCCAAGGGTTTCTGTTTTACAGAAGACATTCTTCTTGTTTTAACAAGAACAGAAAGATTTTTCTAGAATTTTAATTCTGTTTGGCGCAGATGCTCCAGCGCTTGACACGTGTCACGCAGCGCACTGCGCTAACGCAACTGCGCTGACACGTGTCGCGCAGCGCAGAGCACAGCACGACTGCGCTGCCACGTGGCGCGCAGCGCGACTGTGCTGCCACGTGACATGCAGCGCAGAGCGCAAGTCAGCTGAAGCGTTGCTTCTTTAATTTTTTAATTTTCATTTTAATTTTCAGAACAGAGCCTTGCTCTAATTGGGGGAAACAGAAGCGTTGCTTCATTTCCCGCCTTAGAACTTGAACAGAGCTTTGCTCTGATTGGGGTAAACAGGGTGGTATTTATAGGGTTAGGCTATGGTTAGGGTAAGTGAAAGGTTAAAATGAAAAATGTGATAAAATGTATTAAAAGTGGAGTAATTAAGGTTTTAAAAGAGCTCTGGAAATGGTCTGGGGCTAAAATTTTGCAGGTGCATAGGGAATGTGAAAAGACACAATTTTCATGTTGGGGTCGTCGCCGGAATCGGCCGACTTGGCCGTGACTCAGTCGGAGGACTGAGTCGGCCGAGTCAAGGCCGATTTGACCGATTCCCGGCCGAGTCAGGCGGACGGGATCCCCCCCGACGGTTCATCTAACCTCTGGCAATGTTACATTTTTGGGTGTAATGGGGTTTTTGTGAGATATGCCCTTGGTATTCTAAAGGTTTTTAAAAAATCAATATTAAAAATAATGTGGGGTATGGGATTTGAACTCTGGTGGCTTGGTTCAGCAGTGAAAGGTATTACCAATGAGCTACAAGCTCCTTCTTGTAATTATGGAGCTAATTAATTACTTAAAATAATAACAGTAAATGTAAATACCCCAAGTATACATTAAATTTAAAGCAAATTTTTGTACACTAAAAATGAAGTTGTTACATTCTTTTAACTTGTAATTGAAAAGAAAAATAATTACTTATATCTTGTGCTCAGGCTAAAATACCTCTTTATGGATTTTGAAAAAAATATTTAAAAAAAATTTGTATAGGAAAATTAGGGTTGTTACATAACCTCTTCCCTCAAATACGGGATTTGATTTAAATGTAAATCTTTCCATACCTCTGATATATGTCGTTGTAATTTCTCAACGTCTTCAGATAGATGGCGGGTCCTGACAACCAACAACTCCTTTCTCATTCCAACTTGATATAAAATTTCATCAAGACAGGGGATGATACATCCCACATTGATACACTTCCAAATTGACGTGCACACCTCAAATCGGACTGCACCCTAAATTTGGTGCATTCTATGTCACCATTGTTCACTTCGCCACATAACAAATACATGTGTGCGCAAAATGAATAATGGATCAAAACGTTCTTAGACTAACATTCGTCCCAAACAGAGAATGTTGGACTGAAATACCCTTAAACTAATATTCGCCCCAAACACGACGATTCGTCCCAAATAAGGAATGTTGAACCGAAATGTTCTTAAATTAATATCCGCTCCAAATATGGCGATAATGGACTGAAATGTACTTAAACTAATATTCGCTCCAAAAATGACGATGTTGAACCATGATGTCCTTAAACTAATATAATTGAGTTCATATGCTCATTTGTTTCTAAGTTGATCTTAGTCTCAAATATGACTAACGATCTTTAGATTAAACCCAGATATCTCATGAACTGATTGACCTCATTTATATAAGATCTGCATCCTAAGTTCATCCCTATTGGCAAACCAAGCTACCAACGTGGTTCCCGTCAAGAAAATCCTTGACCCAAACCCAAATCTAAAATATACGGATTTTGACTAATTCGTGCCCTACGGGTGACGATATAAACTAGTCTCCGTATACAATCCATGGGCAATCCCAAAATAAACAAAATAAACACATGACACTGTTTCCCCCAATAAAAGAGCAAAGCTCTGTTCAAAATTTGAAAGAGGCAGCGCCTCACGTGTCTTGCACGAGGGCGCCAGCGCCAAGAGTAAAAATTTAGAGGCAGCGCCTCACGTGCCTTGCACGAGGGCCCCGGCGCCGGAACTAAAAGTTCTCTGCCATTGGATCAAAAATCCAACGGAGATGATAAATAATAAAAATACATAATTAAATTCTATTGAGGAAATATTTCTCAAATCTTTCTAAACGAGAAAGATTATTCTCTGTAAAACAGAGTACCGTTGGATTAAAAATCCAATGGTGATTAAAAATCACCAAGCTATAGAATAAGCTCTGTATGAGAAAATATTTCCCCAATCTTGTTAAAAATAAGAAAATAAGTTCTTTAAAACAGAAATCCTTGGATCAAAGATCCAACGGTAGATAAAATCCCCAAATCAATTAAGGATCTCTCAATGAGAGATTTCTTTAACTAAATCAACAAACTTGCATCCACTATATAAAGGCCCCAAGACTTCATGTCTTGTACAGTGGAACCCCCCTCCCATAAACTTCAAGTTCAAAAAGAAAAGCAAGCAAAAGCTTTAAAAGAGAAGAAAGAAGAAGAACTTTCTTTAAGGTAAATAAAAGTAATAGAGATCAGAGTATCTCATCTGCATATTTAAGGGTTTAACCCTCATAATTTCCTAGATCTGAGATCCATGAGAAAAGTCTCCCACAAATGAGAATTTAATTCTCATGGGGATGAATTTGTTCTTGGAGATCGAAGATCCAGAGAAGAACAAGGAATTGAACTCTTCAGAATATAATACACGAAGAAAAATCAGTGCCAAGCGCCTCACGTTCCCCTCACGTGGGCGCTGCTCAATAAAGAGTGCTTAGCACTCAGTGATTGGCGCTCAGCGCCAAGTGCCTCACGTGCCCCTCACGTGGGCGCCGTTTAATAAAGAGTGCTTAGCACTCTGTGGTTGGCGCTTAGCGTCAAGCTTCCCACATGCCCCTCACGTGGGCGCTATTCAGTATAAAGTGCTCTGCACTCATAAACCAGTGTCCAACGCCTGGTGTCTAGCACCAAGCGCCTCACGTATTCCACACGTGAGCGCCATAAAAAGTGTTTAACACTCCATAAAAGGCAAAAAGGGAAAAGCAAGATAAGGTGTGGGCGTCAGAACCCATATGGATGCTCGGCATCGTTGGCACAGAAATGGGACCAAGCCCAAGCAAGAGTTTAACACTTTATTCAAAAATGAAATGACTGGGCCGAGCCCAAGTTTGGCCAAACTCCTAATCAACCGAGCAAATGGGCTATTTATTTTCCAGAGCGGTCTTAGTCCCAAACAAGACTACCGAGTTTCTGACGAATATTCATTGGTTCCAGGGTACATCTCCCCACACCTCTGATATATGTCGTTGTAATTCTTCAACGTCTTTAGAGAGGTGGCGGGTCCCGATAACCAACAACTCCTTAGACCGTAACGTCCTTAAACTAGCTATAGACTGCAACATCCTTAAACTAAGACAATAGAGCCCAAATTCTTTTTTGTTGGGTCTGAATGATCCCAAAAATCATGTTGAGAAGATCTTAGCTTAAAATTAGACTAACGTATCCTCAACAAATATTTAAGTTGATCTTAATACCAAATGAGATTAACGATCCATAAATCAAACCAAACCCAAATTTAAGAAGATACGGATTCGGACTAATCCACGCCCTACGGGCGACAACACAAATTAGTCTTCGTATACAATCCACGGACAACTAAAAATAAAACAAACACACATGAGACGAAATGATCTTCTGGAGCAGGAGAATGTGGTTATCGTGATGCGGTAACGTAATTAACTGCGGGGGCTTGCGCCTGCAGGGAAGAGCGTCCCCATAATGAAAAACCCCTCACAACGAGGGGGAATCTGACGAAGTCTGCTACAACGGCCGCATCCGTCCAAACATCCGATACACAGTGCCATAAATCAACTTGGCATTTTCGGAGAGGTGGACGGATAAATCCAAATAGCATCTGCCCCCAAATTCAGGCAGGACGACCTACGCGGTTTCGTCTCTATTTTCGGCGGTAAACAGATTCTGGCACGCCCGGTGGGACCTTTTCCTCTTTCCACTCCACACTCCATGAGTCGTGTTCGCGAACGAATCGCGGTTTAATATGGTTGCCCATGGATTTGAGGTACTAAGATTTGGTGTCTTGCTCCTGTGCAGAGAAAAGAAATCGATGGCCTCTAACTGCACTAACTGCAATAGCAACTCTCACTCCGCCTCGACTGGAGGAGTGACTTATGGGCCCCAAGCGGACTCCATCTTCGCAATGCCAGTAGAACAGGTGACTCAGGTCACCACTGGATTATTCTTTGGGACCATGCTCCCGCCAATGACCTTCAGTGCTTCAGTGCCGTTACATGAAGCTCCGAAGAATTCGGTCTTCGATTGACTTGCAACTACCACGACCCCTCTCAACGGGTCGTCCAATTCTAACGCTTCAGTCTTCAAAAGGTTGAGCCACAAGTCGAGTGGGTCCGCCAGGAGGCTCACGATACCTGAGGGGGTTATCCCGAAACGGATAGCCGTTCCAGCTCCAGCGAGAGAAGTCAGCCAAGGGGTGTCTCCTACTAAAAGCTCGGTCTTCGCTAGATTGACTGTTCCAACTCCTGCTTCCAGTGAATTTATCATGATTGCTTCCCCTACCTAAAAGTCAGTCTTCAACAGGTTAGACGTTCCCTCTCAACGGACGTCAGTCTTCGATAGGCTAGCACCAACAGCAGCCTCTCATCTGAGCAGGGGGCATGATGAAGCCACTCCTGTAACTGAACCAGTCCCATCTGCAAGCTCGACATCGCCACTGGTGCCGAGTGAGGAAAGCCGGGGTCAAATCTCCCTCTGGACTTACCCCACCAACTCCAAAGGTGGAAATTAATGCTGCTGTTCCAACTGGGAACAGTTTCGAGCTGCTCAGGAGGGTGCGCAAAAACTCTCCAACCGCCATATTGAAGAAGTCCTCTCCACCTGTTGAAAGTATGACACAGGTGAAGCCAGAACAGCCTCCTCAGTGGTTGTCCTCCACGATCTACAGAGTCTGGCGGAAAGTCCAAGACTCTGTAATTGACAAAGACTACTCTCGCCGACTGAAGAAAACAAAGGCTCGGCAAGGGGAGGACCATCCTGCCGTCATGCCACGGAAAGTATCATCTACACGGGTGCTCGCTGCAATGGCACCCTCAACTTCGGCCTCCCACAAAAAGAGAAGGCCAGGGAATCAACCACCACCGGCGACAAATTCTGAGCGAGATGGATCCAAACGCCCTAAGTCTGGGGGCATGGTAGTGCACATGGTGTACATGGCTTCCAGCAAAGAGGAAAGTCGTACTTCCGCGGGTCATCGACCACTTACACGGTCTGTGACAAAGGATCAGGAGCAACAACAAAAGCTTCAGGAGATGCTGACAAAGATGGCCGCACTCACGGGGCAGAAAGAAAGCCCGGAAGTATCGTCAGAGCAGCGCTAAGATTAGGAGACCGATACAGAATTCCTGCAGAGGGTACTAGAAAGAAAGGATAAAGAGGCCGCGGAACAAGACACTAATATGAGGCAGATGGCGCTCCTGTTCCAAGATATGGTTGGGAAGATGATTCAGCCGGAATCTCCAGTCGATGATCCGCCGATAATCTTTAAAGACGATAGAGGGGAGACATCGAACCATTCTCCGGTTTTATCAGCATCTACGGAGGAGACGATGTCCAAAGCTTCCCTTGATGACTACATAGCTCAACAAATACGAGCTCATAAGGCAAGTGAAGCGGCTAGTCAAGTCGTCAGAACTGGGCGACCTTATCCTGGCTGGTACGATCAAATTAAGTACCCGCCGGGATATACGATCCCTAAGTTCCATGTGTATAAAGGGACGGGCAATCTGCACCAGCATGTTGCTCAATTCAAGGCTTTGTGCGGTAATACCGGGGGCGATGACAAACTGTTGCTCCGCCAATTTATTGGCAGCTTGTCGGGGACGACATTTGAATGGTATTCTGAGCTCCCGAATGATTCTATCAAAACATTCACGGAGATGGAATTATTATTCACATAGTGGTTCGTGAGCGCAAGCGAGCGTACCCCGATCACGGCATTAATCAATGCCAGAGTGAAGACATGAGAGACCTAGGTTCAATACGTAATTCGATAGCGTAACTTATGGTCAAAATGCGAACAACGCATAGAAGAAACTCCTGCCGTGGGCATGTTCGTGGGAACCCTTGATCCCCAGGCAACTATATCCCAGTTTATGATGTTCTTCAAGCTGACCACCTTCCAGGCCTTGATTGACAAACTGACCCAAATGGACCAGATGGGCCATAGGCCGTCCTCTTCAAAGACATATCTTCGGAATGAAAAGGGAAAAGGGAAAGCGGCCTTCGTCGCCAACGCTCAACAACAACCAAGTGACCCGAAACCGGTGGCTCGCCAAAACAGCAAACCAAGATCCCTCGAAGAAAAGTTGAGACGTCCTTACTTGTTCCCCCAGGATAAAACGAGGAGACTATTCGAACTGGCGGTGCGCAATAGGCTCATCACCCTACCGGATCCGAGATGCCCACTGCAACCTGGCAAAGTCAACAATCTTAATTACTGTCTCTACCACCGACTAGTGGGCTACCTAATCGAAGATTTCTACGTCTTCAAAAACTAGGTTGAAGACCAGTACCAACAGGACAAGTTCACGATGTCCAAAAACTGGAAGGTAAACCCGTCACAGCAGCACGCTCCTAAAAAGGTGGATATGCCGGGGGCATCATGCTCATTTGTAGAGGAAACTCCGTGGGAAGTTGTCCTTTCGGCTAAAACTAAAAGAATGCTGAAGTATCTTCAAGCATGTCCGGCGATTAAGTGGAAAAGCCCGCTGGACCCTGAGATTATTGACGGGATGCTGAAACCGTGCCCAACGCCGAAAGTTGGTAACGATGGGCAAAACGCCGAGGTTAAGCCTTTAAAATCTTCGAAGAAAAAGAAGAAGACCAAGAAGCCTAAGCAGCCTTACGACAATCGTATGGGTCTGTAAAAATATATCGACGCACTGGAGGAATACAACCAAAAGGCACGAACCCCAGTCACACTGGAAGAATTCTTCAAGCATGTTCTTGAGAATGAAAATAATGACATTGATGAAGGAGACGATTCGTCGGAAGAACCCGATAATTATGTGGGAACTTGCCACATGATCTCTCACTCATCGATTGATGGCAAAGAAGCTCCTGATGTAGAGAAACCGGGGGAAGATCAAGAACCAAAATCCCTAGAACCGTCAAATGACCTGATCGACAAGCTGCTAAACGAAGACCTCTAAAAGAGCAAAGCTGACCGAGGACGTCAAACGACCATATACGAAAAGGACAAGCGTCGGTGTCAAGATGAAGAAGCTCCGGTAATGAGAAGTCATAAAGTACCCCAACCGGATTGAAGTGCAGCTGCCACCAGCAAGAGCAGGATCAAGGTAGGGAAGCAGTTCACCAAAGCTCTGTCAATGGGAATGAAGCTGCCACCTTTCAAAGAAAATACTTTAGGGAGTATGTGCTCCGACGAAGCGGATGTACATCCGAACTACTGCTTGTACAATTGAAGGTTCACACACCCTACCGAAGAGTGCGATGCCTTCAAGAAATGGTGGTAGGGATACGTTGCCCATCAACAACACTTCAAGCAGATGAAGCGCAAAGCCCGTCGGGAACAGAGAAGCACTACAGGTGAGCGTAAAGAAATAGCCGGTAACTGTCATATGGTTCATGCAATTTTGACAAAAGGAAAATCTCAAGTTCTAACCTTCGTGAGTGATTCTGATGAAGAAATAGCCCTCGGCCCTATCTTCAAGGAATCCACCTCCAGAAAAGAAGAAGAGATGAAGAACTATGAGAACATTCAGCTGCGTAACTGTACGTTGCCTGAAAAGAATCTCGGACCCTCAAACAAAGGTTTGTTCAAGAAAGACAAGGGGAAGGAAAAAGTCTCTGAGGAGATTGTCCTCGATGATAGAGTCGCCGAAGAGCTCACAGCCAAGGAGCCGCCCAAGAAGAACAAGGTGGATTAAATGTCCTGGCACATCTGAGGAAGATACGCTTACAATTGAGTATTTTGGATGCCCTTCTCCTGTCTAAAGAGGCACGAGATTCCCTGATCAAGGCATTACAAGAGCCCGATCAATTTCAAACCTCCCTTGCAGAAGAAAAGATGAAGGACGGGCTGGAAGAAGTCCACACGGCTGACATCACCTTCAGCGATGAAGGCCTCCTTCTCGGAACGTGGGAGCACAACCGTCTGCTGTATGTAATTGGGTATTGTCACGACATCAAGATAGGGAAGATCCTGGTCGACAACGGGTCCTCCGTTAACCTTCTCAATGTTAGAGTGTTGAAGGAGATTTGCATGAATGTGCAGCACTTGGCTCGAGATAAAATTACCATATCCGGTTTTGACTCCCAATCGTCATAAACGCTCGGGTCTGTAATACTGATATTACGCTTCGGGGTGCTCATCACTGACATCAAGTTCCATTTATTGACGCCAAGACTTGCTACAACGCTTTGTTCGGCAGGCCTTGGTTACATGAGTACAGCATCATCCTTCTACACAACATCAGTGTATGATGCACTTAAATGATGGCCTCGAGTACACAGTTACAGGGGAGCTGAACCCATTCTCCGTAAATGAAGTCCGCAAATATGAAGACGCCAAGTACTTCTTACCAGACTTCGATGACATGGAAAGATGTCGCAAACCGGAGAATAAACAAAAATCCATCGCCACTATCCCGATCTTTAGGAGCGATACCGAGGAGGATGAAGAGACAGTCTACTCGGGACAACCCCAAGGCAACAGGCCAGGACCATTTACTCCTATTCTGGTCTTTAGCAGTTACTCTGAGGACGAGTCCAACGAATGTTCTCCGTCCACCCGTCAATGCAGACCTTTGCTGGACCTGACCAGAGTTTACAAATTACCACGATTCCGCAGCGGCATTATAAAGAACTTGATGCACTTGATACGTACAATGTGCAAGAGCTGCAGACCTTCTACATCCCTCCTAAGCAAAAAGGTGAAAATGCGATCCTTTTCTACCAATCCACGGATACTAAAGTGGAGAAAGAAGTCTGGCATGGTGCCGAACCTGTGCTCGATAGGATTCAACCAATCCGTCTGCCCAGATACTACGCAGAGGGGCTGCAAAGGCTATTGAGATGCCAAGGCATACCATTCAAACAGACTGCTCGACAAGCCCAGTTCTATAACAAGATTTGGGACGCTCTCGGGACTCAGCGAAAGATGCCCAACGGGAGAATGGAGACGACTGGCCTTGGATACGTTCGGTCCAAAAAGCGAGAGCGATTCCATGGCTGCCATGTTATAAATGATTCTGGTGGAAAAGAGAATGCCCTTCCAAATAGCGCTGATATTGAAACAGAGAGAAATCCCGCCGTACGAATATCGAGTCCATCATTCTAAGAGAAGATTAACAAGCTAATAAGGGAAGTGGGTCAAAAGATTCGGGATGACCACAGTCGTGAAATGGCCATTTACGAGAAAGCCAAGACGCTGTGTCTCACTCAGCAGTCTACGGAGGATGACGATACCCTTCACCCTCAGCCCGCTGTATGTTCTTATGGCAAGGAAAAAGCCCGACGTAGAAACAACAACAAAGTGAAGAGCGGGAATGGTGTTCAAACAGCGAAGCAGATTCAAGAAACCACGCGATCGAGAAAAAGTTAGCTGGAATCCATCTTTTATGAAAAAGATGGGTCGAGAATACTCTTTCCCTCAAGACAAGACAGGGAAATATTCAACCTTGTCATGAAGTATCAAATGATGACACTCCTGGAGTCTCGGAATCCTGAGCAAATTAATGAGGTCTATCATCCGGCTTATTGCTCCTACCACCGAGCAATAGGACATCCTCTGGAAGATTGTTTCACCTTCAAAGACTGGGTCGAAGACCAGTATTAGCAAGGCAGGTTTTCTCTGTCCGACAATTGGAGGGTAGCCCCATCACAGAAGCATGAGCTAAGAGCAACATACACTGCGAAGGAAAGTCTGGATCAACATCGAGCTTGGAAACGAGCTCGCACCTGCCACATGATAACACTTTCAAAGGAGGGAGAGCATGAGAATGTGGACCACCTCTCCCAGTGCTTCGCAAATGACGATGAGGACGAGGTGATCTCAGAATTTCCACCGGTGCCAAAACAGCTGGAAGATAGGATATACACTACAGCAGACAATCTGAAGAAAATTGACTTGGGGACGACGAACGATCCGAGGCCAACATTCGTCAGTGAGCTGCTGTCTAAAAAGCAGATGGCTACACTAAAAGACGTGCTTATGAAGTATAAAGACTGCTTCACATGGAACTATTTCGAGATGCCGGAACTAGATCCAGAAATAGCTGTGCATAAACTGGCGATATCGCCGGACGTTAAGCCAGTCAAACAGGCGCCAAGAAGAATGCGGCTCGAACTCGAGATGAGAATCAACGCCGAGGTCAAGAAACTAATTGACTCTGGCTTCATCCAAGAAGTTCAATACCCTGATTGGATCTCCAATATTGTCCCAGTGATGAAGAAAAATGGGACAGTACGAATCTGCGTGGACTTCCGAGATCTCAACAAGGCATGCCCGAAGGATGACTTCCCGGTACCTGTTACTAAGCTGATGATCGATAACACGTCCACTCACGAGGTCTTCTCCTTCATGGATGGATCTTTACAATCAAATAAAAATGCATCCTGAAGACCGAAAGCATACTACCTTCCGGAGTCCACTAGGTATATTCTGCTATAAGGTGATGCCCTTCAGTTTGATGAATACTGGCGCTACCTACCAGAGGGCCATAACGAAGGTCTTTGATGACCTCATACATGAGACTGTCGAATGTTATATCAACGATCTCGTGGTGAAAAGCAAATCATACGACGAACACTGGGGGCATTTGAAAATAGCATTCTTGCGTCTTCGGAAATATAACCTGAAGATGAAACCTCTGAAATGCGCGTTTGGAGTCTCCTCAGGCAAGTTCCTAGAACTCATTGTATGACACCGAGGCATCAAAGTAGACCCATCAAAGATCAAGGCGATTATGGAAATGCCCCCGCCAAGAACTCTTAAGCAACTACGGTTCCTCCAAGGGAAGCTCGCATATATCCGGCGGTTCATAACCAACCTCTCCGGCAAATGCCGCCCCTATGGTCATCTAATGAAGGAGGGGACCCTATTCATTTAGGATCGTAAATGCCAAGGTGCACTGGATGAAATCAAGCAGTATCTGTAGAATCCGCCGGTACTGACCGCTCCGGTCAAGGGAAAACCCCTCATTCTGTACACAACAGCCCTTGAAGGTTCTTTAGGCGCGCTATGGGCACAGGAGAACGATCAGGGAAAGGAGAGAGCCCTCTACTATTTGAGTCGAGTTCTCTTAGGGGCAGAAAACAACTACTCCCCCATTAAAAAGTATTCCCTGGTATTAATCTTTGCGGTAACGAAGCTCCGACATTATGCCTTGGCACATGAGGACCATCTCATATCAAAGGTGGATCCTCTCAAATATTTGATGTCAAGAGCCATACTAACGGGAAGGCTTGCCAAATAGACCCTCATTATGATGGAATTCTCGATAATCTATCAATCTTTCAAGGCAGTGAAAGGCCATGCCATCGCCAACTTTCTCGCAGAGCATCGTACCCGCTGATTCTCCTTTAAATTGCGAGCTGCCGGATAAATATGCGTTCGACACAATTTACGGGGAGAAAGAAGGGAGCGATACTCGATGGGAACTTTATTTCGATGGAGCATCATTTATGAAGAAGCGAAAGCAAAATACCCCCATAATCAAAGTCGGGGTGGGCCTTATCCTCGTGACTCCGCAAAGAGGGATAATGCATTTCGCCCTTTCCTTAACAGAGCCAAGGACAAACAACGAGGCTGAATACAAGGCTCTAATAGCAGGTCTCGAGATCGCCATTGACATGGGAATTGAGAACCTCCTCATATATATAGACTCCCAGCTGGTCGTTATCCAAGTAAAGGGCGACTATCTAACATGCAAGCCAGAGTTGGTAAAATATGGCGAAAGAGTGCGGCAACTGCTGACTCAAATCCCCTCCTACGTTATGAAAAGCATACCACGGACGGAAAATAGCAAGGCAGATGCGTTAGCCAAGCTCGCTAAAGAACAGGCCGACGAAAACCTCGATGACGTAAGGATAATTGTGCAAAGCCGCCGGATTCTCGCACCAGCAAAAATATCTCCTGAGTCGTCCGAAGAAGAGGAAGAGACCAAACAAGCGGCCTTCTAAGTAGAGGACGAAGAAAAGGCTAAGGATTGGAGAGAAGTCTTCATAGACGACTTCAAATCCCATCGAATGCCAAAAAATACATCTTCAAGACATCGGCTCATGAAATGATCTCTGTCTTTCGCCTTCGTCAATGATACTTTATATAAGAGATCATTCGACTGTCTGTGGTTGAGATGCCTGGGACCAGAAGAGGCAAAGAGAGCCGTCCAAGAAACTCACAACGGACTCTGTGGTTCCCGTCAAGCTTGGCCAAAGATGAAAGTAAAGACCAAGAGAATGGGTTACTATTGGCCCACAATGATTCAAGACTGCCTTGAATATGCAAAGCAGTGTCACTCATACCAGATTCACGGGGACTTCATCCATCAGCATTTGAATCCGTTACACCCAACACTGGCAAGGTGGCCGTTCAAGATGTGGGGAACCGATATAATCGGGCCTATCGAACCAATATCATCCAAGGGACATCGGTTTATATTGGTAACAACCGATTACTTCTCTAAATGGGTCGAAGCAGTACCGCTAAGAGAAGTGAAGGTAAAGAACATCCTCCATTTCTTTAGGATACATGTCATTTACCAGTTTGGCACTCCGCGACAGATCATCTCGGATAATGGGTCGGCCTACAAAAGCCATAAGATCAGCCGCTTCGCGCAGCAACATAATATAGATTGGAGATACTCTTCAGTCTATAATCCCCGAGCTAATGGTCTAACTGAGGCTTTCAACAAAACCTTGATGAAGATCATAAAGAAGACGGTGTCCAGAAACAAAAAGGACTGGCACGAGAAACTACATGAAGCTCTCTGGGCGTATCGAACCACGTTCAAAACGGTCATGAATACAACGTCATTCGCGTTGGTATTCGGCACGGAAGTGGTATTTCCCTTGGAGATAGAGCTACCCTCTATACGAGTAGCAGTTCAATACGAGCTGACGGATAAAGAAAATGCCTATCTTCGGCTTGAGGAGCTTGATTCCCTCGATGAAACTCGTCTCATGGCGTAGCAAAACCTAGAAGCTTACAAAGCAAGGATGACACGCTCATATGAAAGACTAACTAGGCCGAGAACATTCCACCAAGATGAACTCGTTCTAGTCGTAAAAAGACCTATGATCCCCAACCGTGCCAAACGGGAAAAATTCGAGCCGAACTGTGAGGGCCCATATGTCATAGAAAAAGTTTATCAAGGTGGTGCATATGCATGGCGAAAGACCCTTCCGGCCAATAAACGGCCGTTTCCTTAAGAAATACTACCCTTGACAAGTCACAACTCATGTTAAGGATGACGACGCTCGTGTCCGCTCGCTATCTTCCTGAGTCAGCACTCTTGTAAGTAGTATCCGACAAAACTTTGCCCCGAAGCTATGCATCGGGATGTCCTTAAACTAACAATGTACCGTAATGTCCTTTAACTAAATACGTCGCCTCAAACATGGCGATAGTAGAATTCAAGTCCATAGGTCCCAGCAGCAAAGACTGCAACTCAAATCCCGCCGCCAACACAGCTACCCCGGTGGTGAAGTCCCACCACGATCGAAAAAAGAACGGTACATCCACAAGAGAAATGGGCACGGATGAAAACCCGAAATGGGCACGGATGAAAACCTGAAATGGCTCCGTGAGTAAAAACAGAAGGACTTCCGATGAGTTTATGAAAACCCGCAAGGGCGCGGACTTGTAAAAAAATTCATGCACACTTGCAAGGTCCTCTCAATCTTGTAAGGAGAAAATACCTGCGTGAGATCCTTACGACTCACAAGCGAGAAGCACACTTAGGGATCCTCATGATTCCTAAGGAGAAAATACACCTACGAGATCCTCACGACTCGTAAGGAGAATTCCTCCTACGAGACCCTCACGGCTCATAGGATTCAAAATCCTTAAGATACAGGGACCTAAACATGTTCTTAAGCCATCACACTCCCAAAGCTGCCCTACAAAGCGGTCCAATATTGACCCTTGTATACAATCCACGGGCACAAATAAATAAATGTTCCCTCACCCAGTTCCACCCATGGCGCGAAATTTCCCTATTCGGTGAACAACACTTGTAAGCCCTCTCGACCTGCAAAGAGAAAACACTCTTGTGAGATCCTTACGACTCACAAGAGAAAATATCACTTAGGAATCCTCACGACTCTTAAGGAGAAAATACACCTATGAGATCCTCACGACTCGTAGGGAGAAATACCTTTATGAGACCCTTACGGCTCATGAAGTCAAAAAGCCTTAGTTGGTAGGATCCTAACCCTATTTGCTAAGCCACCTTTGTGCAAATCAGTAAAGGCAAATGATGATTCGCTCCTGGAAAAATTCCAGTCGCAGCGATGCTGATGCTTGAACATGTGTCAATCCCAAGTCCTTTCACGACAAATGATGATTCGCTCCTGGCAATATTCCAGTTGCAGCGGTGCTGATGCCGAGATTGGTGTCAGATCTCAAGTCCCATACTCGCTACAAAAATCAGCGAGCAAATAATGCATATCAAATAGCCGAAATGATGGGGCAACTCGCAATAAAAATCAACGAGCAAAATATGTGCATATAAAAACAGCCGAAATGATTGGGCACCGCGATAAAACAGCCGAAATGATTGGGTAATCATGACTTTCGCGATATAAAAAGCTGAAATGATAGAGTATCGTGGAAACAAAGAAAAAAATGAAATTTTTGCCCTGCAGGTGAGTCCACATCGACCCCTGCATACAATCCCTGGGAACAAACGAAAAGGGAACCATATTTTCCCATCAAGCTCTATCAGAAAGAGAGCCAGGTATCGATGGCAGCATCTATAGCCTAGTGATCCACAACGTGGTTTTCCAACCGGATGCAGACGCCATGTCGACAAAGCGGAGCCATGGCAGAGTCCCTATTTCCAAGTCTCGACGGTTCACAGGAAGCCTAGAGATCAACAACGGCGTTTCTTCTCACTCCAACAGGATGCAGACGCAACGTCAACAAAATGGAGCCACGGCACAGTCCCCTAGTTCCAAATTTTGACGGTTCACAGACAACCTAGAGACTACCTCGGAGCCATGGAAGAGTCCCTAGTTCCAAGTCTCGACGGCAACATCTACAGCCTAGAGATCAATAACAACGTTCTTCATCCCTCCAGCAGGATGCAGACGTGGCATCAACAAACGGAGCCATGGCAAAGTCCCCTAGTTCCAAATCTCGATGGTTCACAGGCAACCCAGAGAGGACCTTGACATTCGTCGCAATATTGCAGACACAATGTCAACAAACGAAGCCACGGAAAATCCCTCGCTTCAGGGTCTTGACGGCAACTCAAATGAGATCTGAAAGACTATCGGAGATCATCCCACACCAGCGTGAAGTGGTCGTGACTCATCGGGGCCCCTTAAACTTAGCCTAACCTCAAGTAAAAAGCGGCATGGAATATCCCTAATGCTTGCTCTTCTGACGGTAATATCACCAGGAAGATTACTTGAAGACGTTTTGTCCAACCCCCAAAGGGATCAAAGACACGATAGTCGCAAGGCTACTCAAACAACAAGATTGCATATCGGGAAATACATCGGCCAACGCGACGGTACGATGGGTAACAAACCCTAGTACCACAAACCCTAACAGACTTCTATTAGCAGGAGTTAACTGTGATGTTAGGACATCCTTGCAAGAACTTCTCGATTCGTCTCGACTCGTGGGGAAAATAATGTTCCTGCGAGAACTTCTCGACTCGTCTCGACTCGTAAGGAAAAGCCTTAGGTAACGGGGATATCAACCTATCTCCTAAGCACTAGGGCCCTGCAAGTCGGTCCAAGATGGACTATTGCATACTCTCCACAAGCCACACTCTCCAAAATCGAATATCGATAAGGAAGGAAATAACCACTTACAAGTCCTCTCGACTTGTAAGGGGGAAAATTCTTTTGTGAGATCCTTACGACTCTTAAAAGAAAACGCATTTAGAAGTCCTCATGACTTCTAAGGAGAAAATACACCTACGAAATCCTCACGACTCGTAGGGAGAAAAGTCTTTATGAGACCCTCATAGCTTATAAAGTTGAAATATCTTAGGCGGAAGATCTGAACCTATTTCCTAAGTCATCGCTGCCTTACAAGGAGATCAAGATAGAATATCTACGGGACTCATTTGCCAAAGGGACATGCCAATATGAAATAAAATATGTCTTTTATTCATGAATGCAAGTGAATACAGGATACATTTCACAAAAGAATCGAAGTGAATGCATGCTATTCATAAATCGCAAGTTTACAGTCGATACAAAAAAGGGGGGTACAAAGACGGTTATTGAGAAGGAGGCATCTTCAACAAATCAGCAAGCCGTTCGCGCGCTTCTCTCAATCCTTTCTCATGATCAGCCGCCGTGGACAACTCCGCTTCAACTTGAACCCGTTGTCGCAAACAGAACGAAAACTTTTCATCGGTTTTTAGCATGGCAGCTTCGCAGTCCTACATAACCCGTTCGGTGAAGTCAAGAGTCCGCCTCAGCATCAACCCATCCGAAATACATCTCTAGAGATTGTCAAAAACAGCTTTTAGCTGTGCAGCATTCGCTTCAATCTCGGCGCGCAGTTGGACAGATTCGCTGGAAGCCACCTCATGTTCCTTTCGTCTCAGGGTCGCCTCTTGTTCAAAATGGCAAATGAAAGGAACACTATGCTCGACCCATATGGCCCGCCGGGAGTTCGAAACCAATACTTCAGGAGCGGGACGCTGGAGCTCAATCTCATGCAGGAAAGCCTCGATCTTTCTGCAGTAATTAACTCAAGAGCCGACGAGAGCTTCATCATGGAAATTCACGAGTGTCGCCAGTATTGGATTGACTTCCATAGCAAAATCCATAGCAGAAGTGAGGGCCTAGGCATTGAGATCCTCGATGAATTCGTTCAACGTTCGCCGGCTATTTGCGACGCCCCTGGAAGATATGCGTTTAGCAAAGGGCCCTGCAGGCATTGGAATGCTAGACTCGAAAGGAGCTGGAGCTGGTGCAATTGCTGCAAAATGAATTAAGGTCAAATGTCTACTCTGGGAATAAAGAAAACGCATCAGCAATGAAGTCTATTATACCGTCTGTGATAGGTGGCAGGATGGGGAGTACAGGAGGCACGACTATTCGCTCGTCTCCTCCTCCGACCCGTGACTCTATGATCAACATGAAGAAAACTTAGCAACAATACATCTATTCATAAAAGAAAGGAACGGACGTCAGTTGAAGAATATATTAACCAATAACAGAAGGCGGAACGACTTCCGACTGAAAGGAGAAATGCAGATTCAACACCTGGTATAGATGGTTGAAAAGGACTCCTGCAGAGTTGCGACAATATACTGTCAATACAAGGAGGATGGTACCCATAGTAAAACAAATAAGTCATAAACCCATACCTTCCAATATTTGAGAGGGCACAGAAGAAGGCGAGGGGACAGAGTCCGTCAGAGCAGCGTCCGACAACACTTTTTCAAACGGCACAGGCTCAGGGTTCATTGCACCTATACTCAAGACAAACAAAATATTATCAGAAGGGCTGAACAGGATTGAGAAACTCAAAAAACAGTGACCCAAAGACTTCCTGATAGGTCATGGACCAAAACCGCAACGGAGGCGTCACCAGGTGTAATGGCTTCTTTACTCTCTCTCGGAGGAATAGATTCTACGCCCATAGCCTCATCCCCTGACTCGACAAGGGCCGTCGTAACGCTTGCAACGCCCGCCGATACCAAAGAGCCATAAGGAGAAAGGGCAGCGGTCTGGACAGTCCCAGATTCCTAAGAAAGGGTAGCCACTTCGGGCTCTGTAATCGCCAGCGTTTCAACTGCCATCCCATTTCCAGGACTCGGCCTAGCAGAGAGTGCGTATGTCAGAATTCGAGGATCGAGTTTTAATAAAAGTCCGGGCGTTACGTTACCTTGAAGTAGCTTTTCAGTTTCCTCCCGAGTTGCGTGTGCAACCTGTCTACGGGCGATAGACAGAGCAGAGGGAACATCTACCGAAGGAGTCTTGGCAAGCGGAATGTTGCTTGAGCCTGCACCTATGGCCAAAAAGGCATCGCGTTCCCTCGCCGCGTGCTTCCTGCGTTTCCTTTCAGTCTGGGTAGTGAGAGATGGCCTCCTTAAGACCTCTGATAAGGGGACGTTGTCGTCCGAACCGAGCTCTGCCTCCGGAGCCGTTACGGCGTCCATCATCAACTGCTTCAGCAAAGCCTTCTGCGGTAACTTTGGGAGAGTCGGGGCCACAGTAGTTGGCTCTAGAAGTTTTGCCGCATCGCTACTAGGGACCAGCACTGCACTTGGAATAACCCGAGTCAAGGTAGTCCCTGCAATAAAGTAAAAGAAAGGGTCAGAGCATGAATAAAAGGAATAAAGGTGTAATGAAGCAACTCATACCAAGACCCAAAAAAGCGCGGAGCCTCTTTTCCTCCTCGAACGTCCTGAGGGAAGCCGCGAGAACCACTTCGGCAGAAATACCTCTTGAAGAAGAAAGCGTCAATAGAAGCATAATAAAGAGAAAAAGGATAGCCGTGGAAGAATATAACTGAAGTATACCTGACTTCGCGATAGTAATCAGCGTCTCTTCTTCATGAGCCAGTCGCTCGGAAGCCGCGAGAGCGGCCTGTAGATTAGTATCATCCGCAGGCGCGTCGAATAAACCCTCATTGGTCCCGTATTCACACAAACCCTTGCTGTAGGGAGCGTGTGGCTCTTGGTCAAATATGACATCGGCAGAAAATAGTGACTTCTGCTTTTTCTGCGAGCGGACACCAGCGGCCGATGACAAAAGCTTGCTTTTGACAGGCATTTTTAGGCGGCGGGTCCCGATTTCCGCACCAGCTCCAGATTCTGGAGACGCCACGGCTACCACCTCTACGGGAACATGGGGTGGAGGCTTCTTAGGGAAGGCACACGGGACCATAACCATAGTGACTTCTCTTAAGGAAGGACGAACGGCAGTCCGTCGCTTCAAAGGGACTACTAGGTTACCAGCTGGGACATCGTCTTTATGATCAAGTAATAGCCGTCTCTCTTCCCTGATAACAGCACCCGTCGCATGCTGATACCACGCCACGTAGGCATTCGAAGATTTTGGCACGTATCTCGGCTCGCTGATGAGAAAGTTAGACCCCGTATTTAGCCGCATAAAATGGTGCAGCGTGCTGCGGATACCCTCTTCCGTAGCAACCGGCTTGGCTAAGAAAGCCTCGAGTGGGACACCCTGATTGTAACCCGACTGTTGAGTGAAACGGTGTCGGTTATACCTCATGAACAATGCCGAGGCGCCTTGCCTGAACACTAGAAAGCCTGGCCTAATCGACTATAAGTGCAGGATCTTCCGAGCCTTCAACATAGGAGCCCCGTCTTTGAAAGTATCACGCAGTGGTTGCACTGCCTTGGTAGATTCCTTGCCTATAGTTAAGACTCTATCAACAAAAGTCATAATATCCCTAACCATATGCAGTTCGTCCCCGTTTTTGGCGGTAAACAGATTCTGGTTAATGGGTTCGATTATGATCCTTACCAAAATTTTGGGCAGAATTCTAACTCTAGAAAGGATTTCTTTGGGCAGAGATTTAAGATCTAAAAGGAGAATTAAATTCTCAGAAAAAGGAAGAACAAAAGAAGATGAACAACAGTCATCTCAAGGGCCAAAGGCCGTACTTATAGGCATAGAAAGACGATTCAACTTCCAAGAAGATCCAACGGTGGAAAAGCTGCCATCGCTGCACTTACGTGTAAGCCACGTGAGCGCAACGGTGGAGGGGAATTTGTTTCCCCCAATAAAAGAGCAAAGCTCTGATCAAAATTTGAAAGAGGTAGCACCTCACATGCCTTGTACGAGGGCGCCAGCGCCAAAAGTTAAAAACTCAGAGGCAGCGCCTCACGTACCTTGCACGAGGGCGCAACTCTGAGGCAGCGCCTCACATGCCTTGTACGAGGGCGCCATAACTAAAAGTTCTCTGCCATTGGATCAAAGATCCAACGGAGATGATGAATCATCAAAATACAGAATTAAATTTTGTTGAGAAAATATTCCTCAAATTTTTCTAAACGAGAAAGATCATTCTCTGTAAAACAGAGTACCATTGGATTAAAAATCCAATGGTGATTAAAAATCACCAAGTTACAGATTAAGTTCTGTATGGGAAAATATTTCTCCAATCTTTTAAAAACAAGAAAAATATCTTCTGTAAAATAGAAATTCTTGGATCAAAAATCCAACGGTGGATAAAATCCCCAAATCAATTAAGGATCTCTCAATGAGAATTTTTTTTAACTAAATCAACAAACTTGCCTCCACTATATAAAAGCCCTAAGACTTCAAGTCTTGTACAGTGGAACCCACCCATAAACTTCAAGTTCAAAAAGAAAAGCAAGAAAAAAAGAAAGCTTTAAGAGAGAAGAAAGAAGAAGAACTTTCTTCAAGGTAAATAAAAGTAATAGAGATCGGAGCATCTCATCTGCATATCTAAGGGTTTAACCCTCATAAAAGAACATAGTTCTTTCCCTGGATCTGAGATCCATGAGACAAGTCTCCAACAAATGAGAATTTAATTCTCATGTGGATGAATTTGTTCTTGGGGATCAAAGATCCATAGAAGAATAGAGAATTGAACACTTCAGAACATAATACATGAAGAAAAATCAGCGCCAAGCGCCTCACGTGCCCCTCACGTGGGCGTTGCTCAATAAAGAATGCTTAGCACTCAGTGGTTGGCGCTCAGCGCCAAGCGCCTCACGTGCCCCTCACGTGGGTGCCGCTTAATAAAGAGTGCTTAGCACTCAGTGGTTGGCGCTCAGCGTTAAGCGCACTACGTGCCCCTTACGTGGGCGATATTTAGCATAAAGTGCCATGCACTCATAAACCAGTGTCCAACGTCTGGCGCCTAGCACCAAGCGCCTCACATGATCCACACGTGAGCGCCATAAAGAGTGTTTAACACTCCATAAAAGACAAAAAAATGGAAAAGCAAGATAAAGTATGAGCGTCAGAACCCATATGGATGCTCAGCATCGTTGGCACAGAAAGGGGACCAAGCCCAAGCAAGTGTTTAACACTTTATTCAAAAATGAAATGACTGGGCCGAGCCCAAGTTTGGCAAAACTCTTAATCAACCGAGCACATGGGCTCTTTATTTTCCAGAGTGGTCTTAGTCCCAAACAAGACTATCGAGCTTCTGACGAATATTCATTGGTTACAGGGTACATCTCCCCACACCTATGATATATGTCGTTGTAATTCTTCAACGTCTTCAAAGAGGTGGCGGGTCCCAACAACCAACAACTCCTTGGACCGCAACGTCCTTAAACTAGCTATGGACCGCAACGTCCTTAAACTAAGACAATAGAGCCCAAATGCTCTTTTGTTGGGTCTGAATGATCCTAAAAATCCTGTTGAGTAGATCTTAGCTTAAAATTAGACTAACGTATCCTCAACAAACATTGAAGTTGATCTTAATCCCAAATGAGATTAACGATCCTTAAATCAAAACAAACCCAAATCTAAGAAGATACAGATTTAAACTAATCCACGCCCTACGAGCGACAACACAAATTAGTCTCCATATACAATCCACGGGCAACCAAAAATAAAATAAACACGAAGTGACCTTCTGGAGCAGGAGAAAGTGGTTACCACGATGCGGTAACGTAATTAACTGCAGGGGCTTGCGCCTGTAAGGAAGAGCATCCCCACAATCAAAACCCCCTCACAACGAGGGGGAATCTGACGAAATCTGCAACAACAGCCACATCCGTCCAAACCTCCGATACACGGTGCCATTAATCAACTTGACATCTTTGGGGAGGTGGATGAATAAATCCAAATAGTATCTGCCCCTAAATTCAGGCAGGACGACCTACGCGGTTTCATCTCTATTTTCAGCGGTAAGCAGACACGAAGTGAACTACTAGAGCAGGAGAAAGTGGTTATCACATTACGATAATGTAATTAACTGCAGGGGCTTGCGCCTGCAGGGAAGAGCATCCCCACAATCAAAAACCTCTCATAAATGAGAGGAAATCTGATAAGATCTGCTACATCGGTCGTATCAATCCAAACCTCCGATATACTGTATCATAAATCAACTTGGTATTTTTGGAGAGGTGGATGGATATGTCCAAATAGCATCTGCCACCAATTCAGGCCAGACGTTCAATCCCAGTTCGTCTTTGTTTTCGGCGGTAAACATGGTTATACCAAAAAATCCATGTCCTTCGGTCTTCTACCCTCTTCCTTAGCTCCATGAGATCGCCATGATCAAGCTTGACCTCCGGTTTTCCTCCGTCGAAGATGATCCTCCTGAGGGATGTGGTTCATGGCTCTAGCTCCACACTAAAAATCAATGGAGCAACTAAAGACTCTAGGATGCTAGTTTAGAGTGCTTAGAGATGTAGCAGTGTTGTTCTAATGGTTTTCTATCTCACTTCAACCCTTGATTCTCAACTCATGAGAGTGTAGGGTTGAAAAGGAAGGAAGAGCTCAAGAAAGGAGAGAGAATGAGAATGGTGAAAATGAAAAATCTCTTTTTATCACAATAATACAAGCATGGTTTTGTTAAAAGATATTTTCCAATATTAAAAACCAATCATACTTGAATAGTGTAGACAAATGAATTATAACTATTCAACCATGCTTCACACCATTCTTATGCTACCTCACCCCTCTACCCCATTTCTAATTTCTTAGAAAAGAAAAACCAAGGAAATGAAGGGTCCTCCTTCTAGAACGTTTTCCGTATAAATACGGAATACATTCTACCGTATATACATACCCGTATTCGTATCAAAATACGAATACCTAAAGAGATAGAATAACACAATGAACATAATACTAGAATATACATAGCGAAATATATATATGTAAATAATTAAATCAATACCTGATTTAATAATCCGGCTTAATCCTAACCCGGCTAATATTATCAACCGTCCGATCGAAAATTCGGATAACGCTAGAAAATACATATCGAAATATGTATAAAATCAAAACCTGATTTAATAATCCGGCTTAATTCTAAGCCGGCTAGTATTATCATTCGATTGGAACCCTGCACGTATCAAAATACGGCCACTACATCATTTTGCCTGAATCAGAGAAACCCTCTGTATGGGACTCTAAAGACTTGACAGTACGCTGGTAGTGGGTTTAACCATAAGCACGTTAGCGACACTGGCTGTACGTAACGGCTAACCAGGTACCTGTCGAAAAAGAAGGCCGACGAGCATGCTCATCCAAACCCCTACTAAGCCTATCCGTGACAATCTCCGTACAGTCCGGTCTCATCATTTAAGAATATCGCATACTGAGTCAAGGGGGCGGTAAACGTCAGACCCCTAATAACCTGATAAGTTATGTCGATTTGGCTCAGGACCGATCTGAGAAACTACTGATCTAACTATCAATAAATCTCAACTGCCTTGGCCAAGGTCTTATGGTTCTGGTCAACTGGACACAGTGCGATATCGACTTCCAATACCGGGGGAGATGAATCCCTGACAATCACTCACTGCCTCCATGTGGCTCGGGACTATATCAAACCAAAATCTATTTGCACGACTCAGTAGAGTCGTGGTAAGATAATGATCTAAGTACAGTGGGAACTCACACGAGACAAATGATGATCTCAGGTCTAAAGACCAACCTGTACTCATGTCACCTGAGAACTAATATATGCCGATAGGTATAATACCATGTAGAGGTTCCCGGCGTGTCCGTCCAGTGTACTCATACCCAGTGAGCACTTATATACAATCTTAAGTGATCACACCAATGGATGTGTGACCAACCACCGCCCTTCGTCGGAGTCTAGAAACGTATGCACAAGTCTATTCTGGAATATTTGCAACATTTCAGAAATATAAAAAATTATTTTTGGAATTTAATATTAAAATAATATATTTCGCAAAAACTATTCGATTTGCGAATTTGGGGTTTTCGTAAAATTGTATAAATATATACCAATATTTGGAAATTTATCGGAGATTAAAATATTTTATTTATTATAATGATATTTATCGGATATTTTGTCAAATCCGTGTTTTTACATTTTTTTTCATGACTTGTGCACCATGTCATGTGCATGTTGTATTGTGTTGTATTTGTGAGTTTGTGAGAAAGAGAATGAGTTGAGAATAAGAAAGGAAAAGGAAAAGAAAAGAAAAGAGTGTGTGTGTGAAAGGAATAAAATTAGATGCCATGAGTGAAAAACAAAAGGGAGAAAGAAACAAAATTGATATTTGTGTGAGAGAGTGAGTGTAGGGGGAGATATTTTGTGAGAGAGAGTGAGCCTAAGAAAGAGTGGGCTGCCCCTTTTCCCTCATTCTCCATTCTCTTCTTCATAATTCTTCAAGTCTCATTCATCTCACTACTCTCTTTGCATCATCTCAAATTCCTTTTCAAAACCCTATGCCATCTTCACAATAAATATGCACAATCCTATTCAAAACCCTTAGAACCATTCAAGTTTGAATTTTGAAGACTTTGGGCAACTCAAGAATTTTCCCAAGTTGCTAATGAGGTAACCCATACACTTTAAATAATTGTTTATGTTAAATATGCTAGTTTAGTTTACAATTTGATATAAATAGGATAAGTGATCTTAGAAAAATATAAGTTGCTGTTAAGTGGTTAATTAAGATTTAGTGAGTGTTTTCAAGACCCCTAGTGGTTTTTTACAGGCCGAGACTAGAGTTTAGCACCAAAATATGAACTTAGATATTGTCTCGTGTCGGTTTTGTGGGGTTTGTTAGCCTACAGGGTATCTGGAGCAACCTGGGCCATTTATGAGAAAATCTAGCAAGTCCATAGACCTAGGCAAACGACCAGAAGACCACCACCCAAGTTCGAGCCAATTCTGCCCTGGTTTGGCCGGCGAGCTCGAATTTAGTGGGGATGTCGCCGGATTTTTAGTGGGTTCTGTAGTTGGGTTTTTGGCTGTAGCTCCTAATCCCTATAAACAACTCCTTGTATCTGCTTGTTTTGTCCCAATTAACCTGAGATAAAATCTGGGAATGATTTCCTAGGTTGCTGAGTATGGTATTTATGATTTATAAATTTTGGATTTGGTATTCGGTATTATATTAGGTCGTTGGATGTTTGTACGTCAACGACTAGGGTTGTTTGGTTGTTCTTGCATGCGTAGGCTATAGGTTCTAACCTATGAGCGTACCGTGTGCCGTATCGGTTTTCCGGACATTGATTTTAAAAGAATCGCGATTGTGTATTGATTGTAGGTATCTTCACATGGATTCCGAGACGACGAAGCACATCAACTTCGGCTTAACGAGGAGTATTGTAGGTGAGTAGATTTATATTTACGGGGGAAGTCGGGTGGATGGTGTATAGCACCCCCGCAAACATTGATATGTGATTTATAGCCATCTTATGGTTTAGTGTGAAATGATATGATAGAAAAGATGTCTCGAATTGATATATATAAGGATGTGAATCATGATATATATATATATATATATATATATATATATATATATATATAGTTGCAAGAGAATAAGTATGAGATTATAGTGGCATGTAATGAGGTCGTTAAATACGACATGAGATTTATAAGATGACTTGATGTGAGATATTGATGTGATGAAAAGAGTATACGATGAGATATGATGACTTGGTTGATTAGTCGTTATACGGATGCGAGTCGAGATGAGATAATTGATACCTTTGTCGGTCCTATGAGATGAGATTGATACGGATGTGACCTGAGATATAGGTATACATATATATAATGATGTGAATAATGAGTGATATGCCGTATGAGACGTTAGGTCCGTACCCTCATTGTCATATTAGGTTGATAGAATCCCTAATTTTTTAACGACGTCGTACGATGGGTTACCGTACGTCATGAGTTTTATCTGATGATTGATCCAAACCTTTGATTAGAGGATGCCGTACGATGGATTGTACCGTACGTGATGTTATGAGGCTGGATGCCGATTGATAGATTCACCAACTCGGTTATGTTATAGATACGTATACCTTGTAGCATTTCGCTTATGATGTACTTTATGCTACATTCATGATATTCTAATTGTATTACATATACCTATGCTAGTACACCT
This sequence comes from Agapanthus africanus, assembly GCA_030015575.1. Classification (NCBI taxonomy): domain Eukaryota; kingdom Viridiplantae; phylum Streptophyta; class Magnoliopsida; order Asparagales; family Amaryllidaceae; genus Agapanthus; species Agapanthus africanus. The sequence continues at coordinate 851,295,758 of CM057339.1, forward strand.
ACACCATTATCGATGATGCGTATGTTATACTTACAGAGATTGGTCGGCTCACACACTTTCATCATCGATAATTACTATGTCACTTACACAGTAGAATTGTCACATGACTTATTTGCATGATATACTTGCTATGCTCACATTATTATGCTATGTTGCATGATATAGTTCTATGCTCATATCACTATACTATGTCGCATGATATACTTGATATGCCCACATTTCTGTTCTATGTTTGCATACATCATTCTTTATAACTATACGCATTGAGATACCGTTTTCATGAGATTCTGGATTTGAGAACCGTGGTTATATTTCAAAGTAAATTATGTATTGTTTTAAAAACCCAGTTTCTCTTGATATGATATTTCGAGACGTCCACCATATATTTTCTCAGTTATGAGTTATGTGATAACCGATTCGAGGAGCTGGATGAGGCCGTTTGCGGGTACATGGTGGACCCGGTATGGTACCCCGGGGTAAGAAAGGTATGTTGTGCAGTAGACGATGAGCCTTACAGAGGGAATACTACCTACCGGTGATAGTATTTAGACTCGGCGGTTATCCAGAGGATACCGACCGGAGTCGTGAGATGATATGGGCCGATCCGGACTGACGGAGCCCATGGGCCGATCCAGACAGACGGAGCCCGAGATATGAGGGTTTGTGTATCGATGTTGGACACGGGTTTCATGATGTTTTGAATGTCGGGGTTGGACACTCAGGTTCCATAATTTTGATATGTCGTTGATGGACACACGTATATTGATATCCTCATATTTACATGCATATACTTTCGTGATATTTTGAGTGTCGGTGTTGGACACTCAGGTTCCATGACGTTGTTGTGTCATTGATGGACATGTGGATGATATCCACATGCATATAGGCATTTATTATATTGTTGGTATATATGCAGATACGGTCACCCTAGATATCATACTATTACCTTTATGATATAATTGACTTAGGAGTCATTGTTTATTCAATTTCTACCTGCTGATGTTTTCTACTCACGAGTTGGTAACTCACCATCGTTGTGCCACAGTTCTTGCAGGTTGACCGTATGGATCAGAAGCGGTATCGCTGGCATACAGCTTGCTTTCGGGTGATTTGCTTTCGTAGGTGGGACATATTGGATCGTGCCACTCTTGCATTATTATTCTTGTTGTATCTAGTCAACTCCATCAATCAGAAACTAGTATTTGTATAAACTTAGAAAGACTTATGGTAGTGAGACTTAGAGCGATGGGTTATATGTTCGCTTAGTGAGTTGATGTCTTGCCTTACATTATCTTTTTGTGTTGATCTTCGCCGTTGGGCGTCGTATACATATATTATGACTTGCGTGGTTGTGATTCCGCCGATTGGCGAAGAGCTAGCTCCCGCTTGTGGATGCCTTTATTGTTGTTATGTATTTGCGGTTTTGGATCAAAATATACAAGGGAGGTGCTGCCCAAATTTTAAAAAAAAGAAGAGAAAACATGTTTTTCAACTAGTAAAAATCCACTTGCATTTTCATGTTCCATTATCTATGCGTTTAAGAAAACATTTGATTTCATCATACCTTTATTTCAAAACTTCACCTCTATTATTTTCTTCAAAAAGGTTTTAGATTTCTGGGTTTCGGCTTACTTAAGTTACGTTACACCTTTAGACGTTGCGTGATTAAGTGCCGGTCACGAGCTAATATTTTCGGATCGTGACAAAGTTGGTATCAGAGCGCTAGGTTTAACCTTGGTTTGAGTCTAGGTTTGACTATATGGAGCCAGGGGCGTAATCTATTTCGTAACCTAGGTTTAACCTTACGGAACTTAGACTTGAACAGGGGGTATTAGACCCGAACTTTCGTTAAATAGGTCGACCCTGATTGATGGAGTAGGTAACTCAAGTAGAGTGGCGTACCGTGTGTATGTTCCGCGGCATACTTACGATACGCTACACCGCTTAAGTGACCTTAGGATGTACATATCTTGAGACTTGTGATTCTCTTGGTTCCCTTAATCATACATCTATTTGAGATCCTTGATTCTATCCGTTCCCATGATCATACTCTCACTGATTCCGTTCCTCCTTATGATCATGTATCCATTCTAGATCTGTTGATTCCTTTCATTCCTTTGATCTGTTTTCATCGATACATACTTGAGGTTCCTGTCACCATGGTTTGAGCGCAGATTGAGCTGCTGCTAGTGATGCTGTCAGGCCGAGCTCAACATGGACGAGGACTGACCATCATGTTTTCGGGTGACATGGGAACTTCTTGATGTTGTATTGTGTTGGGACCTCTTGTTTGAGGCGAGTATTCGGTTTTGCACCGAATGATTGGGCCACTGATAAAGGCTACCTGTTGTGAGAGAACTATTGATGTACAGCCTACCTCAGAGATCGTGATGTTGTATGCCTTGCATACAGATGACCCAGCTGTTGCTGAGATTGATGGGATATCGCTTCCAGAGCTTATGAGCTGAAATCGCTGGAGCTTTCAGGCAGAGATGCGACAGATGATAGCTAGCCTATCTTGAGTTGAGAGACGAAGGTGATTCATCAGATTTGATGCGCCGACGCAGGCTCAGTTGAGTTGAAAATTCCCCGTATGGAGAATCTTATTCAGATCTAGAGTAGATCGATCCAGAGATGGCGTTGTTCGTTGGATGATCCGATATGAGATCAGTAAGTTGACCAACTTTGGATAGAGGACCTCACCCAGATGCGTTGTGAGTTGATTAAGAACGGACGAATATAGTATATTCCTCCGATGGTTGGGACGAGTTCCCGAGGACGTGTTCGGCTAGATATCTTCTACAGAGTGATGAATATACCGAATTCGTAATTTCGAGTCCGTGTGAAAGAATCCGGATTGACTGTAGCCGTGAATAATTATAGTACGCAGATAGCATGACGTAACGTCGAAATGGACGATAGTAAAGACGGGTGGAACAAGAGGTTCGTGCGAGATGTTATCGAGCTGTTGTTACTCCCCGTTGAGATTTGAAATCTGATATGTATATAGAGGCGTTGGGATACGGCCTATTCCCGAGGAAATGCTGTGCTGAGAATGCAGATGTCCAAAAAACGAGAAGAGATTATGCAAGAGTGCCAGCCTCCGTACAGTTCGGCATAGGCGAGATTGGAAGAGACCTTCAGCAGGTTCCTTCTAGGACACTGCTACGATAAGATTTGCACTCAGGATCTGTTGTGTCATATATATTCAGAGGGCCAGAGGCCGACGCCAGTGACGTGCTGCTTTACGAGTGGTCATACTAGTTGGCTGAGAGATGACCAAAGGAGTATCACAGCGGAATCGTTTCTGTTAGTACACTGGACCGGGCCAATGAGCCGATGGATTGCGAGATTGGTAATCTACAAATAAATGAGGACCCAGAGACAGAGGACGCCAGACTGTGAGAAAGAGGCAAGCGGATGTTCTTGCTCTGCCAGTTTTGGGCGCACCGACATTTTTCGATATTGTGGGAGGTGTACCTCAATATCAGTTATTGCGATTTGTGGTTATGATACGAGTATCACCCTTATATCGCTTGGATTTGAGTTTTGTTGATTGAGTTTCATGATATTATTTTCATGCACCATGGCTGCACCTACTGGGTATCTACATTTTGTGCATAGTTATTGCACTTGATATATATTTATACACCACTACATCGGTTTGCAATTTGTGCATATTTATTGCACTTGATATCAGTTTTGTGCCTTGGCTGCATGTATTTATGATTTCATGATTTTCATACAGTTGATTTGATTTTGTGCATGTGGTACGCACTCGATTTGATTTTTGCACTCGGTATAGCTCACATGTGCTTGCAGTGCATTGATACGTGTTTTGTGCACGCAGTTGCACGCGTATATGATTTTATACACTTTGGTACACTCGGTGTTGCTTTTTATACGCATTTGAGTTATTGATGAGTTTCCATGCATTTGTTGCACCAGATTAGTATTTCGTGCACTGGATGCACCAGATTTGTATCTCATGCACTGGATGCACCAGATTGATATTTCGTGCATTGGTTGCACTAAATTTATACTCCGTACATTGGTTGCACCCGATTTATGTATTTGATCATTTGTTTCACCAAATTTATATTTTGTGCGCGTTTGCACTTGACGTTCATTTGTCGTGCGCTTTACCGCACTGGGCATTTATACGGACCTGACACGCTTGGGTTGGATTTTTGGCGCATATTAGGCGCTTGAGTTAGATTTTATTTGTGTATGTCGGATGCACTTGACCTAGATTTTATTCGTGCATGTTGGATACACTTGATTTAGATTTCATTTGTGCATGACGGATGCACTTGATTTGGATTTTCGCGCATGTTAGGCGCATGATATGAGATGTGATTTTGTGCACACCGGATGCACTCGATTGGGATTTTCATTCGTGCATGTTAGTTGCACTGGATTGAGATTTTCGTGCACTATAGATGCACTAGATGTTGTTGTCGTGCACATCCATTGCGCTGGACAAATGCTTTCATGCACACCCGTTGTACTTAGTTTTTCTTCGTGCATATCGTATCACTTGTATTTGGTTTTGATTTCCGTGCGCACCAGACACACGTAATTGTTGGATAAGCCTTTCGAGGCAGATTTTGCCTTTGAGCACTTTATTTTCATGATGTGTACTATATTATGTAGTAGCCGAACAGGACTGATCTGAAGATAGTACCTGAGTACTTTGCATGCATAAAATGTTTATCAAGAGGTTTTCAAAAAGGGGCTATAGTCTCACTATTTCTTATGTTTCCGCGAGTGACACGAACGTTTATAAAGGAAAACTTTTTGGGATATTTCAAAAGGGCGAAACGTATATTTGGACAAACATATTTAAACATATATTTATTACTTTACAAATGAGCTTCCGTCACTTGTACCGTGAGTTACGCATCACATGGTGATTCAAAAAGGATTTTTGCATGAGTTTTATTCAGTTTCAGGAGATTTTTTTAAGGATGCGTACTATATACGTATTATAGTATTTGACTAGTGCATATTGGATTTCGAGATCTATATCTCCATTAACTCCGATGATTTGCGTGCAAATCCGATGATTTGCGCGACGTTTGACGGAGTTCGATTTTAAGTTTTGTACTCGTTTTCGGGTGCACACGATGCGCTGTAGTTTTTCTATATCTTCCGTGAGTTCGGAGCTCCGTTGATTTGAGCTGATTATCGAAATGTTTTAGTAATTGGGGATAAGACTGTGACATTTCAGAAATATACAATATTATTTTTGGAATTTAATATTAAAATAATATATTTCGCGAAAACTATTCGATTTGCAAATTTAGGGTTTTCGTAAAATGGTATAAATATATACCAATATTTGGAAATTTATCGGAGATTAAAATTTTTTATTTATTGTAATGATATTTATCGGATTTTTGGTCAAATCCGTGTTTTTACATTTTTTTTCATGACTTGTGCATCATGTCATGTGCATGTTGCATTGTGTTGTATTTGTCAGTTTGTGAGAAAGAGAATGAGTTGAGAATGAGAAAAGAAAAGAAAAGAAAAGAAAAGAGTGTGTGTGTGAAAGGAATAAAATTAGATGCCATGAGTGAAAAACAAAAGGGAGAAGGAAATAAAATTGATATTTGTGTGAGAGAGTGAGTATAGGGGGAGATATTTTGTGAGAGAGAGTGAGCCTAAGAAAGAGCGGGCTGCCCCTTTTCCCTCCTTCTCCATTCTCTTCTTCATAATTCTTCAAGTCTCATTCATCTCACTACCCCCTTTGCATCATCTCAAATTCTTTTTCAAAACCCCATGACATCTTCACAATAAACATGCACGACCCTATCCTAAACCCTTAGAACCATTCAAGTTTGAATTTTGAAGAGTTTGGGCAACTCAAGAATTTTCCTAAGTTGCAAATGAGGTAATCCATACACTTTAAATTATTGTTTATGTTAAATATGCTAGTTTAGTTTAGAATTTGATATAAATAGGATATGTGATCTTAGAAAATTCTAAGTTGCTGTTAAGTGGTTAATTGAGATTTAGTGAGTGTTTTCGCGACCTCTAGTGGTGTTTTATTGGCCGAGACCCGAGTTTAGCACCAAAATACGAACTTAGATATTGTCCCGTGTCGGTTTTGTGGGGTTTGTTAGCCTACAGGATACCTGGAGCAACCTAGGCCATTTATGAGAAAATCTAGCATGCCCATAGACCTAGGCAAACAACCAGAAGACCACCACCCAAGTTCGAGCCAATTCTGCCCTGGTATGGCCGGAGAGCTCGGATTTAGTGGGGATGTCGCCGGATTTTTAATGGGTTCTGGGGTTGGGTTTTTGGCTGTAGCTCCTAATCCCTATAAACAACTCCCTGTATCTACTTGTTTTGTCCCAATTAGCCTGAGATAAAATCTGGTAGTGATTTCCTAGGTTGCTGAGTATGGTATTTATGATTTATGAATTTAGGATTTGGTATTCGATATTGTATTGGGTCGTTGGATCTTTGTACGTCAACGACTAGGGTTGTTTGGTTGTTTTTGCATGCGTAGGCTATAGGTTCTAACCTATGAGCGCACCGTGTATCTTATCGGTTTTCGAGACATTGATTTCAATAGCATTGCGATTGTGTATTGATTGTAGGTACCTTCGCGTGGATTCCGAGACGACGAAGCACCATCGACTTCGGCGTAGCGAGGAGTATCGCAGGTGAGTAGATTTATATCTATGGGGGAAGTCGGGTGGATGGTGTATAGCACCCCCGCAAACATTGATATATAATTTATAGTCTGGAGACAAGATATGCCACGACTTAAGGTTATAGTTATGGTTTAGTGTGAAATGATATGATAGAAAGGATGTCTCGAATTGATATATATAAGGATTTGAATCACGATATATACATATGTAGTTGCAAGAGAATAAGTATGAGATTATAGTGGCATGTAATGAGGTCGTTAAATACGACATGAGATTTATAAGATGACTTGATGTGAGATATTGATGTGATGAAAAGAGTATACGATGAGATATGATGACTTGGTTGATTAGTTGTTATACGGATGCGAGTCGAGATGAGATAATTGATATCTTTGTCGGTCCCATGAGATGGGATTGATATGGATGTAACCTGAGATATAGGTATACATATATATAATGATGTGAATAATGAGTGATATACCGTACGAGATGTTAGATTCGTACCCTCATTGTCATATTAGGTTGATAGAATCCCTAATTGTTTAACGCCGCCGTACGATTACGTGATGAGTTTTATCTGATGATTGATCCATACCCTTGACTAGAGGATGTTGTACGATGGATTGTACCATACGTGATATTATGAGACTGGATGCTGATTAATAGATTCACCGACTCGGTTATGTTATAGATACGTATACCTTGTAGCATTTCGCTAACGATGTACTTTATGCTACATTCATGATATTCTCATTGCATTATATATACCTGTGTTAGTACACCTACACCATTGTCGATGATGCGTATGTTACCCTTACACAGATTGGCCGGCTCACACACTTTCATCATCGATAATTGCTATGTCACTTACACAGTAGAATTGTCACATGACTCGTTTGCATGATATACTTGCTATGCTCACATCATTATGCTATGTTGCATGATATATTGCTATGCTCACATCACTATCTATGTTGCATGATATACTTAATATACTCACATTTCTATTCTATGTTTGCATACATCATGCTTTATGACTATACGCATTGAGATTCTGTTTTCATGAGATTCTGGATTTGAGAACCATGGTTATATTTCAAAGGAAATTACGTATTGTTTTAAAAACTCTGTTTCTCTTGATATGATATTTCGAGACGTCCACCATGTTTTTTCTCGGTTATGAGTTATGTGATACCCGATTCGAGGAGCTGGATGAGGCCGTTTGCGGGTACATGGTGGACCCGGTATGGTATCCCGGGACAAGAAAGATATGTTGTGCAGTAGACGATGAGCCTTGCAGAGGGACTACTACCAACCGGTGATAGTATTTGGACACGACGGTTATCCGGAGGATACCTACCGGAGTCGTGAGATGATATGGGCCGATCCGGACTGACGAAGCTCGAGGTATGAGGGTTTGCATGTCGATATTGGACACAGGTTTCATGATGCTTCGAGTGTTGGGGTTAGACACTCAGGTTCCATGATTTTGATGTGTCGTTGATGGACACACATATATTGATATCCTCATATTTACATGCATATACTGTCATGATGTTTCGAGTGTCGGTGTTGGACACTCAGGTTCCATGATGTTGTTGTGTCATTGATGGACACATGGATGATATCTACATGCATATAGGTATTGATTATATTGTTGGTATATACGCAGATACGGTCACCCAAGATATCATAGTATTACCTTTATGATACAGTTGACCTAGGAGTCGTTTATTCGATTTCTACCTGCTAATGTTTTCTACTCACGAGTTGACAACTCACCCCCGTTGTACCACAGTTCTTGCAGGTTGACCGCATGGATCAGTAGCGGTATCGCTGGCACACTGCTTGCTTTCGGATGATTTGCTTTGGTAGGTGGGACATATTGGATCGTGCCACTCATGCATTATTATTCTTGTTGTATCTAGTCAACTCCATCAATCAGAAACTAGTATTTGTATAAACTTAGAAAGACTTGTGGTAGCAAGACTTAGAGCGATGGGTTATATGTTCGCTTGGTAGATTGATGTCTTGCTTTACATTATCATTTTGTGTTGATCTTCGCCGTTGGGTGTCGTATACATATATTATGACTTGCGTGGTTGTGATTCCGCTGATTGGCGAAGAGCTAGCTCCCGCTTGGGGATGACTTTATTGTTTTTATGTATTTGCGGTTTTGGATCAAAATATACAAGGGAGGTGCGCCCAAATTTTAATAAAAAGAAGACGAAACATGTTTTTCAACTAGTAAAAATCCACTTGCATTTTCATGTTCCATTATCTATGCGTTTAAGAAAACATTTGATTTTATCATAACTTTATTTCAAAACTTCACCTCTTTTATTTTCTTCAAAAAGGTTTTAGATTTCTAGGCTTCGGCTTACTTAAGTTACGTTACGCCTTTAGACGTTGCGTGATTAAGTGCCGGTCATAAGCTAATATTTTCGGGTCGTGACAATATCGATGCTTGGTCTTAATACTCCTGCGACTTGGGACCTTTTAGGATGCGCTTATGGACTATCCATCCCCCACAAATATGATCGCCATCATAACGCTGGTAGTCAAGCAAAATCCTACGGGCTTTATCAACATGTATCCACTATATATGATATCGAGTATAACATATGCACATGTTAAGATAAGGACAAACCAAAATAGTATACTATCGTAACAAGTATTTATTAATATATATAAGCAATACAAATCAATAATATAAACAAATACACATGTTCAGATAAAAGACAACTCAAATAGTATACTATATAACTGAGCAAGATTATCCTGTACATACATATCCCCAGTATCTTATATGATACAGGCATCTAGGGCATACATATCCAACACAATCATTGCCTCTGTAGATAGATGCACCGTAACATGAACCATGACGGTGAAGAAAAATAGTGGAAATATCATCTCCAACTTACAGAGGGTTTCAACAGCACTATTTTGTAACTCTTCGAATTTGGTTACATCTATCACTTTAGAACAAAGTTTTTTTCAAAAAGTCATAATACTCTATCAAACCCTTGGTGGTATCGGACGAGAAATTACATTGAAGAGCCACTGGAAGCAATTGATGCAAAAGAATATGACTATCGTGAGTTTTATGGTTTAAGAGCTTTGGTAGCTCGACCTGCACATTCTTTGATATATTAGAGAAGTAACCATCAGGGATTTTGATGCTCTTTAGCACATCACAAAAGTTTTTCGTAGCCAATTTCAACATTGTGTGGGTTGAAACTAGTAATTCAGAGACACCATCATCATGAAATACCGGATGCAATTCCTGTCGGATTCCAAGCTCCTCCAAGCACTCATGAGCACCCGTCTTATTTTTGGACTTAGAATCGTCCTGTAACAATGTGCCAGAAATATTATCAAACGCATTCTTCTCTACATGCATGACATCAATATTGTTTCAAATCAACAGATGTTTCCAGTAGGGAAGATTCCATAATATACTTTTCTTCTTTTACACATTCAACAATTTATTATTTTCGGATCACTTCTGTTTTTTTTTGTTTATTCAAGAAACCATCCGAGTTAAAATGATTAGATCTTTATTGGAATTGACACGCTAATATTTGCTCAAAAATTTCTATTCTTGACAACTGTTTTGGTGCTTCACTCCTCTCCACTGTTCCATCATATTTATTTGTCATCTTTCTGTACGGTTGGATTCGCAGATAGCCACCTACGATGAAACCGGTAGCAAAACTTACCACGTGTTCTAAGCTGTATGGCATTGTAATTAAGACCACATGATGGACATGCATGCTTCGCGTAGGTAGACTATACAGATAACATGTCGTATGCTGGAAAATATTTGATTGTCTAAATAACAGTCGCTCGCATTCTAAACTTCTTCTCTGTGTACACATCATATGTCTCTACTCTATGTTTCCAGAGCTCTATCAATTCTTCAATTAACGATTCCATATAGACGTCGATGTTCTGGCCAGGTGAATAATTTTTAGGAATCAATAAGGAAAGAATCATATATGGATGCTTCATACACATTCAGGGAGGCAGAATATAAGGCATAAGCAATACCCGCCACATGGACCTACTAGTGCTCATGATTCTGTAATGATGAAACCGTCGGTTTCCAAACCTAGACAGACATTTCTCGGCCCATCCGCAAAATTATCAACACTGTCTAATTGCTTCCATGCTTCTATATCAGCTGGGTGCCTCAGATTCCTGTCTTTGATCAGATGATCAGAATGCCATTGCATGCTCATCACCATGTCCTTAAAAATATATAAATTTTGCAATTTCTTGGCCAGGGAAAAATAATGAAGGACTTTAGCTGCAGTTTGCTTGCTTTTTCTGCTGACGTCAAACGTTTTTGCAATTGAATTTCGCTTAACATTTTTCCATCTGAACAAGTTGTAAGTGGGACACTCATTGTGAGACGTATAATCCTTGCGATATAGCACACAGCCGTTGGGACATGCTGTTGGGGTCAAAATTTACATCCCGATTAACTAAATCAAAATCAAAATTAGTCCCAAACCAAGTGGGCCCAAAGTGCAGGTCAAGTGGGCCCATGCCCAAGTCGAGCCCGAACATGAAGCGGCCGGCCTCCCCATGCCAAGAAAAAAATTAAATGATAAATAAGTTTGATGTAATTTTCATGCATGAATGTAAAATAAATGGACCAAAAACCAAAATTTTATATATTTTTAGGAGTTTAACTCCCCAAAAGATCCTTTATTAGGAGTTTAACTCCCCAAAAGATCCTTTATTAGGAGTTTAACTCCAAAATTCACTCGAGAGTTCAACTTCCAGTACAGGGGCTAAGCCCCTTTTTCCACGGGCGCCCAACGCCCATGCGCCATGAACGTGAACCCCCAACGCCCGCATGCACGGTGCGTAATTTGCTGGCGTGCAGGGCATGTGGCCCGCTGGAGCTTGCGTGCCATGCACGTGTTCCCTGGCGCCCAGCGCCCGTGCGCCACACACTCGTCCTTAAGACGCTCCTCACCCCTCTTTTTCCCACACGCTCCACACTTAAAACACATCCCCCATTAGAAAAAATTTCTAACGGAGTGCTGCTAGCCCCCTTGACCCCCAACCCACTATCCGGGTAGCGGGACCCCCACGAACTCTGCGAGGCCCCCGATATACCCAAAACCCCTCAAGACACACATATACGCATACTACACATTGAGTTCACATGACTAGTTTGACTTGTCAATCGGAGGTTTCCTCGTTCCAAAGGCAAGCGGTAATTAACGGCAGCTCAGTTCGCTGTTGCCGAAGATTCGGATCACCATAATCAATAAACCCCGGCCTACCCTAAGCAGGGGGAATCTGTAATACGCATGACAAGCGCACGCATTCCCATCTCAATGGGGTAACGACAAACACCCTACAGATTTTGGCACGCTCGGTGGGACCTTTTCTCTCCTCCCACATTTCAGGTTAAATATCTATGTGGACTCAATCAACATATACATTGATTGCATGTACTGAAATCATGCTTCTTTATGCAGGTTAACAGTTTCGAACTGCAATCTTCGGACGCAACAAAATGTCTCTAAGGACAAGCTCAGCTCTCAACACAACTCCTATCTCCTACACGATGAAGATGGATGCCAGGACGATCCTCCCGGCCAGTCTCGGGCGACAGTAGGAAGAGCTGCTGCTACCATTTGGCTCTATTCTGTTAGTGCCAGCTAACGCCATCTCTACTCCTCAAGCCCCGGTGTAGATAAACCGGCCTCAAAAGGGAAAATACCAAATGTCATGGTCGCGAAGGCGCCTTAGCCCAAGCGCAAATCCGTTTTCGAACGACTCTCCGTTGCTCCAGCTAGGGGCAAGACCATCAACACCAACAAAGCAATAAGGTGTCTCGGGAAAGCTCCAGCGGTGCCCCTGACAACTGCTTGATTGGGTATCTTCTCTAAGCTCTTCGTTAATCGACTCACGATGGCTTCCTGGATAACGGATGCCCGCCAAGCCCTCAAAATCGAGAAGCTAAGACAGAAAAGGCTCATATACAGAGCCAACAAAAGAGATAGGGATCCTGCTATGATGAACTTCATGAGGTTTCAAGAACAAGGTTGTCTGCAACAATAGCTGAATCGGCTGTAAAACTCGCTAACTGTTTTGAACCGCTAAAATTGGTTCAAAAGAATACCATGACCATAAGAGCCAAGAAAACTGCGACCCGGATAGCGCCACCCAAAGACCCAGTCAGGCCAACCGTCTTCAGTCGCCTGTCCTTTCCAGAAAAGGAAAGTCCACGATGATGGTCCTAAAAATTAGCCGCCAAATATAAAGAGATGGCTGGATATGTGGTCCACACTGTCTACATGGAGAGCACACGCAGCAAGAGCAAGAATGGGGCCACCACATCTTAAATCCAATCTGGTGTGAATGTGGCTGTCACTTCTTAAGACCAGCCTCCTCTGAAAGGTAATGAAAACCCTTCCAGTGAGGCTGATAAGCAGAGAGATCCCTCAGTTTATGAGGAGTCGGGCTCGGACAACGAAGAAGAGCCGACTTTCCGTCCTAGGACCTCAGAACAGGAGCTCCTCCAAGAACATCGAAAACAACTCAGAAGTAAAGACAAGGATATGGCCAAACTTTACTCTAAAATTGACGACTTGACAAATGTTGTGATGCAGTTCACTGCAGAAGTTGCTCGGGCACCGTCCAATCAAGCGTAAGTCTCTACTCATAAGCCGGGTAATAATGACCCAAAGCAGCCAATGCCTTTCCCCCAAAGTCCAAAAGCAGGCGAACCATATGAAAGTCGGCCATATCCTATCTCGGGAAATGTCATGACTACCGAGAACAACAACCCTCTAACGCAAGATCAAATCATAGATTTGGTCTCTTACAAACTCAAAACATTGGTAGCTGAAGCCGAAGCGCAAAAAGATGTCAGCAGTAGTGGGAGACCATATCCTGCTCGGTCAGATCTGGTAGAGTTTCTTAGTGGCTATGTCATCCCCAAATTCGGAAGATTCAATGGGATGGGAAATGCGAATCAGCACATCGCCTACTTTAAAGCCTCATGCGGGAATATTGGTGCAATGATGCACTTCTTCTCCGCCAGTTCATTAATAGCCTAACCGATATCATTTTCGACTGGTACGCGAGCATACCGAATGGCTCCGTTACTAGTTTCGTCCAAATGGAATCTTTGTTTCGACAAAGGTTCATGAGTGTCAATAATAAGATCACCATTGCCGACCTCATAAGGACCAAGCCAAAGAACAACAAAACCAGTATGGATTTTATAACCCGATGGCGTAATCTCTACGTTAAATGTGAGCCACCGTTGGAACAAGACCAATCCATCAATCTCCTCAATGGAAATCTTGGCACCTGGATGAATTCTTTTTTATGCACCGCAGGTCTCAAGGCATTCCAAGAACTGACCAAGAAAGTTCAAATGTTGGAGCGCTCAAAGCAGAAATCCTCCTCGGATTCCTAAAATTACAATAAATCCTAGAGAAACCGAAAGGATGATAATCTCAAATGCGGAAATTCCGACGATGCTGAATCTTTTAACACTTCGGCTGACCAAAGTAGACGAGGGACAAGCGGGCCTAATGTCAACCAAGCTCGGAAGCCATTGTTGGGAGGAGGAAGAGAATCGCCTTTGAAAGAGAAGCTGAATAGGGTCTATTCCTTCGGAAGAGACAAAGTCCGTAAAATATTCAAAGATTTTCTAAGAAACGGTCTACAATTGCCAAAATCAAAAAGACCACAAGAAGTGAATGTGATCGATGACCCCAAATATTACCCCTATCACAGAGTGATATGTCATGCTATTGAGAACTGCTTTATCTTTAAAAACAGGTCGAAAAACAATACAAGGTAGGAGAGATAGAATTGTCTAAAGGCGTGTTAGCAAACAATGAAGCTGCGACCGCTAATTTCATACAAACAGAGATCAAAGACCATCGGGAACCTACTGCTTTCATTCGTCTGCCCTTCTCTGAAAGGAGCGGACCAAGAAAACAAGCCAAAATCCCAACGAGCAACATTACCAATGAAGAAACGGTAGATGGGTATACAACCCATACGGTATATATAGTGGAGCCCAGAAGAACAAGTCGTCCTATTCCTCATAGCCATGACAATGATTGTTGCTAACCAACACTGGCTCGATCTAGATGATGAAGAGCCCGCTCAGGCAATTAAGCCAATGGAGTCTGTGGTTCCTGCAGAATCGAGCTCAGGATCTAACAATTGATCACCACGTCATTAAACTGGGAACAGATGACCTCCACGTCGTTAAACTGGGAACAATCAACCACCTAAGTCATTAAACTGGGAGTGTAAAAAAAAATTGTGTAAATAAATAAATAAAAAAAATAAACCTGAAATGATGCGGCGGCTCGCAATAAAAATCAGCGAGTAAAAAAATGAAAATGAAAATAAAGTCGAAATGATGGGGCAACCGCGGTAAAAAAATGCTGAAATGATGGAGCAATTGCGGTAAAAAATCCAAATCTTCTAAATTCTCCCAGCCCTACGGACGATCCCCAAAATGACCACCATATACAATCCACGGGTATAAAACAAGCTAAATCACACCCATGCTCCACCGCATTCACCAGCCACGTGGCCGGTCTCCGCCATTGGAATTCTGCTCCATTTGAGGAGACCCACTCATGTGTCCTCACAATACGTGAGGAGAACAAAGCTTACGAAATCCTCTCGACTCGTAAGAAAACACCTTTGTGGGATCCTTATGACTCACGAAGGAAAAACACACTTGGGGTCCCCACGACTCCTAAAGAGAAAATACACCTATAAGATCCTTTCGACTTGTGGGGAGAAAATACTTTTATGGGACCCTTACGGCTCATAAAATTGAAAAGCCTTAGGTGATAGGGACCTAAACCTGTCTCCTAAGCCATCGCTCCCCAACAGGCAAAGACAAATGATGAATTGCTCCTGGGACATGTGCTCCTGTGTTAGCAACGCTGATGCCGATCCCAACCCCAAAATTCCAAACTTTCAATCCAACAGACCCTTAAGTCTTTAAATTGGGAACAGATGACCTCTAAGTCATTAAACTGGGAACATATGACCCCTAAGTCGTTAAACTGGGAACGAGAGAAATTCTCTCATAGCAAATGATGATTCGCTCCTGGCACCATATTCCAGTGTAGCGATGCTGATGCTAAACCAAAACAAAAATCCCTAAATCCTCTCAGGGCAAATGATGATTCGCTCTTGGTACCACATTCCAATATAGCAGTGCTGAAGCCAAACCAAAACCAAAATCTCCAAATCTTCTCATGGCAAATGATGATTCAAACCTGGTACCATATTCCAGTGTAGCGATGCTGATGCCAACCCAAATCCCATGTTCTCTACGGAAAATGATGATTCGCTCCTGGTACCATATTCCAGTGTAGTGATACCGACACCAAACAAAAACCCAAATTCCAAGTCCCAGGCTCAAAAGCCCCACTGGGCAGATATGAAACTCCCAAACCAAATCTATCATGCCTCGCTTCCCAATATACATGGAAGTAGACGTGGCGAGGCCGCAACGTATTTACTCAGAAGTAAACACGTTAAGCGTAAATAAGCAATATAAACGTAAAGCACAAGAATGAAAAGAGATGTAATGAAACAACAACTTTTATTTATATTCATTCTTTATATACAACTGGAAAGTAAAATACAATAATGGAAAGCGATGCCTAAACAATGGTATAGGAACTGAAAGTAAAGTAAGTACAAGTAGATCTAGAACTCTGTATCTTCAGTGAACTGCACCAAATCGTCCTGACTGGGCTCGATCTCCCGAGAGTCGGGTCCTCCTGACAACATTCTAAAGAAGAAGAAATAGGAATGTCGTCCGTGAACTAAAGCTCGGTAAGTCCCAAGAGATAGAATAGAAATAGACAGGTAGAAGAAATAGAATAGTTAACTTATATTTTTGTTATGCCATCATAGTTGTTTGTAGCTTGGTACAAAATATATCAGTGTATACGAGAGAAGTCCAACTTACTCCGTGGACTATGGAATATGGAGTACAAGGCCCCGTTAAACCTACGGGACAACGACATAGATATTTAGGTTAGGTGTATTATAGTGCCCGTTTCATTCCACTTCTAATACATTCCGTACCAATCTACCCCGTTAAAAACCCCGTAATATATATTGTATTGTTTGTAGATATAAGACTTGCCAAGACCATAGTATAAATTGTTCATGTAAATGGATCAAGATATAAATGGATAGTCATGTAGTCAAGTTCAAGATATATCCATGATTTGGTCAAGTCAAGACATGTTGCATGTATTGTTCGGTATTCATGTTCAAGTGTTCATGTTTGATATATTGGATTCATGTTGAATTGGAGTTATAGTTGGATTCATGTTTGGATTGTATTCAGATTAGACTGAGACTCCGATTGAGTCAGACACTTAAACCGATTTAGGTCCTGAATTAGATTTAGGAGTTATCGGTAACTGCTGCACATGGACGGCAGGATTTGTGACGTTTTCCAAGCCAATTACCATTGATAACCCCGTTTTAGTTTTCTACCTTAAATAGGCAAGCACCCACTTTCTCCGGCTCCCTGAGGCTCAAGAGAATTGGTCCCGCTTAAACCTATATTTACTAGGGTCCTTATTGTAACTTAATATAACTCAAGGGGGTTTTATGAAAAATATTTTACATATACTTCCAAAATAATCCTCAAGTATTTATTTATATTCTGTAGAGTTGTCATGGATGTGAATTTTATAGAATGCGGTATGTTAGTGAACACACACACACACACACACACAGTTTGAATAATTCAAGATATTTCAGTGTAAACTTGAATGGATTCTTGATGGTATTTTCATGAAACTTGTAATTCTTTTATTTTGTTTAGAAAAACATGTAATTTATTATATATTTAAAATAGATGGTTTGATAATATTTATATATAATTATTAAAAATAAAAATTTATTTATTAAATAGAAAATCACATTTTTCTTAAAAATTGCATTAAAAATTCCATCGAGATCGTATGCTCCGTGAGAAGGTCTGCATCTCACCCTACTAGTCTGATGGACGTGCGATAACCAGCACCAACCGAATCGGATTCCCCAAAAGAGGGTTGTAAAGGCACAATCGCAAGATATTTAAATAACACAATTTAAAGAATACGTTTTTTGAATAGTTTATGGTATTTTGATGTAAAAGTTGTATTTGCCACAAAATTGTTGTTCAAGGGAATCGTGCTATGTCAAGATACGTGTTTGTGAGAGGTAGGTCATTACCTCATGAGATTTTTCTAAAGGTAATATACGCAAGAATGTTTAAACGATGTCATATGTAACTTCATGGTATTTAAGCATAAAAGCTTAATAAAAGTTGTTTTACATGAAGTTTTAAATTGAAACTTGTTTCTAAAAATTGTTTAATGATTAATAAGTAAGATTTGATGATTTGGTAATTGGTTTTTAAGAAAAATTGCAATTCTAAAAAGAATAGAATTAAACATCGGTATAACTCCACTTACCGATGTGATTTGAAAAAAAAGTTTTATAATAGAAAGAGAGAAGTATAGAGGTGGGACTTACAAATTGTTTGGTTTAAGAAAATAGAGAAGAAGGGTTTGAGGTCGTTGTGGCGTCGCCGAGTCACCGGAAACGTCTCGAATTTTCGCCGGAACTTGACCTAGTGCTAACTCCATTTGTACTCTTCTTTGCCTTGGAAATTTTTGAGAATTTTTAACAAGAGATTTTAGAATGAAGAGGGCTAGGGTATGATATTGTATTTATAGGGTAAAATTTAGGTTTTGAGAATTGAAGAGAGAATTAAAATGTATTATAGTTTGGATTAATGGGTGATTTTAATCTCTCTGTTAATTTACCGAGAAATCAAACAGTACTGGGTTAGTGGGGGTGGGCCAAGAGTTTCAGTATGCAGAGAAAGGGGAGCATTCCCTACGGGGCCCGGCGGTGCCGGCCCTATAGGTCATCTCGCCGACCATGTATAAGAATTGGGTGCTTGGATTTGTGTCACGTGTCTAGATCGGTTCATATAACATTCATCACATATTTGATTTTCTATGACTTTTCATTTACGTGTATTGCACGTATAAACTTTTGGGCTTCCAAAAATTTTAAAAGAAAAATCATTGAAAATAATATGTGGCTGATGGGATTCAAATACAGGAACTACGTCACAGCAATGCAAGGCTTTACCAGTGAGTTACAAGTTGTTTCTTTCTGTTCTTAAATAAAAACAATATTTAATGTATACTCAGGCTTGCAAATACTCCATTATGTACATTAACTTTAAAATTTTTGTACAATAAAAATAGAGTCGTTACATTATACCCTCCTTACAAAAATTTCGCCCTCGAAATTTACATTTACTTAAGGACTAATTTACAAATAGGAAAGGTGTAAGTCCATGTCACGTACCCCACGTGTATGCGGTGAGGCGGAATATATGAAAAACAATTATCAAAGCTTCGTAACACGGACTTGAGCATACGGATCGTGTCTAAACCATTACTAGCAAACTACGAGAGGTTTAACTACTCTGATTCGAAGTTATACCTCACGTTATCTGTCCTTCGGGTCTTCATCGCTGTCCTCCACACCTCGTAGGCTCTATGGAATAAGGGTACCTCAACGGCCTCCTCGAGTCAAAGACGATCCACCCGAGAGTCTATAGTCCGAACTCCTATCTCGAATCTGAGATAACTACAGCTTCTAGTTTGCTAATCTAGAAGTCCTAAAGGGTGTATAGTATTTAGATGGATTACTTAGTCACTTTAAACCCTAGGATTCTCAACTCATGAGAGCTTTTAGGGTTTGAGGAAGAAGATGAAGACTTGAGGGAGAGAAGTGTTTTGTGATAATGAAAATGAATAATACTCATTCTAGAATAATATGAAGCATAATAATATCTCTCTTGATAATATCAAGATAATATCTAGTATACTTCATTTAATTCTAAGGGTGGATCATCTCATGAGTCATTAAGCATTTAATGTAAACATACACCTCATCCTCCACTCATTTAGTTTAAATCCTAAAAGGAAATAAACACAAATGAGTCACCTTCTTCTAGAAGCTTCCTGAGAAATTACGAGACTGCCCCTCCCATCCGTATTTCCGAAAAACACGGATAATCTTTGACCGAATAAATCCATCTGTATAATACTAGAATCTGGCTTAAACCAAAGCTCGCTAGTATCATCTGCCCGATCATTGTATGTGCACAAATGTACGTAAGTGATCGCGGCCCTGTCGTAAAACCATACGGCCTCTACACTTTTTGCCCGGTGCAGGGAAACTCTTTGTGTGGGACTCTAAAGACTCGACACTACGCTGGCAGTGGGTTTAACTATAGGCCGTAAGCGGTACTAGCTGTACGTAATGGTCCTCAGGTAGATATCGATAAGAAGGACGATGAGGAAATCCATCCGAACTCCTACTGATCTTGTATGTGACAATCTCCGTACAGTCCGATCTGTTCGTCTAGGACTATCGCATATCGGGCCTAGGGGCGGTAAACGTCAAACCCCTAACAGCGGTATAAGTCGTGTCGGAATGAAGCCCATTACACCTTGAGAAATTACTGGAATCTACCAGTAAATCTCGCTTGCCCTGGCCAGGGACTTTACGTAATGGCTCTCCATACACAGCGCGATATTAACCCCCAATACTGGGAGAGACGAATCCTGTCTAACCGCCACTGCCTCCAAGTGCTTCGGGACTGCACCCAACTACTACCTGTTTGCATGACTCATTTGAGCCGTGGTAGGATAGTAATCTAAGTACAGTGGGAACATACCCGAGGCGAAGTAGCAGTGTCAAGTCGACGGACTAAGCTGTACTTATGTCACCTGGGAAATGCTATCTGACGATAGGTATAGTACCAACCTGTAGTTCCCGGCGAGTCATGTCCGGTGTACCCGTAACCTAACGAGCACCTGTATACTATCTCCAGTACGACGTGCTGATGGCTCTGGGACAGACCATCTCACCAACTGGGATGATAAGCATATACACCAGTCTACTCCGGAGTATCGATGCCCTGTCTCGATAATCCTACGACCAGGGACCTGTATAGGATGTTGCTTATAGACTACCCAACCTCCACTAGTGTGACTGCCATCACAATGCTGGTAATCAAGCAAAGATCCTAAGGGCTCTACTAATATGTATAAGCGATATGTTAAAAGAAACATATGCATATATTAAAGTAGAAACAAACCAAGTAGCATACTACCATTTTTAGCAAGACTGTCAATACAACTGTGAATATACCAAGCTTCCATTAAGTAATATACAAACTAGTATGATACAGTAATGGCCTCTAGGGCATAAACACTAACAATATCCCACTTGCACTAGGGCCATGTACTGGCATATCGCAGACCTATCATCTCGAATAGCCTCTCGAACTGCGTCTGAGGAATAGCCTTTATGAATGGATCAGCAGTGTTATTCTCCGTATCTACTCTCTTCACCTCGATCTCTCGGTGATCTACGATCTCCCTGATCAGGTGATACCGCCTTAAGATGTGTCTGGACTTCTGATGGGACCTGGGTTCCTTCGCTAAAGCTATAGCGCCGTTGTTGTCGTAATACATAGGTATTGGATCAACACTGGTAGGAACCACCTGAAGTTCTGTGAGGAACTTCTTCATCCAGACAGCTTCTTTTGCGGCATCATAAGCAGTTATGTACTCCGCTTCTATCGTTGAGTCATGAACGGTGTTCTGCTTAGAACTCTTCCAACAGACCGCCCCTCCATTGAGGGTAAAGACATAACCCGACATGGATTTAGAGTCATCCTTGTCACTCTGGAAGCTGGAGTCGGCAAAAGCCTCGATCTGGAGGTCCTTTCCGCCATACACTAAGAACATCTCCTTAGTCCTCCTCAGGTACTTGAGAATGTTCTTTACTGCTATCCAATACTTCTTCCCTGGGTTTGCCTGATACCGGCTTACAACGCTCAATGCGTGTGCTACATCTGGTCTGGTACATAACATCGCATACATTATAGAGCCTACTGCAGAAGCGTAGGGTATAATCGACATGCGAGCCCTTTCCAAATCAGTCTCGGGAGACATCTCTTTGGAGAGGGTGATTCCGTGACAAGCCGGTAGGTTACCACGCTTAGAATCTTCCATACTGAAACTTTTCAATATGGTGTCTATGTACCTGGACTGCGAAAGTCCCAACATCCTTTTTGATCTATCACGATAGATCTGGATCCCCAGAATGTAGGTGGCATCACCCAGGTCTTTCATGGAGAACTTCTATGACAAGAATCCTTTGACTGGTTGTAGCATAGGAATATCATTTCCTATTAAGAGAATGTCATCCACGTACAAGATGAGGAATACTACAGTTCTCCCTACAATCTTACTATATATGCATGGTTCATCTGGATTTTTGATAAAATCGAATTCTTTGACAGTATCATCAAAACAGATGTTCCAACTTCGCGATGCCTGCTTTAGTCCATAAATGGACTTAAGCAAATTGCACACTTTACCGCTGCTCTCACTCTGAATGAATCCCTCTAACTGATCCATATAGACGCACTCTTCCATAGGGGGGTTTCTCTATATTAGACTTGAATTCTTGGGGCCTTTATATAGGGCAAGTTGATTTGTTAAATCAGTTAAAGAGATTTTTCTCTAATTAATTTAGGGATATATCCCACCGTTGGATCTTTGATCCCAGGGCTTCTGTTTTATAGAAGGCAAACTTCTTGTTTTTAACAAGATTGGAAAATCTTTCCATAACAGAATTTTAATTCTGATTAATTAATGATTTATCATTATTATTAGATGTTTTAATTTAACGGTGGGGAATTTTATAATTCCAGCGCTGGCGCACCCGTGCATTGCACGTAGTGCGCTGCTCAGAGCGCAGCGCACTTTGCGCTAGCACACCTACGTTTGACACGAGGTGCGCTGCCCAGAGCGCAGCGCAGCCTGCGCTAGCGCACTTGTGTCTGACACGTGGCACGTAGTGCGCCTAGCGCTAGCGCACACATGGTGCACTGCCTAGGGCGCAGTGCACATGGCGCTAGCGCATCCATGTTTGACACGTGGTGCGCAGCGCTCCTAGCGCTGGATCTGAAGCGTTGCTTCAATTTTTGAATTTTGAATTTCAAAATAGAACTTTGCTCTGATTGGGGGAAACAAATGCCCTCCCACCGTTGCGCTCACGTGGCGCACACGTGAGTGCAGCGGTGGTAGCATCTGCGCCCTTGGATCAACTCAGAAGTTGAAGAGGCGTTTCAATACCTATAAATAGGACCTTTGGTCTCTTAGATGATTTTCATCTTCTTCTTGAGAATTATCTCTTCTGAGAATTTCATTCTCCCACAGAGCATAGCTCTCTTGTTTAAGAACCTTTTAAGAGTCAGAACTCTGTCAAAACTTAGGTAAAGTTTAAAACTTTTAATAAATTAGGGTTTTACCCATTAATCAGAGCCTTACTCTTTATAGATCTTTGATCTAAAGAAAACCCATTTAAGGTTTCATTAACAGAGCTTTACTCTCATGAACCCATAGATCTAAAAAGATCTTTTCTTGGGGTTCCTTAGCCCATGAATCAGAGCTCTGCTCTTTTGATAACATGTAGATTTCTTAATCTTTGATGAAGAACTCTTAAGAGTTTGTTCATGGATCTTGAAGATCCCAGAATTTTTTTAATTCATAAAAATTAATTTTAATTAATTCTTTTCTGATGGGTTTTTCCATCATCATTACAGAGCCAGACTCTTGAGAAATTTTATTCCTTCATGATCAGAGTTTGACAAGTGTCACTCTGTCATAGAGCTTTGCTCTCAAAGGGAGATTTTCTCCTTTTCCCGAAAGATCTCTCATTTAATGAGAATTTTCCTGAGGATTTCCTCATTTAAATGACAGTCTTATCAAATGATGAGACTGTTTTATTAATTGATGCATTGCTATCTAGATTTTGTGGGTCCCTCTTTGGTCCCCTTTCCACTGCATTGCAGTGTGGTACAAATTTTAAAGTACCAAGTGTCAGAACTTAAAATTAAATTATAGCACTGACAGTTGACTTCTGTCCCTTATTTTTGCAGGCGACATGTCTTTTGATATTTCGTTTCCGTTCGTCCGTTCAGAGGGAGCACCTGTGGACCGGAAAGTTCTCGCGCTCCTCAAAGACCATGACCCGGAACACAAAAAACTTCACTTGTGGGGTAGATGGAAAGACCAGATTATCAGAAGTCGTCGAAGCTTCCCTTGTACGACGCCTTCGGAGCCTATCTCGGCGATCCCGTATGCAGATGCACCCCCAGTGAACTATGTCGTGGAGGTGGTTAATTGGATTTCGGAGGGTCTCCTTCAGCCTTCGATCGCCGCCGTACCCATGCAGCCACCGGCGGCTTTGGAAATCCTAGGGCGGCGCATATGCCAGGGCGAGTCGCGCCCTTGGGGACAACCCTACAACATCGGGCTAACTCCCCGTCATCCGGCCGGGTACTTGCAGTGGGCCCGGTACATCTTGTCGGCGAAGAAATCGCAGTTGCTAAAGCTCGGCTTATACCCTGCGGTCTACGCTTCGTTGTTCCAGTATTCTGCACCTCCCATATGGTGGATCAAGGCGTTTTTGGAGCAGTGGAACATCCCGACTCATACATTCCTTCTATTGGATAGACAGGTCTTCGTTTCCTTGGAAGAATTCGCCGAGGGTTCTGGTCTACCAGTTAGGGGGGAGCACTACGAGGAGCTGCTTCCTCCGGACGAATATGTTTTTGCCACCAAGCCAGTGGTGATGGGCCTCACGCCAGAGAACTCCATTCAGCACCAGTTCCCAAGTCTAATAAAGGTGTTGATCATGTATGAGAGCCTCTTCCTTGAATCTGGAGGCCGAAGGGTCAGCTTTGCGGACTTCATTGCTTGTTTTCTTCCCTCGAAGATTTTGTCGCGACAAGGCAAAAAGTTTGCTAAACTTGATGATCCCTTCGGCTTTGGCTTGGACCGTCGACCGATACTGGAAACTGATAAGAAGGGTTTCTTCCTTCCTGACGTCACGATCGTCCTCTTGTCAGAAATCTCCGCTCCGGGCATTGATGAGGAGGCGTTCTTTCTTAGGTTTCTTAGGCTATGGTTGAGTTGGTTCGTGCTCCCTATGCATCCTCGTTACATGAGGCCTTCCGTCTTCTACCCCGCGCATCGCATGGTTGCCGGAATAGAAGTGGCCATCGGGATCGCCGGCTTAGCCCACTTATACCATGGTCTTAACGTAGCGGCGAATACCACTGAACCGGGGATGCATCCTGCCAACTTCCCGATGCATTACTTCACTTCATAGGTGGAGCTGCACGTGCTCGGAGTCTTTGGCATTCACAAGAGACCTTCTTTTTACGACAGATGCCAGTTCCCATGGATAATGCGGCTGGTTGACGCCTCCATCGTGAGTCTGTCACCATGGGAAGCTAGGGGCTTGCTCCTCCATCCGCACACGGTTGGAGATGGTATGTCATTCACAGATAAAGTCTTGACCATCGGCCAGGAAACTTCGAAGGCCGTGTTTCCATTGCGAGACGTTTTTAAAGGAGGGGCCTCTGTGTTGAAAGCCCGGGAGATTCTTCATTTCTACTCTATCAAGTCGGGCTTTCTTGTATTCAGACAAAATGATGCGGCGCTATTCATGAGATACAACCCCTATCGTTTTGCCTAGCAATTGAGTTACAATCAGGGAGTTCCGCTGGAGGCTTTCCTAGTAGAACCTGCTGCCACCGAAGAGGGAATGCGGGGAGTGCTGCATCATTTCATGCGCTTGAATACCGGGTCTCACTTCTTTATCGGCGAACCGAGTTGTGTCCCGAAGGCCCTTAATGTACATGTGGCCTGGTACCAACATGCAATGGGCGCTGTTATCAGGGAGGAGAAGTGACTGCTACTCGACCGCACTGGTGCACCCCGTGCTGGTGATCGAAACGTCCCCTTGAAGTGACGAACCATTGTCCTCCCTCCGCTAAGAGAAGCTGCCGTGATTGAAGTCCCTCACGACAGGCCTAAGCTACCGGTGCCCCGTGCTCCCGTGGAAACGGTGGATGTACTACCGGTGCCCCGTGATTCTATAGAAATGGTAAATATAGCTTCCCCTGAGTCTGGCATGGGTTCAGATATCGGGACTCGTCTTCCCAAAGTGCCCACCAAGCATAAGCTTGTGCTGGTTGCGACTGGAGCTCGCTCGCAGAAGAGGAAGAAGAAGTTGATCCTCTCTATAGACGCTGTACTCGGCATGGAGCCTCATGCTCCTTATAACGAGGGCCTGAGTGAATATGGGACCAACGAAGGTCTATTCGTAGCGCCGGACGAAACTGATCTCGAGGCCGCCATTGCAGCTTTTGTGCTGTCGGCAAGCCAAACAACGGGACTGGCCACCCTCGCGCAATCAAGTAAATATCAGTCGCACCTTCTGCTATTACATTATATTTTTATTATCATGTTTTGACTGATATTTTTCCTTTTGTAACAGGCTTTTCCACTGAAGAGGCTCTAGTGGCTTCCCTTAGGACCTTTGAGGAGGGGAGGGCTCGCGCTTTGCTGGGTATTGGTATTTCTCGGCTCATTGCATCTTCATTCTCCTTTCTTATGGACGATATGACCCCTTCTTTATCTTATCGCAGGGACTACAATGCCAGCCCTGCAAGGTGATGCGGAGATGCTTCCCAGGCCAGCCATCGAAGTCCCGGCCTCCTCTGCATTGCCGAAGGAGGCCTTACTCAAACGACTGATGACGGATGCCTTGATGGCTCCAGAGGTAACCCTTGGCGCGGACGATGACGTCCTATTGATGGAGGCGTCTAGAAGATCCGCTCTGATGGCCCGAGCGGAAAGGAAGCGCAGAATGCGCGCGGCAAGGGAGCGTAGTGCTGCCTTGGCCGCGGGTGCAGGTTCGAGTACCACTACCCCTGCCCCTACTCCTTCAGAGAAATCTCAGGCTGCTTTGTCCACCGCCTACAGAAAGGCATCACGTGCGGCTCGGGAGGCAATCGGAAAACCAACTCAAGGTAACGTGACATTGGGTTCTTTTGTCAAAGTTTTAACTTTCAGGTTCTCATATATCCTATCTTGCAGGGCCGAGTCTTGCCGAAGAAGTGGCGGTAACCACTGAGTTTGGGGTTGCGGTAGAGGAGATAGCCACGATCACCGAACCCGAGGCAGCGGTAGGCGAGATGGCTACAATCGCTGAGCTCGAGGTAGCGGTGGATGAGATGGCTACCATTGTCGAGCTCGAGGTAGCGGGGGATGAGATGGCCACAATTGCCGAGCCCGAGGGGGCAATGGGTGAGATGGCTACATCCGCCGAGCTCGAGGTAGTCACTCTTTCGCAAGAGTTGGGCACTGCCCCGATCGTCACTCTTTCCCCTTGCAGCTCCCTGCCGTTGCCAGGCGCTGCGAGTATCACGACGATTCTCGTGGAGTCGGGGGATGAAGCCATAGGAGGCGAAACCATCCCGATGATGGAGGGTGAAGCAGTCACTACGTCAAGTGATGCCCTTGTGGCGGTTCCGATCGGCGACTCACCAGGTAGACTTTGGGTCATCGCTTTTCTTTTTATTCCGCAATCCCTGTCAATCTTTCCTGACAGTATTTATCTCGTTTCTAATGCAGGCGTGGCGAGCGTTGAGGTCGCGCTACCCGAGGCAACACCATCAGTTACCGCTTTGACGGTGACCCCTCCTCTACCTTCTCTCGTACAATCTCGGATGTTGGAAGGTGCGGATTTGTGACCCATCAGTTTTATTTCTAGGCTGTACAATTTATGTACTGACATTGCATTACTGCGTCCTTGCAGGAGTCCTTTTTGATCACCTGTATCAGGTGCTACACCCACACTTCTCTTTCCAATCAGAGATTATTCCGCCCGCTGGTGTCGATGAGTATCTTTTCTAACCAACGTCCTTTTTTTTGACTGGTAGTCATATTGTTGCTAATTCTTCTTTGTGTTTCTTGTAGCCTTACAAATTGAAGGATGGGACGAGGCTATCGTTGCGCCACCAGTACTCCCAGCTCTGCCCCATGTTGAAGCCGGTATAGTAAACTCTATTGTTCATGTATTTTCTTTATTTCTTGAGCCGATATCTGATTGTGATTTGTTTTTTAGCGGTCACATCGACTCTAGCTCCATTTGAGTCTCGCACCATAATGCCAACCGGCCCTTTTCTCGACGTGCATCCTCGAAAGGCGCCGTGAATAGTCTGCGCATGTTGAGCGACTATATTGAGGAGCTTGACATGGAGACTCCCACATCTGCTGCGGATTTTGCCGCGGAGATTAACTCTATGCTAGCGACGCTCATGAATTTTCCTAGTGAAGGCGTTGTTGAGTCTTGGGTTAATCATTGCAGGGAAATTGAAGCTTTCCAGCATGAGCTCGAAGTTGGACGTCCTGCTCCAGAGGTCCTGGCTGTGAACACCCAGTGAGCTGCATGGGTTGAATAGAGCACTCCCTACTTCCGTCATCTTGAACAAGAGGCGGCCTTAAAATGTAAGGATTATGGAGAAACTTCGAGCGAATCTGCCCAACTGCATGCTCAGATTGATGAGAATGCTGCACAGTGAAAGTTATCTTTGAAGGTCTTCTGCGGTGCATCTCTGACGGGTTAACACTGAGGCAGAAGCTCGACGTCGTCGAGCGGGATGCACAAAATTGTGAGGCAGCTCAGCGGGCCGTCGAAGAACAACTTTTGTCTTACTTGCAGCAACGACCCCAAGTCGAAGCAGAGTTGGCCGCGGCAGCTGATCAAGAAAAGGGGTTGAGGGAAGTGCGCGAGCGGCTGATCGGACTATTGAAAGCGCTTCCCTCTCAATAATTTTATTTTGTACCATTTGTAATTTTGAATAAAATGTATTCATTCTTTTATTCATTCATATGATGTATTTTGTACCCAATTGAATTCATGAATAAAAGATACATTTCTTTCGCAATGTCTTGTGTCATCTCCCTGCTTTCTTCTTTCTTTTGTTATCAGTATGTCACTTTATAAGGTACAGCCGGCAGATGATAGAGTGAGTATCTTGTTTTGGCTTCTTCGAGGGGTAGTGATGGCTTAGGAAGCAGGTTCAGATCTGCCACCTAAGACTTTTCAACTTTATGAGCCTTGAAGGTCTCATAAAGACTTTTCTCCCTACGAGTCGTGAGGATCTTGTAGGTGTCTTTTCTCCTTAGGAGTCGTGAGGATTCCTAAGTGTGTTTTCCCTTATAAGTCATAGGAATCTTATAAGAGAGTTTTCTTCCTTACGAATCGAGAGGACCCATAAGTGTTTAATGAGATTGACGTTATCCGCATTTCACAGCGTCATTGGGTGACGTATTTCCGATGGGGTCATGTAGATAACGTATTTCCGCGACGGGGTCGTATGGATGACATATTTCCGATACTGGGTCATGTGGATGACGTATTTCCGAGACGGGATCATATGAATGACGTATTTCCGAGACGGGGTCATGTAGATGACGTATTTCCGAAACGGGGTCATGTGGATGACGTATTTCCGCGACGGGGTCATATGGATGAAGTGTTTCCGAGACGGGGTCATGTAGATGACGTATTTCCGAGACGGGGTCATGTGGATGACGTATTTCCGAAACGGGGTCATGTGGATGACGTATTTCCGAGACGGGGTCATATGAATGATGTATTTTCGAGACGGGGTCATGTGGATGACGTGTTTCCGTGACAGGGTCATGTGGATGATGTGTTTCCACGACGGGGTCATGTGGATGACGTGTTTCCGCGACGGGGTCATGTGGATGACGTATTTCCGAGACGGGGTCATGTGGATGACGTATTTCCGAGACGGGGTCATATGGATAACGTGTTTTCGTGACGGGGTCATGTGGATGACGTATTTCCGAGACGGGGTCATATGGATAACGTGTTTTCATGACGGGGTCATGTGGATGACGTATTTCGACGACAGGGTCATGTGGATGACGTATTTCCAAGACGGGGACATATGGATGACGTATTTCCGAGACGGGGTCATTTGGATGACGTGTTTCCGCGACGGGGTCATCGTATTTCCGAGACGGGGTCATGTGGATGACGTGTTTCCAAGAAAGGGTCATGCGGATGACGTATTTCCGCGACGGGGTCATGTGGATGACGTATTTCCGAGACGGGGTCATGTAGATGACGTATTTCCGAGACGAGGTCATGTAGATGACGTGTTTCCAAGACGGGGTCATGTGGATGACGTGTTTTCGTGACAGGATCATATGGATGACATATTTCCACGACGGGGTCAAGTGGATGATGTATTTCCGAGACGGGGTCATGTAGA
This sequence comes from Agapanthus africanus, assembly GCA_030015575.1. Lineage (NCBI taxonomy): Eukaryota > Viridiplantae > Streptophyta > Magnoliopsida > Asparagales > Amaryllidaceae > Agapanthus > Agapanthus africanus. The sequence goes on from CM057339.1 coordinate 851,325,722, forward strand.
TGACGTATTTCCGAGATGGGGTCATGTGGATGACGTATCGTCTGTTGTAATGAGAGGAATACTGAGATGATCTCCAGGCTGTTTATGAACCATTGAGACTTGGCACTCTTTCGGATGGAGCCTGGGGGGATGGTATGGTTCCCTCTTTGTTTGTACCCCTGGATTGTATACAAGGGTCGATGTGATCTCACCTGTAGGGCAAAAGTTTCACTCTTTCAAAAAAAAATTTTCTATTTCTTTCCGCGATGCTCTATCATTTTAGCTTTTATATCGCGAAAGTCGCGATTGTCTAATCATTTCGGCTATTTATTTTATTTTTACTCACTGCTTTTTATTGCGAGTTGCCCAATCATTTCGGCTATTTTGCATGCATATATTTTTACTTGCTGATTTTGTTGCAAGTTGCCCTATCATTTCGGCTATTTCGTATGCATGTGTGGCTCTCTAGCTTCTTTGCTGCAAGCTTGGAATTAGACACCGATTTCGGCATCAGCACCGCTACAACTGGGATATTGCCAGGAGCGAGTCATCATTTGCTTCTGTCGATATCGAACAAAGGTGGCTTAGCGAACAGGGATAGGATCCTGTCGACTAAGGCTTTTGACTTCATGAGCCGTAAGGGTCTTATGAAGGTATTTCTCCCTACGAGTCGTGAGGATCTCGTAGGTGGGTTTTCTCCTTAAGAATCGTGAGGATTCTTAAGTGCATGTTCTCTTATAAGTCGTAAGGATCTTATAAGAGTGTTTTCTCCCTATAAGTCGAGAGGACTTACAAAGGTTGTTCACCATGCAAACATATCCATAGTCACGGATGGGACTTTGTTAGGGAAATGTTTATTCGAGCCCGTGAATTGTATACAAGGGTCAGCGTTGAGCCACTTGTAGGGCAGCATTGGAGGTTGTGGTGGTCGCTTAAGAACAGGTTCATATCCTTGTAGCTTAAGACTTGTGAATTTTATGAGCCGTGAGGGTCTCATAAGAGGGTTCTCCTTACGAGTCGTGAGGATCTCGCAAGTGTAATTTCTCCTTAAAAATCGTGGGGATCCCTAAGTGTATTTCTCCCTTGTGAGTCGTAAGGATCTCACGCAGGTGGTTTCTCCTCACAAGGTCGAGAGGACCTTGCAAGTGTCTTTTAACGAGATTGCGCCCTTTCGGGTTTTCACAAAACTCGCGGGCAGCCCTGCTGTTTTTACTCACGGAGCCCTTTCGGGTTTTCATCCGTACCCTTTTTGCTTATGGACATATCGTTTTTTTATTCTCTTTTTTTTCTTTTATCTTTTTTTGTGTCAGCCTTGGGATGCTGCAGTCCACAGTAGTTTATCGACGTCTCGGCCAACAGCTAGTTTTAGGACATATTGGTCCATCGTTAGTTTAAAGACATTTCGGTCCGTTGTTAGTTTAAGGACGTTTCAGTCCAATGTTAGTTTTAGGACATTTCGGTCCGTTGTTAGTTTTAGGACATTTCGGTCCGTTTTTAGGAGGCCGGCTACTAATTACAAAGTTTAGGCTTAGGAAGATAGAGAGCGGACATAGTCGTCGTCGTTTATCATTGACTTAGGCCGCGACTCGTCAAGCGTAGTACTTTTTCAGGAAGCGACCATTTATTAGCCTGAAAGGTCTTTCACCATGCATGTCCCTGAGTAGATAGGCCCTACCCTGGTAGACCTTGTCTATGATATACGGGCCTTCATATTTCGGCTCGAATTTCCCCCATTTGGCATGATTGGGGATCATAGGTCTTTTGACCACTAGTACGAGTTCGCCTTGGCTGAATGTTCTCGGCCTAGTCAATCTTTCGTATGAGTGCGTCATCTTCGCTTTGTAAGCCTCCAGGTTTTGTTGCGCTATGAGCCAGGTTTCATCAAGGGCATCGAGCTCCTCAAGACGAAGGTGAGCATTCTCTTCGTCCGTTAGCTCGTAATGAACTACCACTCGTAGAGAGGGTAACTCTATCTCGAGGGGGGGTACCGCTTCTGTACCAAATACCAATGCGTACGGCGTTGTGTTCGTGGCCGTTTTGAACGTAGTTTGATACGCCCAGAGAGCTTCATGCAGTCTCTCATGCCAGTCCTTCTTATTTCGAGACACCGTCTTTTTCATGATCTTTGTCAAGGTTTTGTTGAAAGCCTTAGCTAGACCGTTAGCTCGGGGATTATAGACCGAAGAGTATCTCCAATCTATATTATGCTGTTGTGCGAAGCGGCTGATCTTGTGGCTTCTATAGACCGGCCCGTTATCGGAGATAATCCGTCGTGGAGTTCCAAACCGATAAATGACGTGCGTCTTGAAGAAATGGAGGATATTCTCCATCTTCACTTCCCTCAGCGGTACTGCTTCTGCCCATTTGGAGAAGTAATCAGTTGTCGCCAAAATGAATCGATGTCCTCTGGACGATACTGGTTCGATGGGGCCGATTATGACAGTCCCCCACATTTCGAACGGCCAGCTAGCCACTGTTGGATGCAGTGGATTTGGATGCTGATGGATAAAGTCCCCGTGAATCTGGCACGAATGGCACTGCTTTGCGTATTCGAGGCAGTCTTGGATCATCGTGGGCCAATAATAACCCATCTGTTTGATCTTCAGCTTCATCTTCGGGCCGGCTTGGTGAGAACCGCAGAGTCCGTCGTGAGTTTCTTGGACGACTCTCTTTACCTCTTCAGGTCCTAGGCATCTTAGCCACAAAGAATCGAACGATCTCTTATACAGAGTATCATTGACGAAGGCGAAAGACAGAGCTCGTTTCATAAGTTGATGTCTTGAGGACGCATTTTTAGGTATTCGATGGGATTTGAAGTAGTCTATAAAGACTTCCCTCCAATCCTCAGCCTTTTCTTGGTCTATTATTTATAGGGCCGTTTGGTCGGTCGCTCCTTTTTCTTCGGACGATTCCGGAGATATTTCTGCCGGTGTAAGAACCCGACGGCTTTGTACAATGATCTTCACATCATCGAGATTCCCGTCGGCCAACTCTTTACCGAACTTAGCTAGTGCATCCGCCTTACTATTTTCCGCACGCGGTATACTTTCCAACGTGTAGGAAGGAATTTGAGTCAGCAGTTGCTGTACTCTCCCACCGTACTTCACCAACTCCGGCTTGCATATTTGGTAGTCGCCGTTTATTTGACTAACGACCAGCTGGGAGTCTCCGTATATGAGGAGGTTTTCAATTCCCATGTCGATGGCGATCTCGAGACCTGCTATCAAAGCTTCGTATTCGGCTTCATTGTTTGTCCTCGGGTCTGTTAAGGAGAAGGAGAAGCGCATTAGCCCTCCTTATGGAGTTACGAAGATGAGGCCTACCCCCGATTTGATTATAGGGGTGCTTTGTTTGCGCTTCTTCATGGAAGACACTCCATCAAAATAGAGTTTCCACCGGGTATCATTCTCTCTTCTTTCCCCGTCGATCGTGTCAAACGCGTGTTCGTCTGGCAATTCGTAGTTCAAGAGAGAATCGGCAGGTATCGGATGCTCAGCGAGGAAGTCAGCGATGGCTTGGCCTTTCACTTCCTTAAGAGGCCGATAAGTTTTGAGAATTCCATCAAGAGGAGGGCCCATTTAGCGAGACGTTCTGTTAGTATGGCCTTCGACATTAAATACTTGAGAGGATCCACTTTTGATAAGAGATGGACCTCATGTGCCAATGCATAGTGTCTGAGCTTCGTTATTGCGAAGATCAATGCCAGGCATTGTTTTTCAATGGGAGAGTAATTGCTTTTTGCCCCCAGGAGAACTCGACTCAAATAGTAGAGAGCTCTTTCTTTCCCTTGGTCATTCTCTTGTGCCCATAGCGCGCCTAAGGAACCTTCGAGGGCTGTTGTGTACAGGACGAGAGGTTTTTCCTTGACGAGAGCAGCCAGCACTGGCGGATTCTACAGGTACTGCTTGATTTCGTCCAGCGCGCTTTGGCATTTGCTATCCCAGATGAACGGGGTTCCCTTTTTCATCAGGTGACTGTAAGGACGACACTTTCCTGAGAGATTGGCTATAAATCGCTGGATATATGCGAGCTTCCCTTGGAGAGACTGCAATTGCTTGAGAGTCCTTGGGGGAGGCATTTCCATAATCGCCTTGATCTTTGACGGATCTATCTCGATGCCTTGGTGTCGGACGATGAATCCCAGGAATTTGCCTGAGGACACTCCGAACGTGCATTTGAGAGGGTTCATCTTCAAGTTGTATTGCCGGAGGCGCTGAAACACGATCTTCAGATGCTCTAAATGCTCCTCGTATGATTTGCTTTTCACCACAAGGTCGTCGATATAGAATTCGACGATTTTATATATGGGGTCATCAAAGATCTTCGTCATGGACCTTTGATAGGTGGCACCGGCGTTCTTTAGACCGAAAGGCATCACCTTGTAGCAGAATATACCCAAAGGGGTCCGAAAGGCAGTATGCTTCTGATCTTCAGGATGTATCTTTATCTAATTGTATCCTGATGAGCCATCCATGAAGGAGAAAACTTCGTGAGTGGACGTATTATCTATCATCAGCTCAGTGACTGGTACTGAGAAGTCGTCCTTTGGGCAAGCTTTGTTGAGATCCCGAAAGTCCACACATATGTGCACCGTCCCATTCTTCTTCATCACTGGGATAATGTTGGCGATCCAGTCAGGATACTGAACCTTTTAGATGAAGCCAGAGTCGATTAGCTTCTTAACCTCGGCATTGATGCTCATCTTAAGCTCGACCCGCATTCTTCTCGGCGCTTGCTTGATCGGCTTGACGTCCAGAGATATCGCCAATTTGTGCACAACAATCTCTAGATCTAATCCTGGCATCTCGGAATAGTTCCATGCGAAGCAATCTTTATGCTTCATGAGCACGTCTTTTAGCGTAGCCACCCTTTTTTCAGACAACAGCTCACTGACGAACGTCGGCCGCGGGTCACTTACCGTCCCCAAATAAATTTTCTTGAAGTTATCTGCAGTAGTATGTATTCCATCTTCCAGCTCTTTTGGTGCCGGTGGAAATTCTAAGATTACCTCGTCATCATTGTTTTCGAAGCACCGGAGGAGGTCATCCATATTCTCGGGCTCTTCCTCTGACAACATTATCATATGACAAGTACGATATCATTTCCAAGACCGATGTTGATCTGGTTCTACTCTCGCAGCTTTGGGTTCATGCTTCTGCGGCGGGGTTACCCTCCAGCTGCTAGATTGAGCGAACCTGCCTTGCTGATACTGGTCTTCTACCCAGTCTTTAAATGTGAAACAGTCTTCGAGAGGATGTCCTATTGCCCTGTGATAGGAGCAATAGTCCGGGTGAGAGACTTCGCCTACTTTCTCGGGGTACTTGGACTCCGGGAGCGTCATCATCTGATGTTTTATGACAAGATCAAATATCTTTCTTGTCTTGTCTTGTCTTGAGGAAAAGAATATGCTCGACGCATCTTTTTTATAAGAGACGAATCCGGACTGCTCGATTCCTGACCGCGTGGCTTCTTGGACCCGCTTTGTCGCTGTCGAACGCCTTTCCTGTTCTTTGGTTTGTTTCTGCCTCTGCGTCGGGTCTTTTGTACAACGGGCTGACAAGGAGGAGCATTTTCATTTTTCATAGCCTGCTGAAGGAGGCGTTGTGTCCTGGCTTTCTCGTAGATGGACATTTCACGATTATGGTCATCTCGAACCTTTTGACCTGCTTCCCTTATAAGCTTGTCCATTTGTTCTTCGAACGACGGACTGGGCATTCTCACGGTGGGAGCTCTTTCTGGTTCAGGGTTAGCATCTTCCCATAGAGCATCTCCTTCTTCATCAAAGTCATGTATGACGTAGCAGTCGCGGAGTAGCTCCCATTTCTTAGATTGAACATACCCAAGCCCGGTCGTTTCCATTCTTCCGTTGGGCAACTTTTGTTGAGTTCCGGAAACGTTACAGATCCAGTTATAGAATCGTGCTTGTTGCGCAGTTTGCTTAAGGGGTACACCTTGGCATCTCAAGAGTCTCTTTAGTCCGTCTGTGTAATATCTGGGCAAACGGATGTGCTGGAGCCTGTCAAGTGTAGAATTTGCACCATGGCAGATTTCTTTCTTCACTTTGGTTTCCCCGGATCGGTAAAATAGGATTGCCTTTTCACCTTTTCACGTGGGAGGGACGTAGAATGTCTGCAGTTCTTCCACACTGTAGGTATCAAGCGCGTCTAGTTCTTTATGATGCTTGGGCAGAACCATGGCAACTTGCAAACTTTGATCTTCATCAGCGAAGGTTTGTATTGATAGCCAAGCAGAGAATACGGCATTGACCTCATCTTCCGAGTCGCTGCCGAAGATCAACATAGGAGCGGATGGTCCCGGCTTGTTGCACTGGGGCGGACCTGAGTAAACTACTTCTTCTTCCTCCTCAGTATCACTCCTGAAGACTGGAATAGTGGTGATAGCTTTGTTCTTGTCCTCCGGTTTGCGACATCTTTCTGTGTCTTCGAAATTAGGCAGGAAGTATTTGGCATCCTCATATTTGCGGACTTCATTCATGGAGAATAGGTTTAGCTCTCCTGTCATGGTATACTCGAGACCATCCTTGAAATACTTCATACACTGATGTTGTATAGAAGGGATGATATTGTACTCGTGTAACCAGGGCCGGCCGAGCAAAGCATTGTAGCATGTCTTGGCGTCAATGACGTGAAATTTAATGTCCATGACAAGCGGCCCAAAGCGTAGTGTCAATATCGCAGACCCAAGCGTCCGTGATGACTAAGAGTCGAACTCGGATATAGTGATTTTGTCGCGAGCGAGGTGCTGAACGCTCATGCAGATTTCCTTTAGCACCCTTACGTTAAGGAGGTTGACGGAGGACCCATCGTTGACCAGGATTTTTCCTATCTTGATGTCATGACAGTATCCGGAGACATATAGGGGACGGTTGTGCTCGCATGTCCCAAGGAGGAGATCTTCATCGCCGAAGGTGATATCGGTTATGTGTACTTATTCCAGCCCGTCCTTCATTTTTTCTTCGGTGAGGAAAGTTTGGAATTGCTCGGACTCTTGCAGTGCCTTGATTAAAGAATCTCTCGCTTTTTTGGATAACAGGAGGGCGTCGAGAATGCTTACCTGCGAAGGTAGCTTTCTCAAGTGTGCCAGAACGTTGTAGTCCACCTTACTTTTCTTTGGCGGCTCCTTGGCTGTCAGCTTTTCGACGGCTTAGTCATCAAGGATGATATCCTCAGGGACTTTTTCTTTTCCCATATCTTTTCTATTTGACCCACTGTTCGAGGGCCCAAGATTTTTTTCAGGCAGTGTGCGATTACGCAGCTGAATGTTCTCGCAGTTCTTCGGTCCTTCCTCTTTTCCCGAGGTGGATTCTTCGAAGAGAGGGCCAAGAGCTATTTCTTCATCAGAATCGCTCCCAAAGGTGAGAACTTGCGATCCCTCATAGTCAACCATGTGGCAGTTGCCGGCAGTTCTTTTGTGTTCCTCGGTCGTATTTCTTCGCTCCCGACGAGCTTTGCGTTTCATCCACTTGAAATGTTGCTAGTGAGCAACATATCCCTGCCACCATCTTTTAAAAGCATTGCACTCTTCGGTGAAGTGAGAAATCTTTCGATGATATAAGTGTAAGTGCACGAGGGCGCCCCGGCCGTCAATCCGATGCCGAAAACGTGGAAACAAAAACTATGCAAACTATCAAACCGGCACCACCGCGCACTAAATATCAGGATCGGGCCATTAACTTAGCTACTAGCAAACTAGAAAAGAGTAGAGAAGCTATACCAAGCGATCCGTGTCCTTCGGTCTTCGTCTCCACTCCGATCTCCTCACGAAATCTCCGGTCGTCGCCTCCTCGTCGAAACGGCACCACGTAGCCGGGTTCGTATACGGGCTCCCACCTCTGGACCGAGACAACTCGGACACGAAGTTGGCTAGCCGACGTGTCCAAGGAATGCTGTAGACTAGTGTAGAAACTTTGTCTCTTTGAGGTCTTGAAGTTGCCATGATAATATGGAGGCAAAAAGAACTTTGGAGTGATGTCAAGCAAAAATGGGATGTATCAATTTCCCTCATCAAAATGAAAACCCCCCACCCTCATCCAATTGTGTCCGGCCCCATAAAAGATGGTGGTGAGAAAAAGAATCAATAATCAAGAGAAGAAAAAGTAAGCCAAAAATGAGAAGAAGAAAAATGGTCACACCATTTCACATCTCATTTAATCAAACAAACTCTCATCTCATAAATGCTAGGATTGATTCAAAAGAAATCTCATCATGATGGAAGCCACAATCACAATAAACCCTCTCCACAAATATTATTTGCACACTTGCAAATAACCCCCTCCATCGAAAAGTCCGGCCGCAAAGCAACAAAAGAAAATTGACCGGAACGGAATGCAAACTGGCAACTTCAGAAAACTGATCCCGTAATAAATTACAGGAAAACCCCGCTACAGCATATACATGCCCGCATTTGTGTTCCCACTGAACACAAATGCAAAGAGACAAAACTACAATGTCTAATACTAGGATCCGGCTTAAACCAAAGCCGGCTAGTAAAAACCGTCCGATCACGATCCATGCAATACCGCACGTATCTGATCGAACCCTGCCATATCTCCATACGGCCTCTACAGCGTTTAGCCCGAAACTTGAGTAACTGTGTGTGTGGGGAACTCTAAAGACTCGTCAATACTATGGCTGTGGATTTAACCACTAGCACGTCAGAGGTATTAGCCATACATGACGGGCTACCAGCTATTGACCAAAAGGGACGTCGATGAGCGAACTCATCCTGACACCCTACTGAGCCTGTCAGTGACAATATCCGTACAGTCCGGTCCGTTCGTCTATGAGCATCGCATGGCGGGCCTAGGGGTTGGTAAAAGTCAGACCCCCAAAAGCGGTACAAGTCATGTCGGAGTGTAGCCCAGAACACCCTGAGATACTACTGGAATACCTACCAGTAAATCTCCTGCCTTGGCCAAGGACTTTTCATGTACTGGCTCTCCTAGACACAGCGCGACCTCACCCCCAATACCGGGAGAGACGAACCCCTGCAGATCCGCTCACTGCCTCCATATGGCTCGGGACTGTACCCAACTAAAACCTGTTTGCACGTCTCCTTTGAGCGTGGTAGGGTAGTAATCTAAGTACAGTGGGAACTCACACGAGGCAAATGACGATCTCAGGTCGATGAACTAACCTGTACACATGTCACCTGGGAGCTGCTATCTGACATCTGGTATAATCCCAACTAGCAGGTTCCCGGCGAGTCCTGTCCGGTGTACTCATAATCCAATGAGCACCTGTATACATCTTAGGTGAACCAACTGACACCAGTGGCTTGTGAGACTGGCCACCGCCCCTCGTCGGGGTCTCGACTGTATACACTAGTCTACTCTGGAGAATCGATGCCCTGTCTCGAAACTCCCACGACTAGGGACCTTTTAAGGATGTGCTTATAGACTCCAGCTCCCACGTATATGATCGCCCTCATACTGCTGGTAGTCAAGCAAGAATCCTAGGGGCTTTATCAACGTGCAATATTGGCTTGTAAGGTCACCTAAAGCAGTACACGATGATAAAGATAAACCAGATAGCATACTATCATCTTGAGTAAGACTGTCCTACCGGGATAGGTCTTCCATCAATCATTGCAATCACGTGCCTGTGATCCAATAATTGACTTTGAGGGCACTATCTCCAACAATCTCCCACTTGCACTCAAGGCTAATTATTGCGATGTCGCGTACTCACAGCCCGTGTGATACCGAACACCCAACTCCTCTACTAGTCAGTCTCACAAAGATCGTCTGCGAAACTATTGCGTTCGAGGAATAGCCTCAGTGAGTGGATCCGCTCTGAAGTTTCTTTCTATGTCTCTCTATATCTCAAGTTCGCAGAGAAAGCGATCTCCCAAAATGAGCAATACCTGTCTTAGAATGTCTGGATGTCTGATGGGACCTAGCTCATAAATGAACTCCAAATCCAAACTTCTTAGACTGTATCGACAACTGAACTTAATCAGTATCCTGCGCCATGCCTCCCTCAGTATCTGCCTGGACTATCTGTCCAAAATACTGCCCTTCGTCAGAGAGAAAACTATAACTCTGACAGTCACTCTGTCATCCAGGTCACCTTGGAAGCCTGGAATGATAACCGTCTCCTCAAGGAGGCTGTTGTTATCATATACCTAGAACATCCACTTATGTTCTAAAACTGCTTCCTAATGTTTCTCCAGGATTGGATCAATATCAACTTATTGCATCTACCGCAAGAACAACATCTGGTGTGGTACTTGACATCTCATGATTGACTCAATTGCCTAAGCAAGTGATCTGCCAATCATGCACATCCCTCTCTTTTTTACTCTGTAGGACACCTTTAGGGAGGGTGACTCCATCACCTGCAGGTACACTACCGTGCCAGGAGTCGTCCATTCTAAATACTCATAGAATGCTGTCAAAGTACCCAGATTGGGAAACTATCCAAATCTAGATCTAATACCATAGATCCAGTAACCAGAATGTCTGATATAATATCCAAGTCCTATGTGGAGAAACCTCTGTATGACAACCAAAGAATAACCGATCGCAGTATAGGAATATCACTTCCTACTCTATGTATGTCATCAAATACCAGGACATCACACCCTACTATCTTCTTAACAGATCCATCCCTTATTCTGATGAAGTCAAACCCATAACTGTCACATCAGAAATAGATGATCTATCTCCGCTATATCTGCTTTAGTCTATAAATAGACATAAGCCATCTGTCCACCATGCTTCCGCTGCTCCCACTGACCACGATAACCCTCTGGCAGAGTCATATACATGTACACTTCTAAAGCAAGTTTAGAATGACGTTATACTCATCCTCTTGCCGGGTTTCACAGTCTGGAACAACAGCAATGGCAAGTATGGGTAAACAAGAACCTCCCTGTTATCGTCTTTGAGGCTACTGGAGTACCTCTCGGGTGCCTGAGGTTACCCACCATATCTGCGGAGTGGCCAATGGAATGTCAATCCAGATTGAATCTTTAGGTTCTTATCAAATTTTCCGTAATCGTTTGCGGTTCTGGAATCACTTCCAGTTCTACCATACTCCCACTACAGTTTTCTGAAAAAATCCATTTCTTTTAAAATCGTGGCGAGTTAAGAACAATATCACTATTGATCTTCCAGATGGTAGAAAGTCAACCCTCGTCATAGCCCGGGTCAACCCACAAACAGCCATTACGGAAACGTGCCTTGAGTTATCCAGAGTCTGGTTTTAAGCATAAGCCGGACAACTCCCCGTACCTTAACAATGTCAAGATATGAACTGTTCTATATCCAATACAGAAACATAGGCACTGATTTAATTGAACCAGATTCAAATCATGCAGCTGTCTCCAGTGCATGTCAAGTAAATGGAGAGAGGCTGATCAGCGTTACTCAACTTAGGAGTGCTTCCAATTATGAGTAACCTGAAAAAGAAGCAAGTTCTCTTAATCATTACTATCAACTGAATACCATACACAAGTATCTACATCTTCGATCACCTTGAAGAATTCCGATACTTGCAATATCTGGTTCTCTACTTTACTCTTATACCTATAACTTCTCAAAACTTAGACCCTATGTTTCTAAGAAACACCTGTCTAAGAACTAGAGAAGTCATAAGTAAACTGAATATGGTACGAGGACCAACCCCTCTGTCCTAATGGACACTGGACAACATACAATACTCTGTATAAGTCCCCTAAGTCTAATAACTCATTCCCTGTGTGTCGTAGGTTGAAAACTGTACTTATGGTTAAGAAGAATTACACCGCTGTTTAATGCTCCTTACCTAACCATCCACTGATATAGGTAAATGTCATAGACATAATTTCAAAAAGGTATATCTCAGTCTATAAAAATAGACGTACAGATATATCAATTTGAAATTGGTGCATAACAGCGGATATTCAAAACCAAATATTTGCTGTCCGGCAAACAGCCCAGGTGATTTCCTCAAATATCACCAATTACAACGAATTCCGATATGATGAGGATGATCACCCAATTCCCAATAACTCACTCCCACTCATCATCTGTAAAACCATACAGATGTGAGAATCAAACCTGGTAAATACATACCCTGGAGCTAGTGTCTAATCGGGAAATCAGTTTTCTTTTAACAGTACACAGTGAAACTGAAACACTGAAATGTTTCGTAGGGGTATCCTGGTATTCCTAGTAATGCTTCTTCCATTATCCAGATTCACAACTGTAACCGTATATTTCTTTGCCACATCTCCAAATCCCTTTATTTGCTTTTAGTCATTACCTTCTACACACCCCTTTCGGCCAATTGGTTTTCTTCCTTCCCTACCGTTCGGCACCAGCCTATGGTTTGGAAGAAGACTATCCAATAAGCATAATGGGTGTACTGTCCGAATCCTAGGAGCACTCGCAATGCGAGAGAAGGTGAAGATAAAAGACAACCGAATAAGCCTTATTCCTATTTCTCCTGAACCAAAATCCATCCCCGAACTGGAATAAGTTCCTTTCGAGTTCGTATATAACCATACGATGGAGTATCCAATAAACTGAGGATCTTCATAGTGATACGGAGTGTTCTGGATAAATACAAAGGTGAAATGGGAGTGGTAATGAAATACTTGGTTTTGGTCGTGAATAGCAGTCGCAATTTACTTTTCCCTCCTTCTAATCCCTTTCTTTGTCTTTATATAATACCTTTTGTACACCATCATTAGGCAAATTGGTTTTCTTCATTCCCTACCGGTCGGCACCTGCCTATGGTTTGGAAGAAGACCGTCCAATTTGCGTAATAGGTGTACTATCCCCTAATCTAAGGGGTACTCGCAACCTGAGAGAAGGTAAAAAGAAAAGACAACTGAATAGTCCTATTCGTTTTCTCCAGAACCGAAAACCATCCTCGAATCTGGAACAAGTTCCTTCGAGTTCGTATATAACCATACGATGGTTTTGTCCAATAGAAGTGGACGTTCGTAGTAATACAGGGTGTCCTGGAGAAAAGGGTAAAAGTAGGAGTGGCAATGAGGTCTGCAACTCTGACAATCCAAAAGCCAGTCTTATAAAAAGGTTCGGTCAACTTGGTCACTGAGTCATAGTCTAGGGTCGGGGCAAAGGTCGCTGCCAAAGAGAGAGAGAAAAGAAACACTCAGCGTGCACTCTAACCTAGATCAGAATGGTTATCACTTTATCTAATCTGGAAACCTCCCACTGTAACCTCAAATTCTTCTCTAAACCCAAAAGAAGAATTAGTCGGGATCACCCGAGGAGTAAACCAACTCATCAGTGGGAATCGGGATCCAACTATCATCGCATGATAATGTGACGGAATCCGCTCACGGTATCACACTCCAGAAGGTATGCGCATATCTGGCAAGTTTCAGTTTCTTTAGAAACTCCCGATGTGATTTTTGCCCCATGCTCTTATGACCTTGACTATGGCCAACAAATCATAAGTCACATGTCAAGTTCTACCCGTCATTGTCCAGGTTGATTTGAACCCACCCGTACAAGCCCTTGACTGGGGCCAACAAGGCTTTACGACTGTCCCAAACCAACGCATCTATCTATGCAACAGAAAGGTAACAAGCAGCTACCATACACTATGCCTTGACTATGGCCAACAAACATAGCATGAATACTACGTGCTACCCGTCTGAAATGACGGAGGGCTAAGAATGGTTTCTGGTGAAAACCTTTAACGTGATGAACTTGATATCGTTGAAGGAATGGATATGTAACGTTTTCAAAATAATAAAATATGATTTTTAGGAATTTTATAATTTAATATTGTTTTAATGGATATTTTAATATTCTGGTATAATTAAATACAAATAAATGGGGAAAAATTATGGAAAATTCTAAAATAGGGTATTTTATGGAATTATGCCATTTTAAAGTTTTTAAGATTAGTTATATGCTAATTTAGTGCTAATCGCGATTAAAAATCGCTAATTGGACTTTTAGCATTTTTGTGCAAAAATGTGCACATATCGTTTTCCACACTTATTACACTTGTGTTACATTTCTATTGCCATGGTTGTTCATTTGGGTTCACTATTGGAGTGAGAAGAAAGAGAAAAGAAAAGAAAGAAAAAGTAAGTATAATGATGAGAGAGAGAGAGAGAGTAGTTGCTTTTGACTTTTTGAACCATACCCATCATCTCCTCACACCCATTTCTCTCTCCCCTCTCATGGAGCTGCTGCTGCTGCTCCTGCTCCTGCTCCCTCTCATTTCCCTCCCCTTCACTTCATAGATCCCTCTCATTTCCCTCACCAAAACCCCATTCCCATTTCACAAAACTTGCTCCCAAGCTCACTAGCTACACATTGAACCTAGCAAGATTGGATTTGGAGCACTTTGAGCAACTTAAGAATTTTCTTGAGTTGCCAAAGAAGGTAATTTCTGCCCCCCTAGTTTAGTATTTCAATTCTTATTGCATCAATTATAGTTTCATGTCGATATAGTGTAGTTTAATGGATTTGTGAAACTTCAAGTTAGGGTTTATGTGAGATCTGAAATTAAAGATGAAATTGAGGATTGTGGTGACCTTAGAACCCCTTGTGTGATGTTAAATTGGACCCTAACCTGAACTAGAAACCAAAATACGGATTTATGAGACAATGTCGGAGAAAAACTGTAAATCTGTGATCATATTTGAGAATTTGCTATCACCCCGAGACCCCAAAAATAAAACTGAGTTGACAGTGAGATGTGCAGGCACCATGGAACCACCACACTAAACCCTAGCCCCCAACTCCAAAGTACGACCGCCGATAAATTCCTTCTGGCCGCAAATTGCGGCCAGAGCAGGAGGGAATTGTCTCGATTTTTGTGCATGGCCCTATTTCCTCTAGTCTTGACCCTGGGTATGTCTAGTTTTGACTGTTTCCAGTTAGGGTAAAATCTGGGTTGATTTTCCTATGTTGGCACATGATTTACGACTTGATTTAGCATGGATTTTGGTATTTGGTGATTCGTTTCTATTGGGTGGCGTTTGGACGTCAACGACAAGTGGATATTGATCGTGTTTGCATGTGAGACGATAGGTTTTACCTATCCCAGTAGCGTGTGCTATTTTGGTTTCCGATGTGATTTTCATGTGCTTTAGCATTGTGATATACTTGTAGGTACCCTACGTGATGTTGAGGCAAGGAAGATGAAGATGGCGACATCGGCACCAACACATGAGAAGCAAGGTGAGTAGATTTATATCTACGGGGAGAAGTCGGGTGGATGGCGTATAGCACCCCCGCAGTCCGTGGTGATATATACGAATACGTATACACACATATATTTATTATGTGTTGTTAGGATTATTGATGGTAATAATGGATTATTGATGATAAGGATGTATTGGTTTAATATAGTGCGAAACCCTAGAGTAGGGGTTGCACACCCACACATACACGTACACATATACTTGCATGCATTCTTTCATTTATCTGTGCGTATTTCGAGGTGTATATCTACACATGGGTATGGGACTATGTGTTCATATACGGGATTGAGATGAGTCGATGAGTTTGAGTTGAGGCCGTGAGATCGGCGGTATGACAGAGTTCGTATTTGAGATGCGACATGATGGTTTTGGCGGGACCTTGGGCATGTGTTTTACCCCGCATTCATGTTTATATAGATGGTATCGATGGTACTAGACTTAGGTTTGTACCCTAGATTATGTGATATGATGGTAGTGACACCTGATATGTGATGAGATGAATGCGATATTGACCCGTATCCAGCTATTGGGATGCCGTACGACGATTTATCGTACGAGCTTTATATTGATGTTAGATCCGCACTCATGACTCAAGGATGCTATATGATATACTGTATTGTACGTGATACTATTGATGCGAGATCACCGACTATTGTATATTTATATGTATATTGACTCAGATTTAGGTGGTTTCCTTACCCCTGCCGATTGACTTGATAGTTGGTCCCATAGTGCGCATAGTAGGCGTTAGACTAGACCGAGTCCTACCTATTTCAAAACTAATGAATCGGGAATATTTTAAAGATAGGCAAAAGGGATTCTACGGATATTTTCAAAATGACACATCTTTTCTTAAACACCGTAGCCCTTATTTTACTAAAAACCCCGGTTCGTCATATTTCAAAAGGCAAGGCTGCATGATATATTTATTGAGGTGGTTTCTTCACGGTTGCGTTGAGTACTCTATTCCGTATATTCATGCCATTTGCATTGCATTGCTTGCATTTATTGATATATTACAGTCATGCTGCTAGGACACCAGCACTATTATCGATGATGCGTATGTTCCACGTCCACTTGTTTGCCGGCTCACACACTTCATCATCGATAATTGCCATGTCACTACACTGTAGTACTGTTGCATTCAGGATATGATTCTTGCATGACAGACTGATATGCTTACATTTCTTTTACATGTCGCATGCATCATGCTTTTTGATTATACGCATTGAGATATGTTGTTTCCATGATATTTCTGGATTTGGGAACCGTGGGTATTCAAAAGAGAATATGAAATTGTTTTAAAAACCCGGTTACCCTTGATATGATATTTCAGTGCGTCCACCATGTGTTTTCTCGGTGCTGAGAGCGACATGTGAAACCCGATTCGAGGAGGCGGATGAGGCCGATTGCGGGTACATGGTGGACCCGGTATGGTACCCCGGGGCGAGAACGGTTTCGCTGTGTAGTAGACGGTGAGCCTGGCAGAATGACTACTACCTACCGGTAATTGGTTGGACCTGGCGGTTATCCGGAGGATACTGACCAGAGTCGATAGATGGATATGGGCGTACTGTCGGGGCCGAGGGCCGATACCGCAGACAGAGCCCGTGGGCCGATCCGGACTGACGGAGCCCGATATATGAGGATTTACGTGCCGATACCGGGCACAGTTTTCATGATGTTTTCGAGTGTCGATGCTGGGCACTCCGGTTCCATGACTTTGACGTATCGCGAGGGACACTGATGGGTTATATCCTCATATTCCCATGCACATGCTTTATGATATTTACATGCATGATGGTTATTGTCATTGGGTGACGAGTGGACGGGATCCACGTACATGCAGATTTGATTACATTGATCATACCTCACATTTATGATATGTTATTACCTGAGGCATTGACACGAGCACTTGGCACTACACTCATGTATAGAGATTACTTTGCCAGTTTAGCATGCTTCAGGTTTATTCATATTGAGGTTTTTATATCTGATCGTATTGACCTAGGATGGGTCATACATTCGATCTCTGCTTGTAGATATTTTCTATTCACGAGTTGGCAACTCACCCCCGTTGTGCCACAGTTCTTGCAGGTTTTGCCGTACAGATTCCATAGCGGCATTTCTGGCACACCGCTTCCTTATGGGTGACTTGCTTGGATAGGTGGGTTCTTTTGTATCAGAACCGCCATTGTACATGTATTATTCATTGTATCTAGAATTCCATCAACCAAAACTTGTTTATTGTTTCAGACTTAGAAAACAGTGTTGTATTATTTCGACCTTAGAGTCACGCTTGTTGTATTACGGTTTTCTGGCTGTTTTGAGTTTCTTTTTGGGTTTGATCCTCGCCCTTTGGCGTTGTATATTATTATTATTATTATTATTACTTGCGTGGTTGTGACCGTCGATTGACGAAGAGCTAGCTCCCGGTTGGGGATGCCTTTTATCATTTCATATACATTGTTCTTGTTGTTCCCCGTTCGGGGCCAGTTTTACAAAGGAAACTCTGCCGAAATTTTCAGGAAAGGTTGCACATTTTAAAAATGCATATTCAGCTTAGTTATTTAAAAACTTGATTTTTGAAACATGATTTCTTTACTTCTTAAAACCAGTTTTCCTTATATACTTTTTAAATGGTTTTAGATTTCGGGGCTTTTGGCTTACTTGGATCAGATGGGGTCCTATAGACTTCATATGGTTCAAGGGCTAGTCACGTGCTCTTTCGGGTCGTGACAAAGTTGGTATCAGAGCGCTAGGTTAACCTTGGATCGAGTCTAAGTTTGACTATGTGGAGCCTAGGGCGTTTATATATATGCGGAACTTAGGCTTGACCTTACGGAACTTAGACTTAGTCGAGGGGGTATTATACCCGAACTTTCGTCGTGTAGGATGACCCTTGGTTGATGGAATAGGTGACTTCAGTAGAGTGACGTACCATGGGTATGTTCCGCGGCATACTTACGACATGCCACTCCGCTTAAGAAACCTTAGGATGTACATTTCCTTGCACAGTATTATATTCCTTCCTATGATCTATCCTCATCGATACTGGTTATGATTTTGCTGCCACGATTGCACTGGCAGAGTGAGCTACGGCTCGAGTTGCGTCAGCATGAGCTCGTCGTGGATGAGGACTGACCAAGGCGTGTTTCCTGAGACTTACGATTGCATTGAGAGGCGTCGTCTAGTTGTGTTTTCACGCCATGAGCGTTTGATAAGCCGCTTTCACTAGATTTCTCGGACGTTCCGATTGGTACTAGAGGATCAGATTACTGCTACAGGCCAGCCAGATGTGATGACCATTGATATATCGCTTAGTCATGATGATTGAGGCGCTGTTCAGCGTACGGACGGATGAGCCAGTTGTTGCTGCAAATGACGAGATATCACCCAGATGGTTGGAGCTACTGCAGCTTGAGCATATACTGAGAGATTGATGGTGAGTCGCTAGTCACCCGAGGATGAATGACTAGGACATATGGTTCGTTCGCTTACCCCGATGCGAGGTCATCAGATAGATTGACTCCAGCTAGAGGCGACTTCACGCAGGCTTGTTGAGAGTCGATAGAGACGGTCGAATGTCAGGAACCCATTTTCCAAGTTTAAAGTATTCGGAAAGATATGCAAGCGATTCTATGGACCCTCTAGAAGAATGAAACCCTAACTCGACTTAATGACCGTGTGAAAGCCTTTGATCCTGAGGGTTTGCGGCAGTTCCACGGCGCCATTAGTGAGGCTTGGATTTTCCCTTCTACGGCTGGACCACCGATGCTGTGGTATGTACTCGATACTATTAAATTGTACCCAAGATATTGAGCTCTTGGGGGATTATGAGGTTCTGACTAGTCGATCGGATCGTTCGACATCATTTGGATATCATGTGATGGGACACACTGCTTGGGAAACTCCAGATACGAACATAGCCGTTGGAGCACAGTCCATGCAGTCGCAATGAGACGAGTCCGAATCAGTTGACATTGGAGCAAGTGGAGTAAAGAGTTCGCACGAGATTTCGATGAGATGACATTCCACTCCGCTGACATCAGAGATGTGATACGCATGCTGAGGACGTGTTCGGCTAGATATCTTCTACTGAGTGATGAAGATACCGAGTTCGTGATTTCGAGTCCGCGTGAGGGACTTCGGATGAACCGTAGCCGAGGACATTGCAGTGCGCAGGTAGAGAAGTGCCAGAACGGAATCGTCCCCGTTAGCACACCTGACAAGGCTGATGAGCCGATTGATCGTGAGATTGGAAATCCACAGAGAAGATGAAGACCCAGAGACAGAGGACGCCAGATCGCGAGCAAGAGGCGAGTAGAGATCTTGCGCTACTAGCATTGGATGTACCAGCACCTTCTCGACTTTGAAGGAGGATATACCGACGACAGTATTTATGATTTGTGATTTTGTGATTCGACTATCACGTATCCGTCACTTTGGATTTCGGTATTTTAGGGCGATCTATTCGCATGATTTAGTCTTGATGACTGAGTTCCATGATATTTGATTTTGTGCACCATGGTTTCACCTACTGGGTATTTATACTTTGCGCATAGTTTTCATGCACTTCTAGTGTTTTGATTTGATTTGTGCACGCTGACGGTCGTGAGATTTTCGATCGCGGTACACATAATTTTGATTGAGCCGCATTGTATACCGTCGATTTTGACCCTGATAGTTATGATTGATTCTTGCACTTCGTGCTTTTGATTGGATTTACGCATGTTCGGCGCTTGCTTTTGGATTTGGTGATTTTGTGCTTGTTGAGCGCGCAGGGTATAGATTTTCATTCATGCATGATGGATGCACCGATTTGGATTTTCGCGCATGATGGGGCGCATGTTTGAGATGCGATTTCGGTGCACACCAGATGCACTAAATCGAGATTTTTCGTGCATGTTAGATACACCTGATTTGGCTGTCAGGCACACACGTTGCCTATGACAGATGCTTCGTGCAAACCCGTTGCACCTAGATGTTGTTTTGTGCACCTATATGGCACATATATGGATTTTGATTTCCGTGCGCACCAGACGCACAGGGTGGTGTTATGTGCATTTTTGGGATTTATTCCTTTTGGAGCAGTACATTTTTATGATATTGGGTATTTGTTTTCATACTGAGTAGGACTAGTCAGAGGACAGTACTTGGATATATTTTGCATGCATTGATAGTTTGAAGGGATTTCCAAAAAGCGAGCTATGGTCTCGATATATATATACCTACGTATCCGATATGACACGAAACGTTTAAAAACAAGGAAACCCTTCTAAATTGTTTTCAAAACGGCGGAACATACCTATTAAACAAAGGATATATATATACGTATGTAGTTATTTTCTTATGAAAAACGTCCACCACTGTGCAGTGTTACGCGCATCGCACAGCGACTTAAAAAGATTTGGCATGCATTTACATCAGCTCTCCACATGTATAGATTGGATGTCTACATGTATAGTTCTGATTTATATCATATTGGTTTTGTATTGGATTTGACATTTGTGTCTTTAACATAACTCCAATGATTGCGGGATGCTTGACGGAGTATTGCTTTTGAGTTATCTGCTCAGTACTCATGCGCATGCATTGCGCTATGATACGTTTTATGTAGCACTGATTCGGAGCCCCGACGACTTGGAAATTGTAATGAAATGTTTTAGTATTTAGGGGTTTAAATTTAAATTCGGGGACCGAATTTCTTAAAGGGGGTAGATTGTAACGTTTTCAAAATAATAAAATATGATTTTTGGGAATTTTTATAATTTAATATTGTTTTAATGAATATTTTAATATTCTGGTATAATTAAATACAAATAAATGGGGAAAAATTATGGAAAATTCTAAAATAGGGTATTTTATGGAATTATGCCATTTTAAAGTTTTTAAGATTAGTTATATGCTAATTTAGTGCTAATTGCGATTAAAAATCGCTAATTGGATTTTTAGCAAAAATATACACATATCGTTTTACACACTTGTTACACTTGTGTTAAATTTCTATTGCCATGGTTGTTCATTTGGGTTCACTATTGGAGTGAGAAGAAAGAGAAAAGAAAAGAAAGAAAAAGTAAGTATAATGATGAGAGAGAGAGAGAGAGAGAGAGTAGTTGCTTTTGACTTTTTGAACCATACCCATCATCTCCTCACACCCATTTCTCTCTCCCCTGTCATGGAGCTGCTGCTGCTCCTGCTCTTGCTCCCTCTCATTTCCCTCCCATTCACTTCATAGATCCCTCTTATTTCCCTCACCAAAACCCCATTCCCATTTCACAAAACTTGCTCCCAAGCTCACTAGCTACACATTGAACCTAGCAAGATTGGATTTGGAGGACTTTGAGCAACTCAAGAATTTTCTTGAGTTTCCAAAGAAGGTAATTTCTGCACCCCTAGTTTAGTATATCAATTCTTATTGCATCAATTATAGTTTCATGTCGATATAGTGTAGTTTAGTGGATTTGTGAAACTTCAAGTTAGGGTTTATGTGAGATCTGAAATTAAAGATGAAATTGAGGATTGTGGTGACCTTAGAACCCCTTGTGTAATGTTAAATTGGATCCTAACCTGAACTAGAAACCAAAATACGGATTTATGAGACAATGTCGGAGAAAAACTGTGAATCTGTGATCGTATTTGAGAATTTGCTATCACCCCGAGACCCCAAAAATAAAACTGAGTTGACAGTGAGATGTGCAGGCACCATGGAACCACCACACCAAACCCTAGCCCCCAACTCCAAAGTACGGCCGCCGATAAATTCCTTCTGGCCGCAAATTGCGGCAAGAGCAGGAGGGAATTGTCTCGATTTTTGTGCATGGCCCTATTTCCTCTAGTCTTGACCCTGGGTATGTCTAGTTTTGACTGTTTCCAGTTAGGGTAAAATCTGGGTTGATTTTCCTATGTTGGCACATGATTTACGACTCGATTTAGCATGGATTTTGGTATTTGGTGATTCGTTTCTGTCGGGTGGCGTTTGGACGTCAACGACAAGTGGATATTGATCGTGTTTGCATGCGAGATGATAGGTTTTTACCTATACCAGTAGCATGTGCTATTTTGGTTTCCGATGTGATTTTCATGTGCTTTAGCGTTGTGATATACTTGTAGGTACCTTACGTGATGTTGAGGCAAGGAAGATGAAGATGGCGACATCGGCACCGACACATGAGAAGCAAGGTGAGTAGATTTATATCTACGGGAAGAAGTCGGGTGGATGGCGTATAGCACCCCCGCAGTCCGTGGTGATGTATACGAATACGTATACACACATATATTTATTATGTGTTGTTAGGATTATTGATGGTAATAATGGATTATTGATGATAAGAATGTATTGGTTTAATATAGTGCGAAACCCTAGAGTAGGGGTTGCACACTCACACATACACGTACACATATACTTGCATGCATTCTTTCATTTATCTGTGCGTATTTCGAGGTGTATATCTACACATGGGTATGGGACTATGTGTTTATATACGGGATTGAGATGAGTCAATGAGTTTGAGTTGAGGCCGTGAGATCGGCGGTATGACAGAGTTCGTATTTGAGATGGGACATGATGGTTTTGGCGAGACCTTGGGCATGTGTTTTACCCCGCATTCATGTTTATATAGAAGGTATCGATGGTACTAGACTTAGGTTTGTACCCTAGATTATGTGATATAATGGTAGTGACACCTGATATGTGATGAGATGAATGTGATATTGACCCGTACCCAGCTATTGGGATGCCGTACGACGATTTACCGTACGAGCTTTATATTGATGTTAGATCCGCATTCATGACTCGAGGATGCTATATGATATACTGTATTGTACGTGATACTATTGATGCGAGATCACCGACTATTGTATATTTATATGTATATTGACTCAGATTTAGGTGGTTTCCTTACCCCTGCCGATTGACTTGATAGTTGGTCCCGTAGTGCGCATAGTAGGCGTTAGACTAGACCGAGTCCTACCTATTTCAAAACTAATGAATCGGGGATATTTTAAAGATAGGCAAAAGGGATTCTACGGATATTTTCAAAACGATACATCTTTTCTTAAACACCGTAGCCCTTATTTTACCAAAAACCCCGGTTCGTCATATTTCAAAAGGCAAGGCTGCATGATATATTTATTAAGGTAGTTTCTTCAAGGTTGCGTTGAGTACTCGATTCCGCATATTCATGCCATTTGCATTGCATTGCTTGCGTTTATTGATATATTACAGTCATGCTGCTAGGACACCGGCACCATTATCGATGATGCGTATGTTCCACATACACTTGTTTGCCGGCTCACACACTTCATCATCGATAATTGCCATGTCACTACACTGTAGTACTGTTGCATTCGGGATATGATTCTTGCATGACAGACTGATATGCTTACATTTCTTTTACATGTCGCATGCATCATGCTTTCTGATTATACGCATTGAGATATGTTGTTTCCATGATATTTCTGGATTTGGGAACCGTGGGTATTTCAAAAGAGAATATGAAATTGTTTTAAAAACCCGGTTACCCTTGATATGATATTTCAGTGCGTCCACCATGTGTTTTCTCGGTGCTGAGAGCGACATGTGAAACCCGATTCGAGGAGGTGGATGAGGCCGATTGCGGGTACATGGTGGACCCGGTATGGTACCCCGGGGCGAGAACGGTTTCGCTGTGTAGTAGACGGTGAGCCTGGCAGAGGGACTACTACCTACCGGTGATTGGTTGGACCTGGCGGTTATCCGGAAGATACTGAACAGAGTCGATAGATGGATATGGGCGTACTGCCGGGGCCGAGGGCCGATACCGCAGACAGAGCCCGTGGGCCGATCCGGACTGACGGAGCCCGATATATGAGGATTTACGTGCCGATACTAGGTACAGTTTTCATGATGTTTTCGAGTGTCGATGCTGGGCACTCCGGTTCCATGACTTTGACGTGTCGCAAGGGACACAGATGGGTTATATCCTCATATTCCCATGCACATGCTTTATGATATTTACATGCATGATGGTTATTGTCATTGGGTGACGAGTGGACGGGATCTACGTATATGCAGATTTGATTATATTGATCATACCTCACATTTATGATATGTTATTACCTGAGGCACTGACACGAGCACTTGGCACTACACTCATGTATAGAGATTACTTTGCCAGTTTAGCATGCTTCAGATTTATTCATATTGAGGTTTTTATATCTGATCGGATTGACCTAGGATGGGTCATACATTCGATCTCTGCTTGTAGATATTTTCTATTCACGAGTTGGCAACTCACCCCCGTTGTGCCACAGTTCTTGCAGGTTTTGCCGTACAGATTCCATAGCGGCATTTCTGGCATACCGCTTCCTTATGGGTGACTTGCTTGGGTAGGTGGGTTCTTTTGTATCAGAACCGCCATTGTACATGTATTATTCATTGTATCTAGAATTCCATCAATCAAAACTTGTTTATTGTTTCAGACTTTGAAAACAGTGTTGTATTATTTCGACCTTAGAGTCGCGCTTGTAGTATTACGGTTTTCTGGCTGTTTTGAGTTTCTTTTTGGGTTTGATCCTCGCCCTTTGGCGTTGTATATTATTATTATTATTACTTGCGTGGTTGTAACCGTCGATTGACGAAGAGCTAGCTCCCGCTTGGGGATGCCTTTTATCATTTCATATATATTGTTCTTGTTGTTCCCCGTTCGGGGCCAGTTTTACAAAGGAAACTCTGCCGAAATTTTCAGGAAAGGTTACACATTTTAAAAATGCATATTCGGCTTAGTTATTTAAAAACTTGATTTTTGAAACATGATTTCTTTACTTCTTAAAACCAGTTTTCCTTATATACTCTTTAAATGGTTTTAGATTTCTGGGCTTTTGGCTTACTTGGATCAGATGGAGTCCTATAGACTTCATATGGTTCAAGGGCCAGTCACGTGCTCTTTCGGGTCGTGATAGGATAGCTTTTAAAAATATAGTAACGAAAACTTTTGCTAAAGAGGTCACTCCCGGTGAAGGGATCTCGGCTCTTTCCCCGTAGAATGAGGTACAGGATATTCCAACTGAATACCACGATGCAAAGCAAAAGTAATCGGCTATAGTGAAGTTATTGCCCTGACGTAAACTTTTGTCCAAGGGGTCACTCCCGGTGAAGGGATCTCGGCCCTTGCCTCGTCGACTGAGGTGCTGGATATTCATAACCGAATATCACTGTGCAAAACAAAAGAGAACTCCCTTGCAATAACAGCTTTTTGAAAAATATTCCAACAACATCAGAATAGGTTTGTTTATCTTGCATTAATCCGAATCAATGCAGTCCTATTAATTGATCACACCACAAAGAACGAAAATAATGATGCATGTATATGCCATCTGCATTCGCCACTGGGTCCCGTCATCACCCGTTAGGTTACTTAACTAACGACAGAGCGGGGATTGGACTAGCGCGGATGCAAAACATATACAACATCTACTAATATATATATAATATATAATTTTCGCTCAAGGCGTGATAAAATGTAACATCACAGAAATGTAACCAGCATCACAGAACAATACAGATATCTGGGATCCCCGGGTTTCATAGAGCCGCTACTGAAACCCGACGTTCCCCTGGTCGTGTGGATAGCCTGTGCAATGAGAATCCTAGACCCCTACGGGCGCGGCAAGTCACCCGCCAAAACCTGAAGCGAGGCAGCCCCCTTTAGCAACATGAATGGATCACCCGGCACTTCACGGAATCCGGTAACTTGGGCAACCCTCCCGTGTCAACCTATACCCCCTACGAGTGCGGCGAATAGCCCGCCAATTCTAGAGTGAAGCCCCCTCCGTCTCAACGTCATGAGATGAGGGCTTATTGCCCTCTAGAACCCGGCTATCCGTGAACCTCTCCGCGGGGCAATCCTAGTACAGAAAGTAAAATATACATACAACGGGTACATCGACCTCAGCCCGGTCGTGCCCCAAAAGAATAATACAAACAGGCAGTGACAGCAGTCCACATGTCGGACGCTCGTCCCGCAATAACAAATGTACATAATACAAAACTGTACTACCACCGCAACCAGGCTATCCCCACGACCGATCCGCAACAACACAGCACAATCACAGAACATCAATGTGAATGTCACGTTCGCAAATCCGTCTAACCGGGCTATAGCAGTTAGACAGGATTTACCGATCAAGTGACATTCACGGCCGCAGATATAATGTAAATACTGTGAACTAGCATGTTTAAAATATCCGATCGATCAAATTTTATCAAGTGGGCCCCAAGCACTACTGTAGCACATAAAGAAATTCTGGGCCCAAAAAGAATATTCCAAAAACCCTATTCTCAAGTTAGAGAACTGCTGTAGAAATCTGGAGCAATGATGACACTTTTCGGCGGCGGAACCGCGGCCAAAAGGTGGTTAAGGCCGCGGTTCCGCGGCTATATAGTGGAATCACGTAACCATTTTTCTACAGTGTTCTCCATATACCCTGCACACATTTCTGAAACACCCTGAAAAATTTTTAGAGCCCAAAAAAATTTCGACAGAAACTGTGCATGTGTTATCGGGTTTTCGGAAAATCCGTTCGATCGAACATTTAAACACGCTAGAGCAAACTAGACTGGGTTAACGGCGAGGCTCTGATACCAATGTAAGTGCACGGAGGCGCCCCGGCCGTCAATCCGATGCCGAAACGCGGAAACAAAAACTTTGCAAACTAGCAAACCGGCACCACCGCGCACTAAATACCCGGATCGGGCCATTAACCTAGCTACTAGCAAACTAGAAAAGAGTAGAGAAGCTATACCAAGCGATCCATGTCCTTCGGTCTTCGTCTCCACTCCGATCTTCTCGCGGAATCTCCGGTCGTCGCCCCCTCGTCGAAACGGCACCACGTAGCCGGGTTCGTATACGGGCTCCCACCTCTAGACCGAGGTAACTTGGGCACGAAGTTGTCTAGCCGACGCATCCAAGGAATGCTGTAGACTAGTGTAGAAACTTTGTCTCTTTGAGGTCTTGAAGTTCCCATGATAATATGGAGGCAAAAAGAACCTTGGAGTGATGTTAAGGATTTTGTGAGCAAGCAAAAATGGGATGTATCAATTTCCCTCATCAAAATGAAAACCCCCCATCCTCATCCAATTATGGCCGGCCCCATAAGAGATGGTGGTGAGAAAAAGAATCAATAATCAAGAGAAGAAAAAGTAAGCCAAAAATGAGAAGAAAAAATGGTCACACCATTTCACATCTCATCTAATCAAAAAAACTCTCATCTCATAAATGCTAGGATTGATTCAAAAGGAATCTCATCATGATGGAAGCCACAATCACAATAAACCCCTTCCACAAATATTATTTGCACACTTGCAAATAACCCCCTCCATCGAAAAGTCCGGCCGCAAAGGAACAAAAGAAACTTGGCCGGAACGGAATGCAAACTGGCAACTTCAGAAAACTGATCCCGTAATAAATTACAGGAAAACCCCGCTACTGTATATACATGCCCGTATTTGTATTCCCACTGAACACAAATGCAAAGAGACAAAACTACACTGTCTAATACTAGGATCCGGTTTAAACCAAAGCCGGCTAGTAAAAACCGTCCGATCACGATCCGTGTAATACCACACGTATCTGATCGAACCCTGCCATATCTCCATACGGTCTCTACAGCGTTTCGACTGAAACTTGAGTAACTGTGTATGTGGGGAACTCTAAAGACTCGTCAATACTATGGCTGTGGATTTAACCACTAGCACGTCAGAGGTATTAGCCATACGTGACGGGCTACCAGCTATTGACCAAAAGGGACGTCGATGAGCGAACTCATCCTGACACCCTACTGAGCCTGTCAGTGACAATATCCGTACAGTCCGTTCCGTTCGTCTATGAGCATCGCATGGCAGGCCTAGGGGTTGGTAAAAGTCAGACCCTCAAAAGCGGTACAAGTCGTGTCGGAGTGTAGCCCAGAACACCCTGAGATACTACTGGAATACCTACCAGTAAATCTCCTGCCTTGGCCAAGGACTTTTCATGTACTGGCTCTCCTAGACACAGCGTGACCTCACCCCCAATACCGGGAGAGACGAACCCCTGCAGATCCGCTCACTGCCTCCATGTGGCTCGGGACTGTACCCAACTAAAACCTGTTTGCATGTCTCCTTTGAGCGTGGTAGGGTAGTAATCTAAGTACAGTGGGAACTCACACGAGAAAAATGACGATCTCAGGTCGATGAACTAACCTGTACACATGTCACCTGGGAACTGCTATCTGACATCTAGTATAATCCCAACTAGCAGGTTCCCGGCGAGTCCTGTCCGGTGTACTCATAACCCAATGAGCACCTGTATACATCTTAGGTGAACCAACTGACACCAGTGGCTTGTGAGACCGGCCACCGACCCTCGTCGGGGTCTCGACTGTATACACTAGTCTACTTTGGAGAATCGATGCCCTGTCTCGAAACTCCCACGTCTAGGGACCTTTTAAGGATGTGCTTATAGACTCCAGCTCCCACGTATATGATCGCCCTCATACTGCTGGTAGTCAAGCAAGAATCCTAAGGGCTTTATCAATGTGCAATATTGGCCTGTAAGGTCACCTAAAGCAGTACACGATGATAAAGATAAACCAGATAGCATACTATCATCTTGAGTAAGACTGTCCTACCGGGATAGATCCTCCCTCAATCATTGCAATCACGTGCCTGTGATCCAATAATTGACTCTGAGGGCACTATCTCCAACAATAAGCAGTAGCTAGGATGTGTTTCCGCTTTACCAAGAATATTTCCTTCGAAGGGTGGTAGCATCATTCCCATCGTTATGGCTTTAGCGAACCTTTTCCTCATCTTCAACCTGTTTTTATTTGTGATGGATGTACTTTGATCTAGCGGGAGTGTTTCAACTCTTTCGTCCAGTCGCCGGTGTTTGGCTTTTTCAAATATGGCCATTTCACGCTCCCGAGCAGCTTTGCTTTTAAGAAGAGCTTCGTTCAGGAATGCATCAATCGTTTCGTCTGATAGCCCTAGAAGTTCCGATTCAGGAGTTGCCCCCAGTTTCTCGGTGCAAAGAGCTTCTTCATCGTCTATCGACAAGTGAGAGATCACATGGCAACTTGCCACGTAATCTTCATATTCATCCGACGATTCTTCTCCATTATCGTCATCTCCGTCCTCAAGGACGTGGCGGAGAAACCCTTGAAGTGTGACTGGAGTCCGCGCATTTTGGTTATACTCTTCCAGTGCGTCAATCTGCTTTTGCAGGTCCGTGCGCCTGTCACCAGGCTTCACGAGCTTCTTGGATTTCTTCTTCTTCTTCGAAGATTATGACGGCTGGGTGTGAGTGCTTTGGCTATCACCACCGATTTTTGGAGTTGGACGCGGTTTTAACATTCCTTCGATGATCTCGAGTTCGAGTGGATTTTTCCACCTGATCGTCGGGCATGTTTGGAGATCCTTCAGCATTCTTTTCATCTTGGCTGAAAGAGCGACCTCCCATGGAGCTTCTTCTACGAAAGAGCATGATGCCCCCCATGTATCCGTCTTCTTGGGAGTGTGTGGCCGAAGCGGGTTCACCTTCCAATTCTCGGATAATACGAATTTTCCCTGCTGGTACTGATCTTCTATCCATCTTTTGAAGATGTAACAATCCTCGATCGGATGGCCCAACATTTGGTAATAAGGGCAATAGTTAGGATCGCTAATGTCGCCTGGTTGCGCTGGGCGTCTTGGCTCCGGCAGATTGATGGTCCTGTTGTGCAGTGCAAGCTCGAATAACCTCTTCGTCTTGTCTCGAGGGAACGAGTAAGGGCGTCTCATTTTATCCTCGAGAGATCGAGTTCTATTATTTTGGCAATCAACTGGTCTCAGCCCACTGGGCTGCTGTTGAGTATTGGTGACGATGATCGCTTTCCCCTTTCCCTTCTCGTTCCGAGGCTCTGGCTTTGGAGGAGACGGTCTATAACCCATCTGGTCCATTTGGGCCAGCTTGTCAATCAAGGCCTGGAAAGTAGTCGGCTTGAAAAACATCATGAACTGGGAGATAGTCGCCTGAGCATCAAGAGTGCCCACGAACATGCCCACCACCGGTGCTTATTTGATGCGTTGTTCGCATTTCGACCACAGATTCCACCATCGTATTGCGTATTGAACCCACGTTTCACCTGGCTTCACCCTGGCATTGATCAATGCCGTTATTGGGGTGCGTTCACTAGCACTCACGAATCTCTGGGTGAATAATAGCTCCATTTCTGCGAAAGTCTTGATGGAGTCGTTTGGAAGTTAAGAATACCACTCGAATGCCGTCTCCGACAAGCTGCCGACGAATTGGCGAAGTAGCAATTTATCATCACCTCCGGTGTTACCACATAGATCCTTGAACTGGGCGACATGCTGGTGGGGATTGCCCGTCCATTTGTATACATGAAATTTAGGGATCGTATATCCCGGCAGATACTTTATTTGATCATACCAGCCTGGATGTGGTCGTCCAGTTTTAACGACTTGGCCGGCCGCTTCATTCGCCTGGTGAGCTCGTATTTGCTGAGAAATATAGTCATCCAGAGCGGTCTTGGAAATGATTTCCTCTTTGGCTGCTGAAAGAGCCGGAGGAGGGTTCGATGTCTCCCTTCTGTCGTCTTCAATGATGATAGGAGGGTCTTCAGCTGAAGGTTCTGGTTGTAACATCATCCTGACCATGTCTTGGAAGAGAAGCGCCATTCGTTTTATATTAGCCGCTTGTTCTGCTGCTTCTATGTTCTTCTTTTCGAGGACTCTGCGAAGGAAGTCAGCATCGGTTTCTTGTTCATGATGCTGCTCTGATGACGTCTCCGGGCTTTCTTTTGGCCCAGTGAGTGCGGCCATTTGCGTTAGCATTTCTTGAAGCTTCTGTTGCTGCTCCTGGGCTTTTGTCACGGATCGGGTGAGCGGTCGGTGACCCGTAGAAGCGCGGTTTTCCTCTTTTCCGAAAGCCATATAAACAGTATGCACTATTATGCCCCCAGACTTGGGGCATTTGGGCTCAGTGTCTTTGTAGTCTGACGTAGTCACAGGGGCTTTCTCTGGCCTCCTTCTCTTTTGAGCAGTTGACGTTGAGGGGGCCGTTGCAGCGAGCACCCAAGTAGCTGTCGTCTTTCGTGGCTTGACAGGATGGTTCTCTTCCTGTTGAACCTTCATCTTTTTCTGTCAGCAGGGATAGCTTTGATCTACCACGGAGTCCTAGACTTGATGCCAGACCTTGTAAATTTTAGAGGATATCCGCTGAGGGGACCGCTCCGGCTTCATTTCTGTAACATTCTCCACGGATGGAGGAGATCTTTTCAGTACGGTAGTAGGAGAGTTCCTGCGCACCTTGTTCAGCAATTCAAAGCTGTTCCTGGTTGGAACGACAGCATCGATCTCCACCGTTGGAGCTGGTGGAGTAAATCCAGACGGAGAGCCACCCCCAGCCTTCCGTACTGGGCGCCAGTGACGACGGTGAGCATGTCGCGCAGATGGTGTTGGTTCGGCTATGGGGATGGCTTTTTCATGCCCCCTGTTTTGAGGAGAGGCTGTTATTGGCGCTAGCCGATCGAAGACTAATGTCACGACCCGCAGGGTACGGAACGTGACTGGCACTTAAGTTTACGAAACGTCTCAAGACGTCCGTAAAATAAGTAAGCCAAAGCCCAGAAACCAAAACCAAATAAGCAAAAGAGTGAAGGAAAACCAATCAATTGAAAGCGAGTTTATCAAATAAGTCATATCAAACCTTTTTAAAAACAATATCAATTTTTCCGAAAATTTCGGCAGAGTCTCCTTTGTAAATACTGGCCCCCAAAATGGGTACAACAAGAATATATATAAATACCACAAATAAGCATCCCCAAGCGGAAGCTATCTCTTCGTCACAAGGCGGTCACAAATCCCACGCAATATAAAACAACAACATGCAAAATAATCATAAAGAAGCATAAGAAAAACAGCATGTCGACTCAAGTGAGCTCGACCCTAAAATACAGCATAAAAAGTCCACAAATCTCACAGTCTCATCTCTAGGTCAATATATAGAATATACAACCCACCTACGAGCAAAAATAATAATACAACCCACCTACGAGCAAAAACCTCGAGTCCTGGCAAGAGAGGCAAAAGAAGCGGTGCGCCCACCGCTACTGTCCTGACGGAGCGGACCCGCAAAAGACTGTGGCACAACGGGGGTGAGTTGCCAACTCGTGAGTAATAAATAACATCTATAGAGGCTATCGCAAGTATGCACACAAGCATCCTAGCATCTATAATACAGGTATGGCAGGACATAATAGCAGGTATGTATGCAATATGAATATACTAGCAGGTATGAATGCAATGTGAATCAACTCGTGATCTGAATGTGTAAGTATAAGAAATCATGTTTTTCCTTTAGGAATCTCTTTTGAAATACCAGCACAATACCAATAGAATCAACAAGAACCTGTGTCCAGCAACGACACCTCAAAACTATCATAAATCTCATATATCCATGTCATAGTATCTCTGGCCTCAGCCATCCGGCTGACCCATCTCAATATCAATATCTCATCATCTCGCGGCCACGGTCGGTATCCTCTGGATATCCGCCGTGCCAAACAGTCACCGGTAGGTAATCCGTCCCCTGCCAGGCTCATCGTCAGCAACACGAGCTTCTTGCCCCGGGGTACCTTACCGGGCCCACCATGTACCCGAGACGGTTCATCCAACTCCTCAAAACGGGTCTCGAAAACCACAGCAAACTCATGGCGGACGACACTTACATCACTAGAAAACCGCAATTTACATATTTTAAAAAAGTAATAAGTTTAGGAATTTTTGCGGCTTTCACCCGAAATCCAGAAATATCATAAAATCTCAAGAAATCCTCATAAGTGCATATGTCAATGATAATGAATGCATATGGTATCAATAATCAAGTTGCGATGTATGATTAATAGACTAGGCATGAACAAATAATATGATGAGATACATGCACATGAATAGCAATCCTACGATTTCATTTTAAGGAATTAAAGGCAATAGCACAGGTTTAAGCATCAATTATAGTAAAAGGTTTCAAATTGTAGGTTATCTAGTGTGGTGGCATGGCAATTACCAGGGCGTGTGTGTAAGCATGAATAGTGCTCGTGCTGCATATAAAAACCCTGGCAATGGTGCAGGTGTCCTATACAATGTGTTCGCATATGTAGGTCAAATAAGGTATGGATGTAGTTACTAATATCACTAAAATCTTAACTACTTAAACTATCGGGAGACTTGCGCCATCCAAACGATAGTCCCCCGTAGATGTTAAATCTACTCACCGGAATCTTTAGCTAGCTACGTCCAATCACCGCTTTCCCTTTTTGTGCCGCGTCCGACGTCTCCGCGACCGAACCTGGAATTTACATCAATACAAAACATAAGGTTATATATCATGAAACGACGCAAATCCCGAACGAGAATATCTACGTTCACAAGCTAGGTAGAACGTGCACAAGGTGCGCGGAACACACGCGAAAATCGCAAAAACTAACTAAAATCGTCGATTTGGTCGCCCGGCAAAGCTAAAACCCGATCAAAAAAAAAACCGCACTCACACATCCTAAATGTCATAGGATATGCCAAAAATATCATCAAGATATCGCAAATACATCACCACAATAATTTAATAAAACTAGCAAGCATAAACATTCCAAAAATCGGCGCAACATCGCCGTTTTGCGACAAAAAGGACTACAACCTAGCATAACATCCAACCGCATAACTAGTTAACCACAATCACTTTGATTAAAACACACGACAAAGCTTCAAATCCTATGTTTCCATAAACAACCCTTTCTTGATTTTTTTAAACTTAACAAAATCCAACCCAAATCATACATGATACACTAAATTAACTCTAATTTAAAGTCCAAAAGGCAAGTTAACCACTTAGATTAGGCTAACAAGATAACTAGATAACAAAATAGATTTAATTAACCTACTAATGATTTCTAAAACCCTAGTTTAAATCAAAATACTCTCTTTAAAAACCTAGATTAGAAATTTGCTAAGCTTTTAACACTAAAACCATTTAATTAAAGGAATTTAACCAAAGAATTTAATTAGATAGAAATTATACCTCAAGATCTTTGGATCAAGCATGGTGATTTGCCTCTAAAAATGCCTCATAGCACCATGACCCAAGTTATAAAACCCAAGGAGAATGGAATAAAGAATGGGAACTAAATTGTGAGATTTAATTTTTGATTTTGGAGCAATTTTTTTTGATGAAATTTGAGAGAGAATGAGAAGGGGAAATGGAGGGGATTTCCTGCAGAAATCTCGGCCTTAGGGAGAGGTGTGGGATAGGGTGGGTGTTGTGAGAAATGTCTAAGTCAAAGTCATCCCATACCTCACTAAAAACCACATCAAATTAATATATTTTAATCATCTACCTAACACTTCACCACAAGAATTGAAATCAAAAGAAGATGGGGTTTCCTGCTGATATGGGGCTGGCCTAGGGAAAGTGAAGGTGTGTGTGAAAGAGTGCACAAAAATTTTTATGCAAAAAGACCGCCCACAAGCTCAAAATTGCAAGTTTTAGCTTAAATTCAATAAATTTCGTTTTCCATAATAAAAATTAGTTAAAACTTGAAATAAAATACTAAAAAATTATATTACAACTAGATTTTAATTAACATAATTTTAAATATTAAAATTAGCCCAAATAAATTTGTATTTATCGCTAATTTAATATATTTTCTTACCAGCTTAAAATAATATTAAAAAATTGAAAAATAGGGAAATTTTTTTAAATGACCAAAAATTAATAAGTAACTCATTAGCTACTAAAAACTAGCAATTACTTATCCAAATTAGGTATAATTAGTCCTAAACTGCAAAATAACAAAAAAGACGGTTTACGGAAAAATACCGAATTTTCACTGATTTTCAGGAAAACACCAAAACGACTTTTCAAGACGTTACAATCTTCCCCCTTAAAGAAATTCGGTCCCCGAATTAAAAAAAAATATAGCTACGCGTACCTTCAAAGAGATGGGGATATTTCTTCCTCATCTCGCCCTCGGTCTCCCAGATGACCTCCTCGCTGCTCGGGCCACGCCAAAGGACCTTGACGGTCGGTATAACTTTCGATCTCACCTTCTTCACCTGCCGATCCAGGATGGCCACCGGCTGCTCTGCAAAAGAAAGGTCGCGCTCTAGCTGGACTGTCAG
This sequence comes from Agapanthus africanus, assembly GCA_030015575.1. Classification (NCBI taxonomy): domain Eukaryota; kingdom Viridiplantae; phylum Streptophyta; class Magnoliopsida; order Asparagales; family Amaryllidaceae; genus Agapanthus; species Agapanthus africanus. The sequence goes on from CM057339.1 coordinate 851,361,093, forward strand.
GTGCTGAATCGCATGCGAAGGGTCGTGAAGCTACTTGCGGAGCATCGAAACATGGAAGACGGGATGAACATCGGGAAAGCTGGGTGGAAGAGCCAAACGATATGCAACTGCGCCGACACGCTCGAGAATCTCGAAGGGATCCACAAATCTGGGACTAAGCTTTCCTTTTCGCCCAAATCGCATCACGCCCTTCATCGGAGAGACCCTCAGAAAAACATGATCGCCAACTGCGAACTCTAGTCTGCGACGGCGCCTGTCTGCATATGATTTCTGCCTGTTCTGAGCTTCTCTCATCCGGTCTTGAATCAACTGTATCTTCGCTGTCGTCTCCTCAACAAGCTGCGGCCCCAATATACTGCTCTCGCTGAGCTCGGTCCAACAGACGGGCGATCTGCATCTCCTCCCATACAATGCCTCGAAAGGTGCCATCTGAATAGTATCCTGGAAGCTGTTGTTGTAGGAGAACTCCACTAACGGTAAATGACGATCCCAGCTACCGCCGAAGTCTAAAACGCACGCTCTGAGAATGTCCTCGAGAGTTTGAATGGTCCGCTCTGACTGTCCGTCGGTCTGCGGATGAAACGCTGTGCTGAAGCTCAAACGAGTGCCTAAAGCCTCCTGAAGTCTCTGCCAAAGTCGGCTGGTGAAATGGGTGCCTCGATCTGACACGATACAAGTCGGTACGCCATGCAACCGCACGATCTCGTCGATGTAAAGATGGGCATACTGAGCGAAGCTGAAAGTGGTCTTCACTGGCAGGAAGTGAGCCGCTTTCGTCAATCGATCTACGATCACCCAGATGGAGTCGTACCCACGACTGGTCCTGGGTAGACCCACAACAAAATCCATCGAAATCTGCTCCTATTTCCACTCTGGAATGGGTAACGGCTGTAGCTCTCCTGTGGGCCTCTTGTGCTCGGCCTTGACTTGCTGACAAGTCAGGCATCTCGATACAAACTCCGCAATATCCCTCTTCATCCCGTCCTACCAGTAGGTCTCTCTCATATCATGGTACATCTTGGTGGAACCGGGGTGGACACTATACACTGATCGGTGTGCTTCCTCAAGAATGTCGCGCCGCAATCCATCAGCATCTGGTACGCACAGTCTAGATCCATATCGTAAAATCCCCTGATCATCAATCACGAACTCGGAAAATCTGCCCTGTCCCATCTGTTCCATGATCTCTGAGCAACGGTCGTCTCTGCGCTGTGCCTCATATATATGGTCAAGCAACTGTGGGTGTGCACGAACATGCGCGAGCTGTCCCCCTGTCTGAGTGTACTCGAACTCAACTTGGCTGTCGCATAAAATCTGCCAATCTGCTAACGACTGCCTCTGCACTGCGCGCAAATAGGATAGACTACCCCCGGGCCTCCTGCTCAAAGCATCTGCCACTACATTCGCCTTGCCTGGGTGATATAAGATCTCGCAGTCGTAGTCTTTCACCAACTCCATCCAACGGTCAAGCAACTGTGGGCGTGCACGAACATGCGCGAGCTGTCCCCCTGTCTGAGTGTACTCGAACTCAACTCGGCTGTCGCATAAAATCTGCCAATCTGCTGACGACTGCCTCTGCACTGCGCGCAAATAGGATAGACTACCCCCGGGCCTCCTGCTCAAAGCATCTGCCACTACATTCGCCTTGCCTGGGTGATATAAGATCTCGCAGTCGTAGTCTTTCACCAACTCCATCCAACGACGCTGTCTGAGGTTCAGGTCTCGCTGCTGAAATATGTATTTTAAGCTCTTGTGGTCTGTGAATATTTGGCACGACTCGCCATATAGGTAATGTCGCCATATCTTCAGTGCAAAGACCACTGCAGCCATCTCCAAATCGTGAGTGGGGTAGTTCTGTTCATGCTTCTTCAATTGCCGAGAAGCATATGCGATCACCCGGCCATGCTGCATTAATACGCATCCTAACCCCACTCGCGAAGCATCACAGTAGACCACAAATCCGCCTGATCCCGAAGGCAAAGATAATACCGGTGCCGTAGTCAAACAAGTTCGTAGCTGCTGAAAACTACGCTCGCACTCCTCTGTCCAAACGAAAGGAACTCCCTTCCGGGTCAAACCGGTCAAAGGTGCAGCTATAAGGGAGAAGTCCTGAACAAAACGCCTGTAGTAGCCCGCCAGGCCTAGAAAACTACGGATCTTAGTAACCAATGTAGGTCGGGGCCACTGCTGAACAGCCTCAATCTTCTTCGGGTCCACACATATGCCGTCTCTCGTAATCACGTGACCCAAGAATCCGACGCTGTCCAGCCAGAATGCACACTTGGAGAACTTTGCGAACAGCTGGTGCTCCCTCAGAGTCTGTAACGTAATCCGCAAGTGCTGCTCGTGCTCCTCTCTGCTCCGGGAGTACACTAAGATATCGTCGATAAACACGATGATGAACAAGTCAAGATACGGCCTGAATGTACGGTTCATCAAATCCATGAATGCTGCTGGGGGGTTGGTGAGTCCGAACGACATCACCAAAACTCATAGTGGTCGTAGCGCGTGCGGAAAGCTGTCCTCGGTATATCGTCCTGTCGAACTCGCAGCTGATGGTATCCTGATCGCAAGTCGGTCCTCGAAAAATACCCCGCACCCTGAAGCTGGTCGAACAAATCATCAATGCGTGGAAACGGATATCTGTTCCGCACGGTAACCTTGTTCAGCTGGCGGTAGTCGATACACAAACTCAAACTGCCGTTCTTCTTCTTGACAAACAGGACCGGAGCACCCCACGGAGAAACACTAGGTCGAATAAGCCCCTTATCTAACAAATCCTGCAACTGATCCTTCAGCTCTCGAAGCTCTGCCGGGGCCATCCGATAAGGCGGTATAGAAATAGGCTCCGAGCCGGGAATCAAATCGATGCAGAACTCAACGTCGCGCTCAGGCGGTAGCCCAGGCAGCTCGTCAGGGAAAACATCAGGAAACTCACAAACAACCGGAACCTGGTCCAACGGAACCTCTGTAGCTCTAGTATCACAGACATAGGCTAAGAATCCCTGACATCCCTTTCGCAAGAGCTGACCAGCGCGAAGAGACGAAATCAAAATGGGAAGGGTGACGTTGCGGTCTCCCTGAATAACAAGGACTGGCTCTCCCGGAAAGCTAAATCTGACTGCCTTCTCACGGCAGTCCACCGAAGCATAACAAGTGGCTAGCCAATCCATGCCCAGAAGCACATCAAAGTCCAACATATCGAGGAGAATCAAATCAACCGATGAATCCCTCTCCCCGATACGAACGGAACACAACAGAAACACAAAACGAGCGACAAACGACTCGCCTACCGGGGTAATAACAACAAGCGGCTGATCTAACGACGATGACTCACGGCCCAACATCGGTGCAAAGTGTGCAGAGACGTACGAATGTGTGGAACCTGGGTCGAACAATACTCGTGTGTCGAAAGAACAAACTGGCAAGGTACCTATCACAACGGCGTTGGATGCCTGTGCATCCTACGGTGTCAAAGCAAATACTCGGGCCTGTCCTCCACCGATAGCGGGCTGACCTCGACCTCGGCCTCTGCCTCCTCGTCCTCTCTGAATAGGACCGCCGCGTCCACGGCCTCTAGGTGCACCTAACTGGCTTGGAGCATCGCCTGTGGTAGGAAGTAGGGCTCTCTGGGGAGGGGTGGTGATGGTGGTAGGGTCACATGCGGAACTGTCGCCGCTCCCTGTCGTCTCGCCGGACAGTCTCTGACAAGATGGCGCGAACTCCCGCACCCAAAACACCCTGGCGAAGGCTGCTGTCCCCGGGGATATGAACCATATAACTGACCCCGTCCAAATCCTCTGCCAGGACCATCTCTCGGAAAGAATCTGGCGCGCTGCCTCTTCGACGGCACATCGGTGCGAATCCTCTTCGGCCCAGAAACGGCTGAAGTCTGTGATATGCATGCCTCCATCCGTAATGCCGTATCCATAGCAGCTGAATAAGTGTCATAGTGCCGGGCGCCAATGGCAAGATATAGCTGGGCATCAAGTCCCTGTATGAACCACTTCACCCTCTTCGCTTCGGTATCTACCAGGTATGGGGCATATTGGGACAACTGTGTAAACTGAACGTCATACTCAGACACCGTCATCCCAGGTGTCTTGACCAAGGCCTCGAAGCTACGAGCTCTGGCGTCACGAATGCTCTCTGGGAGGAAAACTAGCCAGAAAGACTGCTGTAAACTCGACCCAAGTCATAGGCGGTAGACCTGCAGCACGACCTCTCAAGACTGACTCCCACCATATCTGCGCGAGACCCTCTAGACGGAAACTCGCAAGCTCCACCCATCGATCATCCGAAAATCTCAGCGAACGGCAGATCCTGGCTAAACTGTCAAGGAACGTCTGTGGGTCCTCCGCTGCCTCGGTGCCGGTGAATACTGGAGGTCTCAGCCTCATGAAATCCTGTAGTGAAACCGGGATGGTCACGGCGGTAGTAGTAGGAGCAGGTATCATAGTAGTCTGGGATGTAGTAGGTGCGTCATTCGGCCTCGGTGTACGACTGGCTGCAACTAGGGATCCTACCATCTGATGTAGCTCCTGCATACTCCCCATCATCTATCGCAACTCCTCCATACCAGTCTCAAGCCTATCCATACGGCCTGGAGAAGGTGGATCGGTCTGTCCCTGCGGCGTAGGCATACCACCCTGCTCAGTCCTAGTCTCGGACGAGCCAGCTCGAATCTCGTCTCGGGCGGCAGCCCTCTGCGCTTTCGTAGCCTTCGGCGGCATAGTGGCTGGTACAGGAAAAAGGATAATAAGAACAGTGCAATAGAATCATAGGATACACGGAATTGAAGAAGGAATTTCAAGCAAGTATATCCTAAAGTCACTTAGGCGGAGTACCGTATCGCAAGTATGTCGCGGACATACACACGCTACGTTACCCTACTTAAGTCACTTACTCCATCTACCAAGAGCCATCCTACACTCAAAAAGGTAAAACCTATCGCTCTGATACCAACTTTGTCATGACCCGCAGGGTACGGAACGTGACTGGCACTTAAGTTTACGAAACGTCTCAAGACGTCCGTAAAATAAGTAAGCCAAAGCCCAGAAACCAAAACCAAATAAGCAAAAGAGTGAAGGAAAACCAATCAATTGAAAGCGAGTTTATCAAATAATTCATATCAAACTTTTTAAAAACAATATCAATTTTTCTGAAAATTTCGGCAGAGTCTCCTTTGTAAATACTGGCCCCCAAAATGGGTACAACAAGAATATATATAAATACCACAATTAAGCATCCCCAAGCGGGAGCTAGCTCTTCGCCACAAGGCGGTCATAAATCCCACGCAATATAAAACAACAACATGCAAAATAATCATAAAGAAGCATAAGAAAAACAGCATGTCGACTCAAGTGAGCTCGACCCCAAAATACAGTATAAAAAGTCCACAAATCTCACAGTCTCATCTCTAGGTCAATATATAACAATACTGGTAGATACAGTAGATGGAGTACTCTAGATACAAAGAATATACAAGATGGTACAAAAATAATAATACAACCCACCTACGAGCAAAAACCTCGAGTCCTGGCAAGAGAGGCAAAAGAAACGGTGTGCCCGCCGCTACTATGCTGACGGAGCGGACCTGCAAAAGACTGTGGCACAATGGGGGTGAGTTGCCAACTCGTGAGTAATAAATAACATCTATAGAGGCTATCGCAAGTATGTACACAAGCATCCTAGCATCTATAATACAGGTATGGCAGGACATAATAGCAGGTATGTATGCAATATGAATATACTAGCAGGTATGAATGCAATGTGAATCAACTCGTGATCTGAATGTGTAAGTATAAGAAACCATGTTTTTCCTTTAGGAATCTCTTTTGAAATACCAGCACAATACCAATAGAATCAACAAGAACCTGTGTCCATCAACGACATCTCAAAACTATCACAAATCTCATATATCCATGTCATAGTATCTCTGGCCTCAGCCATCCGGCTGACCCATCTCAATATCAATATCTCATCATCTCGCGGCCACGGTCGGTATCCTCTGGATATCCGCCGTGCCAAACAGTCACCGGTAGGTAATCCGTCCCCTGCCAGGCTCATCGTCAGCAACACGAGCTTCTTGCCCCGGGGTACCTTACCGGGCCCACCATGTACCCGAGACGGTTCATCCAACTCCTCGAAACGGGTCTCGAAAACCACAGCAAACTCATGGCGGACGACACTTACATCACTAGAAAACCGCAATTTACATATTTTAAAAAAGTAATAAGTTTAGGAATTTTTGCGGCTTTCACCCGAAATCCAGAAATATCATAAAATCTCAAGAAATCCTCATAAGTGCATATGTCAATGATAATGAATGCATATGGTATCAATAATCAAGTTGCGATGTATGATTAATAGACTAGGCATGAACAAATAATATGATGAGGTACATGCACATGAATAGCAATCCTACGATTTCATTTTAAGGAATTAAAGGCAATAGCACAGGTTTAAGCATCAATTATAGTAAAAGGTTTCAAATTGTAGGTTATCTAGTGTGGTGGCATGGCAATTACCAGGGCGTGTGTGTAAGCATGAATAGTGCTCGTGCTGCATATAAAAACCCTGGCAATGGTGCAGGTGTCCTATACAATGGGTTCGCATATGTAGGTCAAATAAGGTATGGATGTAGTTACTAATATCACTAAAATCTTAACTACTTAAACTATCGGGAGACTTGTGCCATCCAAACGATAGTCCCCCGTAGATGTTAAATCTACTCACCGGAATCCCTAGCTAGCTACGTCCAATCACCGCTTTCCCTTTTCGTGCCGCGTCCGACGTCTCCGCGACCGAACCTGGAATTTACATCAATACAAAACATAAGGTTACATATTATGAAACGACGCAAATCCCGAACGAGAATATCTACGTTCACAAGCTAGATACAACGTGCACAAGGTGCGCGGAACACACGCGAAAATCGCAAAAACTAACTAAAATCGTCGATTTGGTCGCCCGGCAAAGCTAAAACCCGATCAAAAAAAAAACCGCACTCACACATCCTAAATGTCATAGGATATGCCAAAAATATCATCAAGATATCGCAAATACATCACCACAATAATTTAATAAAACTAGCAAGCATAAACATTCCAAAAATCGGCGCAACATCGCCGTTTTGCGACAAAAAGGACTACAACCTAGCATAACATCCAACTGCATAACTAGTTAACCACAATCACTTTGATTAAAACACACTACAAAGCTTCAAATCCTATGTTTCCATAAACAACCCTTTCTTGATTTTTTTAAACTTAACAAAATCCAACCCAAATCATACATGATACACTAAATTAACTCTAATTTAAAGTCCAAAAGGCAAGTTAACCACTTAGATTAGGCTAACAAGATAACTAGATAACAAAATAGATTTAATTAACCTACTAATGATTTCTAAAACCCTAGTTTAAATCAAAATACTCTTTTTAAAAACCTAGATTAGAAATTTGCTAAGCTTTTAACACTAAAACCATTTAATTAAAGGAATTTAACCAAAAGAATTTAATTAGAGAGAAATTATACCTCAAGATCTATGGATCAAGCATGGTGATTTGCCTCTAAAAATGCCTCATAGCACCATGACCCAAGTTATAAAACCCAAGGAGAATGGAATAAAGAATGGGAACTAAATTGTGAGATTTAATTTTTGATTTTGGAGCAATTTTTTTTGATGAAATTTGAGAGAGAATGAGAAGGGGAAATGGAGAGGATTTCCTGCAGAAATCTCGGCCTGAGGGAGAGGTGTGGGATGAGGTGGGTGTTGTGAGTAATGTCTAAGTCAAAGTCATCCCATACCTCACTAAAAACCACCTCAAATTAATATATTTTAATCATCTACCTAACACTTCACCACAAGAATTGAAATCAAAAGAAGATGGGGTTTCCTGCTGATATGGGGCTGGCCTAGGGAAAGTGAAGGTGTGTGTGAGAGAGTGCACAAAAATTTTTATGCAAAAAGACAAGACCCCCCACAATCTCAAAATTACAAGTTTTAGCTTAAATTCAATAAATTTCGTTTTCCATAATAAAAATTAGTTAAAACTTGAAATAAAATACTAAAAAATTATATTACAACTAGATTTTAATTAACATGATTTTAAAGATTAAAATTAGCCCAAAGAAATTTGTATTTATCGCTAATTTAATGTATTTTCTTACCGGCTTAAAATAATATTAAAAAATTGAAAAATAGGGAAAAAATTTTAAATGACCAAAAATTAATAAGTAACTCATTAGCTACTAAAAACTAGCAATTACCTATCCAAATTAGGTATAATTAGTCCTAAACTGCAAAATAACAAAAAAGACGGTGTACGGAAAAATACCGAATTTTCACCGATTTTCAGGAAAATGACTTTTCAAGGCGTTACAACTAACGTCCGTTGAAAGGGGATAGTCAGTCTTGCAAAGGCCGACTTTCGAACCGGGGAAGCAACCTTCATGACTTCGTATGGAGTAGGAGCTGAAATGGACAGTCTTGTGAAGACCGACCCTTTAGCAGGGGAAGCTGCCTTAACAACTTTAGGTGTAGGAATGGCTATCCGCTTCGGGATGGCCGCTTCTGGTATCACGGGCTTCTTCATGGGCCCGCTTGAGCTTGGGCCCAGTTTGCTGAAAACTGAGGTATTGGACTTGGGCGACCCGTTGAGAGGGGCCGCGGTAGTTGTAAGCCGATCAAAGACCGACTTCTTTGGAGCTTTTAGCGACGACATTGGGGCATTGAAGCTCATCGGTGGGAGCATAGTCCCGAAGAATAGCCCAGTGGTGGCCTGAGTCACCTGTTCCACCGGCATAGCGAAGATGGAGGCCGCTTGGGGCCCATAAGTCACTCCTCCGGACGGGACGGAACGAGAGTTGCAGCTGCAGTTAGTGCAGGTTGAAGCCATTGATCTTCTGTTTTCTGCACGGAGCAAGACACTAAATCTTAGTACCTCGAACCCAAGGGCAACCATATCAAACCGCGATTCGTTCGCGAACACGACACACGATGTATGGAGTGGAAAGAGGAAAAGGTCCCACCGGGCGTGCTAGAATCTTTTCCCCACCGAAAGACGCGGAGGACGTCTTGCCTGAATTTCGGGGTAGATGCTAATTGGTGCTATCCATCCACCTCTCCGAAGATGCCAAGTTGATTTATAGCACCATGTATCAAAGGTTTAAATGGATGCGGCCGATGTAGCATACTTCATCAGATTCCCCCTTGTTTGAGGGGTTTTTTATTATGGGGACACTCTTCCCTGCAGGCGCAAACCCCTGCAGTTAATTACGCTACCGCATCGTGGTAACAACTTTCTCCTTCTCCAGATGGTCACTTCGTGTCGTAGGTGTTTGTTTTGTTTGTGGTTGCCCGTGGATTGTATACGGAGACTAATTTATGTTGTCGCCCGTAGGGCGTGGATTAGTCCAAATCCGTATCTTCTTAGATTTGGGTTTGGGGTTTGGGTTTAAGGATACGTTAGCCTCATTTGAGACTACGGTCAACTTAAACATTAGTTAAGGATACGTTAGTCTAATGTTTAGACTAAGATCAACTTAACGGGATCGTTTAAATCCAACAAAAGAGCATTTGGACTCTATTGTTTAGTTTAGGGACATTGCGGTCGATTAGTTTAAGGACATCGTAGTCTGTGAGTTTAATGACCTCACATTCAAGGTTAAGGACATCGTAGTCCGTGGGTTTAAAGGGACCCCACAGTCCGAGATTAGGGACATCGTAGTCCATGAGTTAAGGACCCCCCAGTCCGTAGTTTAAAGACGTCATAATCTATAAAGTTTAAGGACATCGTAGTCCATGAGTTTAAGGACCCCACAGTCCGTGAAATGTGTGGTAGTCGGGACCCGTCACCTCTCTGAAGACGTTGAAGGATTACAACGACAGATATCAGAGGAGTAAAAAGATGTACCCTCGAACCGGTATGAGTTGGTTGAAAGATCTGTAGTCCAATTTAGAACTAAGATCTGTTAAATATTTATGAGCAGACGGGCTCAATTAAATATAAGTTGAGGACTTATGGCCAATATTGGGCTAAGTCCAATGAATGTTTAACATTTTATTGTTCTGGCTATTGAGCCTTTATTTGGGCTTGACCCTTTTAATAATGCTGAGCATTAGATCTTAATACTTTTTTGTCTTATATTGAATGCAGAGTATTCATCAGAACAATTTATGTTCTGTCAGCGCAATACGTGGCGCACCAGGCTCTTTGCGCCAGTTAAAGAGCGCAGTGCGCTTCTGCCAAGTAGCGCACACGAGAAGGATACGCGTCACGCTTCGCGCTGAGCGCTAGATGATAAGCGCGTTACGCCAGTTTATGAGCGATGAGCGCTAATTTATGAGCGCATTGTGCTATCAATTTAGTGGCGCACACGTGAGTGACACGTGGCGCGCTTGGCACAGAGCGCTAGCCCATGAGCGCAGTGCGCTATTTCAGAAGTGCAAAGCGCAAGTTGCATATGTGATTGACATGTGGCGCATTGGCGCTGAGCGCCGGTCTAGAGAGCCCAGAATCGTTGTTCAAGAGCACAAGGTGCATTTCAATAGCGCAAAGTGCATTTGATCAATTTTTATGATCTGTGAACAAATATATGTTCCTTTAGAAAAGACTTTGTCTCAAGATTCAAGAACAACAGTTCTTATTTTTGAAAGGGCTTGCCTTTATAGATCAATAATCTGTGTGAAGAATATGTTCTTCTTTTATTATGTGATGAGATCTTTTGATCTTTTTTATGAAAGACCTTGGTCTTTGTAAATCTATGATCTTTTAAGAAGATAATTCTTCTTTTTATGAGATGATTTCATCTCTGTGTTCATTGTTCATGATCTTTACCTTGAAGAAGTAATCTTCTTTTGCTGAAAGCTTGCTTTTCTTTCTCTGAATTTCTCAAAGTTTATAGGGGGGTTTCTCTATATTAGACTTGAAGTCTTGGGGCTTTTATATAGGGCAAGTTGATTTGTTAAATCAGTTAAAGAGATCTTTCTCTGATTAATTTGGGGATATTTCCCACCGTTGGATCTTTGATCCTAGGGCTTCTGTTTTACAGAAGGCAATCTTCTTGTTTTTAACAAGATTGGAAAATCTTTTCATAACAGAATTTTAATTCTGATTAATTATTGATTTATCATTATTATTAGATCTTTTGATCTAACGGTGGGGAATTTTATAATTCCAGTGCTGGCGCACCCGTGCTTTACACGTGGTGCGCTGCTCAGAGCGCAGCGCACTTTGCTCCAGCGCATCTACGTTTGACACGTGGTGCGCTGCCCAGAGCGCAGCGCAGCCTGCGCTAGCGCACCTGTGTCTGACACGTGGCACGCAGCGCGCCTAGCGCTAGCACACACATGGTGCACTGCCTAGGGCGCAGCGCACCTGGCGCTAGCGCATCCGTGTTTGACACGTGGCGTGTAGCGCGTCTAGCGCTAGATCTGAAGCGTTGCTTCAATTTTTGAATTTTGAATTTCATAATAGAGCTTTTCTCTGATTGGAGGAAACAGTTTCGTCGCCTGATTCTTCCCGAAATTTCGCTGGAACTTCGCTTCTTGCTAACTCCACTTATATAACTTTGGAGTTGGAAATTTTAGAGAGTTTTTGTAATAGAATTCTGAATGAGAAGCAGTGAAATGTAGTGTGGCATTTATAGGGAAAATTAGGGTTTAGGATAATGAAGAATAGAATTAAAATGTGCATTAAAAATGAATTTAAGAGAGGAATTATCACCATCTTGATGTTTTTAGAGTAAACAAAAACCATGAGGGTAGTGGGGTAGGCAAAGGGGTTCAGGGGTAAAAATTTGGAGGCATCCCCTACGAACATGACCGGCGATGCCGGCCTCCACTTTGAATCTCGTCGGTCCAATCCAGTAGGATGGGCTTAGGATTTATGCCATGTGTCCATGTCGCTTTTCATTTTAGAGTAAACAAAAACCTCAGTGCACATGTTTGTTCACTTTGTGACTTTTCATTTTACGTGTAGTGCATGTGTAAATCTTTGAGCTTCTAAAAGATTAAAAAAATCAATTAAAAATATATATGGCTGAGTGGATTCGAACACAGGGGCTACGTCACAGCAGTGCAAGGCTTTACCAATGAGCTACAAGTGTTTTCTTGCTGTTCTAAAACAAATAGAATACTTATAGCATACTCAGGATTGTAAATACTCCATTTGTACGTTAACTTTTAATCAAATTTCCTGTACACTGAAACAGAGTTGTTACACGGTTCGCCAAAGCCCTGTCAATGGGAATGAAGCTGCCCCCTCTCATGGAAAACACTCCCGGGGTTATATGCTTTGACGGAGCAGATATACATCCAAACTACTGCCTATATTATCGGAGGGTTACCCGCCCCATCGAGGAATGCAGATCCTTCAAGAAGTGGTGGCAAGGATACGTTGCCCATCAACAACACTTCAAGATGATGAAACGCGAAGCTCGTCGACAGTAAAGAAGTTCGACAAGTGCGCATGAGAAAACGACTGGCAACTGTCATATGGTTGGCACCAGTTCCACAAAAGGAAAATCCCAAGTTCTTACATTCGGGAGCAATTCTGAGGAAGAAATAACCCTCGGCCCTCTCTTCAAAGACTCCACCTCCAAAAAAGAAGAGGGGGAGAAGAACTGTGAGAACATTCGGCTGCGTAGCCGCACGCTGCCTGAAAAGAAGCTCGGATCTACAAACAAAGGTTCGAGACAAAGAAACAAAAGGAAAGAAAAAATCCCTGAGGAAATTGCCCTCGACGAAACCCGCCTTGTAGAACAGCAAAACCTGGAAGCTTATAAGGTAGGGATAACGCGGTCATATGAAAAACTGACTAGGCCGAGAACATTCCGCCAAGGCGAACTCATGCTATCATCAAAAGACCTATGATCCCCAATCGTACGAAACAGGGGAAATTCAAGCCAAACTATGAAAGCCCGTACATCATAGACAAGGTCTATTAAGGTGGGGCCTATTTGCTCATGGATATGCATGGCGAAAGACCTTTCCGGCCAATAAACGGCTGATTCCTCAAGAAATACCATGCTTGACGAGTCACGACTAAGGTCAATGATAGATGACAACGCTCGTGTCCGCTCGCTATCTTCCTGAGTCAAAACTCTAAGTGGTATTCGGAAAAACTTCGCCTCAAACATGGCGACAACGGACCGTAATGTCCTTAAACTAAAGCATCACCTCAAAAATGGTGATAACGGACCACTATGTCCTTAAACTAGCAACGGAACGAGATGTCCCTAAACTAACAATGGACTGGAATATCCTAAAACTAGTGCGCCGCCTCATGGCGCATCGCCCCAAATATGGCGATATTCTCTATTAAGATCTATATTGCAATCAAAGCTCCAACGGCGAAGACTGCAACTCAAGTTCTATTGGCAAACAGATGTAAAAAAACGGTACGTCCACAAGCGAAATAGGTACAGATGAAAATCCGAAAGGAAGCCATGAGTAAAAACAGTAGGGCTACCAGCGAGGTTGTGAAAACCTGAAAGGGCACAATCTCGTTGTTAAAAAAAAGAAAAAAAAAACGGTACGTCCACAAGTAAAATGGGCACAGATGAAAACCCGAAAGGGCGCCGTGAGTAAAAACAGCAGCGCTACCGGCGAGCTTTTCAAAATCCGAAAGGGCACAATCTTGTAAAATTTTCACTTACAAGATCCTCTCGACTCGTAAGGAGAACTCCCCCTATGAGACCGTCACAGCTCATAGAATTTGAAAGTCTTAAGCGACATGGATCTTAACCTGTTCTTAAGCCATCACATCCCCCAAGTTGCCCTACAGGCGGTCTAATATTGGCCCTTTTATACAATCCACGGGCACAAATAAACGATTTCCCCCACCAAGTTCCACCAATGACAAAAAATGTTCTCATATGGTGAACGACACTTGTAAGTTATCTCGACTTATTGTAAGTCCATGCTACCTCTCCCGGTACTTACGGACTTGCGGAATTTGATGAAAAACAATTTTCAAGAGGCGGTGTTCATATCATAATATTGCAATTCATACGCCCCATTTTTATGCATTTTATAAGTAAAGAGATACTTTTGACGCTCGTTTGTTGCATGATACAGGATACAGGCTCTTGAAATGAAGACAGTGAGAAAAGACAAAAGATGATACAAAAGAGAGACTTTTTGACCAACAAGAAGATGGATCCGAGAACGAAGAACAGGTTACAATTGTATGAAGCAGTGCGGTCCGAAATGTCAAAGTGAACGGTCAAAAGCTCCTTACAAGTTTTCACTGAAGATCTGGAAAAGACCAAGAAGCCAAACAGAGAAAAATAGTGAAGAACAAATAAGCCCAAGTACCCAGCATGAAGACCACAGAAGATGGTGGCATGAAGCCACCAAAGGGCCGCGGAACCGCGGCCCAAGGCCTATCATTGCCGCGGTTCCGCGGCCGTATGGTGTCCATGTCAGCACCGACTTCTTGTGTCGGTGCGACGGTGCAGATGTTGGGATTTTTAGGGGGCAAATCTGTAATTGCATATCTACGAGAGTCTGTAACCCTAGCTTCACTGTTTGCTTATAAATTGTACTCAAAATCTGTAAAATGTTATGCCTCTTATCAATCAATAAAATCAGAATTGTTGGGAGATCTAGAGCATCACTTTTTGTAAGTTTTTCTTTTAATTTCTGCCTTAGTCTAATTTAATTCGTGCCCTAGTTATCTCATATCAATCTTGCAGTAGAGTAACTTTACTACTTGCCGTAGTTAACTAGTCTAGCTTCTTTTAATCTGCAGTAAGTGATAATTTAAGATCTGAACAAAACACTTTAAAACTTAACAACAAAAATGTCGTTTTTAGAAAATTTCCTAATGAGCGAGTAAAATCCTCGCTTGTTAGGGTTAGGAATAATGGAGGGAGTGAGAGATGAATATCTCTCACCTCCTTCAATGCCGATACTTTTTCTCATAACTAGATCTTCATGCACGCATGCATGACCCGCTCCCTACGGCACCCTACCTACGAGGTAACGGTGAACCGTAGTATAAAGGGCCGGGCATACATGACGTCCATGAAGATTGTACCAATTAATAGGAAAGGACGGACAAGGATCTAGAGGAAGAAACTTCATTTCTTCCCAAATAATCCTAATCCCCTTTGCTAATAATTGGTATGATTTCTAAAAAGTTTTAATTAAACGGCATTGAAAGAGGTGACAATATTGATCTTATCAACCCTACCTTAGACCTAACCCTAACAAGTTCTTTAATATCGTGTTAATTAGTTTTAAATCAATCGACAAAAACCAAACAACAATCTGAATCAACTCGTGATAACACAAAAACAGAAAGTTACACATCTCTGTGGATCGACCCGTATACACCGGCTAGCTACAAAGCGACGCCGTTTCTGATTACGGTAAATACAATTTTTTGGACTAATCAAATGGCGCCGTTGCCGGGGATGGCGTAAATTTTTGTTTTGTATGATTTCGGGTTGATATAAATTTTGAAAAATCATAAAAAATTAGAAAATATAAAAAAAATACAAAAACATTATATCGATTTTTATCTGTTTGAAGTGTTTTATGGTTTGAATCTTGCAGGAACAGCAAAGCATCGCGAATCTGGAGTTTAACAGACAGCAAATCAGAAAAGTAAACATCAGAACAGAGGAGAAGTGGAACAAGAGTGCAGTACAATTTTTTCCAGAGGCTGAACCCACAACCAGGCCGCGTTTCCGCCGCATAAAGCCCATCAAGGCCGCGTTTCCGCCGCGGGTCTGCCTCTTCAGTGCACCAAATTTGCATGGTTTGCTCTCTATTCCTCCCCTCTGCAACCTCCATATCTCCACTGTAAAAATTTTCTGCAGGAATTCTTTGCGCTAAAAAAATCTTCTCTCCCCTTCTAAATAACAGATTTTCTGCAGGGTTCTTTACGCCGCGCTAAAAATTGATTGCAAGTGAATTTTACTGTTTTGCATGATTTAATCGGACTCTAAGGGGCTAATTGACCAAACTCAGATTGGGTGGGGATTTCATCACCCTTCCCAGGACCCCAGAAAACACCTAAAGCATGTGCATTGACCACAGTTAATTAAAAAAGATTAGACTCAGACCTAAGGACATCGAGCTCAATAGGAAAAGGACTAGTATAGGCATCGGCCGTTTATCCTAACTGACATTGCGGTGTCTAGGCTAGTGGTTATTAATTAGGCCCACTGTAGTGGTGGTTCCTTCCCACTTACCTGGCCGTACTTGTCCGTGAAGAGGCGGTTTGAGGTCATATTTCTAGCCCTAGTTAGGAGCTGTCTAGCAGACCTAGGCGACCCTAGATCTAGGCCTGATTGTGCATGTGTGGTTGATACATTTATGTCACGAGTCCCTTTCCAAAAACTTTTTTTTTGCAAAACTCTCACATAAAAAAAAAAGAAAAATCTTTTCAAAACTTGCAACTTGCCGCTAAGAAAACTTGCAACTCACTTCCACCACTTTCCCTCAATGACGTTGTCTTACCTCCACATTCTGTCTTTTTCTTTTTTCTGACTGCACTACCCCTTAGTGTATGTCACTTTGGACTAGGGATACTGACGCCCGATTAGTCCGTGTTAAATTGGTACCGACCGACGAACCTTTCGACACTAAAGTCGACACTCCGTCCACTTTCTTACCCTCAACTTCAAATTCTTTCACCGAAGGCATGTCGGGATTCAACCCCAACAAAACCTTACCGACGGGAAGGATTCCACCACCTTTAGGTGCGAATAACCCGAATCAGCCGCCTGTTGAAGCGCCCGCACGAGTTGCGCTCCAGGATCTCTTTTACCCCATCCGCACTTCTTTACCTACTTGTCTTTCACCCCCACCGGCAAATGGGGACAATTTTGAGATAAAACCACATTTCATCAATATGCTGCCAAAATTTCATGGTTTGGAATCTGAAGATGCATATATCTTTATTAATAAATTCCAAAATGTGTGCGCTATGATGAAAACAACCCAATTAAGTGATGACGCTATAAGGCTAAGGGTCATTCCTTTCACCTTATGTGACCTAGCCGAGAAGTGGCTATATAGCACCGCATCACATTCCATAAGAAATTGGGACGAGTTTGTGAAAGCTTTTCTGAAAAAGTTCTATCCTCATCACAAAACTGCCATAATCCGCAATGAAATAATTCAATTCTCACAACTTCCTTCTGAACCATTTTGGAAGTGCTTCGAGAGATTTAAGGACCTACTAGTTCAATGCCCTCATCATGGGATCGAAAGTTGGCAACTTTGCCAAACATTATACGAGGGATTGAACTCGGCAACGAAGCAGTTGCTAGAAACCATCTGTCAAGGTCATTTTCTCTCTAAGTCTAGTGATGAAGCATGGCAGTTTCTTGAGGATCTTAGTGAGCAAACAATACAGTGGGAGAGTACCAAGACCACATCATCTTCTAGTGGTCAATCTAGGGCAGGCATACATCAAGTAGAGATGTCGATTGCCATGAAGGCCGAGATGGCCGCTCTTACGAAAAAGCTAGAAGCGATTGAGACCAAAATCTCATCGCCTTCTCCTGCCCCTGCTATGCCTCACGAACTGTCTGTGCTTGTTGTGCGGATCCATCGCACCTAATCGAAGAGTGTCCTTATAATGCATCCACTCAAGGACAGGATCAAGTCAATGCTGCATTTCAGCAACGACAAAGAAACGATCCGTACTCTTCGACATATAATCCGGGGTGGAGGAGTCACCCAAATTTCGCTTGGAACCAAATCAACAATTCCAAGAAAATAACAATTTTCAAAGAACTCCTCCTCCACAACAACAACAAGCACCTTCACAAACTCAATTTCAACCGCAACAATTTCAACAACAACCTTACCCTAATCAGGTGAACAATTTTGTGCCTAACAATGCTTACCAGCCAAATAATTATGTTCAACCTAATAATGATAAGGTTAGCTCGCTCGAAAGAAGTTTAGATGCGTTCCTTAAGCAATCTATACAGTCTACAGCAAGACTTGAGACTTCTATTCAATCTTTAGTGCAAAATAGTGCCTCACACGATCAAAGCATCAAATCAATTGAGGCACAAATTGCACAACTCAATGCGGCTTTGAGCGAGTGCGAAAAAGGAAAACTCCCGTCTCAACCACTGCCCAACCCCGGTCACGTACATGCTGCATATCAACAGCAAAATCATAACGTAAATGCTGTGACCACGTTGAGATCGGGAAAAGTGTTGCAAAACAATGTGGGCATGAACAATGACACCCCTGCCGGTGGCCCTTCTTCATCTTCTTCACCTTCTTCTTCTTCAGAGCCTATTCTCCACCGTTCACATGGCTCTACTTCTTCTAGCTTGAACGGACCCATTTCTAACAACACGAACACATCTACACGGGGTGCCGTTCCAACTCGACAATCTGATCCACAAAAGTTGGACTCAACCACCTTTCAAAATGTTCCTTTTCCTAATCGGTTGAGATCCAATAAACCAACTCCACAGATGGAGAAGATTGTTGAGTTGTTCAAACAGGTTAGCATAAATATCCCTCTTTTGGATGCAATCCAACAAGTTCCTTCATATGCAAAAATTTTAAAGGACTTATGCACCAAAAAGAGGAAGTCGCAAGTGCCAAAGAAAGTTTTTGTGGCTAGTGCTATTAGTGATGCTCTTGTAAATTCCCTACCCCCAAAGCAAAAGGACCCCGGGTGTCCTACCATTTCGATAACAATTAGGGAGAAGAACATCAATAGAGCACTATTAGATCTTGGCGCGAGTGTCAATTGGCTACCCTATTCTGTGTACGAGCAATTGGGCGTTGGAGAGCTTAATCCCACTCACTGTACTCTCCAAATGGCCGACTGGTCAATAACCCATCCTAGGGGAGAGCTGGAGGATGTGTTAATTAGAGTAAAGGATTTCATTTTCCCCGTTGATTTTATTGTGATGGATACACAACCTGTTGCTAACCCCCGGAACCAAATTCCGGTAATACTTGGTCGACCATTTCTGGCTACTTCCAACGCAGTGATCAATTGTCGTAATGGTTCAATGAACCTATCTTTCGGCAATATGACAATTGAGCTCAATATTTTCAAGTTGGGAAGTCAGCCTGCTGAGCCTAATGCTAGCGTACTTGATGTTTGCTCGATCAATGAGATCGCGGAGGAGGACTGTGAATTCGAGAATTTTTTGTTCGATCACAGCAATGTTAACGCCACTAGTGCGTTCCTCCTCGAATCCGACGCAGCTTTCACAGCGGATAACGATTTTGAGTGCTTTACCTTTGTTGATGACTTTGAAGACTCATCACCTGAATTGGAGTCTTTTGCTTTTTCGGATGAGTTAGTTGAACCATCCGACACTGTTGCGTACACTCGGTTCGAACCTTTAATGGAATCCTTCGAGTTTGAAACAACTACCCCATTGTTACCATCTATTGTTTCACCTCCTAAACTCGAATTAAAGCTTTTGCCGACACACCTAAAATATGCTTATCTAGGTGATAATGAGACCTTACCTGTCATTATATCAGCCTCTCTAGCTCTTGAGCAAGAGAAGGCTCTTTTGATGGTCTTGCATAATAATCGGCAGGCTTTCGGCTGGTCTATGGCGGACATTAAGGGGATTAGTCCCCTCATAGTCGAACATCATATACACTTGATGGATGATGCCAAGCCAGCACGGGATCCACAAAGGCGCCTCAACCCCATCATGAAAGAGGCTGTTAAGAAGGAAATTGTCAAGTGTCTGGATAGCGGTATCATTTACGCTATCTCGGATAGCCAATGGGTTAGCCTAATCCACGTCGTGCCAAAGAAATCGGGCATTACGGTCATTACCAATGAGGCAAATGAGTTGATTCCCACTCGCACCCAAACTGGGTGGCGAGTCTGCATAGACTATAGAAAACTCAATGCCGCAATAAGGAAGGACCACTTTCCTTTACCTTTCATTGACCAAATGCTCGAGCGATTGGCAGGGCACGAGTTCTATTGTTTTCTCGATGGCTATTCCGGTTACAACCAAGTCCCCATCGCCAAAGAGGATCAAGACAAGACAACATTCACTTGTCCCTTTGGCATGTTTGCTTATCGTCGCATGCTCTTTGGGTTATGCAATGCACCTGCGACATTTCAGCGGTGTATGATGGGGATCTTTTCAGATATGGTTGAAAAGTTCTTGGAGATCTTTATGGATGATTTCTCCATCTTTGGCGACTCCTTCGACGAGTGTTTACGCCATCTTGACGCTGTTCTTACCCGCTGCAGGGATAAGAACCTCACATTGAATTGGGAGAAGTGCCATTTCATGGTGCGAGAGGGCATTGTCTTAGGACATGTCATCTCGCAAAACGGCATCGAGGTTGACAGAGCAAAAATCGAAGTGATTTCTAACCTCCCTCCCCCAAAATGCGTCAAAGATATTAGAGCCTTCCTTGACCACGCCGGTTTCTACAGACGGTTTATCAAGGACTTTAGCAAGATCGCTAGACCCTTGACTCTCTTACTGGCTGTTCATATCAGATTTTTGCATTTTCATACCGCCCAATTTTTATCACATTGCATATCCGTAGATACTCTTGAGCCGTGTTTGCTAGTCAATTGCAGGATACAGGTTCTCGGTTCCAAAACGGTGAAATTCATGGAAAACACGAAAGAATCCGGGTTCCTGCCAACCACAGATAAAAACACGGTCTCTGCTCTTCATCCGCATGTTGCCACATATCAATAGGAAGACAAAAGATCAAATCAATGTCATTCTCATGCACAAGGCTCAATGGTAGCACAAAATCCAAGAGATCTACGCGGAGCTCGAGGCAAATCATGACAAAATCTTGACAAAAAGTCCACCTTTCCCTCAACAGAAATTCTGGAAGAAATGTTGAAGT
Organism: Agapanthus africanus; assembly: GCA_030015575.1. NCBI lineage: Eukaryota > Viridiplantae > Streptophyta > Magnoliopsida > Asparagales > Amaryllidaceae > Agapanthus > Agapanthus africanus. The sequence goes on from CM057339.1 coordinate 851,381,947, forward strand.
ATTTTCAGAAAATATAGGAACCAGAGAGCATAGGACAACAAACCAGGGGACCACAAGAAACCCGACTTTCCAATTCATCAACATGGCCGCGGATCCGCGGCCAAAGTGGGGTCCAGGCCGCGGATCCGCGGCCGTACGGGCGCCTCATGCGCAGAAACTTTGGGGGTATTTTTGTCTTTTCGTTTTTGTTCTGGTGGTTGCCCTAGGGTTTCATTCTCTGGCCTATAAATAGCCCAGAAGTTTGTGAAAGAAAGGGTCCAATTCTTGTATTTCTTTTGCTACGTTTTAGTTACATGTTCTTCTTCCTCTTCTCACCTCTTCTCCATTAAACTTGTAAGTGAGCTTTTGAGTGAAGAGTGATGAATAAAGAAGACCATTTTATTATCATGCTTGTCTCCTTATCTTTATGCTTGTTGTAATTTTAATTCGTTAAGTAGTTGTTGTTATTTCCTTATTGTTTATTTCTTCTCTCTTTTTCTTTATCATTCATACGACAATGATACTTACGCTTGATCCTCGCCAAGGTGAGGTCGCAAATAGTTAGTCGTATTCTTCTAGTCTCCTTCTTTCTATCTTCCTCTTTTGTTTGTTTTATTTTTCCGTATGATGAAGTGTGAGTAGTTTTATACTTGTTAGGGTAGGATAAGGAAAGTTTGAGAGAAGGAAATCTCTCTCACTTTTTCCTTGCCCAACAACTTAAATCGACTCCCGTTAATTGAACCACAATCCGCTCCTTACGGCACCCTATCCTACATGATAGCGGTGATTCCGTAGTGAGACCGGTTGTGGTTGAATTAATCGGAGGTTATGGATAAGAGCCAAGAACGGACGGACAAGCACCAAAAGGAAGGACTATGCGTTGGAAAGCCTAGCTTATACTCGCAAGTTCCTTCCTAGTCGTGCTAATCCCCGTTGTTGCCGATTACCGTAACACCGATATTAAGTGGGGCAACGAAAGATGTGGAGACTCCTAACTCAAACTAACCTAATCCTAACCCTAACAAGCTCTCTTTAAATATCAACTTACACTTAGATAGTTACAAACAAAATCTGAACAACCGGACTTAACTCGTCGAAAAACACATAGAAAAAGATTCCCATCTCCCTGCGGACGACCCGTACTCAACCGGCTAGCTACAAGCGAAACCGTCTTGATTGCGGTATTTTAAACTAAACTTGAACACGCTCGTATCCTATCAATCAAATGGCGCCGTTGCCGGGGAGACGGTAGTTTGTTTCTTTGTGAAATTTCGGGTTAATTTGTAAGTATAACTCTAACCGAAAAACAAAAACAAAAACAAAATATATACTTTGTAAAAAATCATCTTGTTATTTTTGATTAGCTTTTGTGCAAGTGTGCAGGAAAATACAAGGTTCAAGTTCCGTGGCCAAGACGATTGAAAATACGGAGTTCAAGTACAGTGCCAAAGACGTGGGAAGATAGACCCACATTTCGCGGCTACACCGCGACGGACCAAAACGGAGGAGACGGTCTACTGTTAAAATCTGGAGCAGATACAGTGAGCACATCAAGAATAAGCACATCCAGACAAGTAGGGGACAACCACAGCAGCACACACAGAAATTTTTGAAGCCCAATACCCCCACATAGCCGCGGAACCGCGGCCATTTCATGCGTTTGGCCGCGGAAACGCGGCTAACTGTTGGCTTCAGGGTGCAATTTTCTCTCTTTAAGTCTCTCTGCCTCTCTCCACTCCTCTGAACTCCACTGAACTGTGTTTTCTGCAGCCTTCTTTGCGCAAACTCTTCTCCCCCTTCCAATAAACTGTTCTTGTGCAGGATTCTTTGCGCCGCAAATAAAAATTGTTTGCAGTTGATTTGTTACTGTTTTGCATTCTTTAATACGGACTTAAGGGGCTTGAAACCAATCCAGATTGGGTGGGGATTTCATCACCCTTCCCAGGACCCCGGAAATCACTAAAGCATATGCATTGTCCATTGTAAATTAAGAAATACTAGACTTCAGCCCTAAGGACTTCACGCTCATTAGGAGAAGATAAACCTTATTTAGAACCTTTCTTAACCGTATATTGTTTACGGGGTGTCTAGGAAAGTGTTAAAGGCGCAACCGCCGAAAGAGAAAGGGTTATTTAATTAAGGAACTTCGCGAAAGCGTTGGACAACCTCCCCTTATCTCTGCACTTACCTGGCCTCGTGATCAGTGTATTTTTAAGCCTGTTTCTCGACACTGTTTAACTTCGACAATCAAGTTCAGGAGCAGGTCTAGTAGACCTAGGTTACCCTAGATCTAGGTGTGATTGTGCATATCTTGTTTGTGATTGCTTAAGCCGTATTTCCGTACATACTTCTGTAAATCTCTTTCTAAAAACAAAATAAAAAAGAAAAAAATCAAAAACTTTTATAAAAACTTGCCCTTTTGTCGCCAAATCCATTTTCACCCACCACCCATCGCCTTTCTCCATTGACGTTTTCTTACCCTCACCTTCTCCGCTTTGACTATACTAAACTCGTTTAGTGTATGTCCGCTTGGACTCGGGACACTAGCGCCCGTCTAGTCCGCGTTACGTTAGTCGCAACTGACTACGCGATCGACTCCGAAGTCGATACTCCGTCCACTCCTCTTTCACCCCTTCCTTTGCCGGCCAACTCCGACGTTGACCGGAATTCTGTTCATACATCTTCACCTTCACCTTCACCTTCACCATCGCAAGGACAGGATCAGATTAATGCATTCCAGCAAAGACCAAGGAATGATCCATACTCTTCCACCTATAATCCCGGTTGGAGGAACCACCCCAATTTCGCCTGGAATCAGAATCAGAATCAATTCCAGGGCAACAATTTCCAAAGGGCCCCTCCACCGCAACAACAAGCGCAACAACAAACTCAGTATCAGCAGCCCTTCCAACCCCAACCTTACCAAAACCAGACGAACAACTTTGCACCGAACAATTCTTTTCCACCAAACAACCTTGTTCCGTCTAACAACGATAAGGTTTCCTCGCTCGAGCGAAGTCTGGAGGCGTTTGTTAAACAATCGACTCAATCCACCGCCAACATCCAGTCTTCGATCCAATCTTTAGTGCAACACACCGCCGCATACGGGCAGAGCATCAAGACCATCGAGGCCCAGATTGCACAGCTGAACGCGGCCTTGAGCGAGCGAGAGAAGGGGAAGCTCCCGTCCCAGCCACTTCCAAATCCCGGTCACCCACATAATGCACATGTTGCTCTTGAACAACAAAACCATAATGTGAGTGCCGTAACTACACTGAGACCGGAAAGGATGCTGCAAAACAACATTGGCAAGCGAATCAACGATGACACCCCGGCCGCCGCTTCTTCTTCTTCTCCTTCTTCTTCATCTTCCGAGCCTATTCTCCGTTCTTCAACAGGCTCTCCTTCCTCTTCTTCTGCTCTGAACGGACCCACTTCTCACTCCACGAAGACACCTATTCTGGGATCCGTTCCAACTCCACAATCTCCTCCTCCAGCTTTAGACTCAACCAATTTTCAAAATGTTCCATTTCCAAACCGGTTGAGGTCTAACAAACAAAATCCACAAATGGAGAAGATTCTGGAGTTATTTAAGCAAGTTAACATTAATATTCCTCTTTTAGATGCTGTCCAACAAGTCCCGTCTTACGCGAAAATCTTAAAGGACTTGTGCACGAAAAAGAGGAAGTCTCAGGTACCCAAGAAAGTTTTCTTGGCTAGTGCTGTGAGTGATGCCCTTACCCAATCTTTACCACAAAAACGGAAGGACCCTGGCTGTCCTACGATTTCAATTACTATTGGGGATAAGAACATCAACCGCGCACTATTAGATCTTGGTGCCAGTGTTAACTTGCTTCCGTATTCAGTATACGAGCAATTAGGCGTCGGAGAGCTGAAACCCACCCACTGCACTCTCCAGATGGCCGACCGATCGATCACCCATCCTAGGGGTGAGCTAGAGGATGTGTTAATAAAAGTCGGGGACTTCATATTCCCCGTCGACTTCATTGTCTTAGATACACATCCTGTAGCTAACCCCCGGAATCAAATTCCGGTGACACTCGGTCGCCCGTTTCTCGCAACCTCAAATGCTGTGATCAATTGTCGCAATGGTTCAATGAACCTCTCTTTTGGAAATATGACGATTGAACTCAACATTTTTAGGTTGGGGAATCAGCCCGCCGAACCTAATGCTCATATACTGGATGTTTGCTCGATCCAGGAGATCACACCAGAAGAGTGTGAATTCGAGGAGTTTCTGTTTGAACACGATAATCTTGACGCCACTAGTGCGTTTCTCTTCGAACCTGCTGCTGCTTCTGCGCCCGACAACGAATACGAGTGTTTCACATTCTTGAACGATCTTAGCCGCGCACAACCCGAGTTTGAATCTTTCGACTTTTCGGATGAGTTACCTGAACCATCCGACTCGGTTGCCTACACTCATTTTGAACCTTTGCTGGAGTCCTTTGAGTTCGAGACCCTTGCACCAGTCTTGCCTTCCATCATTTCACCTCCAACGCTCGAACTCAAGCCGTTGCCGTCTCACCTTAAGTATGCTTACTTAGGTGAGAACGAGACCCTCCCTATCATCATTTCGGCTTCTCTAGCTCCAGAGCAAGAGACAGCCCTTCTCGCGGTCTTGCACAGCAACATGCAAGCTTTTGGCTGGTCCATGGCGGACATCAAGGGGATTAGTCCCCTGATCGTTGAGCATCACATTCATCTGATGGATGATGCCAAACCAGCCCGGGATCCACAAAGACGTCTTAATCCAGTCATGAAGGAGGCTGTGAAGAAGGAGATCGTCAAATGTCTAGATAGTGGTATCATTTACCCTATCTCTGATAGCCAGTGGGTTAGCCCCATTCATGTTGTCCCCAAAAGTCGGGCATCACGGTCATAACCAACGAGGCGAATGAGTTAATCCCTACTCGCACCCAAACTGGGTGGCGAGTTTGCATTGATTACAGAAAACTCAACGCCGCAACGCGGAAAGACCACTTTCCGCTACCTTTCATTGACCAGATGCTGGAACGATTGGCCGGACATGAGTACTATTGTTTTCTTGATGGCTACTCTGGCTATAATCAAATTCCCATCGCCGAAAAAGACCAGGACAAGACCACTTTCACTTGTCCTTTCGGCACGTTTGCATATCGACGCATGCCCTTTGGGTTATGCAATGCGCCCGCTACCTTCCAGCGGTGTATGATGGGAATTTTTTCGGACATGGTGGAAAAATTTCTGGAGATTTTCATGGATGACTTCTCCATCTTCGGCGATTCCTTCAACGAGTGTTTGCTGCATCTTGACGCTGTCCTTACCCGATGTAAGGACAAGAATCTCACTTTGAACTGGGAGAAATGCCACTTCATGGTGCGAGAAGGTATTGTCTTAGGACATATCATCTCGCAAAATGGCATAGAGGTTGACAAAGCAAAGATTGAGGTCATTTCCAATCTGCCTCCTCCCGTTGCGTCAGAGATATCCGAGCCTTCCTTGGCCATGCCGGTTTCTATAGACGGTTTATCAAGGACTTTAGCAAGATTGCTAGGCCCTTGACTCTTTTGCTGGCCAAGGATACACCATTTGACTTCAACTCGAGCTGTGTGACTGCATTCGAGTCACTGAAACGCTCACTCACTTCTGCTCCCGTTCTTTCTTCCCCGGACTGGACGCACCCATTCGAGATTATGTGCGATGCATCCGACTTTGCCATCGGTGCTGTCCTTGGACAGCACATAAACAAGATGCCGCACGTAATCTATTACGCGAGCCGGACCCTGAACGACGCCCAACTCAACTATACAACAACTGAGAAGGAATTCTTAGCTGTTGTATTTGCTTTAGAAAAGTTCAGGCCCTACCTCATCGGCTCTCCAGTCATTGTCTACACTGACCATTCAGCTCTGCGCCATCTTTTTGCGAAGAAAGATGCCAAATCTCGGTTAATCCGTTGGATCCTCTTGCTTCAAGAGTTTGACCTTGTCATTAAGGACAAACGAGGATGTGAAAACGTGGTTGCCGATCATCTCTCACGACTTCCTTCTTCGCCTTCGCTTCCAATTCCGATCAATGACGGTTTCCCGGATGAACAACTCTTGACAGTATCGTGCGAACCCTGGTTCGCAGATATTGTGAACTATTTGGCCACGGGATTACTACCGACCGAATGGTCAAGTCAGGACAGACTTCGCTTCTTATCCCAAGTAAAACACTTTTACTGGGACGAACCCTACTTGTTCAAGTACTGTCCCGACCAGATTATTCGTCGGTGTGTCCCTGATGAGGAATTCAAGAGTGTGCTGTCATTTTGCCACGATCAAGCGTGTGGCGGGCATTTTGGGCCCAGAAAGACAGCTGAGAAGATCTTGCAATGTGGTTTCTACTGGCCACAACTTTTCAAAGACGCTCACGATTATTGCAAGACTTGCTCCCGGTGCCAACACATGGGCCGGATATCCTGGAGGAACGAGATGCCGCTCCAACCGATCTTGGTTGTGGAGATTTTCGATGTTTGGGGGATAGACTTCATGGGGCCGTTTCCCAACTCTTTTGGGAACTTATACATTCTTCTAGCTGTTGATTACGTCTCTAAATGGGTCGAGGCTGTGCCCAGCCGGACTAACGACAATAAGGTTGTCGTTAGGTTCCTTAAAGAAAACATTTTCTCACGGTTTGGGCACCCCCGAGCGATCATTAGCGACAATGGAAGTCATTTCTGCAATAAAACTTTCGAAGCCTTGATGCGGAAATACTCCATAAATCATAAGCTCTCTACGCCCTACCACCCCCAAACCTGCGGGCAGGCCGAAGTTTCAAATCGGCAAATCAAGCAGATATTGGAGAAGACGGTTTCCAAGAACCGTAAGGATTGGTCTCTGAAACTCACTGATGCCCTTTGGGCATTTAGAACCGCTTATAAGACCGACCTTGGCATGTCTCCCTATCGGCTTGTGTACGGAAAAGCTTGCCACCTTCCTGTCGAAATCGAGCATCGCGCATTTTGGGCGATAAAGGAGTTGAATCTGTCTCTTGATGACGCGGGCAGCCATCGGAAGCTGCAGCTGAACGAACTGAACGAGCTTAGGGATGAGGCTTACGATAACGCGGTTGTCGTTAAGAATCGAACGAAGGTGTTTCACGATAAACACCTTTTGCGCAAAACCTTCGTACCTGGTCAGCAGGTACTGCTTTACGACACCCGACTTCACTTCCATCCTGGAAAGCTCCGATCTCGCTGGAAAGGGCCGTATTTTGTGCGGAATGTGTATCCGCAGGGCGCTGTGGATTTGGAAAATCCAAAGGACGGTTCACTCTTCAAGGTAAATGGACACCGATGCAAACCGTACCTTAGCGCCGAACCAACAGAGGAGCTCCTGTTCTTACAGGAGCCGGTTTACCTTGCTTGATCTTCCTCTGCTTACCTCCAAACTTCGGTTATCCAGCCAAGAACAGTGGACACTGTTCCAAATAAGTTTGGGGGTATGTACAAACCATTTTGTTTATATTTGTGTATATTCTTTTTCTTTTCTTTAAAAAACAAAAACAAATAAAAATTTGTGTATCACTAACCGACAATTTTGAACCTTCCAACTGCTCTCTTCATGCTACGACAGTGAGGACACTGTCCAGTTTAAGTTTGGGGGTACACTCGGTACGCATTTCTTACCTTCGCATTCATATGTATATTTTGCATCTGCATATTTAAATCCATAAAATCCATAAAAATTTGAAAATTTTCTAAAAAAATATAAAAACTTTTTTGTCAAGTTAGCTTGTGGAAGAACTCTGATTCAACATTCGACGGTTTTTGTTTGAAAAAAATAGGAATAACTAAATCTTAGGTTTGGATTTTGAAAACCTGAAAGATAACTCTCCTTTGAAGTTAACTATAGCTGATATACGTCTTTACATCACACTACACGTGTCGTGAGTTTTGGGAATTAGATGACAAGTCTTTCATGTTTAAACTTTTAAACAGATAAATGATTTTCTGAGGATCAAATAGGTTTGTTCTGAACTAAGTAATGTCAAGAATAGTTTATGAAGTAAAGCGAATATGAAGGAATGTTATTGATGCCATAATTGGAGCTAAGTCTGAAAAATAACCCATCGGAAACTTGATTGGAATGATTACACACCAAACCCACTAAACACGTCTTTTATCCAAAAAATAATTGAACTGCCGGTTATATCTCCGTTCGTATTAAATCATCTGATTTTCACGCCAAACTGTCTTTTGTTTTTGGACCTAGGTAACTTGAGTAATTAAGTCCGCTGGGGTGTTTCTACACCTAATGCCCTAAAACCAACTGGTTTGGGTGCATTGGCCCAAAGCTCGCTAAGAAACCTAGAAAGTCCAGTTTAAAACAAAGTCAAGCAAGTGTTCTCTCCGAGTTAAAATTCCTAACGGTTCTTTGTGTGAGAATAATCTTGATAAAAGACAGGCTTTTATAAAAATTTTAACGGAGATATGAAGGTTTTATTCTATGATAAAGACTATTGCACGTTCACAGAGGTGTGTATGAAATGAAAACAAGAAAAAGGTGGAGTGAAAAATACGACTTAGTTTCCTGTTATGGAAGATAGAAATTCTGAAGTTGAAACCTTACTGGAAAACGAAACTTGAAAAAAGCTTAACTCTTTATAAAACTTATGTGATCCTTTTAAAATTGTTATCTGGGCTTTATTGTGAGACATGATGACTTTATTCGACCTTTCGGGAACTTAACAACACTATTTGCACTGCACGTAAAGACATATAAAATCTGTAGTTAAATAAGAAGCGAGGTGTGAAAAATAAAGGTTCGATAGTCTAGACTTAGGATTATAGAATTGTTATTTTCTAAAAACAAAACTTTAGGGTTTGAAACTTAGTCATTTTTACAAACCAACTTGACCGGATTTTGTGGGTAGTATCCGCTGAAAACCCTCAGGAGACAACACTCCTCCTACTAGGGACACCTAGAGGTTTAACGGCTTGTTGCACATGCTCAGTGCAATCGCGTTCCCTGCGAAAGTGAGGTTAGGAAATTTTTTTGTGAATAAATGGACTTTGCTCGGGACGAGCAAATGATAAGTTTGGGGGTATTTGTTCATATCAGATTTTTGCATTTTCATACCGCCCAATTTTTATCACATTGCATATCCGTAGATACTCTTGAGCCGTGTTTGCTAGTCAATTGCAGGATACAGGTTCTCGGTTCCAAAACGGTGAAATTCATGGAAAACACGAAAGAATCCGGGTTCCTGCCAACCACAGATAAAAACACGGTCTCTGCTCTTCATCCGCATGTTGCCAGATATCAATAGGAAGACAAAAGAACAAATCAATGTCATTCTCATGCACAAGGCTCAATGGTAGCACAAAATCCAAGAGATCTACGCGGAGCTCGAGGCAAATCATGACAAAATCTTGACAAAAAGTCCACCTTTCCCTCAACAGAAATTCTGGAAGAAATGTTGAAGTATTTTCAGAAAATATAGGAACCAGAGAGCATAGGACAACAAACCAGGGGACCACAAGAAACCCGACTTTCCAATTCATCAACATGGCCGCGGATCCGCGGCCAAAGTGGGGTCCAGGCCGCGGATCCACGGCCGTACGGGCGCCTCATGCGCAGAAACTTTGGGGGTATTTTTGTCTTTTCGTTTTTGTTCTGGTGGTTGCCCTAGGGTTTCATTCTCTGGTCTATAAATAGCCCAGAAGTTTGTGAAGGAAAGGGTCCAATTCTTGTATTTCTTTTGCTAGGTTTTAGTTACATGTTCTTCTTCCTCTTCTCACCTCTTCTCCATTAAACTTGTAAGTGAGCTTTTGAGTGAAGAGTGATGAATAAAGAAGACCATTTTATTATCATGCTTGTCTCCTTATCTTTATGCTTGTTGTAATTTTAATTCGTTAAGTAGTTTTTGTTATTTCCTTGTTGTTTATTTCTTCTCTCTTTTTCTTTATCATTCATACGACAATGATACTTACGCTTGATCCTCGCCAAGGTGAGGTCGCAAATAGTTAGTCGTATTCTTCTAGTCTCCTTCTTTCTATCTTCCTCTTTTGTTTGTTTTATTTTTCCGTATGATGAAGTGTGAGTAGTTTTATACTTGTTAGGGTAGGATAAGGAAAGTTTGAGAGAAGAAAATCTCTCTCACTCTTTCCTTGCCCAACAACTTAAATCGACTCCCGTTAATTGAACCACAATCCGCTCCTTACGGCACCCTATCCTACATGATAGCGGTGATTCCGTAGTGAGACCGGTTGTGGTTGAATTAACCGGAGGTTATGGATAAGAGCCAAGAACGGACGGACAAGCACCAAAAGGAAGGACTATGCGTTGGAAAGCCTAGCTTATACTCGCAAGTTCCTTCCTAGTCGTGCTAATCCCCGTTGTTGCCGATTACCGTAACACCGATATTAAGTGGGGCAACGAAAGATGTGGAGACTCCTAACTCAAACTAACCTAATCCTAACAAGCTCTCTTTAAATATCAACTTACACTTAGATAGTTACAAACAAAATCTGAACAACCGGACTTAACTCGTCGAAAAACACATAGAAAAAGATTCCCATCTCCCTGCGGATGACCCGTACTCAACCGGCTAGCTACAAGCGAAACCGTCTTGATTGCGGTATTTTAAACTAAACTTGAACACGCTCGTATCCTATCAATCACTGGCCAAGGACACAACTTTTGCTTTCGACTCCACTTGCATTGAAGCATTCGAGTCTTTGAAAAATTCCCTCATCAGTGCGCCCATCCTCTCATCTCCCGACTGGACGCACCCTTTTGAAATCATGTGCGACGCATCAGACTTTGCTATTGGCGCTGTTCTTGGACAGCACATTAATAAGATGCCGCACGTGATTTATTATGCTAGCCGAACACTAAATGAGGCCCAACTCAACTACACAACAACAGAGAAAGAGTTTTTAGCTGTTGTGTTTGCACTCGAAAAATTTCGGCCTTATTTAATCGGCTCTCCAGTCGTTGTATATACAGATCATTCAGCTCTTCGCCACCTTTTTGCGAAGAAAGATGCTAAGTCAAGGCTAATACGTTGGATCCTTTTATTACAAGAGTTTGACCTTGTCATTAAGGACAAAAAAGGATGTGAAAATATAGTAGCTGATCACCTATCACGACTTCCTTCTTCGCCCACGCTCGATCTTCCAATCACTGATGTTTTTCCCGACGAGCAACTCTTGACCGTTTCTTGCGAACCATGGTTCGCTGATATTGTGAATTACTTAGCCACCGGCCTGATACCTAATGATTGGTCGAAACAGGATAAACTTCGATTTTTATCCCAAGTAAAGCATTTTTACTGGGATGAGCCCTATCTTTTTAAATACTGTTCCGACCAAATCATTCGTCGGTGTGTACCTGAAAGTGAGGTCAAAAGCGTGCTGTCTTTTTGCCACGATCAAGCATGTGGCGGGCACTTTGGCCCAAAGAAGACAGCCGAAAAAGTTTTGCAGTGTGGTTTCTATTGGCCACGACTCTTCAAGGATGCATTTGAATACTGCAAAACTTTCTCCCGGTGCCAACACTTGGGCCGGATATCGCGGAGAAGCGAAATGCCGCTCCAACCTATTTTGGTTGTGGACATTTTTGATGTTTGGGGTCTAGATTTTATGGGACCATTTCCTAACTCTTTTGGAAATGTGTATATTCTTTTAGCGGTTGATTATGTTTCAAAGTGGGTCGAGGCTGTGCCCAGCCGAACGAACGATAATAAAGTTGTCGTTCGGTTTCTTAAAGAACACATATTTTCTCGATTTGGGCACCCTCGGGCGATAATAAGTGATAATGGTTCTCACTTCTGCAATAGGACTTTCGAGTCCTTAATGCGCAAATACTCTATCACCCACAAATTGTCAACGCCATATCACCCCCAAACATGTGGGCAAGCCGAGATTTCAAATCGGCAAATAAAGCAAATCTTGGAGAAAACGGTTTCCAAAAACCGTAAGGATTGGTCACTTAAACTAATAGATGCACTATGGGCTTTCCGTACTGCATATAAAACCGATCTTGGTATGTCTCCATACCGGCTTGTGTACGGGAAGGCTTGCCACCTCCCAGTGGAGATCGAGCATAAAGCATTTTGGGCTATCAAAGAGCTGAATTTATCTTTAGGAGATGCGGGCAGCAATCGAAAGCTGCAATTGAATGAATTGGAGGAGCTGAGGGATGAGGCATATGATAATGCCATAATCACTAAAAACCGAGCTAAGGTGTTCCACGATAAACGCCTTTTGCGAAAAACTTTTGAACCTGGTCAACAGGTTCTACTTTATGACACTCGGTTGCATTTTCATCCCGGCAAGCTCCGGTCCAGATGGAGAGGACCTTTTGTAGTTCTCATCGTTTATCCGCACGGTGCGGTTGATCTAGAGAATCCTGAAGACGGTACCTTATTCAAGGTGAATGGGCATCGACTGAAACCGTTCTTCACAGCGGACCCTTCGGAGGAGCTCCTGCTCTTGCAGGAGCCAATCTACACTGAGTGATATTCCTCCACTTTCCCCCCCAAATTTCTTTTCTCAAAACATTATTTCAAATAAGTTTAGGGGTGTGTATATTATTTGTATATATATATATATATTTCCAAAATACCATAAAAAAAAATAAATTTTTTTTTTTAATAATAAAAAAATAATAATTTTTGGACCTAATTGCAAATTTGCAGATTAAGAGCTGATTTTACAAATAAAACCCTCGTTTTAGAGGGTGTTTTATGCAAATAACCCTCTCATCCCCTATTTAAAGGAACCCGAGCCTCCTGTTTTCTTAACCCTAAATTTTTCCTCTCTAACAAAACCTAGCCGCCGCCACCCACCTTCTGCAGAAAAATCTCATCGTGCCGCCGCCAACCCGCCGCGGTTCCGCCGCCGTTGCCGCCTCCTGCCGCGCAACCGCCGCCGTCCGGAGTCTTCACCCCCTGAAATTTTCAGGGGAGGTAAATATGACTGTTTCCTCTCTGTTCCTGCATATCTTTTTACTGAAAAATCTAAATGGCACATAAAATGCAGTTTGAAAGGGATTTTTCCCCTGTTTTCGCACACGAAGTATACGGTAGATATTTCGCACATGAAATCGAACAAAGGGGCTAGAATTTCCTGCTCTATAATCACTCATCTGCGTTTGCCCTACCTAACCTAATTGTCCTATTTTACGAATCCATGGAAGATAATAGCCTTGACAACTTAGGTTACATTAAACTAAATTGGGGAAATCGTGAAATTCACATCGATATGGACATGATACACGAGGTTACACTCTTACCACGTGTACCTGCACATGAACACCCATAGCGCTTTGAAAATTATATACCCTTGATGGGTAATGACTGTGCACGAGAGCCGCGTAAGGGCATCCAAGCACGGACCCTTTTCGCGAACGTTTTAACTGTGTGCCGGTGGGCATAAAACAATATCTTTGGTAGTTCCCACAACACGACTTTTTTCACCCCTTCATTACATGTCGTACATACACTGATGATGAAAAATCCAAGGTTCGACATGTGCAAGGTTTTGCTCCAATCTATAGGTACGGGGAAACGAGGTACCGTATACCCATGTCCCATGCTTGTTACCCAACTCTGCCGTTATTTCCTCCCCGTCGAGGAATTTGACTCACACATGATAGACGGTGTCCCGGTTCGACCACTTGTAGAGGGCGTTACGTCGTCCTACTCTAGACTCACTGATATTTGGACACGAATGGAACCAGCAGAAAATGTACCTGCACACACCCCTAGCTCGAGCTCGACTTCGAGCGGGGAAGAACTAACTCCCCAGGAGCATACGCGATTGATGCGAAGAACAGTGAGAAGAATCGACTCTTTGAGGGATGAGTTTCGGGCAACTGCACGAGATCACGACCGTCGGTTGACGGAAATTGAGAGGGGAATCCAAACACTTTTGGCTAGAGGGGAACGATCACGTTCACGCTCACGAGCGCGACGTGGGGCCGGGCAGTGAGGGCACCGCTTTGCTCAAGTTTGGGGGAGAAGGTAATGTATATAGTTATCTTTTGCATTGTATATTGTATATATTTTTCTCTTCCTTTTGCATATTTAATTTCTGCATTGCATCTTTATATAAAAAAAAATCATAAAAATTTGAAAATTTGAAAAATAAAAAAAAAATTAGAAAACTGAAAACCCCAAAAAAAAAAATATAAAAAAAAATTGTAAAAAATTCAAAAATTATAAAAATTATTGTATTCAATTTTGGTTAATTGACTTGAGTTTGATAAAAAGGTTAACTGGCTAGGAAAAACTAGATCTTAGACTTAGCAAATTAAAAACCCTAAAAATAACATTCCTTAGAATTTAACGGTAGAGAATATATGTCTTTGTAGGTTATTTAGGAATAGGCAAATTTTGGGTTCACTTCTTGGGCTAAGCCAAAATGAGGGAAGAGTATTAATATTCTTATTAGAGTATAAGTTCGAAAAATAGTTCCTAGCTTAAGTTTAGATTCTGAAAACATGTACCCTACAAAATGCACAATCACGCACCTTGAAACTTGGATTAGTAGAAGAGACCTTGAATTACTCTTGTCTAAAGTCCTTAGCACAATGAAAATAAAAAGAAAAAAAAAGTGAATAAAAAATGGACACTGGTTTTTGTGATTACTTAGGGCTAGAAAATTATTTAGCGAGGGTGCTTCATCACCTAGTGCCTTAGACCAACTGGTTTGGGAGTCACTGCTAAAAGACTTGGGTGTTGCAAAACTAGGAAATACGCTTTAAAGTGCTAACGCATCTTGTAATCGGCTGTTGGTACCTCAAGAAGTATTAACGGTCGCATGAAGGATGTGTAAGCGAAAGTTAAGAAAAATTCACAAATTAATAAGTGCTTTGGACAATGGACGAGAGTACGATTGCTTGATTTGAATTTCCAAGCGTAGGGGTGACAATTACACACACGTGGGGATATGTGATTAGAGTTTAGATAAGAGAAAGGAATGAAGAATAAAACTTGTATCTTTAATAGAGTTGATAGAAATTCCTAAGTGGAGATGAAACTCTAGAAGAAAAACTTAAGAAATGCTGAATTCTAAGTAATTTTATAGAACATGTACAATCTTAAGTTACATAATAAGGAAGTGTGAAGAATATGGGTGGATAATTCGCGGGGCGACGATAATAGAATTCCTTGTTAGAAAACCTAATTGGAAAGCAAAAGTCGAGAAACCAAGTTGATAGGATTTTGTGGGTGTAATCCGCTGAAAACCCTTAGGAGACAACACTCCTCATACTAGGGACACCTAGAGGTTTAACGGCGTGTTGCACGTGCTCAGTGCAATCGCGTTTCCCTACGAAAGTGCGGCTAGGTTAGAATAAATTAATAAGTTTGCTCGAGGACGAGCAAAAGATAAGTTTGGGAGTATTTGTTCATATCATAATATTGTAATTCATACGCCCCACTTTTATGCATTTTATAAGTAAACAGGTACTTTTGATGCTCGTTTGTTGCATGATACAGGATACAGGCTCTTGAAACGAAGACAGTGAGAAAAGACAAAAGATGATACAAAAGAGAGACTTTTTGACCAACAAGAAGATGGATCCGAGAACGAAGAACAGGTTACATTTGTATGAAGCAGTGCGGTCCGAAATGTCAAAGTGAACGGTCAAAAGCTCCTTACAAGTTTTCACTGAAGATCTGGAAAAGACCAAGAAGCCAAACAGAGAAAAATAGTGAAGAACAAATAAGCCCAAGTACCCAGCATGAAGACCACAGAAGATGGTGGCATGAAGCCACCAAAGGGCCGTGGAACCGCGGCCCAAGGCCTATCATTGCCGCGGTTCCGCGGTCGTATGGTGTCCATATCAGCACCGACTTCTTGTGTCGGTGCGACGGTGCAGATGTTGGGATTTTTAGGGGGCAAATCTGTAATTGCATATCTACGAGAGTCTGTAACCCTAGCTTCACTGTTTGCTTATAAATTGTACTCAAAATCTGTAAAATGTTATGCCTCTTATCAATCAATAAAATCAGAATTGTTGGGAGATCTAGAGCATCACTTTTTGTAAGTTTTTCTTTTAATTTCTGCTTTAGTCTAATTTAATTCGTGCCCTAGTTATCTCATATCAATCTTGCAGTAGAGTAACTTTACTACTTGCCGTAGTTAACTAGTCTAGCTTCTTTTAATCTGCAGTAAGTGATAATTTAAGATCTGAACAAAACACTTTAAAACTTAACAACAAAAATGTCGTTTTTAGAAATTCCTTAATGAGCGAGTAAAATCCTCGTTTGTTAGGGTTAGGAATAAGGGAGGGAGTGAGAGATGAATATCTCTCACCTCCTTCAATGCCGATACTTTTTCTCATAACTAGAACTTCATGCACGCATGCATGACCCGCTCCCTACGGCACCCTACCTACGAGGTAACGGTGAACCGTAGTATAAAGGGCCGGGCATACATGACGTCCATGAAGATTGTACCAATTAATAGGAAAGGACGGACAAGGATCTAGAGGAAGAAACTTCGTTTCTTCCCAAATAATCCTAATCCCCTTTGCTAATAATTGGTATGATTTCTAAAAAGTTTTAATTAAACGGCATTGAAAGAGGTGACAATATTGATCTTATCAACCCTACCTTAGACCTAACCCTAACAAGTTCTTTAATATCGTGTTAATTAGTTTTAAATCAATCGACAAAAACCAAACAACAATCTGAATCAACTCGTGATAACACAAAAACAGAAAGTTACACATCTCTGTGGATCGACCCGTATTCACCGGCTAGCTGCAAAGCGACGCCGTTTCTGATTACGGTAAATACAATTTTTTGGACTAATCAGGCGGCAACATGGACTCAAAACGGATCTTTGTTAAACTATCTACCTAACAACCTAACTAGGAGTTGTTAACTACTCAGTTAGGGGGTTATACCTTTATTTCTTGAACTCCTTCGTCTTCAAACCTCGATGGTGTACGGATCGGCTTCACTCCGTCGTCTCCTTGCGCCGAAGATCGATCCACCCGAAAGCTTCTACCTTTGGCTTCTTCTTCGAACTTTGAAGAAACTAGTTCACTCGGTTTGCTAAACCTTGTGAACTAGAGTGAGTAGAGGAGAGTGTGTTGGGATTTTCTCTATGGTTCTTGCTTCTCAACACATGAGACAAGTGAACCATAGACTAGAGAGAGGGAGAGCAAGAGGAAGAGGGTGAGAGCTCAAGCAAGAGAGAGAATGGAAATGAGAGAATGAGGGGGACTTTTCTCTCTTTGGCTCTCATAATCCAAAGCCATCATAACCAATAATAGCAATCAAGTATTATGTGATGGTTTAAGTCAAAATGGCCATATCATTTCATGCACTCATTTTGCAAGAGAAACAAGCAAGCAAAAGTCTTTGCCATGAAATGATAGCCATTGTCATCATGATGGTCAACTAGTCCAACCTAGTCAACCGGTCAACAAAGTCAACAAGTCAACAAAGTCAACCCCTCAACAACCATGTCACTATAATACTTAATTAATATTATTGTTAATCATATATCATATTCTCATTAGGGTTTAGCAAAAAGTCAACGGTCAACAGTCAACAGTCAACAACCCTAATGAGAATCTTCTGCCTCTGTCTCTCTGTCAACTGTGCATACACACCTGCATCCGCATTCCGAGGAACACGAATACATACGAGATAAAACCAATCCCAAAACGTACACTAGGATCTGGCTTAAACCAAAGCCCGCTAGTGTTAACTGTCCGGATACTAAACGTGCACAAGTGCACGGATGTGACCGAACCCTGTCGCAAAACCATGCGACCTGTCGCAAAACCATGCGACCTCTACTCTTTTGCCTAAAGACGAATAGCTTTCTGTGTGGGACTCTAAAGACTCGACACTACGCTGGCAGTGGGTTTAACCACAGACCGCAAGCGGCACTAGCTGTGCGTAATGGTCCCCAGGTAGATACCGATAAGAAGACTGACGAGGTGAAACCCATCCGAACTCCTACTGAGCCTGAATGTGACAGTCTCCGTACAGTCCGGTCTGTTCGTCTGATACATCGCATGGCGGGCCTAGGGGCCGTAAACGTCAGTCCCCTAATAGCGGTACAAGTCGTGCCGGAGTGAAGCCCAAAACACCCTGAGATAACACTGGAAGCCTACCAGTATATCTCGCTTGCCCTGGCCAGGGACTACTCGTGTAATGGCTTTCCTAGACACAGTGCGATGTCAACCCCCAATACCGGGAGAGACGAATCCTGTCTAACCGTCACTGCCTCCAAGTGCTTCGGGACTACACCCAACTACTACCTGTTTGCACGACTCCTTTGAGCTGTAGTAGGGTAGTAATCAAAGTACAGTGGGAACACACTCGAGGCGAAGTGACAGTGTCAAGTCAGCGGACTAAGCTGTACTCATGTCACCTGGGAACTGATAACTGACGATAGGTATAATACCAACCAGTCAGTTCCCGACGAGTCCTGTACAGTGTACTCGTAACCTAACGAGCACCCGCATACTATCTCAAGTACGACGTACTGACGGCTGTGGGACAGACCGTCTTCCCTGCTGGGATGAGAAGCGCATACGCTAGTCTACTCCGGAGTATCGATTCCCTGCCTCGATAGTCCTGCGACTAGGGACCTGTCTAAGGATGTGCTTATGGATTACCCAACCCCCACGAGTGTGACTGCCATCACAACGCTGGTAATCAAGCAAAGATCCTAAGGGCTCCACTAATGCGTATAGGTGATATAATAAAATAAACAAATGTACACATTAAAGTAGAAACAAACCAAGTATCATACTACCATTTTGAGCAAGATTGTTTATACAACTGTGAATATCCCAAGCTTCCATTAAGTAATATACAAACTAGTATGATACAGTAATGGCCTCTAGGGTATATACACTAACAATCTCCCACTTGCACTAAGGCCATGTACTGGCGTATCGAAGACCTATCATCTCGATCAGCCGCTCGAACTGAGTCTGGGGCAAGGCCTTGGTGAATGGATCTGCAGTGTTATCTTCTGAAGCAACCCTCCGAACCTCGATCTCCTGGCCATCCACGATCTCCCTGATCAGGTGATACCGCCTCAAGATGTGTCTGGATTTCTGATGGGACCTGGGTTCCTTTGCTAAAGCTATAGCCCCGTTGTTGTCGCAATATAGAGGTATTGGATCAACAATGGACGGAACCACCTGAAGTTCTTTCAAGAACTTCCTCATCCAGACGGCTTCTTTTGCGGCATCAGATGCAGCGATGTATTCCACTTCCATAGTCGAGTCAGCAACGGTTTCCTGTTTGGAACTCTTCCAACACACCGCCCCTCCATTGAGGGTAAAGAAAAAACCCGACATGGACTTGGAATCATCCTTGTCACTCTGGAAGCTGGAGTCAGCAAAGGCCTCGATCTGAAGGTCTTTTCCGCCATACACCAAGAACATCTCCTTAGTCCTTCTCAGGTACTTGAGAATGTTCTTTGTCGCTATCCAGTGTTTCTCCCCGGGGTTAGACTGATACCGGCTTACTACACTCAGTGCATAAGCTACATCCGGTCTGGTACACAACATCGCATACATTATAGAGCCTACCGCAGAAGCGTAGGGTATAATAGACATGCGATCCCTCTCCAAATCAGTCTTGGGAGACATCTCTTTGGAGAGGGTGATCCCGTGACAAGCCGGTAGGTTACTGCGCTTGGAATCTTCCATACTGAATCTTTTCAGTATGGTGTCGATGTACCTGGACTGCGAAAGTCCTAATATCCTCTTGGATCTATCACGATGGATCTGGATCCGCAGGATGTACGAGGCATCACCCAAATCTTTCATGGAGAACCTGTGTGACAAGAACCCTTTGACAGATTGTAGCATAGGAATGTCATTTCCTATCAGAAGAATGTCATCCACGTATAAAACGAGGAATACGACAGTTCTTGCTACAAATCTACTATAGATGCATGGTTCATCTAGATTTTTGATAAAGCCAAATTCTTTGACCGTCTCATCAAAACAGATGTTCCAACTCCGCGATGCCTGCTTTAGTTCATAGATAGACTTAAGCAACTTGCACACCTTTCCGCTGCTCCCACTCTGAATGAAACCCTCTGGCTGGTCCATATAGACACACTCCTCTAAATTTCCATTTAGAAAAGCGGTCTTTACGTCCATCTGCCAAATCTCATAATCGTGGAAGGCAGCAATGGCAAGAAGGATCCGAATGGATTTCAGCATAGCCACTGGAGAAAAGGTTTCGTCATAGTCCAAACCAGGTCTTTGACGAAAACCCTTTGCAACAAGTCTAGCTTTATAGGTCTCAACCTGTCCATCTATACCAATCTTCCTTTTGAAGATCCACTTGCATCCTACGGGTTTTACCCCGTCTGGAGCAATGTCCAACGTCCATACTTTGTTGGTGTACATGGACTCCATTTCGGTCCGCATTGCATCCAGCCATTTTACCGAGTCAACGCTCTGAACAGCCTGTTGGAAGCTAGTAGGCTCATCATAATCAATGATGCAATCCTCTCTATCCCCGTCTATGAGAAAACCGTAGTATCTCTCGGACGGATGAGATTGCTTACTACTCCTATGGAGCGGTGTAGGAATGTCCTGTTCTTTTGAACCCTCTGGTTCTACTAAGCTTTCAGTAATAGCTCGTGGTTCTGGAATTTCTTCCAGTTCTACTGTACTCCCACTTATCTGGTTTTCCAAAAACTCAGTTTCCAAGAAGTAGGCATGACGAGAAACAAAAACCTTTTGTTCCTCTTCGCAGTAGAAGAAATATCCCTTGGAGTTCTTTGGATATCCTACGAACTTGCACTGTACTGAGCGTGCCTCGAGTTTGTCCGCATGCTGCTTTTTAACAAAAGCTGGACATTCCCATGTCTTAATGTGCTTAAGATAGGGTTTCTTACCACACCACATCTGATATAGTGTGGTAGGCACAGTCTTAGTAGGAACTCGGTTCAAAAGATATGCAGCTGATTCTAGCGCATATCCCCAGAATGATCGCGGTAACTCAGCGTTACTCATCATGGACCGTACCATATCCAATAGGGTGCGGTTCCGTCTCTCTGATACACCGTTATGTTGCGGAGTGTATGGAGGACTAAGCTGAGAGAGAATTCCATTCTCTTTTAAGTAATTCAGGAACTCGGCACTTAAGTATTCTCCATCTCGATCAGATCTTAGTGTTTTGATACTTTTGCCGGTTTGTTTTTCTACTTCATTCTTATATTCCTGGAACTTTTCAAAGGCTTCGGATTTATGTTTCATTAAGAAGACATATCCGTACCTTGAAAAGTCATCCGTAAAAGTAATGAAGTAAGAAAAACCGCTTCGCGCATGTGTAGACATTGGACCGCACACGTCGTTGTGTACGAGTCCCAAGAGCTCGCTCGCTCTAACTCCGTGTCCAGTGAACGGAGTCTTTGTCATCTTTCCTTTGAGACAGGATTGACAAGTGGTATACGATTGATATTCGAACGGATCCAAATATCCTTCTGTATGTAACTTCGTCAACCTTCTCTCATTGATGTGACCCAGTCTACAATGCCATAAGAAAGTCTGATTGATTTCTGGAGACTTTCTTTTGTGTGTATTCTGGACATTGAAAATCTGTGGTTGGTTTAATACGTATATACCATTGCTCAATGTACCTGACCCAATCAGAACTTGATTAAGGTGAATGTTTACAACATTTCTTACAAACGCAAATTCATAACCTTCTTTAGAAACCAAAGATACAGAAATGATATTACAAGTTGCGTTGGGTACAAAATAGCAACGCAAAACCAAAACATGTCCATCTGACATTCCCAGGTGATAGTCCCCCACGGCCTTAGCATCCATGCTAGCTCCGTTTGCAACTTTGAGGTCATGTCACCTGCCTTCAAAAACCTACGGTTTCTCAACGCCTGCAAAGAATTACAGATATGAGATCCTGATCCGGTATCCAATACCCAGGAAGTAGAGTTTATTGATAGACAGTTTTCAATAACATACACACCTGAAGCTGAAGCCGCAACCTGCTTCAGATCCTGTGTTCTGGCTTTCCAAGCCCTGCAATCTTTCTTCCAGTGTCCACTCTTATGACAATAGAAGCAATCTTCTTTTCCCAAAAGCTTCCCCGCTATCTTTGTTGCTTTTGCTTTTCCCTTCGTATCCACTTTACTAACACCGCCGCTTGGTTTGGCGGGGCTTTCTTCTTCTTTCCCTTGGCTTTCGCCTTGGACCTAGAAGAAGAAGATCCTCCTACAAACAAAGTGGATGTTTCCCTATTTTTCTGTAGGGTGCCCTCTGCGCTCCTCAGCATGTTGAGGAGTTCTGAAAGTTCAACTTTCTTTTCTTGTAAGTTGAAGTTCAGTATAAACTGGGCGTAAGTGGAAGGAAGGGACTGGAGAATCAAGTCCGTATAGAGCTCATTCTCCAACGTGGTCCCAAGGTCCGCGAGCTCCTCAATGTAGCCAATCATCTTAAGCACGTGTTCCGCTACCGATGATCCGATGGCCAACCTTGCCGAAAATAACTTCTTCGACACTTCGTATCTTGCGATACGAGATTGCTCTCCATACAGTTCTTTTGTATGGAGAAATATGGATTCGAGGTCCATATTCTCGTGCCTCCTCTGATGTTCGTTGTCCATAGAGGCAAGTACGAGGCACTTGGCTTTCGCGCAGTCGATTTCCCAGGTCTTATAGATTTCCTTATCTACGACGCTGGTTTTGGGACCTGGGACAGGGGGAGCTTTGGTGGTAAGAAGATACCCCAGCTTGTCATAAGTGATTGCCATCTTGACATTCCTGAGCCAATCTTTGTAGTTTGGCCCTGTCAGTATGTTTTTATCTAGTAATAACTTAAGTCCGGTCATGTCGATTGGTCGCTGCAATTAGGAGAGAGAGAAGAAACACTCAGCTTGATGCTCTTACAAGTTTAGAGTGGTTTTTAGTTTGTCTAAACAGGATGGCTCCCACTGTTTCTCGAATCCCTCCTCAAACCAAAAAGGAAGAATTAGTCGGGATCAATCTCACCGCACAATACTTGCTTAACCGTTCAGCCAGGCCAGTATCGGTACTTCGAGGGAGGTTTTCCAATGCTTTCGCGAAGTTCCTTAATTTAAGAACCTCTTTTCCTGGGGGCGTAGCCCCGCTAACACCTTTCTAGACGCCTACTAGGTTTATAGCATTGATCGTTTAGTGAGAAATTTCCCGAGGAGTAGCATATACTCACAGTAGGATCGGGATCAAAATATCATTGCATGACGAAACAGAAGGAATCCTACCAGAATCATCACACTCCAAATGGTATGCAACTCTAGCAAGTTTCAGTACTTATGAAACCCCCGATGTGGATTTTTGCCCCATGCTCTTATGACCTTGACTTTGGCCAACAAATCATAAGTCACATGTCAAGTTCTACCCGTCGTTCTCCAGGTTAATTTGAATCCACCCGTACCTACCCTTGACTTTGGCCAACAAGGCAGTACGACTGTTCCAAACCAACGCATCTATCTATGCTGCACATGAATACCCAATAGCTACCAATCACTATGCCTTGTCTTTGGCCAACAAACATAGCTTGAATACTATTGACTATTCATGTGAAACGACGAAGGGCTACGAATGGTTTTGGCGAAACCGTGAACGTAGTGAACTTGATATAATCGATGGAACGAGATAGCTTTTAAAAGGAGTGGCTCAAGCTCCACATTTAAAAGTTGGTTTTGAAAAGAACCAAGTGGTTTTTCGAAAGTGTTCCAACGACTTTTACTTGGTTTATTTTCTTGCATTAGTTCTTTTAATGCGTCCCATCATTTAATCCTACCATTGCAGAAAACAACCAAAATATGACGTACGCTTATGCCATTCGCATTCGCCACGGGGCCCGTCATTACCCGTTAGGTTACTTAACTAACGACAGAGCGGGGGCTGGGCTAGCGCGGCTGTAAAACATAAGCAACGCCTAAATAATATCATATATATATATATATTGCAATGATAGCCATTTCAGATCACAGATGAACACATTGGATATACTAGGAATCCGCAATTCGTACGAGCCTGTAACGAAAAGCAGATTACACGGTCGCGGTGAATAGCCAATACCCCACCAAAGACCCCTACGGGTGCGGCAAACTACCCGCCAAGTACCCGAAGCGGAGCAACCTCCCTCAACACCGTGAGTAGGCCACTCGGCACTTCGAGATACCCGGTAGTTTGTGCACCCCCTCCATGGGTCTATCCTAGGAGCAAAAACAGTAAAAAGAGATTATACAATGACGGCTACAACCCCGACCCGGTTGTGTGGCCATACAAATAATATTACATCAATTTACAAATTTACATGAATTGAAAGAAAAGAAAACACTCATCTCACAACCCCTGGCTATTCACCCGCGACAATCCAATGAATTCATATACACATACCAGCAACATTACAGATCACAGATTTGTATAACCCCCACTAATCGACATATAGAGATTAGCAGATGTTCAATACAAATATCTCATCACAGATAAATACCCGTCAGCTTAAGTCTTTAAAAACTCAATCAAAATACAGTTTTTAAAGCCCAAAAACAAATTTTTCTTTCTGGAAAATGTGGGCTGAAAAAACATATACCAAAAATCCCAAAATACCCCACTGAGTATTCTGCAGACAAGACGATCCACAGCCGAGTTAAATCGGCCGCGGAACCGCGACAATAGCAAGCTATTGCCGCATTTCCGAGGCGGTTTGATGGGTTCTCTGGTCCGTTTTTCTACAGTAGACTATAAAAACCCTGAGTCGATTTTTAAAGCATGATTTATTATTTTTACAGCACTTTTTCTATCGGTGTGTATTTCGCGACTTTTTCTCCGATCGAATTTCTAGTTACTATGCTAACATGTTAGGTAATGTTTAACTAGGCTCAGATACCACTGTAAGTCTATGCTACCTCTCCCGGTTCTTACGGACTTGCGGAATTTGATGAAAAACAATTTTCAAGAGGTGGCAACATGGACTCAAAACGGATCTTTGTTAAACTATCTACCTAACAACCTAACTAGGAGTTGTTAACTACTCGGTTAGGGGGTTATACCTTTCTTTCTTGAACTCCTTCGTCTTCAAACCTCGATGGTGTATGGATCGGCTTCACTCCGTCGTCTCCTTGCGCCGAAGATCGATCCACCCGAAAGCTTCTACTTTTGGCTTCTTCTTCGAACTTTGAAGAAACTAGTTCACTCGGTTTGCTAAACCTTGTGAACTAGAGTGAGTAGAGAAGAGTGTGTTGGGATTTTCTCTATGGTTCTTGCTTCTCAACACATGAGACAAGTGAACCATAGACTAGAGAGAGGGAGAGCAAGAGGAAGAGAGTGAGAGCTCAAGCAAGAGAGAGAATGGAAATAAGAGAATGAGTGAGACTTTTCTCTCTTTGGCTCTCATAATCCAAAGCCATCATAACCAATAATAGCAATCAAGTATTATGTGATGGTTTAAGTCAAAATGGCCATATCATTTCATGCACTCATTTTGCAAGAGAAACAAGCAAGCAAAAGTCTTTGCCATGAAATGATAGCCATTGTCATCATGATGGTCAACTAGTCCAACCTAGTCAACCGGTCAACAAAGTCAACAAGTCAACAAAGTCAACCCCTCAACAACCATGTCACTATAATACTTAATTAATATTATTGTTAATCATATATCATATTCTCATTAGGGTTTAGCAAAAAGTCAACGGTCAACAGTCAACAGTCAACAACCCTAATGAGAATCTTCTGCCTCTGTCTCTCTGTCAACTGTGCATACACACCTGCATCCGCGTTCCGAGGAATACGAATACATACGAGATAAAACCAATCCCAAAACGTACACTAGGATCTGGCTTAAACCAAATCCCGTTAGTGTTAACTGTCCGGATACTAAACGTGCACAAGTGCACGGATGTGACCGAACCCTGTCGCAAAACCATGCGACCTGTCGCAAAACCATGCGACCTCTACTCTTTTGCCTAAAGGCGAATAGCTTTCTGTGTGGGACTCTAAAGACTCGACACTACGCTGGCAGTGGGTTTAACCACAGACCGCAAGCGGCACTAGCTGTGCGTAACGGTCCCCAGGTAGATACCGATAAGAAGACTGATGAGGTGAAACCCATCCGAACTCCTACTGAGCCTGAATGTGACAGTCTCCGTACAGTCCGGTCTGTTCGTCTGATACATCGCATGGCGGGCCTAGGGGGCGGTAAACGTCAGTCCCCTAATAGCGGTACAAGTCGTGCCGGAGTGAAGCCCAAAACACCCTGAGATAACACTGGAAGCCTACCAGTATATCTCGCTTGCCCTGGCCAGGGACTACTCGTGTAATGGCTCTCCTAGACACAGCGTGATGTCAACCCCCAATACCGAGAGAGACGAATCATGTCTAACCGTCATTGCCTCCAAGTGCTTCAGGACTACACCCAACTACTACCTGTTTGCACGACTCCTTTGAGCCGTGGTAGGGTAGTAATCAAAGTACAGTGGGAACACACTCGAGGCGAAGTGACAGTGTCAAGTCAGCGGACTAAGCTGTACTCATGTCACCTGGGAACTGATAACTGACGATAGGTATAATACCAACCAGTCAGTTCCCTACGAGTCCTGTCCAGTGTACTCGTAACCTAACGAGCACCCGCATACTATCTTAAGTACGACGTACTGACGGCTGTGGGACAGACCGTCTCCCCTGCTGGGATGAGAAGCGCATACGCTAGTCTACTCCGGAGTATCGATGCCCTGTCTCGATAGTCCTGCGACTAGGGACCTGTATAAGGATGTGCTTATGGATTACCCAGCTCCCACGAGTGTGACTAATGCGTATAGGTGATATAATAAAATAAACACATGTATACATTAACGTAGAAACAAACCAAGTAGCATACTACCATTTTGAGCAAGATTGTTTATACAACTGTGAATATCCCAAGCTTCCATTAAGTAATATACAAACTAGTATGATACAGTAATGGCCTCTAGGGCATATACACTAACACTTATAAGGAGAAAACACTCTTGTAAGATCCTTACGACTTATAAGAGAACACACACTTAGAAATCTCCACGATTCCCAAGGAGAAAATGCGCCTATGAGATCCTCACAACCCGTAGGGAAAAAACTTTATGAGACCTTTACGGCTCATAAAGTCGAAAAGTCTTAGCCGACAGGATCTTAACCCTGTGTACTAAGCCACCTTTGTTCAAATCAGCACAGGCAAATGATGATTCGCTCATGGCAATATCCCAGTTGCAGCGAGGCTGATGCCTAAATCGGTGTCAAACTCCAAGTCCTTTCAAGGCAAATGATGATTAGCTCCTGGCAATATCCCAGTTGCAGCAATACTGATGTCTAAATCGGTGTCAAACCCCTAGTCCTTTCAGGGTAAATGATGATTGGCTCCTGGCAATATTCTAGTCGCAGCGATGCTGATGCCAAGATTGATGTCAGATCTTAAGTTCCATACTCGCAATAAAAATCAGCGAGCAAAAAATGTATATAAAAATAGCCGAAATGATGGGGAAACTCGCAATAAAAATTAGTGAGCAAAAAATATATGCATATGAAATAGCCGAAATGTTTGGGCAACTCGCAATAAAAAGCAGCGAGTAAAAATATAAAAATAGCCGAAATGATTGGGCACCGCGATAAATAGTCGAAATTATTGGGCAATCGCGACTTTCGCGATATAAAAACCTAAAATGATAGAATATCACGGAAACAAATAAAAAAACATATCAAAATGAAATTTTTCTGCTCTGCAGGTGAGTCCACATCAACCCCTATATACAATCCATGGGCACAAACGAAAAAGGAACCATATTTTCCCACCAGGCTCCGTCAAAGAGAAAGCTGAGTCTTGACGGTTCACATACAACCTAGAGACAAGCTCAACATTCGTCTCGTTACAGTAGACGCAATGTCAACAATGGTGTTCCCTCTCACTCCAGCAGGATGCAGACGCGATGTCAACAAAAGACCCCAGGGTCGAAACAAAACGGAGCCATGGCAAAATTCCTAGCTCCAAGTCTTAACAGTTCACAAAACAACCTAAAAACTATCCCGAAATTCTTCTCGTTACAGCAGACGCAATGTCAACAAAGGCTCCAAAATAGCCAAATCAAAAGGAAGCGAAGGCAAAATTCCTATCTTCAGGGTCTTGACGGTAACTCAAATAAAACCCGAAAGACTATCGGAGATCATCCCACACCAGTGCGGAGTGGTTATGCCTCATCGAGGCTCCCAAACTGAGCCTAACCTCAAGTAAAAAGCGGTATGGCAAAATTCCTAACACTTGCTCTTCCGATGGTCAAATTGCCTAAGAAGATTACTTGAAGACGTCTTGTCCAGCCCCCGAAAGGATCAGAGACACGATAATTGCGGGGCTACTCGGACAGCAGCGTAAAGTCTGCATATCGGGGAATGCATCAGCCAACGGGACGGTGTTGGATATATGTATGCCCTAGAGGCCATTATATAATAGTGGATGTATTGGTATGTGTGTGTGTGTGTGTGTGTGTGTATTCAAAGGACATTCTTGCTATTGTAGGGTTTCTAGGCACTCTAGTGGAGTCTCACAAGGCATCAAACATGGCTAATTCAAATTTTACGGGTGCCTACTAACCCTAATACGGATCGTTAACTAGATAATGAGGCGATGCAAGCATGTAAACGATTTAAATGCTAAAGGAAAGTGGCTACAACCTTTGTAGATCCGGTCCACCACCTCCATGGCTCCGCGATGAAGTCTCCTCGCTGTACAAATCGGATCTTGGGCTCTAGCGTCGGCTTCATTGGAGAAAAAGTGGGCTAGGTCATCGACGACGATGCCGAAGATGATCTACGTCGAGGCATCGCTAGATCAAGCTCCAACTTCACCAAGTCAAGAAAACTTGTGAAGGAAACACACTATACTACTTGGCAAGAGGTAGAGGATGAAGAAATAGGAAGTGGGTAGACTTTAGATTTGGATTTCTCACACTTTTTCATCAATCACCATTGATGTAGCAAGCTTTCTTCATGGAAGAAGAAGATGATATATATCATAAGTCTTTAAAATAAAAACAATATGATACTTATCATAATCTCAACCATGGTTTAGTGTAGAGATTTAACTAAGGTTAGATGAGTGGTTAGGGTTAAAGAAGAGACAAGAATGGTGGACTTGTTCAAGACTTCAAGAAGCTTCAACAAAAAAACAAACTAAGCCACCATTTCTTTTTCTCTTTATCATTTTCTTTTTCAAAATAAACAAAAAGAATAAATAAATGATTAAATAAATGAAATGAAACCCTAACCATGGTTTAATACTTTACACAAAATCAAGCTAGAATGTATCATCAAACATGATACAATCATGTGCTCAAAAAATATATCACATATACAATGTGCACAATTCAAGTGAGAAAATCCATTTAAAGTGAACCAATACTAGTTAATGCAAAGTAATATATCAAATATATAATTATACATTAAATCATTAAATCAACACTTGATTCAATGATCCGGTCATGTCGCATATAACCGGCTAGTATCCAATGTATCGGCTTATCGAGTCAAACCTTGATTCGATAACTAGGTTATATCGCATACAACCATTCGACACATTCATTGCGAGAATGAAATACGGTATCACATACACACATTATTCTCGGTCCCGCACATATCCCATATGTGCTCCTATTTCGTTTCGCTTGAGCCAGGAAACCTCTGTGTAGGACTCTGAAGACTCGTCAATACGCCGGCAGCAGATGATGATCATATCAAACACCCACAAGCCGCAAGCGGTCTGCTAAACGTAACGGCCACCCGGGTATTGAGCGATCAGAAGATCGACGAGCAAGCCCGCTCACACTCCTGTGAATCCAACCAGTAACACTTACCGTACAGTCCGGTCTGTTCGTCTGATATGTCGCATATCTCGCCTAGGGGTGGTAAACGTCAGACCCCAATAGCTTGATAAGTCATGCCGACGTAAGGTCCATAACTTTCGTGAAACTACTGATAACTCTTACCAGTATATCACAGCAACCCTGGCCAGGGATTTCCTGTTATGGCCAGTCGTGCATTGCGCAACATCAACCCCCAATACCGGGAGAGACGAATCCCCTCCTATCGCTCATTGCCTCCATGTGAATCGGGACTGTACCCAAAAACCACCTGTTTGCACGACTCAGTAGAGCCGTGGTAGGGTGGAAATCAAAGCACAGTGGGAGACACACAAGACTCTATGACGATCTCGGGTCAACAGACTAAGCTGTACCAGTGTCACCAGAGAACTGCCATCTGACGTGAGGTATAATACCATCTGGGAGTTCTCGGCGAGTCCGTTCAGTGTACCCAGTCTCCACTGAGCACCCGTATACCATCTCTGATGTCAAACACCAATGGATATGGGATCATCCATCGCCCATCGCATGGGTCGAGAAGATATACGCTAGCCTACTCTGGAATATCGATGCCCCGTCTCGATATTCCCTCGACTAGGAACATTGAAGGATGTACTCATGGACTATCCAGGCCCCACTAGTATGATCTGTATCACAGTCCTGGAAGTCGAGTACACATCCTAAGGGCTTTATCAACATGTAACAGAGAGACAGAAAGTATACACGTTAAGATAAAGAGCAACCAGATAGCGTACTATCATGTCGAGCAAGAAAGTCCTACCTATATATGTCCCAGCATCCACTACAATATACATCCAATGTACAGTAATGGCCTCTAGGGCATACATATAACTAACAGCTATACATGATAGTATGCTATCTGGTTGTACTTTATCTTGACATGCTCATTTGATCATGCATCTTACTCATTTGGTACATATTGATAAAGCCCTTAGGATATTTGCTTGACTACTGGGATTATGATGAAGATCATACTAATGAGACATGTGTAGTTTATAAGCATATCCTTGAAATGTTCCTAGTCGTGGGTGTATCGAGACGGGCTATCGATATTCCAGAGTAGACTAGCGTTTACGGTTCTTGTCCCATATGATGGGCGATGGATGATCCCATATCCATTGGTGTGGTGATAACAAAGACTGTATACGGGTGCTCAACAGAGACTGGGTACACTGAACGGACTCGCCGAGAACTCCTATATGGTACTATATTTATCGTCGGATAGCAGTTCTCAGATAATACTAGTACAGATTAGTCTGTAGGCCCGAGATCGTTATAGAGTCTTGTGTGTCCTCCCACTGTACTTTGATCTCCACCCTACCACGGATCTACTGTGTTAGTTATATGTATGCCCTAGAGGCCACATACTGAGTCGTGCAAACAGGTAGATTTTGGGTATAGTCCCAAGGCACATGGAGGCAATAAGCGATAGGAGGAGTTTCGTCTCTCCCGGTTGTTCCTCGCCGAAAACGCGGAGACGCGACCGCGCGGGTTCGTCTCGTCTGAATTTCGGGGCAGATGCTAATTGGTGCTATCCGTCCACCTCTTCGAAGATACCAAGTTGATTTATGACACCATGTATCGAAGGTTTAAACGGATGCGGCCGATATAGCAGACTTCGTCAGATTCCCCCTCATTTGAGGGATTTTTGATTATGGGGACGCTCTTCCCTGCAGGCGCAAGCCCCTACAGTTAATTACGCTACCGCATCGCGGTAACCACTTTCTCCTTCTCCAGATGGTCACTTTGTGTCGTGGGTGTTTGTTTTGTTTTTGGTTGCCCGTGGATTGTATACAGAGACTAATTTATGTTGTCGCCCATAGGGCGTGGATTAGTCCAAATCCGTATCTTCTTAGATTTGGGTTTGAGGATTGGGTTTAAGGATACGTTAGTTTCATTTGGGACTAAGATCAACTTAAACGTACGTTAAGGACACGTTAGTCTAATTTTAAACAAAGATCAACTCAACGGGATCGTTTAGATTTAACAAGAGAGCATTTGGACTCTATTGTTTAGTTTAGGGACATTGCGGTCGATTAGTTTAAGGACATTACGGTCCATCTTTAGTTTAAGGACATCACGGTCTGTGAGTTTAAAGACCTCACAGTCAAGATTAAGGACATTATAGTCCGTGAGTTTAAAGACCTCACAGCCAAGGATAAGGACATCATAGTCCGTGAGTTTAAAGACCTCACAGTCAAGGTTAAGGACGTCATAGTCCGTGAGTTTAAAAACCTCACAGTCAAGGTTAAGGACGTCATAGTCCGTGAGTTTAAAGACCTCACAGTAAAGGTTAAGGACATCATAGTCCGTGAGTTTAAAGACCTCACAGTTAAGGTTAAGGACATCATAGTCCATGAGTTTAAAGATCTCATAGTTCGTAGAGTGTTTGGTTGTTGGGACCCGTCACCTCTCTGAAGACGTTGAAGGATTACAATGACAAATATCAGAGGAGTAAAGAGATGTACCCTCGAACCGGCGTAAGTTGGTTGAAAGATCTATAGTCCAATTTGGGACTAAAATCTGTTAAAATATTCATGAGTAGATGGGCTCAATTAATATGAGTTGAGGACTTATAGCCAATCTTGGGCTAAGTCCAATAAATGTTTAACATTTTTATTCTGGGCTGTTGAGCCTATATTTGGGCTTGGCCCTTTTAACAATACTGAGCATTATATCTTGACAATTTTTTTGTCTTGTATTGAATACTGAGCGTTTATCAGAGCTCTGGCTTATTAAAGAACAATTTATGTTCTGTCAGCGCAATATGTGGTGCACCGTGCGCTTTGCGCCAGTCAAAGAGCGCACATGTAAGGGACACGTGTCGCGCTCAGCGCTAGGCGCTAGATGACGAGCGCATGATGCCAGTTTATGAGCGCTTAGCGCTAATCCATGAGCGCATTGCGCTTTCAGTTTCGTAGCGCACACTTGAGTGACACGTGGTGCGCTTGGCGCCGAGCGCAATCCCATGAGCGCAGTGCGCTATTTCAGAAGCGCAAAGCACAAGTTGTTAATTGGCATATACGTGGTTGACACGTAGCGCATTTGGCGCTGAGCGCCAACCCAAAGAGCGCAGAAGCGCAGTTTAAGAGCGCAAGGCGCATTTCAAGAGCGCAAAGCGCATCTGATCAATTTTATGATCTGGGAACAAATTTATGTTCTTTTAAAAGCGAGTTTGTCTCAAGATCTAAGAACAACAATTCTTATTTTTGCAGGAGATATTTCCAGTCTCTTATGTTGATGAAAGGGTTTGCCTTTATAGATCCATGATCTGTGAGAAGAATTATGTTCTTCTTTTATTATGATGATGAGATGTTTTGATCTCTTTGTGAAAGACTTTTTGTCTTGTAGATCTATGATCTTTTTAAAGAAATGAATTTTTCTTTTTATGAGATGATTTCATCTCTGTGTTCATCATCTTTCATCTTTACCTTGAAGAAATATCTTCTTGCAAGAGCTTGCTCTTTATCTTTTAATTTCTCAAAATTTAGGGGGGGTTTCTATATCAGACTTGAAGTCTTGGGGCCTTTATATAGGGCAAGCTGATTTGTTGAATCAGTTAAAGAGATCTTTCTCTGATTGATTTGGGAATGTTTCCCCACCATTGGATCTTTGATCCT
This sequence comes from Agapanthus africanus, assembly GCA_030015575.1. NCBI lineage: Eukaryota > Viridiplantae > Streptophyta > Magnoliopsida > Asparagales > Amaryllidaceae > Agapanthus > Agapanthus africanus. Next base: position 851,415,453 of record CM057339.1, read on the forward strand.
AGGGTTTCTGTTTTACAGAAGGCAATTTTCTTGTTTTTAACAAGATTGAAAAATCTTTCACTAACAGAATTTAATTCTGATTAATTAATGATTTATCATTATTATTAAATCTTTTGATCTAACGGTGGAGAGTTTTTTAATTCCAGCGCTAGCGCACCTGTGCTTTACACGTGGTGCGATGCTTAGAGCGCAGCGCTCTTAGCGCTAGCGCACCTGTGTCTTATACGTGGTGCACTGCTCGGAGCGCAGCGCACTTAACACTAGCGAACCCGTGTTTGACACGTGGTGCGCTGCATAGAGCGCAGCGCACCTAACACTAGCGCACACATGGTGCGCTGCTTAGGGTGCAGCGTACTTGGCGCTGCATCTAAAGCGTCGCTTCAATTTTGAAATTTGAATTTCAAATAGAGTTTTGCTCTTATTGGGGGAAACAAATGCCCCCCACCGTTGCGCTCACGTGGCCCACATGTGAGTGCAGCGGTGGCGGCATCTGCGCCCTTGGATCAACTCAGAAGTTGAAAAGGCATTTCAATACTTATAAATAGGCCCTTTGGTCCTTTAGATGATTCTGTTCATCTTCTTTTCTGAGAATTTTTATTCTCCCATAGAGCATAGCTCTTCATTTTAAGAAATTTTCAAGAGTCAAAACTCTGTTAAAATTTAGGTAAAGATTAAATCTTTTAATAATCTAGGGTTTCACCCGTTAACCGAGCCTTGCTCTTCATAGATTTTTAATCTAAAGGAAACCCTTTTTAGGGTTTCATTACCAGAGCTTTGCTCTCTTGAACCCATGAAAAACTCTTAAGAGTTTGTTCATGGATCTTGATGATCTTAGAATTTTTAATTCATAAAAAATTGATTTTAATTTTTCTTATGGATTCTTTCATCATCATTTTTTCAGAGCAAGGCTCTTGAGGAATTTTTATTCCTTCATGATCAGAGTTTGACAAGTGTCACTCTGTCACAGAGTATTGCTCTCAAAGGGAGATTTACTCCTCTGCCCGAGAGATATCTCATTTAATGAGAATTTTCTTGAGGATTTCCTCATTTAATTAACAGTCTCATCAAATGATGAGGCTGTTTTATTAATTGATGAATTTTCATCTAGATTTTATGGGCCCCCTTTGTTCCCTCTCTACTGCATTGCAGTGTGGTACAAATTCTAAAGTACCAAGTGTCAGAATTTAAATTAAATTATAGCATTGACAATTGACTTTTTTCCCTTTTCACGCAGGCAACATGTCTTTCGACACTTCTTTTCCGTTCATCCGCTCATAAGGCGGATTTCCTGAGGCGCCTATAGACCTAGAGGTTCTTGCGCTGATCAGAGACCACGACCCGGAATACAAGAATCTTCACCTATAGGGTAGATGGTTTGATCAAATTATCAGAGGCCGTCGGAGCTTTTCTTGCACGACACCTTCGGAGCCTATCTCGGCGATCCCTTATGCAAATACACCCCCGGTAAACTATGTTGTTTCCCCCAATCAGAGCAAAGCTCTGTTGAAATTCAAAATTCAAATTTCGAAGCAACGCTTCAAATCCCGGGCGCAACGCGCCACGTGTCTGGCGCAGACGCATCAGTGCAGCGCCTAAGGCAGCGCACCCAATCAGAGCAAAGCACTGCGCGATACGTGTCAGCGCAGATGCGCTAGCACGGCTGCGCTGCGCTTTGCGCTGCGTGACACGTGTCACGCGCTGGAGCATCTGCGCCAAACAGAATTAAATTTCTAAGAAATCTTTCTGTTCTTGTTAAAACAAGAAGATTTTCTTCTGTAAAACAGAAGCCCTTGGATCAAAGATCCAACGGTGGGGAAAATTCCCCAAATCACTCAGAAAGATCTCTTTAACAAATTTAAGTAATTTATGGGCACTATAAAAAGGACCCTAGACCCCAATTCAAAGGCATCAATATCTTGCTAAAAAAAAAGAAGAGAACTCTCGAGAACTCCTCAAGAACACAAAAAAGGTAAAAACCTTTAAAAGAAGAGAAAATTCTCTTATGAACAGATCATTGATCTAAAAACAAGATCATTGATCTTTAACAATAAATAAATAAATAAATAAATAAAATAAAAATAGTGCTTTGCACTTTTTATGAACCTTTGGTTCTTTGAGATAAGGAAAAACAAGGAAACACTTGTTTTTTCTTTGATCTAAATTTAGATCAAGAGATCAAAAAGTGCTTTGCACTTCTGTTCTTGAATCTAAAAGATTCTTAGTGCTTTGCACTTCCAATTTGCGCTGTTGCGCTCCTGGATTGGCGCCACGTGTCAGCAGCGCATCAGCGCAGCGCACTGCGCTCACGTAACACGTGTCGCCACCACAAGAGCTTGCGCTCCCTGATTGGCGCAAAGCGCCTGACAAATGCAGTGCATTACTTAAAGGGCTAGGCCCAAGTCAAAAAGACTTAATAGGCCTAAATAAATTGCAAAGCAATAAAAGGGCAGAGCCCCATTTAAATTGATACTCTGTTTTGAGCAGAGCTCAAAATAAATTGATGCTCCGCATCCTTTATGGGCAGAGCCGAAACAAAAATAGAAAATAATGCAATGCATTATTTAAAAATGGGCCAAGACCTAGTACAGGCCCAAAACAAAAGTGTTAAACATTTTTCAATTGGACTTAGCCCAATCGTGGCCGTAAGTCCTCAAATTAAATTGACTGAGCAAGATTGCTCCCCTAAATCAATTTACATACGGTTCGAGGGTACATCTCCGAACTCCTTTGACATCCATCGTTGTAATTCCTCAATGATGTCAAAGAGGTGACGGGTCCCAACGACCACACATCAATATGGACTGCGGAGTCCTTAAACTCGTGGACCGAGACGTCCTTAAACTAATATTGGACCGAGACGTCCCTAAACTAATATTGGACCGAGACGTCCCTAAACTAATATTGGACCGAGACGTCTTTAAACTAATATCGGACCGAGACGTCCTTAAACTAAAAATCGTCCCTAAATGGGAATGACGGACCGAATTGTCCCTAAACTAATAATGGACCACTACGTCCCTAAACTGGCGATGGACCACTACGTCCCTATACTGGAACATGGACCACCACGTCCCTAAACTGGAGCAATAGAGCCTCAAAAATGCTCTTTTGCCGGATCTAAACGGTCCCGTTTAAGTTGATCTTAGCCCCAAACACGGCTAACGTATCCTTAAACATTTAAATGGATTATAAAACTCCAAATCAACTTTGGTTCAAGGGTACATCTCTGAACTCCTCTGACACCTATCGTTGTAATTCTTCAACGACGTCAGAGAGGCGACAAGTCCCGACGGCCATATATTAAATAGATCACCACGTTAAGTTGATCTTAGTCTTAAATCAGACTAACGTATCCTTAACGAACGTTTAAGTTGATCTTAGCCTCAATACGGTTAATGTATCCTTAAACTAAAAACACCAAACCCAAATCTAAGTAAATACGGATTTGGACTAATCCACGTCCTACGGGCGACGACATTACTCAGTCTCCGTATACAATCCACGGGCAACCACAAACAAAACAAATACACACGACACGAAGTGAAATTCTGGAGAAGGAGAAAGTGGCTGCCGCGACGCGGTAGCGTAACTAAATGCAGGGGCTTGCGCCTGCAGGGAAGAGCGTCCCCACAATCAAAAACCCCTCAAACGAGGGGGAATCTGACAAAGTCCTCTACATCGGCCGCATCCGTCTAAACCTCCGATACACGGTGCCATAAATCAACTTGGCATCTTCGGAGAGGTAGAAGGATAAAACCAAATAGCATCTGCCCCGAATCTCAGGCTCAGACGGCCCTCACGTCGTCTCCGCCGCCGTTCGGAGGGGAACAGATTCTTGCACGCCCGGTGGGACCTTTTTCTCTTTCCACTCCACACTTCGTGTGTCGTCTTCGCGAACCAATCGCGGTTTGTTAAATGGTTGCCTTTGGATTTCAATTTTACTAAGATTTGGTCTCTCACTTGGTGCAGAAGAGAAATCAAGCATCGATGGCCTCAACCTGTTCGAAGTGCTCCAACTGCGGTTGCAGCTCGCATCCGGCCTCAACTGAGGGCATAACCTACGGGCCCCAAGCGGCCTCTCTGTTCACCATGCCCGTGGAGCAAATTACTCAAGCCACCACGGGGTTGTTTTTCGGAACTATGCTTCCGCCAACAAGCTTTAGCACCCCCGTACCTGTACAAGAAGCTCATAAGAAGTCGGTCTTCGATCGACTTTCAATTACTGCGGCCCCTCTCAACGGGTCGCCCAATACCAGTGCCTCGGTCTTCTCTAGATTGGACCGAAACTCCTGCGGGCCTGCTAAGAAGCCCAGGAACTCTAAAGTGGCTGTCCCAAGGAGGGCAACGGCCGCTGCTCTGGAAGTCGTTAAGGCTGCTTCTCCCGTCAAAGAGTCAGTCTTTGCAAGACTGACGATTCCCACTCCTGCTCTTGCTGGTCAGAAGACATCAGTCTTCAATAGGCTGACACCGGCAATCGCCCCACACTCGAACAGGGGGCAAAAAGAAACTGATTCTATCTCTGAGCCAATCCCAACGGCTCGTCATGCCCGACGTCGCTATTGGCAACGGGTAAGGAAGGCAGGGGGCAACTCCCCCTCAGGGCTGACTCCACCTGCTCCAGTGGTGGAGGTCAACGCTGCTTTTCCAACTGGGAACAGCTTTGAATTGCTGAGGAGGGTGCGAAAGAACTCTCCAACCGCTACATTGAAAAGATCTCCTCCACCTATGGAGAGAGATCCGGAAACAAAGCAAGAACAACCCCCCCAACAGCTGTCTTCAAAAATATACAAGGTTTGGCAGAGGGATCAAGACTCCGTGATTGACCCAGACCACTCTCGTCGCCAGAAAAAGGCGAAGGTAGAAAAGGAAAAGGACCGTCCCATTAAACAGCAGGGGACAACAGTCGCTAGGATGCCCACTTCAACGGCCCCTTCAACCTCAACGGCCCACAAAAGAAGGAGGCCAGAGAAAATTCCCGCGTCAGAGGCAAATGTTAAAAATGGTGAACCTAAATGCCCTAAGTCAGGGGACATAACAGTTCATACGGTTTACCTGGCGTCGGGAAAAGAAGATAGCCGTGCATCCACAGGTCACAGACCGCTTACACGGTCGGTAACCAAGGCCCAGGAGCAACAGCAGAAGCTCCAAGAGATGATGAACGCTATGGCCGCACTTACAGGGCCAAAAGAAAACCCTGAAACGTTCTCGGATGAGCGCCAAGAAGAAAAGATTGACGCCGAATTCCTTCGCCGAATATTGGAGAAGAAGGACAAAGAGGCTGCTGAACAAGCAGCCAACATACAGCGTATGGGCCTCCTTTTCCAATATATGATAGGGATGATGATACAACAAAATCCCCCAGCTGAAGAGCCCCCGATCGTCCTTGGAGATGATAGGGGAGAGACATCAAATCCTCCGCCAGCTCTGTCAACGGCTAAAGAAGATACAATCTCTAAAACTGACGTGGACAAGTATATAGCCCAACAAATACGGGTTCATCATGAGACTGAGGCAGCTGGCCAGGTCGTAAAAACGGGACGGCCCTACCCAAGTTTGTACGACCAAATCAAGTACCCGCCGGGTTACACAATTCCCAAGTTCCATGTCTACAAGGGAACGGGTAATCCTCACCAGCATGTTGCCCAGTTCAGGGCACTCTGCGGCAACACCGGCGGTGATGATAAGCTTTTTCTTCGCCAGTTTATTGGAAGTTTATCAGATACGGCGTTCGAGTGGTACTCTGAACTCCCGAACGACTCTATCAAGACCTTTGCAGAGATGGAATTACTGTTTACCCAACGTTTCGCGAGTGCCAGCGAGCGCACCCCGATAACGGCATTGATTAACGCCAGGGTAAAGCCGGGCGAAACATGGGTCCAATACGCTATACGGTGGCGTAATTTATGGTCAAAATGCGAGCAGCGTATAGAAGAAGCTCCTGCGGTGGGAATGTTTGTGGGAACCCTCGACCCGCAAGCAACCATCTCAATTTATGATGTTCTTCAAGCCGACCACCTTCCAGGCGTTAATCGATAAGCTGGCGCAAATGGATCAAATGGGCCATAAACCTCCTCTTCCAAAGCCGGACTCCCGAAGCGAGAAGGAAAAGGGGAAAGCGATTGTTGTCGCTAATACTCAGCAACAGCCGAACATCCCAAAGCCGGTCATTCGTCAAAATAATATGCGCCCATACGTACCCCTAGAGGATAGGATGGGACGTTCTTACTCGTTCCCCCGAGATAAAACGAGAAGGTTATTCGAGTTGGCGTTACGCAACCGACTCATAAACCTGCTTGAGCCAAAACGTCCGTCGCAACCAAGTGACGTCAATGAGCCCAACTACTGTCCTTATCATAGGGTACTGGGTCATCCGATCAAGGATTGCTACGTCTTTAAGAATTGGCTTGAAGACCAATACCGACAGGGCAAATTTGCATTGTCCGACAAATGGAAGGTGAATCCACCGCAGCCCCACACCTCTAAGGGAATGAATACCACGGGGGCAACATGCTCAGTCATTGAAGAAGCTCCTTGGGAGGTTGTATTATCAACCAAGACAAGGAGGATGCTAAATGATCTTCAAACGTGCCCAGCGATCCGTTGGAGCCACAAATTATTGAAGGGATGTTGAAATCTCGTCCAACTCAAAAGATTGATGGAAGTGGCCCAAGCGTTCACAACCAGCCGTCGAAATCTTCAAAGAAGAAGAAGAAGAAGTCAAAGAAGCCCGTGAAGCCTGGCGACAAGCGCACGGACTTGCAAAAACAAATTGACGCGCTGGAAGAATACAACCAGAAGGCACGGACTCCCATTAAATTCCAAGAGTTCCTCAACCACGTCTTTCAAAAGGAAGATGAGGGAGGTAGTTCGTCGGATGAATCCGAGGAATATGTGGCAAGCTGTCATGTGATTTCCCATTTGTTCATAAACGATGAGGAGAATCCTTGTACTGAAAAGCTGGGGGCAAATCCTGAATATCAAAAATTCCGGAGCCATCGGATGAAGTGATTGATGCATTCCTCAATTAAGCGTTCTTAAAAAGCAAAGTTGATCGGGAGCGCGGGGCGATTATATTCGAAAGGGCCAAACGCCAATGCCTTGACGAAAGAATTGAGATACTCCCGCTGGAGCAAAGTGCACCCACAGCGGATAAAAGCAAATTCAAGATGAGGAAGAGGTTTGCTAAAGCCGTGTCAATGGGTATGAAGCTATCATCCTCCGAGGGAAGCATTACTGGTGAAATGGAAAGCCACCCCTCCTATTGCTTATATCATCGGAAGGTTTCGCACCCCACTAAAGAGTGCAAAGCTTTCGATAGATGGTGGCAAGGATATGTTGCTCACCAGCAACAGAGCGGGAAAAGCGCAAGGCTCGCCGAGAGCAGAACGGAACGATCAAAGGGCTTAACAGAGCTACCGGTGATTGTTGCATGATTGACGCCGGGGGATCATAAGTGCTCACATTCGGGAGCGATTCTGATGAGGAGCTGGAGCTTGGCCCTCTCTTCAAGGAGTCTACTTTGGGAAAAGAAGAGGAACCGAAGGTTTGCGAGAATATCCAGCTACGCAATCGGACGCTACCTGAAAAGAATCTCAGGCCCTTAAACAAAAGAGATAAAGGGAAAGAGAAGATCTCCGAAGACATCGCCTTAGATGACCGAGTTGCGGAAGAGTTAACCGCCAAGAACCCGCCGAAGATAAATAAAGTGGATTACAATGTCTTAGCGCATCTGAGGAAGCTACCCTCACAACTCAGCATTCTTGATGCCCTGTTACTATCAAAAGAGGCGAGGGATTCTTTGATTAAGGCGCTACAAGATCCAGACCAGTTCCAAGCCTTCCTGGCCGAAGAAAAGATGAAGGATGAATTGGAAGAGGTGCACACGGCCGATGTTGCTTTTGGCGATGAAGACCTTCTCCTTGGGACGTGCGAACACAATCGTCCCCTTTATGTCTCAGGATATTGCCATGACATAAAGATAAGTAAAATCTTGGTCGATAACGGGTCGTCTGTTAATCTACTCAATGTGCGGGTGTTAAAGGAAATCTGCATGAGTGTCCAACACCTCGCCCGAGACAAGATCACCTTCTCCGGGTTCGATTCCCAATCATCAAAAACTCTGGGATCTGTGATACTGATGCTACGCTTCGGGCTACTCGTCACAGACATTAAATTCCATGTCATAGATGCTAAGACGTGCTACAATGCTCTGCTCGGCCGACCATGGTTACACGAGTACAATATCATCCCTTCTACACAGCATCAGTGTATGAAATATTGTAGGGATGGCCTTGAGTACACCGTGGCAGGAGAATTAAATCCATTTTCCATGAATGAAGTTCGCAAGTATGAAGATGCTAAATACTTCTTGCCGAGTTTCGAAGACACGGAAAGGTGTCACAAGCCGAAGAACAAAACTAACGCAACCATCCCTGTCTTCGGCAGTGATACCGAGGAGGAAGAGGATATAATTTATTCGGGTCCGCCTCAATACACCAAACCAGGACCATCCGCTCCTACGTTGACCTTTGGTAGTGACTCGGAGGATGAAGTTCATGCTGTATTCCCTGCTCGGCTTTCAATACGAGCTTCTGCTGATGAAGAGCAAAGTCTGCAAGTAGCCATGGTGCCGCTTAAATATTATAAAGAACTGGATGCGCTCGATACATACAGTATAAAGGAACTGCGGACGTTCTATGTCCCTCCCAGGCGAAAAGGCAAAAAGGCAATTCTATTCTACCGCTCTGAAGAAAACAAAGTGGAGAAAGAAATCTGGCACGGCATGGATCCAACGCTAGACAGGCTTCAACCCATTCGTCTACCCAGATATTATACAGAAGGCTTGAAAAGGCTGCTGGAGCGCCAAGGGATACCCTTCAAACAGACCGTTAGAAATGCCAAATTCTATGACAAGGTCTGGAACGTTCTCGGAACTCAGCATAAGCTGCCTAACGGGAGGATGGAGACGATCGGGCTCGGATACATTCGCTCCAAGAAACGAGAACTGCTCCATGACTGTTACGTCGTGCAAGACTTCAATGAAGAAGCAGATGCTCAACGGGAGGACACTAATCCTGAACCAGTAAAAATTCCTGATACAAAAGTGCCCAGTCCATCGTTTAAAGAACAAATGGACAGGCTTATAAGGGAAGCTGGTCAAAAAGTCCGAGATGATCACAATCGTGAAATGGCAATCTATGAGAAAGCCAAAACGCAACGCCTCCTTCAACAGACCGTGAAAGACGAAAATGCTGCCCCTTGTCAGCCTGTTATAAAAAGGGCTCGACGCGGAGGCAGAAACAAGTCGAAAGGTCAAAAGAGCGTTCAACAGCAACAAAGTGGGACTGAGAAGCCACGCAAATGGGAGTCGAGCGTTATTGAGCTATCCCTCATGAAGAAAATAGGTCGAGCATACTCGTTTCCTCGGGACAAAACGAAGAAGATTCTTGAGCTTGCTCTAAAATATCAAATGCTTACACTGCCGGAGTCTAAAAACCCTGAGCAAGCAGGCGAAGTCTCCGACCCAAATTATTGCTCTTACCATCAAGTAATAGGGCACCCGCTCGAAGACTGCTTCACCTTTAAGAATTGGGTCGAAGATCAGTATCAGCTCGGAAAATTCACTCTGTCTGACAACTAGAGGGTAACACCGCCACAAAAGCATGAGCCCAAAGCCATAAGACAGAGCCAACTCCACATTGGGATTGGAAGCGGATTCGCGCCTGTCACATGATAACAATATTAAAAGAAGAGCCCGAGAACATAGACAGCCTTCCTTGGTGTTTCGAGAACAGCAACGATGAGGTCATCTCGGAATTCCCACCAGCGCCGAAAGAACTGGAGAATGGAATACATACCACTGCAGATAATCTCAAGAAAATTGAGTTGGGGACGGTGAACGACCCACGACCGACATTTGTCAGCGAGCTGCTATCTGAAGAAAGGGTGGCTGCGTTAAAAGACGTCCTTGTACAGCATAAACATTGCTTCGCATGGAACTATTCCGAGATGCCGGGACTAGATCCAGAAGTTGCTGTACATAAATTGGCGATATCCCCGGACATCAAGCCAGTTAAACAAGCACCGAGAAGAATGCGGCTCGAACTCGAGATGAGCATCAACGCTGAGGTCAAGAAGCTGATAGACTCTGGCTTTATCCAGGAGGTTCAATACCCTGAATGGATTGCTAATATCGTCCCAGTGATGAAGAAAAATGGGACGGTGCGCATATGTGTGGACTTTCGAGATCTCAATAAAGCCTGCCCGAAGGATGACTTCCCAGTGCCAGTCACCGAATTGATGATAGACAATACGTCCACGCATGAGGTTTTCTCCTTCATGGACGGCTCATCAGGGTATAATCAAATAAAAATGCATCCTGAAGACCAGAAACATACGGCTTTCCGGACCCCTTTGGGAATATTTTGTTACAAGGTGATGCCCTTCGGTTTAAAGAATGCTGTGCCACTTATCAAAGGGCGATGACGAAGATCTTCGACGACCTTATACACGAAATCGTCGAGTGCTATATCGATGACCTCGTGGTTAAGAGCAAATCATACGAGGAACACCTCGAGCATCTAAAGACTGTATTTCGACGCCTTCGACAATACAATTTGAAGATGAACCCTCTTAAGTGTGCATTCGGGGTTTCCTCGGGTAAATTCCTGGGATTCATCGTTCGACACCGAGGTATCGAAATAGATCCGTCTAAAATCAAGGCGATCATGGAAATGCCTCCGCCGAGAACTCTCAAACAGTTGCGGTCTCTCCAAGAAAAGCTCGCATATATTCGGCGATTTATAGCCAACCTCTCTGGCAAGTGCCGCCCTTACAGTCACCTGATGAAGAAGGGAACTCCATTCATCTGGGATCACAAATGCCAAGGCGCACTGGACGAGATCAAGCAATACCTGCAGAACCCTCCAGTGTTGACTGCTCCGGTTAAGGGAAAGTATCTTATTCTTTATACAACCGCCCTCGAAGATTCTTTAGGAGCATTATGGGCGCAGGAAAATGACCAGGGAAAAGAAAGAGCAATCTACTATTTAAGTCGAGTTCTGCTGGGGGCAGAAAGCAACTACTCCCCTATTGAAAAGCACTGCCTGGCATTGATCTTTGCGATAACAAAGCTCAGGCACTACGCGTTGGCACACAAAGTCCGTCTTATATCGAAGGTGGACCCTCTTAAATATTTGATGTCGAAAGCCATATTGACTGGATGACTCGCTAAATGGGCTCTGCTCTTGATGGAGTTCTCAATAACGTATCAACCTCTCAAAACAGTGAAAGGCCAGGTCATCGCCGATTTCCTCGCTGAGCACCCGATACCGGCCGATTCTCCTCTGAATTGCGAGTTGCCAGACGAACATGCGTATGACGCAATTGACGGTGGTGATACCCGATGGGAGCTTTATTTCGATGGAGCATCTTCCATGAAAAAGCGCAAACAAAATACGCCAATGATCAAATCAGGAGTAGGCCTCATCTTCCTGACCCCACAAGGAGGAATAATGCGCTTCGCCTTCTCCTTAACAGAGTTGAGGACGAACAATGAAGCTGAATATGAAGCTTTGATAGCAGGCCTCGAAATCGCCATTGATATGGGAATTGAAAATCTCCTCATATATGGGGACTCCCAACTAGTCGTTAGTCAAATAAACGGCGACTACCAAACGTACAAACCGGAGTTGGTGAAGTACGGTGAAAGGGTGCAACAACTGCTAACCCAAATCCCCTCCTATACTTTGGAAAGCATACCACGCGCGGAAAATAGCAAAGCGAACGCGTTAGCTAAGCTTGCTAAAGAACTGGCTGACGAGAACCTCGATGACGTCAAAATCGTGGTACAAAGCCGTTGAGTGCTCGCCCCAGCAGAAATATCTCTGGAATCATCCGAAGAAAAGGGAGCGACTGAACAGATGACCTTACAAATAAAAGAACGAGGAAAGGTTGAGGATTGGAGGGAAGTCTTTATAGACTACTTTAAGTCCCACCGAATACCCGAAGAAGCGTCCACAAGACATCAACTCATGAAACGAGCTCTGTCTTTCGCCTTCGTCAATGATACTCTATACAAGAGGTCATTCGATTCTCTGTGGCTGAGATGCTTCGGACCTAACGAAGCACAAAAAGTCGTTCAGGAAGTTCATGACGGAATCTGTGGGTCTCACCAAGCGGGCCCAAAGATGAAGTTAAAAATTAAATGAATGGGCTACTACTGGCCCACGATGATTCAGGATTGCCTCGAATATGCGAAGCAATGTCACTCATGCCAAATTCATGGGGACTTCATCCATCAGCATCCAAATCCACTACATCCAACGGTGGCTAGCTGGCCGTTCAAAATGTGGGGAACTGATATAGTCGGCCCCATCGAACCAGCATCATCTAAGGGACATCGTTTCATCCTGGCGACGACTGATTACTTCTCCAAATGGGCAGAAGCAGTACCGTTGAGGGAAGTGAAGACGGAGAATATCCTCCATTTCTTCAAGACGCACGTCATACATCGGTTTGGAACCCCGAGACGGATCATCTCCGATAACGGGCCAGCCTTCCGAAGCCACAAAATCAGCCGCTTCGCGCAGCAGCATAATATAGACTGGAGATATTCCTCAGTCTATAATCCGCGAGCTAATGGTTTAGCCGAAGCCTTCAATAAAACCTTGACGAAAATTATAAAGAAAACAGTGTCCCAAAATAAGAAGGACTGGCACGAGAGACTGCAAGAGGCTCTTTGGGCGTATCGAACTACATTCAAGACAGCCACGAACACAACGCCATACACGTTAGTGTTCGGCACGGAAGCAGTACTCCCCCTCGAGATAGAGTTACCCTCTCTGCGAGTGGCAGTTCACTACGAGCTGACCAACGAAGAAAATGTTCACCTTCGGTTTGAAGAGCTTGACGCCCTTGATGAAACACGGCTCATAGCGCAACAAAATCTGGAAGCTTACAAAGCAAAGATGACGCACTCATATGAAAGACTGACCCGACCGAGGACGTTCCACCAAGGCGAACTCGTGCTAGTAGTCAAAAGGCCTATGACCCCTAATCGCGCCAAGCGGGGAAAATTTGAGCCAAACTATGAAGGCCCGTACATTATAGACAAGGTCTACCAGGGTGGGGCCTATCTACTCATGGACATGCACGACGAAAGGCCTTTCAGGCCAATAAACGGTCGCTTCCTAAAGAAGTACTACGCTTAATGAGCTATGACATAGGTCAATGATAGATGACGACGACTATGTCCGCTCGCTGTCTTCCTAAGCTCAAGCTGTATAAGCAGTAGCCGGCCTTCTCCATAACGGACCGAAATGTCCTTAAACTAATAGCGGATCGAAACGTCTTTAAACTACTACCGCAGCATCCTTAGGTTGACAAGATGAATAAGCAAAAAATATAATAAAAAAAGAGACGGTATGTCCATAAGCAAAAAAGGGCACGGATGAAAACCCGAAAGGGCTCCGTGAGTAAAAACAGCAGGATACCGGCGAGTGTTCGTGAAAACCCGAAAGGGCGCGACCTCGTAAAAAAAAAGAGAAGAAAATAAAAAGAATAAAAAAGAAAAAAGAAAACGGTATGTCCATAAGCAAAATGGGCACGGATGAAAACCCGAAAGGGCTCCGTGAGTAAAAACAACAGGACTACCGGCGAGTATTTGCGAAAACCCGAAAGGGCGCAACCTCGTTAAAAGACACTTATAGGGTCCTCTCGACCTTGTAAGGAGAAACCACCCACGTGAGATCCTTACGACTCACAAGGGAACAACACACTTAGGGATCCCCACGATTCCTAAGGAGAAAATACACTTGCGAGATCCTCACGACTCGTAAGGAGAATTCTCTTATGGGACCCTCACGGCTCGTAAGATTTGAAAGTCTTAAGTTACAGAGACCTAAACCTGTGCTTAAGCAACCCCCACAACTTTCGACATTGCCCTACAAGTGGCTCAACACTGACCCTTGTATACAATCCACGGGCGCGAATAAACATTTCCCTAATCAAGTCCCATCCGAGACTGGGGATATGTTCGCACAGTGAACAACCCTTGTAAATCCTCTCGATTTATGGGGAGAAAACCCTCCTGTAGGATCCTTACGACTTACAGAGTAACAAACACTTAGGAATCCTCACGATTCCTAAGGAGAAAATACACCTATAAGATCCTCACGACTTGTAGGGAGAAATAACTTTGTGAGACCCTTACGGCTCATGAAGTCAAAGCCTTAGTCGACAGGACCCTAACCCTGGTCGCTAAGCCTCCTTTGTTCGACAACGACAGAAGCAAATGATGATTCGCTCCTGGCAATATCCCAGTTGTAGCGATGCTGATGCCGAAATCGGTGTTTAATTTCAGGTTTACGGCGAAAAGCCAGTAGGCCGCACATGCATATGAAATAGCCGAAATGATGGGGCAACTTGCAATAAAAAGCCGCAAGTAAAATGTATGCATGCAAAATAGCCGAAATGATGGGGCAACTCGCAATAAAAAGCAGCGAGTAAAAATAAAATAAACAGCCGAAATGATTGGGCACCGCGAAAAATAGCCGAAATGATTGGGCAATCGCGACCTTCGCGATATAAAAGCTGAAATGATAGAGCATCGCGGAAATAAAAAAAAAAAAGAAAAGAAGAAATGATAAAACTCTGGCCCTACGGTTAAGATCACATCGATCCCTGTATACAATCCAAGGGCGCAGAACGAAGAGGGAACCATACTTTCCCAACAGGCTTCGCCAGAAAACGAAGCCAGATCTCGATGATTCATCCCATCTCCGAGGAAAAAACCTGACGCGCATCGACTCGCAGAGCAGCTAATGTCTCCGTGGGAAATTCTCGATCCGTGTCAACACCAAGGAAACAAATAATCCTTGGCGCTAAGGAAACAAATAATCCTTAGCAAACTCCTCAACTCAGGGAAACAAACAATCCTTGACGAGAGCCTCCTGATGCGCGTCGACTCGCAGAGCAATCAGTGTCTCCGTGGGAAATTCTTGATCCGTGTCAACACCAAGGAAACAAATAATCCTTGGCGCTAAGGAAACAAATAATCCTTAGCAAACGCTTCAACTCAAGGAGACAAATAATCCTTGACGAGAGCCTCCTGATGCGTGTCGACTCGCAGAGCAACTAGCATCCCTGCGGGAAATTCTCGATCCATGTCAACACCAAGGAAACAAATAATCCTTAGCGCTAAGGAAACAAATAATCCTTAGCAAACCCTTCAACTCAAGGAGACAAATAATCCTTGACGAGAGCCTCCTGATGCGCGTCGACTCGCAGAGCAACCAGCGTCTCCACGGGAAATTCTCGATCTGTGTCAACACCAAGGAAACAAATAATCCTTGGCGCTAAGGAAACAAATAATCCTTAGCAAACCCTTCAACTCAAGGAGACAAATAATCCTTGACGAGAGCCTCCTGATGCACGTCGACTCGCAGAGCAACTAGCATCTCCGCGGGAAATTCTCGATCCGTGTCAACACCAAGGAAACAAATAATCCTTGGCGCTAAGGAAACAAATAATTCTTAGCAAACCCTTCAACTCAAGGAGACAAATAATCCTTAACGAGAGCCTCCTGATGCGCGTCGACTCGCAGAGCAACCAGCGTCTCCGCAGGAAATTCTCGATCCGTGTCAACACCAAGGAAACAAATAATCCTTGGCGCTAAGAAAACAAATAATCCTTAGCAAACCCTTCAACTCAAGGAGACAAATAATCCTTGACGAGAGCCTCCTGATGCGCGTCGACTCGCAGAGCAACTAGTGTCTCCGCGGGAAATTCTCGATCCGTGTCAACACCAAGGAAACAAATAATCCTTGGCGCTAAGGAAACAAATAATCCTTAGCAAACCCTTCAACTCAAGGAGACAAATAATCCTTGACGAGAGCCTCCTGATGCGCGTCGACTCGCCGAGCAACCAATGCCTCCGCGGGAAATTCTCGATCCGTGTCAACACCAAGGAAACAAATAATCCTTGGCGCTAAGGAAACAAATAATCCTTAGCAAACCCGTCAACTCAAGGAGACAAATAATCCTTGACGAAAGCCTCCTGATTCGCGTCGGCTCGCAGAGAAACCAGTGTCTCCGCGGGAAATGCCCGATTCGTCTCAACTTGCAAGATGAAGCCTTAGGCAGCAGGGATTAAAAAACTTGCTTCCTGAACAATGGGACCCTACAAGTCGACCTAAATCGGTCTCTTGTATACTATTCACAGGTCTCACTCTCCAAAGTCGAGTTTCGACAAGGAGGGAAACAACCGCTTACGGGCCCTCTCGACTCATAAGAGAGAAAAATTCTCTTATAGGATCCTTACGACTTAAGGAGAAAACCACCTACGAGATCCTCTCGATCCGTAGGGAGAAAAGTCTCTATGAGACCCTCACGGCTCATAGAGTTGAAAAGTCTTAGGCGGCAGATCTGAACCTACGGCCTAAGCCCTCGCTATCTCGTGAAGAAATCAAGATGCTTACTCTATTACCTGCTAATTATGACAACATGCTGATAATAAGAGAAAGAAGAAAGCGACAGAAAAGGCATCCGATTTACATGTGATCAGGCGTTCGACACACACTCATTTATGCATGAGCAGAAGACTCAGGACGAGAAATAAAACAAGCTGAAATAAAAAAAAGTTTCCATTCATATTGCCAAAAATTCTCACAATCATAAAAGCAATGAATAAGAAACATTATTCAAATTATTACAACGGTATAACCTCAGATCCGGGGCACGGATTGAGGAATTCAAAAGTAAGGCCATCCAGAGTTCTTCTGGCCTTTCTAATTATTCTTATGCGCAGCCTCTCGCGCTCCTGTGTGTCAAGATCCTCGGCAATCCCTCCCGGCCTTCGATAAGCAGCGACTATCATCGTCTGCTGGAAGATTTGATGTAGGATATCAATGAGGCTGTCCCGCCGTTTCTTCGAGATCAGCCCTGTCAGGTACACTGAATGCACCTTGTCTTCGGCATCATCCAACACATTGAGTGGTAGGGCCTCGTGAAGACCCGGAAGTGCTCTCCATATTGCTCCCAACACGGCCTTCAAGAGAGCTGAACGACGAGGAAGTAGCCAACCACCTCTTGCGTTGAGGCGATCCATGACCTCCGCACACTGGGCGTCCGTAAACTCCTGGTTTTAATGACGGCCCTGTGCGCGGATATCGTCATAGGTGATGAACTCGTGCAAACTGTAAAGACGCACCGCCATTATGCCTGGAGGAGATACCACAGGAAGATTAGCGATAAAAGAAAAATAATATACACAGAAGGCTAAATTCCTCGAGAGCAAAGCTCTGTTCATTGGTTAGAACCCATGAACAAGATCTCTGCAGATCTATAAGTGTTTGAGAGCAAAGCTCTGTTTATGAAACCCCAATGGGGATCTTTTTAGATCAAAAGATCTGTGAGAGCAAAGCTCTTTAACTGAGATTAATTTAAATTAATTTGATTAATTTTACCTAAAGTTTCTAACTTTGAAAATGAGCAAAGCTCTGCTGGTGAAACCCCGAAGGGATTTTCTTTAGATCAGAAGATCTATGAGAGCAAAGCTCTGCTGGTTAAGATTAATTAAAATTAATTTAATCTAAGAATCAATTTTACCTAAAAGTTTGTCTAAAAAAAAACTTTGGAAAGGAGAGCAAAGCTCTGAAGTTTTTTGAAAATAAAAATCTGAAAGATGATAAGCATCTGTGGGGGACCAAAGGTCCTATTTATAGGCATCAAGTGCCTCTTCAACATCCAAAAGTTGCCACGGTGGTTGGAATTCCACCACCGTTGCGCTCACGTTTGGGGCTACGTAAGCGCAACGGTGGGGGGCATTTGTTTCCCCCAATCAGAGCAAAGCTCTGTTGAAATTCAAAATTCAAATTTTGAAGCAACGCTTCAAATCCCGGACGCAACGCGCCACGTGTCTGGCGCAGATGCATCAGCGCAGCGCCCAAGGCAGCGCACCCAATCAGAGTAAAACTCTGTTTTAAAAAGTTAACTGAAGCAACATTTCAGTTGCGCAAGCACTGCGCTGCGCGACACGTGTCAGTGCAGATGCGCTAGCGCGGTTGCGCTGCGCGACACGTGTCAGCGCAGATGCGCTAGCGCGGCTGCGCTGCGCTTTGCGCTGCGTGACACGTGTCACGCGCTGGAGCATCTGCGCCAAACAGAATTAAATTTCTAAGAAATCTTTCTGTTCTTGTTAAAACAAGAAGATTTTCTTCTGTAAAACAGAAGCCCTTGGATCAAAGATCCAACGGTGGGGAAAATTCCCCAAATCACTCAGAAAGATCTCTTTAACAAATTTAACTAATTTATGGGCACTATAAAAAGGACCCTATACCCCAATTCAAAGGCATCAATATCTTACTAAAAAAAAGAAGAGAACTCCTCAAGAACACAAAAAAGGTAAAAACCTTTAAAAGAAGAGAAAATTCTCTTATGAACAGATCATTGATCTAAAAATAAGATCATTGATCTTTAACAATAAATAAATAAATAAATAAATAAAATAAAAATAGTGCTTTGCACTTTTTATGAACCTTTGGTTCTCTGAGATAAGGAAAAACAAGGAAAAACTTGTTTTTTCTTTGATCTAAATTTAGATCAAGAGATCAAAAAGTGCTTTGCACTTCTGTTCTTGAATCTAAAAGATTCTTAGTGCTTTACACTTCTAATTTGCGCTGTTGCGCTCCTGGATTGGCGCCACGTGTCAGCAGCGCATGCACAGCGCATCAGCACAGCGCACTGCGCTCGCGTGACACGTGTCGCCACCACAAGAGCTTGCGCTCCCTGATTGGCGCAAAGCGCCTGACAAATGCAGTGCATTACTTAAAGGGCCAGGCCCAAGTCAAAAATACCTAATAGGCCTAAATAAATTGCAAAGCAATAAAAGGGCAGAGCCCCATTTAAATTGATACTCTGTTTTCAGCAGAGCCCAAAATAAATTGAAGCTCCGCATCCTTTATGGGCAGAGCCCAAACAAAAATAGAAAATAATGCAATGCATTATTTAAAAATGGGCCAAGACCTAGTACAGGCCCAAAACAAAAGTGTTAAACATTTTTCAATTGGACTTAGCCCAATCGTGGCCGTAAGTCCTCAAATTAAATTGACTGAGCAAGATTGCTCCCCTAAATCAATTTACATCCGGTTCGAGTGTACATCTCCGAACTCCTTTGACATCCATCGTTGTAATTCCTCAACGACGTCAAAGAGGTGACGGGTCCCAACGACCACACATCAATATGGACTGCGAAGTCCTTAAACTCGTGGACCGAGACGTCCTTAAACTAATATTGGACCGAGACGTCCTTAAACTAATATTGGACCAAGACGTCCCTAAACTAATTTTAGACCGAGACGTCCCTAAATTAATATTGGACCGAGACGTTCCTAAACTAATATTGGACCGAGACGTCCCTAAACTAATATCGGACCGAGACGTCCTTAAACTAAAAATCGTCCCTAAATGGGAATGACAGACCGAAATGTCCCTAAACTAATATTGGACCGAGACGTCCCTAAACTAATATTGGACCGAGACGTCCCTAAACTAATATTGGACCGAGACGTCTTTAAACTAATATCGGACCGAGACGTCCTTAAACTAAAAATCGTCCCTAAATGGGAATGACGGACCGAATTGTCCCTAAACTAATAATGGACCACTACGTCCCTAAACTGGCGATGGACCACTACGTCCCTATACTGGAACATGGACCACCACGTCCCTAAACTGGAGCAATAGAGCCTCAAAAATGCTCTTTTGCCGGATCTAAACGGTCCCGTTTAAGTTGATCTTAGCCCCAAACACGGCTAACGTATCCTTAAACATTTAAATGGATTATAAAACTCCAAATCAACTTTGGTTCAAGGGTACATCTCTAAACTCCTCTGACACCTGTCGTTGTAATTCTTCAACGACGTCAGAGAGGCGACGAGTCCCGACGGCCATATATTAAATAGATCACCACGTTAAGTTGATCTTAGTCTTAAATCGGACTAACGTATCCTTAACGAACATTTAAGTTGATCTTAGCCTCAATACGATTAATGTATCCTTAAACTAAAAACACCAAACCCAAATCTAAGTAAATACGGATTTGGACTAATCCACGTCCTACGGACGACGGCATTACTCAGTCTCCATATACAATCCACGGGCAATCACAAACAAAACAAATACACACGACACGAAGTGAAATTCTGGAGAAGGAGAAAGTGGCTGCCGCGACGCGGTAGCGTAACTAAATGCAGGGGCTTGCGCCTGCAGGGAAGAGCGTCCCCATAATCAAAAACCCCTCAAAAGAGGGGGAATCTGACAAAGTCCGCTACATCGGCCGCATCCGTCTAAACTTCCGATACATGGTGCCATAAATCAACTTAGCATCTTCGGAGAGGTAGAAGGATAAAACCAAATAGCATCTGCCCCGAATCTCAGGCTCAGACGGCCCTCACGTCGTCTCCGTCGCCGTTCGGAGGGGAACATATGCCGTGGAGGTGGTTAATTGGACTTCGGAGGGTCTCCTTCAGCCTTCTATGGCTGCGATTCCTATGCAGCCACCGGAGGCTTTGGACACCCTAGGGCGGTGCATATGTCAGAGCGAGTCGCGTCCTTGGGGACAGCCCTACAACATCGGGCTAACTCCCCGTCATCTGGCCGGATACTTGCCGTGGGCCCGATATATCTTATCGGCAAAGAAATCGCAGCTGCTGAAGCTTGGCTTATACCCTATGGTCTACGCTTCCTTATTCCAGTATTCTGCACCTCCCACATGGTGGATCAAGGCGTTTTTAGAGCAGTGGAATATTCCGACCCATACCTTCCTCCTATTGGATAGTGAGGTCTCCATTTCCTTGGAAGAATTTGCCGAGGTTTCTGGTTTACCAGATAGGGGGGAGCATTAAGAGAAGCTGCTTCCTCCGGATGAATATGTTTTTTCCACCAAATCAGTGGTGATGTGTCTTACCCCAGAGAACGCCATTCAGCACCAATTCCCGAGTCTGATAAAGGTGTTGAACATGTATGAGAGCCTCTTTCTTGAATCCAGAGACCGGGGGGTCAGCTTTGCGGACTTCATCGCCCGTTTTCTTCGCCTAGAAATTTTGTCGCGACAAGCCGAAAAGTTTGCTAAACTTGATGATCCTTTCGGTTTTGGTTTGGACCGTCGGCCAATACTGGAAGTGTTAGGGTTACTAGGCACACTAACAAAGTTCTACAACGCATCAAACATGCCCGATTAAAATTTTAGCCGTGCCAAGTAACTCTAAACAAGATCGTTGCTAGATTATTAGGGTTTCATATGCAAGTAAAGGACATTTACTACTAAGGGAATACAAAATACGACCTTGGTAAATCGGTCCTTCACTTCTTTAGCTCCTTGTTGAAGTCCCTTCGCTGCGATTATGGTTCTCCCGGACCCTTGCATGGCTTCACGAGGCGAAAGACGCGTCCTTGCTGGAAGTCTTCGAGGCCGATGATGATCTACGTCGAGGGGATGCCAACTCAAGTTACAACTTCACTAACTTGAGAATTAGTGAAGCTAACACCCTAAACTAAAGTGCTAGTCTAGTAGAGGATGGAGAAATAGGAAGTGGGTTCTCTTTAGAATTTTATTTCTCACAAAGTTTCACTCTTTTTTCAAAACCCTAGCAAGCTTTTTCTTTTGCTCAATGAAGAAGAAGATGAACAAAAGAAAAGAATAAGGATAATGATCAAGTGTGTAGTCTAACCATGGTGAGTGAGTATCATATACTCACACTTGTAGAGACTTAACCCTAGGCTAATCTTTATGGTTGGGTTAAGAAATATCCATAGTAAAAACAAACTCAAGTTGAATTAGTCAATGCATCCACAAGCTTCTATAAACTTCATGCATTTTCTAATCCTCCACTTGATTTTGAAATTACTTTAAATATTAAAAACCCAAACTAAAAGTTAGCATAGTGTAAGTCTCATACACCCATGGATGATGTATCATCAACCATGATACAAAAATATAACATATTTTAATATATATCATATATATAGTAAATATGTGTACATGTGAGAAAAAACCCTAAGTGAACATGTGTTAGTTAATGCAAACTAGTATATCAAATATACAATTATACAATAAATTATTAAATCAACACTTGACTTAATAATCCGGTCATATCTCATATAACCGACTAACATCCATTGTATCGACTTATCGAATCAACACTTGATTCGATAACCCGGCTGTATCATATATAACCGACCGACACAAAAAGTCGCGAGAATAGAATACGGTATCACATATACGCATTATTCTCGGTCTCGCACATATCACATATACGCTCCTATTTCGTTTTTCCTGAGCCAGTAAAATCTCTGTGTAGGACTCTAAAGACTCGTCAATACGCCGGCAGTAGGTGATGATCACATCAAGCACACACAAGCCGTCAGCGGTACTAGCTAGACGTAACGACTACCCAGGTATTGAGCGATCAGAAGATCAGCAAGCAAGCCCACTCCAACTCCTGTAAAAGCCTGCCGGTAACACTTTCCGTACAGTTCGGTCTCCTCGTCTGATATGTCGCATATCAAGTCTAGGGGTGGTAAACGTCAGACCCCAATAACAGATAAGTCGTGCCAATGTGAGGCTCATAACGGGTCGAGAAACTACTGGTAACACTTACCAGTAAATCTCAAAATCAGCCCTGGCCAGGGACTTCCCAGTTACGGCCAATCGTGCACAGCGCAACATCAACCCCCAATACCGGGAGAGACGAAACCCCTCCTGTCGCTCATTGCCTCCTTGTGACTCGGGACTGTACCCAAAAACCACCGTTTTGCATGCCCTCATGGACGTGGTAAGGTGGAAATCAAAGCACAGTGGGAATCATACAAGACTCTATGACGATCTCGGGTCTACAGACTAACCTGCACAAGTGTCACCAGAGAACTGCCATCTGACATGAGGTATAATACCATCTGGGAGTTCTCGGCGAGTCCGTCCAGTGTACCCAGTCTCCACTGAGTACCCGTATACAAACACCAATGGAATGGGATCATCCATCGCCCATCACATGAGTCGAGAAGCGTATATGCTAGTCTACTCTGGTATATCGATGCCCTGTCTCGATACACCCATGACTAGGAACATTAAAGGATGTACTTATGGACTACTCTTTCCCCACTAGTATGATCTGCATCATAGTCCAGGTAGTCAAGTACACATCCTAAGGGCTTTACCAACATGTAACTATAAGACAGTATCAAGAGACAAGTATACATGTTAAGATAAAGTGCAACCAGATAGCATACTATCATCTCGAGCAAGAATGTCCTCTCTATATATGTCCAAGCATCCAATATAATATACATCAACTGTACAATACTGGCCTCTGGGGCATACATACAACTAACAATCTCCCACTTGCACTAGGGCCAGCTGCTACAGTATCGCATACCAAGCATCCCGAAGAGTCTCTCAAACCGTATCTGGGGAATGGCCTTCGTGAGTGGATCCGCTGCGTTGTTCTTCGTGTCAACCCTCCTGACCTCGATCTCCCGGCGATCAACTATCTCCCGGATCAGGTGATACCGCCTTAGAATATGCCTGGATCGCTGATGGGACCGGGGTTCCTTGGCCAAAGCCACCGCTCTATTGTTATCGCAATACAAAGATATTGGATGCTCAATGGATGGAACCACTCCAAGTTCAGTAATGAACTTCTTGATCCAGACAGCCTCTTTGGCAGCATCGCTGGTAGCGATGTATTCAGCCTCCATTGTCGAGTCTGCCACGGTTTCCTGCTTGGAACTCTTCCAGCTAACCGCCCCTTCGTAAAGGGTAAAGACAAATCCTGAGTGCGACTTAGAGTCGTCCTTATCACTCTGGAAGCTCGAATCGGTAAAGGACTCCACTTGGAGTTCTCCGTTACCATACACCAAGAGCATCCCTTTAGTCCTTTGTAAGTACTTGAGAATGCTCTTCACAGCTGTCCAGTGACTCTCTCTAGGATCAGCTTGATACCTACTCACTACACTTAGTGAGTATGCTATATCGGGTCTAGTACATAGCATCGCGTACATGATAGAGCCTACAGCCGAAGCATAAGGTATCCCTTGCATGCGAGCTCTCTCCAAATCAGTCTTTGGAGACATCTCTTTGGAGAGAGTGACTCCAGAGATCGTGGGTAAGTTTCCACTCTTGGATTCTTCCATACTAAACCTCTTTAGTATGGTGTCAATGTACCTGGATTGGGACAATCCCGGTATCCGTTTAGATCTATATCTATAGATCTTAATCCCCAAGATGTAGGAGGCATCCCCTTGATCTTTCATTGAGAATCTTTGTGATAAGAAGAGCTTGACCGATTGCAGCATAGGAATGTCATTTCCTATCAAGAGTATGTCGTCTACGTACAATACGAGGAAGACATCCTTATTCTCTGCCACCTTCTTGTAGATACAAGGTTCATCTACGTTTTTGACGAAATCAAACTCTTTGATAACGACGTCAAAGCAGATGTTCCAACTCCGCGATACTTGTTTTAATCTATAAATGGATTTAAGCAGCTTGCACACCTTCCCGCTGCTCCCACTATCTACGAAGCCCTCTGGCTGAGTCATGTACACGCATTCTTCTAAATCACCGTTTAGAAAGGCGGTCTTAACATCCATTTGCCAGATTTTGTAGTCATGATATGCAGCGATGGCAAGCATGATCCGGATGGATTTAAGCATAGCCACTGGAGAAAAGGTTTCGTCATAGTCCACACCTGGTCTTTGACGAAAACCCTTTGCAACAAGTCTAGCTTTGAAAGTCTCCACTTTCCCATCTACACCAAGTTTTTTCTTGAAGATCCACTTGCTCCCAATGGGTTTTACCCCTTCAGGAGCATCTTCCAAAGTCCATACTTTGTTGGTGTACATGGATTCCATCTCGGACCGCATAGCATCCAGCCATTTCACTGAGTCCCCACTCGTGATGGCCTGCTCGAAGCTAGTTGGGTCATCATCCTCCATGATGCAGTCCTCGCTCCCACCATCCATGAGAAAACCGTAGTATCTCTCAGGTGGATGAGGAACCCTACTAGATCGGCGGAGTGGCTGGGGTTCATCGGGAACTATGGAATCCTCTGGTTCCACCAGATCTTCTGTTGCAGCTTTTGTAGCTGGAACCTCTTCCAGTTCTACCTCATGACCACTAATCTCTTTTGCAAGAAATTCCTTTTCTAAAAAGGTGGCATGCCGAGAAACAAACACTCTTTGTTCCTCAGTGTGGTAGAAGATATACCCTTGTGAATTCTTGGGATATCCTACAAATTTGCATAGAACAGACCGTGCCTCGAGTTTGTCCGGATTTTGTCGTTTGACATAGGCTGGACAACCCCATATCTTAACATAGTTAAGACATGGTCTCTTCCCTTTCCATACCTCATATGGAGTGGTGGCACAGATTTGGTGGGGGCCATATTCAATAGATGTATGGCTGTCTCTAGCGCATACCCCCAGAAGGAAATAGGTAACACAGCTGTGCTCATCATAGAGCGCACCATATCTAATAGGATGCGGTTCCTCCGTTCTGATACACCGTTGTGCTGTAGTGTATATGGAGGAATTAGCTGAGAGAGAATCCCATTCTCTTTTAGGAAGTCCAGGAATTCATTGCTCAAGTATTCACCTCCTCGATCAGATCGAAGGATTTTAATACTTTTCCCGGTTTGGTTCTTGACTTCTTGTTTATATTCTCTAAATTTCTCAAAAGCTTCAGACTTGTGTTTCATCAAGAACACATGTCCGTATCTTGAGAGATCGTCAGTGAATTTAATGAAGTACAAAGAACCGTCCTTGGCATATGTAGACATGGGACCGCATACATCACTATGTATCAGGCCCAAGGGTTCAGTAACTCTTTCTCCGTGTCCCGTAAATGGAGTTTTGGTCATCTTGCCTTTGAGACATGACTGGCAAGTGTCATAAGATTAAATTCGAACGGTTTCAAATATCCATCCTTATGCAACTTAGCTAGTCGTGTCGCATTGATGTGACCCAGTCTACAATACCACAAGAAGGATTCGTTCAGTTCTGAACTCTTCCTCTTGTGTGTGTTTGTTATACTCAGAACTGTTGATTGATTTAGAACATAAATGCCATTACGGAAAATGTTCATAAAATTATCCTGTAATACAAAATTATATCCCTCTTTACTCAACAAAGAAACCGATATAATGTTGGATATCAGGTTTGGCATGTATTCGTTCAGAGTCAATGTATTACCAGTTGGCAATACAAGGTGATATTCCCCGACGGTTTTAGCTGCAACAATTGCACCATTTCTAACTCTTATGTCTTTATCACCTTTTCCAAGTTCTCTACTTTTTCTAAGCCCATAAAACTGATTACATACATGGGATCCTGACCCGGTATCTAATACCCAGGACGTAGAGGAAATGCAGAAACAGTTCTCTGTAATGAACACACCCGAAGAAAATGCATCAACATGTACTTTCTCCATTCGGGTGGCATGGGAATCCTGGTATTCCCCTATATCCTGTTCAGTCTTATAACTTTTATATGAAAGAACGGAACCAACGTTCCCCAGCACAGTATAACATGCGGGTTCGGTCAATACATCCATATTATTATCTTGATTAAGGCATGATATGGTCACTACCTGGAGAGAGAGAGAAGAAAACACTTTAGCGTATGCTCTTACAAGATCAAATTGGTTATTATTTTATCTAATCAGGATGGCTCCCACTGTTTTTATCAAATCTTCCTTCAAACCCTAAAAGAAAGACTAGCCGAGATTAATTACACCCTACAACTTCGCCGATCTTTCAGCCAGGCCAGTGTCGGTACTTTGAGGGAGGTTCCCCGAGCTTTCGCACGGACCTAATTAAAGTAAACATCGTTTTCCCAGAGGCGTAACCCCGTTGACACCTTTCTAGACACCTACTTGATCGGCTAATTGTCCTGTGTAAAACTCTCCCGGGAGTAACAATTACTCGCAGTGGGTATCGGGATCCAACTATCTCATAAAAGGTATGCAATCTCATTGCAAATTTCAACACTTGAAATTCCCGATAATGTTTTGCCCCTAACGTGCTATGACCTTGACGAAAGCCAACAAACCATAGCGCGCTAGTCAAGTTCAACCCGTACATTTCTTGACTGAATTAAACCCACCTGCACGACCCTTGACGAAAGCCAACAAAGCCGTACGACTGCCCTAATCCAATCGCATCACATGCAGCAGATAAGCAGCATATAGCTACCGCACACTACACCTTGACGAAAGCCAACAAATGCAGCACGAATACTATATACAACTTATCTGAAATGACAGAGGGCTACGACAGGTTTTTCTGAAAACCTATTGCATAATGAACTTGATATCGTTGTAGAATCGAGTGAATTTTGAAATGGAGTGATTTTGAGGCTTTCATTAGTTTTGCTAAAGAGGTCACTCCCGGTGAAGGGATTTCGGCTCTTTCCTTATGGAATAAGGTGCAGGATATATCATATATATCATTATGCAAAGCAAAACTCCAAAAGCGTTCAAAAATAAACCGAGTGTTGTAGCATCTGCCAGTTTTGCTAAAGAGGTCACTCCCGGTGAAGGGATCTCGGCTCTTTCCTCATCGAATAAAATGCGGGATATATCATATATATCGCTATGCAAAGCAAAAAACTGTAGCTACCCTTTTTGAAAAATTTAATTCTACAACATCTTTTAGGTTTCTTTTCTTTCATTAATCACATTAATGAAGTCCCATCATTTAAGTCACCTAAACATCACATATAAATACGGCGTACACTTATGCCATCCGCATTCGCCTCAATGTTCCCTCGTGCACCGTTAGATTAGGTAACTAACGACAGAGCGGGGCAGGGCTAGCGCGGGTGTAAAACATAAGTAACGTCTATATAATATATCATATATACTATATACAGTATTTATCACAACATATCAAATGATCACATCACAGATATCGCAGCAGAAGAAACATATGAAACATTGGATATACTAGGACGTCCGTGTTTTATTTTGAGCCACTATAAAACACGGATTCCACGGTCGCGATGAATAGCCAAACCCACACCCCTAGACCCCTACGAGAGCGGCAAGAAACCCTACCAATTCTAGAGTTAGGAGACCCGGACTCGACTCCTCGAGTTGGTCTCCCACTGGTCTCTAGAACCCGGTTAATTGTGCTCTCCTCCTTGGGTCTATCCCAGTGCGGAAAAGTAAATAATATACAAATGGTGACATCAACCTCAACCCGGAAGTGCCCCAATAAAATAATATTACATACATTTAATTTTACATGAATGAAAAATAAAAAAACCCTCATCTCACATAAAAACCCCGGCTATTCAAAACGCGACGATCCAATATAACATATCCAGCAACACATAACATCACATGTCATCAACGTAAGTAAGTATGCATACACCGATCGTCGTTGATGTATAGCAACGAAAATCGGCAATACAACTACATACTACACTTACGGTCACAGAAAAGAAAGTGTAAAACTACAACATTTGGAATCCACATACTCTTTAGACATCGTAAATCCGAAATATCACATACTTCGCATTTCATGCCTAACTATATGAATTCCACATATTGTATCACATTCCAGATAAATAGACAGTATTAAACTTTCCGAACAGATAATCAAATACCCAAAATTTCCTAAATAGCTCAACACTTGAGCAGAGTTCAAAAATTCCAGAATACGTCACAGTTGCAATAGTCCAGCCGTAGAAGGGTCAAGCCAACGCCTCACATGTGGCACGCCGTACTGCCCCAAACCCTAAGGTTCAAAAGGCAGTTCAAGACGGTCACATAATCGAGTTAAGCTTTGTTGTCTTCTAGAGGGTCCATCACATTACTTGCACGTTTTTCCGAAATATTTAAACCCAAGAAAAATTCAACACTTGAAAGTTTTCGTGCCGGGAAAAATTGAGTTAATGATATCCGTTCGAACATTTTAATACTTACTAAATTATCCGAAAAACAGAATAACGAATTTAAAATTCTCGATCGAATCAACGATTATAAAATAAACCCCAGAATACTCAACACTTGAGTCAGATTAAAAATACCCAGAAAATATAACTCACAGAAATAGAGATTATAGTGCAAAAATGATGAAATATTCCCTCTTTACTGCCACGAATCCGCGGCCCAAGCGAGGTACGGCCGCGGTTCCACGGCGGTTTGTAAGGTATATTTCTTCGTTTTTCACCGCAATTCTTATATTTCCCTGCTGAATTTTTCAGGTATTTTTAATTCAGAAAAATCACAGTTTCAAAAAAATGTCCAGAGAGGGGTTGATTTTGACGTATTCGGGTTCGTTCGGAGTTTTAACTTCATAAACACATTTCCTAATGCTCTAGCTAGGCTCTGATATCACAGTTAGGGTTACTAGGCACACTAACAAAGTTCTACAACGCATCAAACATGCCCGATTAAAATTTTAGCCGTGCCAAGTAACTCTAAACAAGATCGTTGCTAGATTATTAAGGTTTCATATGCAAGTAAAGGACATTTACTACTAAGGGAATACGAAATACGACCTCTGTAGATCGGTCCTTCACTTCTTTAGCTCCTTGTTGAAGTCCCTTCGCTGCGATCATGGTTCTCCCGGACCCTTGCATGGCTTCACGAGGCGAAAGACGCGTCCTTACTTGAAGTCTTCGAGGCCGAAAATGATCTATGTCGAGGGGATGCCAACTCAAGCTACAACTTCACTAACTTGAGAATTAGTGAAGTTAACACCCTAAACTAAAATGCTAGTCTAGTAGAGGATGGAGAAATAGGAAGTGGGTTCTCTTTAGAATTTTATTTCTCACAAAGTTTCACTCTTTTTTCAAAACCCTAGCAAGCTTTTTCTTTTGCTCAATGAAGAAGAAGATGAACAAAAGAAAAGAATAAGGATAATGATCAAGTGTGTAGTCTAACCATGGTGAGTGAGTATCATATACTCACTCTTGTAGAGACTTAACCCTAGGCTAATCTTTATGGTTGGGTTAAGAAATATCCATAGTAAAAACAAACTCAAGTTGAATTAGTCAATGCATCCACAAGCTGCTACAAGCTTCATGCATTTTCTAATCCTCCACTTGATTTTGTAATTACTTTAAATATTAAAAACCCAAACTAAAAGTTAGCATAGTGTAAGTCTCATACACCCATGGATGATGTATCATCAACCATGATACAAAAATATAACACATTTTAATATATATCATATATATAGTAAAGATGTGTACATGTGAGAAAAAACCCTAAGTGAACATGTGTTAGTTAATGTAAACTAGTATAGCAAATATACAATTATACAATAAATTATTAAATCAACACTTGACTTAATAATCCGGTCATATCTCATATAACCGACTAACATCCATTGTATCGACTTATCGAATCAACACTTGATTCGATAACCCGGCTGTATCATATATAACCGAAAGATACAAAAAGTCGCGAGAATAGAATACGGTATCACATACACGCATTATTCTCGGTCTCGCACATATCACATATGCGCTCCTATTTCGTTTTGCCTGAGCCAGTAAAATCTCTGTGTAGGACTCTAAAGACTCGTCAATACGCCGGCAGTAGGTGATGATCACATCAAGCACCCACAAGCCGTCAGCGGTACTAGCTGGACGTAACGGCTACCCGGGTATTGAGCGATCAGAAGATCAGCAAGCAAGCCCGCTTCAACTCCTGTAAAAGCCTGCCGGTAACACTTCCCGTACAGTCCGGTCTTCTCGTCTGATATGTCCCATATCAAGTCTAGGGGTGGTAAACGTCAGACCCCAATAACAGATAAGTCGTGCCGATGTGAGGCTCATAACGGGTCGAGAAACTACTGGTAACACT
Organism: Agapanthus africanus; assembly: GCA_030015575.1. Taxonomy (NCBI): domain Eukaryota; kingdom Viridiplantae; phylum Streptophyta; class Magnoliopsida; order Asparagales; family Amaryllidaceae; genus Agapanthus; species Agapanthus africanus. The sequence goes on from CM057339.1 coordinate 851,446,327, forward strand.
TACCAGTAAATCTCAAAATCAGCCCTGGCCAGGGACTTCCCTGTTACGGCCAATCGAGCACAGCGCAACATCAACCCCCAATACCGGGAGAGACGAAACCCCTCCTGTCGCTCATTGCCTCCTTGTGACTCGGGACTGTACCCAAAAACCACCGTTTTGCACGCCCTCATGGACGTGGTAAGGTGGAAATCAAAGCACAGTGAGAATCACACAAGACTCTATGACGATCTCGGGTCTACAAACTAACCTGCACAAGTGTCACCAGAGAACTGCCATCTGACGTGAGGTATAATACCATCTGGGAGTTCTCGGCGAGTCCGTCCAGTGTACCCAGTCTCCACTGAGCACCCGTATACAAACACCAATGGATATGGGATCATCCATCGCCCATCACATGGGTCGAGAAGCGTATACGCTAGTCTACTCTGGTATATCGATGCCCTGTCTCGATACACCCACGACTAGGAACATTAAAGGATGTACTTATGGACTACTCTTTCCCCACTAGTATGATCTGCATCATAGTCCAGGTAGTCAAGTACACATCCTAAGGGCTTTACCAACATGTAACTATAAGACAGCATCACGAGACAAGTATACATGTTAAGATAAAGTGCAACCAGATAGCATACTATCATCTCGAGCAAGAATGTCCTCTCTATATTTGTCCAAGCATCCAATATAATATACATCATCTGTACAATACTGGCCTCTAAGGCATACATACAACTAACGGGAAGCCGATCAAAAGGGTTTCTTTCTTCCCGACTTCGCGATCGTCCCCTGTCGGAAATTGCCGCTCCGGGCATTGATGAAGAAGCGTTCTTTCTCGGGTTTCTCAGTTTATGATTAAGCTGGTTCGCGCTTCCTATGCACCCTCATTACACGAGGCCTTCTGTCTTCTACCCCGCGCATCGCATGGTTGCCGGAATACAAGTGGCCATCGGGATCGTCGGGTTAGCCCACCTATATCACGGCCTCAGCTTAGCAGCGGATACCACTGAACCGGGGGTGCATCCTGCCAATTTCCCAATGCATTACTTCACTTCATGGATGGAGCTGCATGTGCTTGGGGTCTTCGGTATCCACAAAAGACCTTCTTTTTACGATAAATGTAGGTTTCCACGGACAATGCGGCTGGTTGACGCCTCCATCGTGAGTCCATCACCGTGGGAAGCTAGGGGCCTGCTCCTTCGTCCGTGCACGGTTGGAGATGGTACGTCTTTCACAGACAAAGTCTTGACCATCGGCCAGGAAACTTCAAAAGCGGTGCTGCCATTGCAAGACATTTTTAAAGACGGGGCCTCTGTGTTGAAAGCCCGGGAGATTCTTCATTTGTACTCCATCAAGCCGGGCTTTCTCGTATTCAGGAAAAATGATGCGGCATTATTCATGAGAGGCAACCCGCATCGTTTCTCCCAGCAGCTGAGTTATAATCAGGGCGTCCCACTTGAGACCTTTTTGGCAGAACCTGCTGTTACCGAAGAGGGAATGCGGAGCTCACTGCATCATTTTATGCGCCTGAACACAGGGTCTCACTTCTTTATCAGCGAACCGAGCTGTGTCCCGAAGGCCCTTAATGTACACGTGGCCTGGTACCAACATTCAATGGGCGTCGTTATCAGGGAGGAGAAGCAACTGATGCTCGATCGCAAAGGTGCAGCCCTGCTGGTGATTGAAACATCTCTCTGAAGTGACGGACCATTGTTCCGCCTCCCTTAAGAGAAGCTGCCGCGATTGAAGTCCCGCATGACAGGCCCGAGCTACCGATACCCCGGGCTCCTGTAGAAAAGGTGACTGTAGCTTCCCCCGATACTGGCATGGGTTCAGATATCGGGACTCGTCTCCCCAAGGTGCCCGCTAAACGTAAACTTGTGCTTGCGGCGACCAGAGCTCGCTCGCTGAGGAGGAAGAAGAAGTCGATCTTCTCTGCCGATGTTTTATTTGGTCAGGAGCCTCATGCTCCTTATAGTGAGGGCTTGGGCGAATATGGGACCAATGAGGGTCTATTCATAGCGCCAGACGATACTGATCTAGAGACTGCTATTGTAGCTTCTGTGCGATCGGCAAGCCACAAAGCAGGACCGGCCATCCTCGCGCAATCAAGTAAACATCAGTCGTATCTTCTGTTATTGCATTATATTTTTATTATTATGTTTTGACTGGCACTTTTCCTTCTTTAACTAGAATTTCCACTGAAGAGGCTCTAGCGGCTTTCCTCAAGACTTTCGAGGAGGAGGAGAGGATTCACGCTTCGCTGGGAGTTGGTATATCTCAGCTCATTGCATTTTCATTCTCCTTTCTTATGGACAATCTGACCCTTTCCTTATCTTATCGCAGAGACTACAATGCCAATCCCGCAAGGTGATGCGGAAATGCTTCCAGGGCCAGCCATTGAAGTCCCGGCCTCCTCAGCACTGCCGAAAGATGCCTTACTCAAACGACCAATGACGGATGCCATAACGGCTCCAGAGCTAACCCTTAGCATGGACGATGACGTCATATTGATGGAGGCTTCTAGGAGATCCTCTCTCACGGCCCGAGCGGAAAGGAAGCGTAGAATGCGCGCGGCAAGGGAGCGTAGTGCCGCCTTGGCCGCGGGTGCAGGTTCGAGCGCCGCTACCCCTGCCCCTATTCCTTCAGAGGATATTTCGACTGCCTTGTCCACCGCTCACAGATAGGCAGCACGTGCTGCTCGGGAAGCAATCGGAAAACCGACTCAAGGTAACGTGACATTGGTTTCTTTTGTTAAAGTTTTAACTTTCAGGCTCTCATATATCCTATCTTGCAGGGCCGAGTCTTGCCGAAGAAGTGGCGGAAACCACCGAGCCTGAGGTAGCGGCAGGTGAGACAGCCACAATCGCCGAGCCCAAGGTAGCGGTAAGTGAGATAGCTACAATTGCCAAGCCTGAGGTAGCGGTAGGTGAGATGGCTACAGTCGTTGAGCCTGAGGTAGCCACTCTTTCTCAAGAGTCGGGCACTGCTCCAATCGTCGCTCTTTCCCCTTGCGGCTCCTTGCCGTTGCCGGGAACTGCGAGTGTCACAACGATTCTCGTGGAATCGGGGGATGAGGCTACGGGTGGCGAGACCATTCCGATGGAGGAGGGTGAAGCATTTGCTGCCTCCAGTGACGCCCTTGTTGCGGTCTCGACTGGTGACTCACCAGGTAAATTTTAGGTCATTACTTTCCCCTTTATTCTGCAATCCCTTTTAATTTCTTTTTGATAGCGTTTCTCTTATTTCTAATGCAGTTGTGATGAGCGTTGGGGTTGTGCCACCCGAGGAAGCATCTCCAGTTGCTGCTTTAAATGCGACCGCTCCTCTACCTTCTCTCGTACCATCTCAAATGCTGGAAGGTGCGGATTTGTGACCCATCGGTTTCATTGCACGCTGTATACTTTATCTATTGACATTGCATTACTGCGTCCTTGCAGGAGTCCTTTTTGATCACTTGTATCAGGTGTTACACCCACACTTCTCTTTCCAGTCAAAAATTGCCTCATCTAGTAGCACTGGTGAGTACAGCCTTCAGCTAATGTCTTTTTTTTTGCGGGCAGCCAAATCATTTCTAATTCTTCTTTGTTTTGATTGCAGCACTACAGATCAAAGGAGGAGACGAAAGAACAGTTGCGCCACTGGTACTCTCGGCCTTGCCACCTGCTGCAGTCGGTATAATAAACTCCATTGTTCATGAACCTCCTCTGTTTATAGCGGTGATACCGACTTCAGGTTCGTTCGAATCTTGAGTTGTAATGCCAGCAGGCCCCTTTTCTCGACGTTCATCTTCCAAAGGCGCTGTGAATAGTCTGCGCATGTTGAGCGACTATATCAAGGAGCTTGACGTGGAGGCTCCCACATTCGCTGCAGATTTTGCCGCGGAGGTTAATCATATGCTGGCGACGCTCGTGAACTTTCATAGTGAGGGCGTCGTTGAGTCTTGGGTTATTCACTGCAGGAAATTGAGGCCTGTCTGCATGAGCTCGAATTCGGACGTCCTGCTCCTGAAGTCCTGGCTGTGAACTCTCAACGGGCTGCGTGTGTTGAGCAGAGAACTCCCTACTTCCGCCATCTTGAATAAGAAGCGGCCTTAAAACGTAAGGAGTGCGAAGAGACTTCAAGCGAGTCTGCTCGGCTGCACGCTCAGGTTGATGCAAATGCTGCACGGTTGAAAGCTATCTTTGAAGGCCTTCTGCGATGCATCTCTGACAGGCTAACATTGAGGCAGAAGCTCGACATTATCGAGCAGGATGCATAGAATTGTGGGGAAGATCAGCGGGCCGTCTAAGAGCAATTTTCGTCCTACATGCAGCAACGAGCTCAGGTCGAAGCAGCGTTGGTCGCGGCAGCTGACCGAGAAAAAGGGCTGAGGGAAGTGCGCGAGCGGTTGATTGGACTATTGAAAGTGCTTCCCTCTCAATAATTGTTTTTGTACCATTTGTAATTTTGAATAAAATGTATCCATTTTTTTATTCTTTCATAAGATGTAATATGTACCCAATTGAATTTATGAATAAAAGATACATTTCTTTTGCAATGTCTTATGTCATCTCTTTGCTTTCTTCTTTTCTTTGTTGTCAGCATGTCACTTTAGTAAGCATAGCCTGCAGATGATAGAATCATTCCGTCTTGAACTCTTTAAGAGGTAACGATGGCTTAGGAAACAGGTTAAGATCTGCTGCCTAAGGCTTTTCAACTTTATGAGCCGTGAGGGTTTCATAAAGACTTTTCTCCCTACAAGTCGAGAGGATCTCGTAGGTGTATTTTCTCCTTAGGAATCGTGAGGATTCCTAAGTGCGTTTTCTCTTATAAGTCGTAAGGATCTTACAAGAGAATTTTCTTCCTTACGGGTCAAGAGGACCCGTAAGTGATTGATAGTGTTGCCATTATCCGCATTTCACGGAGTCAGGAGTTGCTCTGGGCGTTTCCCCAGGGGTCAAGATTGACTTTAGCCGTGTTCCACGGGACCAGGATTTGCTCTGGATGCTTCCCACGGGGTTATAGTCGTGTTCTGCGAGAACCAGGCTCCGCTCTGGATGTTTCCCACGGGGTCAGGATTGACATAAGCCGCGTTCCACATGACCAGGAATTTTTCTCTAGATGCTTCCCACGGGGTCATAGCCGTGTTCTGCGAGGACCAGGCTCCGCTCTAGACGTTTCCCATGGGGACAAGACTGACATAAGCCACGTTCCATGTAACCAGGAATTTTGCTCTGGATGCTTCCCACGGGGTCATAGCCGTGTTCTATGAGCACCAGGCTCTGCTCTAGATGCTTCACACGGGGTCATAGCCGTGTTCTGCGAGGACCAGGATCCGCTCTGGACGTTTCCCATGGGGTCAGGATTGACATTAAGCCGCGTTCCACATGACCGGGAATTTTGCTCTGGATGCTTCCCACGGAGTCATAGCCGTGTTCTACGAGGACCAGGCTCCGCTCTGGACGTTTCCCACGGGGTCAGGATTGACATAAGCCGCGTTCCATGTAACCAGGAATTTTGCTCTGGATGCTTCCCATGGGGTCATAGCCGTGTTCTGCGAGGGCCAGGCTCCGCTCTGGATGCTTCACATGGGATCATAGCCGTGTTTTGCGAGGACCAGGATCCGCTCTGGACGTTTCCCACGGGGTCAAAATTGACTTTAAACTACGTTCCATGTGACCAGGAATTTTGCTCTGGATGCTTCCCACGGGGTCATAGCCGTGTTCTGCGAAGACCAGGCTCTGCTCTGGACGTTTCCCATGGGGTCAGGATTGACATAAGCCGCGTTCAACGTGACCAGAAATTTTGCTATGGATGCTTCCCATAGGGCCATAGTCGTATTCTGCGAGGACCAGGCTCCGCTCTGGATGCTTCACACAGGGTCATAGCCGTGTTCTGCGAGGACCAGGATCCGCTCTGGACGTTTCCCATAGGGTCAGGATTGACTTTAAGCCGCGTTCCACGTGACCAGGAATTTTGATCTGGATGCTTCCCACGGGGTCATAGCCGTGTTCTGTGAGGACCAGGCTCCGCTCTGGATGTTTCCCACGCAGCCAGGATTGACATAAGCCGTGTTCCACGTAACCAGGAATTTTGCTCTGGATACTTCCCACGGGGTCATAGTCGTGTTCTGCGAGGACCAGGCTCCGCTCTGGATGCTTCACATGGGTCATAACCATGTTCTGCGAGGACCGGGATCCGCTCTGGACGTTTCCCACGGGATCAGGATTGACATAAGCCACGTTCAACGTGACCAGGAATTTTGCTCTGGATGCTTCCCACGGGGTCATAGCCGTGTTCTGCGAGGACCACGCTCCGCTCTGGACGTTTCCCATGGGGTCAGGATTGACATAAGCCGCGTTCCACGTAACCAGGAAGGGTTGACTTTATCCGCGTTTCACGGAGTCGGGGTTTGACTCTTGGTCATCTGCGCACCGCCGAGTCATGGAACTTGGAATTTACACGGTTCCGACTTGCTTGATGTTGCGTCTATTGTAATGAGACAAATGTTGAGATGATCTCCAGGCTGTTTTGTGAACCGTTGAGATTTGGCTTCTTCTTCTGATGAAGCCTGGGGAGGAAAAGTGTGATTCCCTCTTTGTTTGCACCCCTGGATTGTATACAGGGATTGATGTGGCATCACCTGTAGGATATAAAAAATTTTATTTCTTTCCGCGATGCTCTATCATTTCAGCTTTTATTTCGCGAAGGTCACGATTGCCTAATCATTTTGGCTATTTTTCGCGGTGCCTAATCATTTCGGCTATTTGTTTTATTTTTACTCGCGGTTTTTTATTGCGAGTTGCCCAATCATTTCGGCTATTTTGCATGCATATATTTTTACTTGCTGCTTTTTATTTGCAAGGTGCCCTATCATTTCGGCTATTTCGTATGCATGTGTGGTTTGCTGGCTTTTCGCTGCAAGCTTGAAATTAGACACCGATTTTGGCATCAACATTGCTGCAACTGGGATATTGACAGGAGCGAATCATCATTTGCCTCTGTCGATGTCGAACAAAGGTGGCTTAGCAAATAGGGTTAAGATCCTGTCGACTAAGGCTTTTGACTTCATGAGCCGTAAGGGTCTAATGAAAGTATTTCTCCCTGTGAGTCGTGAGGATCTCGTAAGTGTGTTTTCTCTTTAGGAATCATGAGGATTCCTAAGTGTATAGTCTCTTGTATGTCGTAAGGATCTTACAAGAGTGCTTTCTCCTTATAAGTCGAGAGGACTTACAAGGGTTGTTCACCGTGTAGACATATCCCTAGTCACGGATGGGACTTTGTTAGGGAAATATTTATTCGCGCCCGTGGATTGTATACAAGGGTCAGCATTAAGCCGCTTGTAGGGCAGCATTGGAGGTTGTGGTGGCCGCTTAAGAACAGGTTCAGATCCCTGTAGTTTAAGACTTTTGAATCTTATGAGCCGTGAGAGTCCCATAAGAGGGTTCTCCTTACGAGTCGTGGGGATTTCGCAAGTGTAATTTCTCCTTAGGAATCGTGGGGATTCCTAAGTGTGTTGCTCCCTTGTGAGTCATAAGGATCTCACGCAGGTGGTTTCTCCTCACAAGGTCGAGAGGACCTTGCAAGTGTCTTTTAACGAGGTTGCGCCCTTTCGGGTTTTCATAAAAACTCGCCAGTAGCCCTGCTGTTTTTACTCACGGAGCCCTTTCGGGTTTTCATCCGTGCCCATTTTGCTTATGAACATACCGTTTTCTTTTTCTTTCTTTTTTTTTATTCTTCTTTTTTTGTGTCAGCCTTGGGACGCTGCAGTCTACAGTAGTTTATCTACATTTCGGTCAGCAGCTAGTTTTAGGACATAGTGGTCCATCGTTAGTTTAAGAACGTTTCGGTCCGACGCCAGTTTTAGGACATAGTGGTCCATTGTTACTTTTAGGACATTTCGGTCTGACGCCAGTTTTAGGACATAGTGGTCCATTGTTAGCTTTAGGATATTTCGGTTCGACAGCCAGCTACTATTTATAGTGTCTGGGCTCAGGAAGATAGCGAGCGGATATAGTCGTCGTCATCTATCGTTGACCTAAGCCGTGACTCGTCAGGGATAGTATTTCTTTAGGAAGCGACCGTTTATTGGCCTAAAAAGTCTTTCACCATGCATGTCCATAAGTAGGTAGGCTCCACCCTGGTAAATTTTGTCTATGATATACGGGCCTTCATAGTTCGGCTCGAATTTCTCCCGTTTGGCGCGATTGGGGATCATAGGTCTTTTAACTATTAGCACGAGTTCGCCTTGGCGGAACGTTTTCGGCCTAGTCAATTTTTCATATGAGCGCGTCATCTTTGCTTTATAAGCCTCCAGATTTTGCTGCGCCATGAGCCGGGTTTCATCAAGGGCATCGAACTCCTCAAGCCGAAGGTGAGAATTCTCTTCGTCCGTTAGCTCGTAATGAACCGCCACTCGTAGAGAGGGCAACTCTATCTCAAGAGTGAGTACCGCTTCTGTGCCGAATACCAATGCGTACGGCGTTGTGTTTGTGGTCATTTTGAACGTAGTTCGATATGCCCAGAGTGCTTCATGCAGTCTCTCATGCCAGTCCTTCTTATTCCGAGACACCGTCTTTTTCACGATTTTCGTCAAGGTCTTGTTGAAAGCCTCGGCTAGACCGTTAGCTCGGGGATTACAGACCGAAGAGTATCTCTAGTCTATGTTATGCTATTGTGCGAAGCGGCTGATCTTGTGGCTTCTATAGGCCGGCCCGTTATCGGAGATGATCCGTCACGGAGTTCCAAACCGATAAATGACGTGCGTCTTGAAGAAATGGAGGATATTCTCTGTCTTCACTTCCCTCAGCGGTACTGCTTCTGCCCACTTGGAGAAGTAATCAGTTGTCGCCAAAATGAACCGATGTCCTCTGGATGATGCTGGCTCGATGGGCCCGATTATGTCGGTTCCCCACATTTCAAATGGCCAGCTAGCCACCATTGGGTGTAGTGGATTTGGATGTTGATGGATGAAGTTCCCGTGAATCTGGCACGAGTGGAATTGCTTCGCGTATTCGAAGCAGTCTTGGATCATCGTGGGCCAGTAGTAGCCCATCCTTTTGATCTTCAGCTTCATCTTCAGCCCGGCTTGGTGGGAACCGCAGAGTCCATCATGAGTTTCTTGAACGACTCTCTTTGCTTCTTCAGGTCCCAGGCATCTTAACAACAGAGAATCAAATGATCTCTTATACAGAGTATCATTGACGAAAGCAAAAGACAGAGCTCGTTTCATAAGCTGATGTCTTAAGGACGCATCTTCAGGTGTTTGACGGGATTTGAAGTAGTCTATAAAGACTTCTCTCCAATCCGTAACCTTTTCCTGGTCTTTTATTTATAGAGTTGTTTGCTCGGTCGCTCCCTTCTCTTCAGATGACTCCGGAGATAATTCTGCTGGTGCGAGAACCCGACGGCTTTGCACAATGATCCTCACGTCATCGAGGTTCTCGTCGGCCAATTCTTTAGCGATCTTGGCTAACGCATCCGCCTTTCTATTTTCTGCACGCGGTATACTTTCCAAGGCATAGGAAGGAATTTGATTCAGCAGTTTCTGCACTCTCTTGCCGTATTTCACTGGCTCTGGTTTTCACGTCTGATAGTCGCCGTTTACTTGGCTAACGACCAGCTGGGAGTCTCCGTATATGAGGAGGTTTTCAATTCCCATGTTGATAGCGATCTCAAGACCTGCTATCAAAGCTTCGTATTCAGCTTCATTATTCGTCCTTGGCTCTGTTAAGGAGAAGGCAAAGTGCATTATCCCTCCTTGTGAAGTCACGAAGATGAGGCATACCCCTGATTTGATTATAGGCGTGCTTTATTTGTGCTTCTTGATGGAAGATGCTCCATCAAAGTAGAGTTCCCATTGGGTATCATTCTTTCTTCTCTCTTCGTTGATCGTGTCAAACGCGTGCTCGTCTGGCAATTCACAGTTCAAGGGAGATTCGGCAGGTATCGGATGCTCGGCGAGGAAGTCGGCGATGGCCTGGCCTTTCACTGCCTTGAGGGGTCGATAAATTATCGAGAACTCCATCAAGAGCAGGGCCCATTTAGCGAGTCGTCCGTTAATATAGCCTTTGACATTAAATATTTGAGAAGATCCACCTTTGATATGAGATGGACCTCATGTGCCAATGCATAGTGTCTGAGCTTCATTATCGCGAAGATCAATGCCAAGCAGTGTTTTTCGATGGGGGGGTAGTTGCTTTCTGCCCCCAGGAGAACTCGACTCAGATAGTAGAGAGCTCTTTCTTTCCCTTGATCATTCTCTTGTGCCCACAGCGCACCTAAAGAACCTTTGAGGGCTGTTGTGTACAGGACGAGAGGTTTTCCTTTAACGGGAAAGGCCAGTACTGGCGGAATCTGCAAGTATTGCTTGATTTCGTCCAGTGCGCTTTGGCATTTGCGATCCCAGAAGAAAGGGATTCCCTTCTTCATCAAGTGACTGTAGGGGCGGCACTTGCTCGAAAGATTGGCTATGAATCGCCGGATATATGCGAGCTATCCTTGGAGAGACCATAGCTGCTTGAGAGTCTTTGGCGGGGGAATTTCCATAATCGCCTTGATCTTCGATTGATCTATCTCGATGCCCTGGTTCCGTACGATGAATCCTAGGAATTTGCCCAAGGAAACTCCGAACGCACATTTGATAGGGTTCATCTTCAAGTTGTATTGCCAGAGGCGCTGAAACACAATCCTCAGATGCTTTAAATGTTCATCATATTATTTTCTTTTAACTACGAGGTCGTCAATATAACATTCGACATTTTCATATATGAGGTCATCAAAGATCTTTGTCATGGTCCTCTGATAGGTGGCACCGGCGTTCTTTAGACCGAAAGGCATCACCTTGTATAACCATTTGATACATATATCGCGAGAATGGAATACGGTATCACATACACGCATTATTCTCGGTCCTGCACATATCTCATATGCGCTCCTATTTCGTTTCGCTTGAACCAGGAAACCTCTGTGTAGGACTCTAAAGACTCGTCAATACGCCGGTAGCAGATGATGATCATATCAAGCACCCACAAGCCGCAAGCGGTCTGCTAAACGTAACGGCCATCCAGGTATTGAGCGATCAGAAGATCGACGAGCTAGCCCGCTCACACTCCTGTGAATCCAACCAGTAACACTTACCGTACAGTCCGGTCTGTTCGTCTGATATGTCGCATATCAAGTCTAGGGGTGGTATACGTCAGACCCCAATAACCGATAAGTCGTGCCGATGTGAGGCTCATAACGGGTCGAGAAACTACTGGTAACACTTACCAGCAAATCTCTGATCAGCCCTGGCCAGGGACTTCCCTGTTACGGCCAATCGAGCACAGCGCAACATCAACCCCCAATACCGGGAGAGACGAAACCCCTCCTATCGCTCATTGCCTCCATGTGACTCGGGACTGTACCCAAAGACCACCGTTTTGCACGCCCTCATGGGCATGGTAAGGTGGAAATCAAAGCACAGTGGGAATCACACAAGACTCTATGACGATCTCGGGTCTACAGACTAACCTGTACAAGTGTCACCTGAGAACTGGCATCTGACGTGAGGTATAATACCATCTGGGAGTTCTCGGCGAGTCCGTCCAGTGTACCCAGTCTCCACTGAGCACCCGTATACCATCTCTGATGTCAAACACCAATGGATATGGGATCATCCATCGCCCATCTCATGGGTCGAGAAGCGTATACACTAGTCTACTCTGGTATATCGATGCCCCGTCTCGATACACCCACGACTAGGGACCTTGAAGGATGTACTTATGGACTACCATGTCCCCACTAGTATGATCTGCATCATAGTCCAGGTAGTCAAGTACACATCCTAAGGGCTTTACCAACATGTAACTACAAGACAGTATAAAGAGACTAGTGTACATGTTAAGATAAAGAGTAACCAGATAGCATACTATCATATCGAGCAAGAAAGTCATCTCTATATATGTCCAAGCATCCAATATAATATACAACATCTGTACAATACTGGCCTCTAGGGCATACATACAACTAACAATCTCCCACTTGCACTAGGGCCAGCTGCTGTAGTATCGCATACCGAGCATCCCGAAGAGTCTCTCAAACTGTGTCTGGGGAATGGCCTTCGTGAGTGGATCCGCCGTGTTGTTCTTCGTGTCAACCCTCCTGACCTCGTTCTCCCGGCGATCAACTATCTCCCGGATCAGGTGATACCGCCTCAGAATATGCCTGGACCGCTGATGGGACCTGGGTTCCTTGGCCAAAGCCACCGCTCCATTGTTATCGCAATACAAAGGTATTGGATGCTCAATGGATGGAACCACTCCAAGTTCAGTAATGAACTTCTTGACCCAGACAGCCTCTTTGGCAGCATCGTTGGCAGCGATGTATTCAGCCTCCATCGTCGAGTCTGCCACGGTTTCCTGCTTGGAACTCTTCCAGCTAACCGCCCCTCCGTAAAGGGTAAAGACAAAGCCCGACTGCGACTTAGAGTCGTCCTTATCACTCTGGAAGCTCGAATCGGTAAAGGACTCCACTTGGAGTTCTCCGTTACCATACACCAAGAACATTTCTCTAGTCCTTCGCAAGTACTTGAGAATGCTCTTCACAGCTGTCCAGTGACTCTCTCCAGGATCAGCTTGATACCTGCTCACTACACTTAGTGAGTATGCCACATCGGGTCTGGTACATAGCATCGCATACATGATAGAGCCTACTGCCGAAGCATAGGGTATCCCTTGCATGCGAGCTCTCTCCAAATCAGTCTTGGGAGACATCTCTTTGGAGAGAGTGACTCCAGAGATCGTGGGCAAGTTCCCACGCTTGGACTCTTCCATACTAAACCTCTTTAGTATGGTGTCAATGTACCTGGATTGGGACAATCCCAAAATCCGTTTGGATCTATCTCTATAGATCCTAATTCCCAATATGCAGGAGGCATCACCAAGATCTTTCATTGAGAATCTTTGTGATAAGAAGAGCTTGACCGCTTGCAGCATAGGAATATCATTTCCTATCAAGAGTATGTCGTCCACGTACAATACGAGGAAGACAACCTTACTCTCTGCCACCTTCTTGTAGATACAAGGTTCATCTGGATTTTTGACGAAATCAAACTCTTTGATAAGGACATCAAAGCAGATGTTCCAACTCCGCGATGCTTGCTTTAATCCATAAATGGATTTAAGCAGCTTGCACACCTTCCCGCTGCTCCCACTGTCTACGAAGCCCTCTGGCTGAGTCATGTACACGCACTCTTCTAAATCACCATTTAGAAAGGCGGTCTTAACATCCATTTGCCAGATTTCATAGTCATGAAAGGCAGCAATGGCAAGCATGATCCGGATGGATTTAAGCATAGCCACTGGAGAAAAGGTTTCGTCATAGTCCACACCTGGTCTTTGACGAAAACCCTTTGCTACAAGTCTAGCTTTGAAAGTCTCCACTTTCCCATCTACACCAAGTTTCTTCTTGAAGATCCACTTGCTCCCAATGGGTTTTACCCCTTCAGGAGCAACTTCCAAAGTCCATACTTTGTTGGTGTACATGGATTCCATCTCGGACCGCATAGCATCCAGCCATTTCACTGAGTCCCTACTCGTGATGGCCTGCTCGAAGCTAGTTGGGTCATCATCATCCATGATGCAATCCTCGCTTCCACCATCAATGAGAAAACCGTAGTATCTCTCAGGTGGACGAGAAACCCTACTAGATCGGCGGAGTGGCTGGGGTTCATCGGGAACTACGGAATCCTCTGGTTCCACCATATCTTCTGTTGTAGGTTCTGCAGCTGGAACCTCTTCCAGTTCTACCTCATGACCACTAATCTCTTTTTCAAGAAATTCCTTTTCTAAAAAGGTGGCATGCCGAGAAACAAACACTCTTTGTTCCTCAGGGTGGTAGAAGATATACCCTCGCGAATGTTTGGGATATCCAATAAACTTACACAGAATGGACCTTGCCGCGAGTTTGTCCGGATTTTGCGTTTTTACATAGGCCGGACAACCCCATATCTTAACATAATTAAGACATGGTCTCTTTCCTTTCCATATCTCATATGGAGTGGTCGGCACGGTTTTGGTGGGAACCATATTCAATAGGTCTGCAGCTGTTTCCAGTGCATATCCCCAGAAGGAAATAGGTAACTCAGCTGTGCTCATCATAGAGCGCACCATATCTAATAGGGTGCGATTCCTCCGTTCTGATACACCGTTGTGCTGTGGTGTATATGGAGGAGTCAGCTGAGAGAGAATCCCATTCTCTTTTAGGAAGTCCAGGAATTCATTGCTTAAGTATTCTCCTCCTCGATCAGATCGTAGGATTTTAATACTTTTTCCGGTTTGGTTCTCAACTTCTTGTTTATATTCCCTAAATTTCTCAAAAGCTTCTGATTTGTGATTCATCAAGAACACATACCCGAACCTAGAGAGATTGTCAGTGAATGTAATGAAGTACGGAGAACCATCCCTGGCATGTGTAGACATGGGACCGCATACATCACTATGTATCAGTCCCAAGAGTTCGGTAACTCTTTCTCCGTGTCCCGTAAACGGAGTTTTGGTCATCTTGCCTTTGAGACATGACTGGCAAGTGTCATAAGATGAAAATTCAAACGGATTTAAATATCCATCTTTATGCAACTTAGCTAGTCGTGTCGCATTGATGTGGCCCAGTCTACAATGCCACAAGAAGGATTCGTTGAGTTCAGAACTCTTCCTCTTGTGTGTGTTTGTTATGCTCAGAACCATTGATTGATTTAGAACATAAATGCCATTGCACAACGTGCCTGATCCAACCAACTTTTGGTCATGGAAAATGTTCATAACATTGTCCTGCAATACAAAATTATATCCCTCTTTACTCAATAAAGAAACCGATATAATGTTGCATATCAGGTTCGGCATGTAATAGCATTCGTTCAGAACCAATGTATCACCAGTTGGTAATACAAGGTGATATTCCCCGACAGTCTTAGCTGCAACAATTGCACCATTTCCAACTCTAATGTCTTTATCACCTTCTCCAAGTTCTCTACCTTTCCTTAGCCCATGTAACTGATTACATATATGGGATCCTGACCCGGTATCTAATACCCAGGACGTAGAGCAAATGGAGAAACAGTTCTCAGTAACGAACACACCCGAAGAAAATGCATCAACATGTACTTTCTTCATTCGGGTGGCATGGGAATCCTGGCATTCCCCTATATCCTGTTCATTCCTATAACTCTTATAAGAAAGAACGGAACCAACGTTTCCCAGCACAGTATAACATGCGGGTTCGGTCAATACATCCATATTATTATCTTTATTAGGGCATGAAATGGTCGCTACCTGGAGAGAGAGAGAAGAAAACACTTTAGCGTATGCTCGTGCAAGATCAGATTGGTTATTATCTTATCTAATCAGGATGGCTCCCACTGCCTTTTATCAAATCTTCCTTCAAACCTTAAAAGGAAAGACTACCCGGGATTAATTACACACTACAAGTTCGCCAATCTTTCAGCCAGGCCAGTGTCGGTACTTTGAGGGAGGTCCCCCGTGCTTTCGCACGAACCTAATTAATGTAAACCTCGTTTTCCCAGAGGCGTAACCTCGTTAACACCTTTCTAGACACCTATTTGATCGGCTAATTGCAATGTGTAAAACTCTCCCAGGAGTAACTCTTACTCGCAGAGGCAGAAATAAACCAAAGAACGGGAAAGGCGTTCGACAGCAACAAAGCGGGTCCAAGTAGCCACGAGATCAAGAATCGAGCAGTCCGGATTCGTCTCTTATAAAGAAAATGGGTCGAGCATATTCTTTTCCCCAAGACAAGACAAGC